>CM065921.1:12697226-13329726 GCA_033439105.1 Magallana nippona
CAAAATAATTATATTTTTTGGGTTAATATTGATAGAAGTTTTGGACTTCTGGCCCCTTAAAACCCCTAATTACGCAACACATGACAAAATCATTATGTTGATTAGGTACATTACTGCAAGATAAACATCTTTGCTTCTATAATATATTACAAAATATTTCTCAGTAGAGTGTTATGAATGAAAGACTTTAGATCCATCTAAGCCCCTAATTTGGGGGGGCCAGCCCTTATTTCTTGATACCAAACAAACGCTCTTGTAAATATAAACTTTATTTGCATTACATGTCTTAACAAAATATTTTTAAGAAAAGAGATAAACAAAGAAAACCACGAAAAATCGAGACTTTTTGTATTCTCAATTTTCAGGTCCAGGCGAGCTTTAACGCCTTTTGAGCCAGACAAACATGAATGCCTAATGACACATCTACAATCCCTTGTCTATAATCCCTGAAAGTTTGAACTTGCTATCTTTTATGGTTTAGGAGGAGTTTCCAGGACAAGCTGACCCTTTAAAAATCGCTTAAACGTCAAAAACTCTAAAACGGAAGTGACGTCATCAAAATAAAAAAATATTTATGAAGTTTAAATGAACACCTATCAGATCTGAAAGTTTCGTGAAAGTTGATTGAGCCATCTCTGAGAAATCGCCTGCACAAAAATGCGTAAGAAAAAAAAACAAGAATAATAATAGGGAAAAAGAAACAAAGCAATAACAATAAGGTCTTCCGTTGGAAACGGAAAACCTTAATCATAATAGGGAAAAAGAAACCGAACGAAAACAATAAGGTCTTCCGTTGGAAACGGAAGACCTTAAAAAGAATCTGAAGAATAACAATAAGGAAATAGAGAAAAAGAAACCTAACGAAAACATTAGGGTCTTCCTTTGAAACGGAAGACCCTAAAAAAAGAAAAGGGAAAAAGAAACCGAACGAAACCAATTCCGTTGGAAAATGATTTTGAAAAAGATTCCATCAGTCGCAGAAATGCAAGAGCATTACAAAAATCATGTAGTCATTTAACTCGATTTGAATAAATTTAAAATTTTTAAAAAAAATTAAATTTCATCCAATCAATTGGAGAAAGATGTCATCAGACGCAGAATTGCAAGCGCAACTAAGAAATCATTTTTAAAAATTAGTTTGAGGTCATTTTAACACGATTTAAATGTGTTTAAAATGTTTGAAAAATTTAAATTTCATCAAATCGATTCGAGAAAGATGTCGTCAGACGCAGAATTGCAAGCCCAACATAGATCTTATGTTTTAAAATTAATCTGAGGTCGTTTTAACACGATTTAAATGTGTTTAAAATTTTTCAAAAATTTAAATTTCATCCACTCAATTCGAGAAAGATGCCACCAGACACAGAATTGCAAGCGCAACTTAGATATTATGTTTTAAAATTAACCTGAGGTCATTATAACATGATTTAAATAAATTTAAAATTTTTGAAAAATTTAAATTTTATCCAATCAATTCGAGAAAGATGGCATAAGACCCACAATTGCAAGCGGAACTTAGATATTATGTTTTAAAATTAGTCTGAGGTCATTTTAACACGATTAAGATAAGTTTAAAATTATTGAAAAATTCAAATTTCATCAAATCCATTCGGAGAAAATGTCATCAGACGCAGAATTGCAAGGGTAATTTCGATATTATGTTTTAAAATTAGTCTGAGGTCATTATAAAACGATTTAAATAAATTTAAAATTTTTGAAAAATTTTAAATTTCATCAAATGAATTCGAGAAAGATGTCATCAGACGCAGAATTGCAAGCCCAACATAGATATTATGTTTTAAAATTAATCTGAGGTCATTTTAACACGATTTAAATGTGTTTAAAATTTTTCAAAAATTTAAATTTCATCCAATCAACTCGAGAAATATGTCATCAGACGCAGAATTGCAAGCGCAACTTAGATATCATTTTCAAAAATTAGTTTGAGGTCATTATAACATGATTTAAATAAATTAAAAAATTTTGAAAAATTTAAATTTTATCCAATCAATTCGAGAAAGATGGCACAAGACCCAGAATTGCAAACGCAACTTTAAATCAGTTTAATAGAAATTTAGATTTCATACAATCAGTCCAAGTAAGATGTCATCAGACGCAGACTTGCAAGCGCAACTTAAATATCATGTTTTAAAATTAGTCTGAGGTCATTTTAATGCGATTTAAATGAGTTTAAAATGTTTAAAAAAAATTAAAATTCACCCAATCAATTTGAGTAAGATGTCATCAGACGCACATTCTATCATTCCTCAAATTTTCAGTGTTAATTCTTTAATCGTTATCAAGGAGATGCGTGGATTAAAGAAAATTCATGGAAAATATTTGACCTATATTTTGATCTTAGCTAGCTTCAGTACTCGGAATTTCCGGACAATAATTTTTCCTAGAGAGATTACACTAGCATGTCCTCTATCATTCCTGAAAGTTTCAGCTTTCTATCTTTATTCAGTTCTGAGGACATGCGAGGACAAGAAGTCAAGAAAAAAAGACAAAATGGCGGATAAGTCCAAACCGGTAGTGATTTTTACAAAATCGAAAATGGGGTACAAACTTCAAATGATAACAGATTGATACTGAAAATTTGACGAAAATTGGACTACCCATCTCCGAGAAATCTTCTGCACAAAATTTGTATAGAAAAAAAAAAAAACTAGATCAGATCTCGTTGCGAGCAACGAGTGGGTCTTCCGTCCGATTTCTCATAAGATGCTATGAGATGAGATTTTGACTGAGATTTAAATCTGTCTGGTGTCATGTTGAGTCGACTTGAATGAGTTTAAAGATATCGAGAATCCTATAATTCATCCAATGATTATGAAAAAGATGTCATCAGTCGCAGAAATGCAAAAGCATTACAAATATCATGTTTTAAAATTAGTCTGAGGTCATTTTAACACGATTTAAATAAATTTAAAATTTTTAAAAAAAATCTAAAATGTAAATTTTATCTAATCAATTCGACAAAGATGTCATCAGACGCAGAATTGCAAGCGCAACTTAGATATAATGTTATAAAATTAGTCTGAGGTCATTTTAACACGATTTAAATTAGTTTAAAATTTTTAAGAAATTTAAATTTCATCCAATCAATTTGAAAAAGATGTCATCAGACGCAAAATTGCAAGCGGAACTGAAATATCATGTTTTAAAATTAGTCTGAGGTCATTTTAACACGATTTAAATGAGTTTAAAAATTTTGAAAAATTTAAATTTCATCTAATCAATTCCGAAAAGATATCATCAGACGCAGAATTGCAAGCGCAACTTTGATATCATGATTAAGAATTAGTCTGGGGTCATTTTAACACGATTTAAATAGATTTTAAAAAATTTAACTTTCATTCAATGAATTCAAGATAGATGTTCGATGTTTGAAAGATAATATCGTAAATCAAAGCAATATATGAGTGAAAAAATTTACGGTACTCGAGGCTTGAACCCAGGTCGCCTGGGCCTATGTCCACGACTCTAACGACTGAGCTACTCAGACTCTCGCTTCAGGACTTTGATGCTTAATATGTCGAGAATGCGTTGATCGATTTTCAAACAAATTACATATTCGGAATCAGTAAAAGGGTCACTATCAAAAATATTTTCAAACAAAAAATTAGAAAAATTCATTGTTTCTAATTTGCTTCCGGTGAAGAACGGAAGTAATGGCGGACATTCCTTTGACCGAGGTACACCAGAAAAACGGTAGATCTATCATCTCTGAAAATTTCAGCTCTCTATCTTTACTGGTTTTTGAGAAACGTCGCAGACAAAATTGACTTTAAAAAATTGTTTTACGACTATAACTTTCGGCCGGAAGTAAAGTCTGAAAAACTGTTGCGCCGGTATAAACTTCAGATAATTACACATCAGCCCTGAAAATTTGAAGGAATTCTATCTAGCCATCTCCGAGAAAATGTCTACACAAAATTTGTAAGAAACAAAAAGAATGATAAGAAAATTGAAAAAGAAACAATAGAATAATAGTAGGGTCTTCCGCTGAAGACGGAAGACCCTAATAATAATAAGAAAGTGAAAAAGAAACAATAGAGTAATAGTAGGGTCTTCCGCTGAAGACGGAAGACCCTAATAATAATAAGAAAAGTGAAAAAGAAACAATAGAATAATAGAAGGGTCTTCCGATGAAGACGGAAGGCCCTAATAAACCTGAAATAGAATAATAGAAGGGTCTTTCGCTGAAGACTGAAGACCCTAAAGTAATGGAGAGAAAGAGAAAGAGAGAAAGAACAAATTTTGGCTCTTGTGAGATTAGAACACACAACTTTTGCAGGTGTGATAACAAGAAGTCAAAACATGGGTGACGCAAAATAACTCCCGAATTTCTCTTTGAATTTGGGGCGTTTCCGCCCGGAACAGGAGCTGATTTTTTGTATGAGATGAAAAACAACGTGTAAGATGTCTGACTATTCAGGTTTTGTAACAATGCGAGGTCATTTGAAATATTGATGCATGTTGTTTCCGGAGAGGGGTGAATAGGCCCGAGCTTGATATTCGTCGTAAATAAATCGAAAGTAGAATTTTGAGGTGTGGATCTCGGTTAACGACAATTAGGGGAAGTCCTAAATCAATGACTGATGCATTTTACACGTGTATTTCAGCGTTGAGAATTTTTTTCGTGTCGTTTACTATTATGTTTGACTGTTTTATTTCAAAAGGATTGATACAATCTTTATAAATGTAGAAATAACGAACTCAGTAACATGTAAATTTCTTCGGTAAAAAATCGATGACAGTAATTTTCACAGTTCTAATATTCATAAGTAGTTCACACGCTATCTTAGATACAGACTAAACGGAAAACAAGAAATATACATGCAACATATATATTACACGGCTGCTTACATCCCGTGTACTGTGTACATTTTAAGTCCCCGTATAGGCAATACGCGCCATTTGATCTCAGGAATTTCTTCTAAATTGTTCAATCCGCTGCATATTTGACAGACAATAAGAATGGGGTCCGAGGTACATTTTCACGAATTTTCATTAGGATTGAGTGAAGGGTTTGGAAGTTAGAATTTTTTTTTTTTACAATACATGTCAAGCACGCCAATTGCAACTCAAATGCCAAATAACTTTACGATTTTTGGAATCGGAGGAGGGTGACTTTTATATTAAACTTTCAATATTAAATTCTGAATATTACATTATAAATTATTACTAAATTTAAATGCATATATTAGAACACTGTTTAAGCGTTGTAACTTTTTAAAAAACTATTTCAGTATTAATATGTATCTATGAAACTCAATGTCCATTGCTCTAACGAATGAGCTACGTGGACTCTGCATTGCCTGTTACGTATGGCCGTTACGCTTTTACAGCATGTATCTTAACAATTTTTTTTTTCAAAACTTCACGTGAATATTCCTATAAAAAGTCACTGGACTCTTCAATTTCACATAGCGAGGGTTTTCATTTAATTATTGCGCTATCGTGCAAACACCTACCACGCGTATTGTAACACTGGACTTTAATTTTGAACTGCATTTTCTTTGAACGCTTTAATTGAGTGTATTTATTTTTACTTTGAACACCATAGTAAATTAGTGCATTCATTTTCAAGTTTGCCACCACTTGTCCCTTATTATTTTTTTTTTTTTACAATTGATAAGAAGAACTAACTTATTTTTGTTAGCCGAATTACATCTATTAAATTCTGTATTGTATTTAATATTTTTAATATACAATCTGACAATGATTTTATTCAATGCTAAATAAATTAAAATTACATCTGTCGTGTAAGATAAAGGTATGTGTTCTTGAACCAATATATGTAAACAAAATACTGTAGTTATTATCAAGATTGAATTGTAAACATACAAAGGATCAATGAACATGTGTGATAAAGTAGAAGCACATGAAGCCAGTGTTATTTAGACTTCCGCGGATCGCAGGCATGTTCATTCGCCGGGGATATGCGGGGGATGGATTATATACTTGTGAACACAGAGCTCCGTGGCCATGTTCGGCTTAAAATGTTTGCAGTTTAAAAACAATATATTATTATTTCACAACTTTGACAATATACAAAGAGCCCTCGTTTTAATGACAGTTATACTGAAATATTTACTGCTTTTAATTATGAAGCTTAAGCAGATTAATTTTATCATTTAAAGATTTAATCATTTCTGTATTTGAGTCTTGTGTACATCTTTTTACAACTATTTAGACTTACTTATCCACCGTTAATCTTTTGTCTGACGATGCTTAGATTGGAAATATAAACATTTATATGTAATAGAACTTTAAACAGTTCTTTGTGAACCCATATATGAAGACGCGAATCTTGTGTATTAGATAACCGCTGACCGCTAGGTAGACCAGCCGCAACCATGGCGACCGATTTTCTCGGCCGCGAGCTAGGGGTCGGTTACGAAATGGTAAACAGAGATCAGAAACCAGGTTAATGCTTGTAGACCTTAACAAAAGTGACATATAGTCCTCACGTAAAACTTTAAGAAAATAATGCATACGGTATTGAAACTTTTACAAATGAATTGAAGCATCCCGAATACAATAATATATTTTCTGTGGTGAATTTATGTCGGTTGAACACAATGACTTTTCGTTAACTTGCCAAATGAAAACAGGTACATGTTCACGAGTAAATCTTTTTACACACATATTACACAATACCCTAACAAAGTAATGTTATAACAACATTGATAAGATCCCAATAAACAACTTTTCCCGCGACAGCCATATCGAAATCCTAACCGTTTTTGAGTTTTATAGCAAATATTTTCAAGGAATCTAGGCCCTTAATTGAAGGGGCCAGTCCTTTTTCAACGGTGTCAAACGAAAGCCCATAATATTCTGCACAACTTTTATTCTACATGTCTTAACAAAATATTTTTTGTTTAAAAGATAAAAAGGAAAACATGTGTAAATTTTTGCACCTTTTGGAACCCTATAATTTGACCCCCTACCTTTTTCTAAATAAAAAACGTAATGAAAAAACAAAAACAACTGTGCAAAACTTCAAATTCCCTGTTATTTAAATTCGTTGAATTCTCATTCCCTGCTATTATAAGCTTGGAGCCTTTGTCTTGAAACCAAAGACCCTAAAAAAAATTCTAAGGGTAATAACTCGTTAACGGAACAGGGATTTTACAGTTTATGACAGGTTATAATTAGTGCTTTGTAAAGTCTATTAGTCCTGAAAATTTGGACAAAAACCGTTTAAAAATGAGAAAGATATGAAGCCTCAAAGTTTGCGTCTTGGAAAAAAATAGAAAAAAGAAAAATAAGAACAGCTTCCGTACTCGGAATTTCCGGACAATGATTTTTTCCTCAATGACCTACACTAGCACGTCCTCTATCATTCCTGAAAATTTCAGCTTTCTATCTTTAGTCGTTTTTGAGGAGATGTGTGGACAAAAAGTCAAGAAAAAGTGACAAAATGGCGAATAAGTCCGAACCGGAAGTGATTTTGACAAAATCGCAAAAAGGGGTATAAACTTCAGATGATAATACATCGATGCTGAAAATTTGACGAAAATCGGACGACACATATCTGAGAAATCTTCTGCACAAAAATTGAAAAGAAAAGAAGAGGGAAGAAAACTGATAAACCTGAAATAGAATAATAGAAGTGTCTTCCGCTTAAGACGGAAGACCCTAATAAAAGTGAAAAAGAAACAATAGAATAATAGAAGGGTCTTCTGCTGAAGACGGAAGACCTTAATAATATAGAAGAATGAGAAACAGTAGAAAAACAGTAAGGTCTTCCGCTGAAGACGGAAGACCTTAACAAGAGGGTCTTCCGTCGGAAACGGAAGACCCTAAAAAGAAAAATTTTCGCCCGAAGGTCTTCCGTTGGAAACGGAAGACCTTAATAAACGAGGACGCCTTCTCCTACCTTGTGGGCGCGCTATACGAGAGGTGCTCAGTGGGAGGGATAACTCTCCGTATAATGTTTGGCCATGCAGGCACTCAGCATCATTTTTGAAAGATGAGCATATTTATCGGAAATCTTGACAAGCAAATAAAAGGATAAGTTCTCAAATCTTCACAATTGTTATCTGTGGGGGAGGTAGGGGTTGTGAAGCAGCTCTAACTTCTATTTTTTAAAATATGATTTCGTTTTAAATATTCCAATAATGTTTTGCTTTTATCTAAAAAGTCGGCGGGGTCGGGAGGGAGGGGGGGGGGGGGGGGCAGAGCTCCCACTGGGAAAATCCTTTTCGCCACTTTAGTGCGGCACGATGAAAGTCCTATGATTTACAATTATTTCTATCATATCACATATACATATACATATTTAAGTTATAATATTATGTTATCCCTAAAAGAACAGAGGAGAGAGTGTCAGGCTCGGCACGTTTATTTACAGCAGGCACACATATTATTCAGAATAATAATATGTAAACATTACAATACATTGGCTCAATATTAACTTGTCTAGGGGTAAACAAAATAAATTGTTGAAAACATACATAGTTATGTTGACTAGCATATTCACAGATTATTAAATAAACTGGATGTTATAATAGTGTAATGATATTATGACTTTACCAATTACAAACTGCAACACGTTCTCAAAATGACAATTTTACATTATAACACAAACCGGAAATATGAAGAGCACACTAAATCTAAAACCTACAACGATCCGCACCTTGGAATTCCGGATAATGACTAGGCAATATGAAAACTAATACTGTGAGTTGAGACAATAGAATTCTACTGACTAGTTCGTTTCTAAATGTATACATTACAAGAAAATACATATATCATAATATTATGTCGAATCATTGATCATTGACGATAGCTTAATACATTTCCACTATGGCGGGAAATACCAACATGTGACCCGGCTGCGCCTCGCATAAAAATATCAAATAAACGAGTTTAAGCTACACAACCACAAACAAATGGCGCAAGTCACCTTACACAAAATGCAATAGATGTCCTACACAAATATGTATTAAAATGAGTTCTTACCTAAAAGAACAGAGGAGAGAGTGTCAGGCTCGGCAGGCAGGCGTGTTTTAGTATGACCGTTTATTTACAGCAGGCACACATATTATTCAGAATGCTCCGGATTTCTTAATTCCGGAAAGTTAGAGTTACCTCCCATGAAACATAAAAAAATATAATGGGGTACCTGCAAATGGCCTTACTACACTTATGATCTTTTAAAGATACATGCATTGACTGACTTGTTGTACATGTTTTTTGTATAAATGATCGAGTGCATTTTTTGTCTAATTGGTCCATTTCAATATTATGTTAACATATACAAATATGTGCTTATTCCTAAATTAAGAATGTGCTGTTAATTGAGGAATC
Source organism: Magallana nippona (assembly GCA_033439105.1). Classification (NCBI taxonomy): domain Eukaryota; kingdom Metazoa; phylum Mollusca; class Bivalvia; order Ostreida; family Ostreidae; genus Magallana; species Magallana nippona. The sequence goes on from CM065921.1 coordinate 12,706,554, forward strand.
CAAATTTTACGATTCAAGTTTATTTAAAATAGAATACAACAGTTACATGCAATGACATATTAGACTTAAAAACATTGCAAACAAATGCACTTCAGCTGATAGAAGAGTAAAGAATGGTGGGTGAAAAGCAAACTCTGAACGAAGCAGCATTCCCATTGAGGATTTAGCATTGACATTCTTAAATCAAATGAACGGAACAAGGAGTTTTTCTAGAGGGTTTTATTCCTAGTCCCTAAATCACATCCCAGCCATCCCATACCCATCCCCAAAATAAAATTAAATAAAACATCTCATCCCATCCATTCCCCAAAGAAAACACCCATATAATTTCTTACAAATAAAAGGCTTATACCGCGGAGAAACAATATGACAAATTATTCATACATTCTGTGACTCAGTATGTAGTATTCATTCCTGTTTTTACCAAACTACGTAAGGGATTATAATGATTCTCAGACATTTATACTTTCAATTATATCAGTGCACTAGGTTACAGAGAACAACTGTACCCCGTTCCTCATATGCGCGTAGGACAAGATAATCACGAAAAATTGTAAATATTAATCGTCCGTACGCAAATGGTAATAACTAATAAATAAAGGTGTCTTAAGCCAATTACCTGAGTCTACGCGATAGAATTGAATATAAGAAATGTACAGTATATATATTCTGTTTTAGAATTAAAGTGAAGAAAATTAAGTGAGATAGTTCTTTTCTAAGATATAACTTAGTCCTAAGTATGCTTTGTGAAACAGGCCCCAGATTGCAAAATGAAACACATAAGGAGGAACTGTTAAACACAAGGAGTCATCAAAAATCATTTGAATTTCGATTTCTGTTCGCCAATTTTGAAAAACAAAAAAAAACCAAAAAAATTAAGCTGGAGCAGTGGAGGGGGGGGGGGGGGAGCACATCAATGAGTTTGTTTTTACAATAAAGCAAACGATCATTCAGAAGAACTACAAATGTGATCAACTGACCGCTAGAATTAAAAATTCATGTGAATATTTTTAAAAATAATCATGAATCCCCCAATTCCGCACAATTATTTTATCGTGCCAGCACCTACCGCATACATGTAATATCGTAACATGGAACTTTGATTTTAATTTGATTTGAACGTTGAACACTTGGAGAATGTTTGCTTTTTAAATTCACTTTTATTTTGTAACACTCTGCTAAATTTTTGTACAACTCTTAAGAAAACTTCTTTTAATTTCTACACGATGTTGTGTTGGTCGAATATTAATTCCCACACGAGTAAATATATATATAAGACTGGTTGATCAGGCAGGTGTGAATATTGTCTCAAAAGTGTTGAAGACTGTAGAAAGTTTCAGCATTAATAAACAGAAATAAACATGGGTAAATATATTAATCTTATGTTGAAACACAAGTTGACTTTACATGTACCGGTCAAAATCTCGGCGTTGTATTGTATATACAATTGGCCTTAATTCCATATTTAGATTCGGAATGATGGCTTACTTTTATTCCACTGATGGTCAAGTTTCTATCTGATGTACCATCGTTTAAACCAATGCTAAAGACAACTGTACAAGGAAGATAAATTTATCGTTTCATCTTAAACCAAGGTAGGTAAATTGAAATTAAAACAAACAATTTAATAGCGAACAAATTATCAATAAACATGCACTTCTGATAAGGTAGAAACACAAAAAACTACCGCGGATCACTTGTCCACTCGCGCGGGTTCTCCATGTGGGAGGGATGATCATCATTTAAAGATTTAACCATTGTGGGGTTTTTGCGTGATCTTAAGCATTAAACATTATTTGTTCAATTTAAGAATATTTAAGACTTACAAACCCACCTTGATCTATGTCTGACGATGCTTCTGATTTGGAATGATATCGCTTTTACCATTTTTCAGAACGCTTTCTTTAATTACACTCTATCTTTGTCTTATGCAATATTTGATTGAATTAAACTTCGTGTATTTTTTAATATAAATCAATAAGTTGTCCGGCTTTTTGGTTCACTGAAGTTTTCTATATTTTAGTTCGTTTCAAAATTTTTCGATGCAATGGTCTATTATTATTATGTCCTTTAAATTGTATATTTTTAACTGACAGTAATAACACAAAACCGTTGCATGCGACTATTCCTAGTTAGTTGCTCAATAATATCTGGGCATTACAAATAATGAAATATGTATATCTTATACAGGTTGATCAATCTCAATATAAGTCGCATTTTGTACAAATCGTCGGTTATAAGTATGACGGGAACATCTTTTTTATTGCAATTACTGATATGACGGGCAAATATGCCCCAGAAAAGTTTGGACTTATCACTAAGAAAAAAAGGTTTTTCATAAATTGAGTGAAACGTTTTCATGTTTATAACCCTTTACTTTTAATGAACACAAACGGTACATATTTAGAGAAGTATATAAACTATAACGACGAACTCTTTGAAAGGAATTTTAGACAAAACACTTAAGTTTGAACATTATAAACAATTCTCAAGTTCTGCAGAACTACATTCGCGTTTGGACAATCCAATTTTTATCTACCCTGTCACCTTCAAACGCTCATAATTCAATAATAAGTTGTGATAATGACTAGAAAATTGGAGACATTGTAGATTTAGGATTTTGACAGATTTGCATGAAGTACTGCTCCGCGTTTGACAATGTCCTCCACGTTTTCGAAAAAGCCGTAAGATGGAGGAATGTCGGATAACCATAATGCTTTCACATTTCTGTTGGAATTAATGTTTGTAAATACTTCTTAACCATTCTATTCAATATAGTCAAAGTATATCAAATTTTAGCTGAAGGTTAATCAATCCAAAAATAGCGCAATTTTTGTTTGCCGTATATTGAAACTTTTAAACGCGTAAGGGATTGTTGCTCCCAGGCAGTCCATCCGAATTTGTTTAGACCGGGAGCTTCAGACCTGCAACAAGTCAAATTTTAACTGCTTTGCACTCGCTTTGCGGCAAATGTTTTTCTTAAAGAGACATGGTGACGCACAAACCCATGATCACATTTTTTATTTATCATATGAAAAGGTAAAGTTTTGAAAAATTACAGTGTTCAAAAGTAAAAATATCAAATTAAAAAGAAAAAAAATAGAATTAGGTGTTGGGCCAACACAAAAATATTGCGTTTCCCTTCCGCTTCATAACCACGCAAGCGCAGGGGAATGTAAATAATGCAGCGTGGCATATATCATTAGCTAGTGGACTCTCATTGATGTCTTCAAGAATTATAAATTTATTAAGATGCACTCTCTATGAATGCATATTTCTTCCCACAATAATCGAATTTCTTCACTTTCAAATTTTTTTCTCAGTGTGTCAATCCCTCTGTAACTATTTTTAGACAGCAATCGCAATCAAGTGACACTAAAATCAATGTCCAAAACAACTCGCTTTGTTTACATGTGCATTTTCTGACTCGTAAACTGATAGATGATGACTTATGATGCGTGAAACCTTCCGTTTGATGATATTTAGTATATTTCTTCAACTTACGTTGTCATAATTAATCAAAAAGTAAAACGTGTTTTTGAGCCACCGTGTCAATTTAAACTTTACTTGTAATCGTCTTCAACATTTGGTTCGAAAATGCTCTTTTTAATGAATATCTATACAAGTTATTATTCTAATTTCCTTTGCGTTTATTCATTTATTTTTATATCTAAATTTGATATGATGATAATAACATCATAGAAACACATTACTACATAAAATATCTGGATTATGAAACAGATCATCTATAGAGGCAGGTAATAATATCAAAATAAGTAATAAATGATAAGTATTTCAAATAAAATTCCACTTTCGTTCAAGAAAAACATAAATTTGGCTGCAAATATTTACTGCCAATATGTTTTCAAATATTTGCAGCGACAATATTTAAAACGAAGTGGTAGCTTTCTTGAAAGAAACGTTTACGTACATTTATATATCTCCTCGTCGGTATATGGCATCGTTGGACAACCACTGCTGAATTTATCAACACATTTATAATGGTTCAAGTAGCCTGAATCCACCAGTTTTAAACAATTATCTGTTAAATAATTAAAATACACAAAAAAAATTCACTCTACTGATTAAAAAAAACTTCCAGCAACAGCAAATGAAAGAAATTTAATTTGTCATTTTTAACTACATGTATAAATTAATTAGAAAACGTACGTGAAATATGATCTTTTGGCATTAGCTAATTAATTTAAATGATGATGATGAAGATAATTCTTTTAAAAACAGACCAAATAATAGTCAATTGAGCCGAGGGATTGGAACTTAATAATTGTTTGACAATATCTTTTTTAAAGTTTCCATTGGGATTCAAAAATCATTTTATTAAGTCCTCGCTGATTCTTACTAATTCTAAACATGCATCACTTATTTTGTCTGTTAATTTGTCAATAAGTTCAAAGGAGTTTTACAGGTGATAAATTTCTGTGTTATTACTCTATTTCAAAAAGAGATTTTTTAAACAATGCACCCCTTAATATTGTCTATGCATTTCTAATTTTGTTGCACATTCCACAACTCAACGGAAACAACCGAAGCACTTGGAAAATTTCAATTATAAACGTCCGAGAAATTTTATTCATCGTTCTTACTCTGAGAATCCGAAACCCCAAGATATAGGAAAGTTAACTTAATCTGTACTATTCCTTACCATGCACTGAGATCGCCTGCTAGATGGCCAATGATAGAACAGATGATTATACGAATTATTGCATTTTCTCTATTACTTCAAAAGATTCAGTGCCTTGAAATAAAATAGACACTCGTTTATTCATGAAACATCATTAACCTTATCGCAAACACACCTTTTTCGTAAAGGGATGTTCTTTGGTCCGTGCAGAATTCTATAAGAGATGTCAAGTTTTTATCAGGAGCACAAAGGTAACGTGAGTTTTCGGTACAATTTCTTCTTCTTGCAGCTGTTTTAAATTCAGTTGCGTTCATAGGACATTTGTCTACAGGATATACTTTGAATCGGTAGGAATACATCTAAGAATAAAAGATATGTAATTTATTTCATAAGTTTCATCGAACAAGAAAATTTAATTTAATACCTGTATAAATTCTTACAGCATTGATAAACGTAACTAGTCTTTTATTAACTAAATACACCACAAACTTTTGTTATTTGGGGTTGTTTTGCCGGGGGGGGGGGGGGGGGGGGGGGGGTGGGGGCACAGGATAAAACTGTGCTATTCAGTCAACTGAAATGTGACTGAAAGGTAACTAAAATGTGACTGAATGGCACAAATATGCCATTCAGTCACCTTTCCAGACCATTCAGATAGTATTCAAAGATTTTATCTTATAATGTATATCTTATTGGATCGGATGCATACACACAAACCGTGCATCGATTATTATAATAGTGATTGAGGTCGATGAAAGAAAGGTCACAGTTTAGTATCAGTATCCAGTAAACAACCATACATGTCATTGCACATAATCATTTAGACGAACAATTTTCAGATTTAATATCATTTTTACATTATAATTTTTTTTTCAATGTTTTACTTAAGTATTCTCAATCATAAACCTTGCCAGTGGTTAGGTTTAAAGTGAACTCTTTCTAGTACTATGTTAACAAAACCCGTTCCATATTTGATTAAATTTGAAAGTATAGTCCTTTTTCAATCAGAATCATTACTGTTTATCAAGAAACAGATTAAAAGTGTATACCGATGTTGCTTTTTTTACTGTATTGTATTTAGCACTCATATGTTATCACATAAACATGGCTTGAAGTTTGCTTACATGACAAATAATAGTGAGAACTGTGTATCGGTATAAAATGTATCTCTTATACTAAATGACATTTTGAATGATCTTTAAGAATGAATTTTAATTTTTATTTGATAGACAATTCTTAACAAAAATGCCTACTATATAACAGAAGTGAAATTCGTAGAATATGTGTACAAAAGTGCCGCTCTTACATCAATAGAATGACATTCTCGACTGTAAATTATGCTGAAGTAAGAGTTTTTATTGCATTGTACTTACCAAAGTTTCTTTAAACATTACAAATGTGCTGATGACTACAAGTATTTGAAGCAGCTGATGTCCCATTCTCGGTGTATTGTTTGTTTGTCTTTTCTTACGCTGTAATGTATAAACACATGTAAAACGTTTTACGCGTACAGTCATTGGTATTGCGTTGTTAACGTTCTGAATAAATATATATTTTTGCCATATTTATGGAGACCGGTGTAAGGATGAAAAGTGACCCTCGTAGAATATTGACTGGGGGTCATTTTTCAGCGTAGACCAATGACCCTGTTTGTTTTAAAATACTTGGATGACTTCGTAGAAATCATGATCTTGGGAAATTTTTCTCCGTGTGGGTTATAAAAAAATTACCCTCTAAAAATAAGACTCAATATTTTTACATTCTCTTTATTCACTAGTTTTGGGTGCAATATCTTTTACTTGAAGCGGCTACAGAGGGCAGGGTCCCATACCGCCTACATGATATTTAGTTCAAAGGAAATATATTTTATTTCGTATTATCTTGTACGAATAACTAACTTGAGTGCGCTTTTCATGTTACTTGTTATTGTCTATCATCATTTTCTCAGTCTGTCTTTAAAAATTTTTGGACAATGCGTTAATTATGCGGACATATATATAGTCTGTCGATATGGATAAGTCATTTGATCATTTTTCATCCTATATCTCGTCAGAAATCGTTTGACAAATTGGAGAAGATGTTAAAAACATAGTGTGAACCGTTGACCCCCTGTAAATCTAAGATGGCGAGTGTCGTCCCTTTACTTTTTTAAATATTTTCAACATGATTGAAACAAGGGAATTTTGTTGATGTTTTTATTGCAATACACAGAAATAGATATAAGATGACCGATTTTAATCATTTTTGTTTTTGGGAACAAATAATAAAGAACTGCACTATCCCACAACCGAGCCCTTGTGCATTCTTAAATATACTATATATCACCTGCACTTAATTTGTTTCGTTCTTTCCCTCTCCTTACCTGTACACTTTTTCCATCTAGCCAAAACCAGTCACCTGTGTAAATTTAAGAATTTTGGCTGAGTGGGAAGACACCCACAACCGAGTACAAACACCAGATCATCCTTTTTTATAATACAAAAAACGAGCGCTCGCAACTCCATCTACCCGTGGATAAACGTCACTGATGTACCTAAGGGCATGGATAGGACACAATAATCAAAAACGAAGAGGTCTCCAAGGCAAGCTATCTAGTATTTCACGATTAACACCGAAATCGTTTGTTCAAACGGGCGCGTCTTTTAACCACAATGAACCGCAATGAACCACAATGAACCGCAATGAACCACAATGATACCACAATGAACTGATTTTAAGTGAATACATTCATTATATATTTGGTATAACTACCTAAAAGTGTCATATATACAATTTACAGATAATTGACGATGTACATGTGTACTAATGTGCATTCATATTGTTGGCAAATATAAAGTTGCCATTCTATACTTATAGATAAATATAAACTGTATTATCTATAATTTAATTTGCTACGAAACATGATTTAATGACGATTCTGCTTGTTATCTTGAATAAAATAACTGATTTTCTTTAAATGTCACGAGACCGTGTGATATACAAAATGATTTCAAACCAGAGTCGAAACTGAATTTGACTTGACGAATTTTAGCAATTTAAAGTCAATTTTTGTTCTTCTTTTAAAGTAGGACTGACAGACGAGCTATGATTTCATTTTTAATCGCGGAAAACTCCATTAAAATGAGATTAAAGATGTGATTAGAGGTCGTTGGCTAAAAATCATATTCTATCACAAATATCTTGAGAGATCTTACATATATTACTATGTAGTTTTGGTTATCGTTAATCTAACATGGAATATCGTTTTCTATGATCGTCTGATTATTGAACTAATTTTCTAATTGTGAGTTATAGAAATTATAGCGACTTGTACAGAATTCTTATTTATAGATAAACGCACTTGCATTAATTGTTAATGGCTCAGGAAAAGCAGACGTTCTTAAATTGGAACGTTTTAGCATTTCTACATTGACCAGCGCACCACATATATCCACATAAAATTATAACGTTTTCGAAAAAAATGTGGTGCTGTACCGCAAATATTTTAACTATTCCGCAAATATTATAGCATGAAAATTCCGCAAATATTATAATTCCTAAACTACAATTAAAATAGTGGTAAACGTGCAAAAACCCGAATATAGATAAAATATCACCCCGTTTCTAATTATTTTTGCTAAAGTATATTACGATCTTCGCTGTCGGTACATATGATCAGCTCGTTTATTTCATGAATGATAGAGGTTTTGAATAAAAACATGTTTCTTCATGCAGTTTGAAAAAAAAATCTACTCTCTATGATATGATGCTGTTCTTCACACAAAAAATTGCACTAGTCCAGCACCTCTCTGTAAATATTGTCCTTTCTGATATATTTCATTTTATCAAATCAAATATACAATATGACTACTTTGATATGTTTATTAACAGTCTATGTTTGTTTAATTAAATATATATGGGTTAAATTGTTTTGTGTAGTAATAGTAATAGTAATAGAGGAATTTTTAGTCATAGTTTGTTTGATAAAGTAGAGTAGTAAATTTGTTTTATTGATCTCAATATTTTGTTCAGGTTTATGGTTTACAGCAATGTTCACATTTATTGCATTTTTCTTTTAATTCAAAATTCATTACAAAATGTTAAACACATTGATTACTTTAAAAGTTGTTTTCGGCATATCTGACAGTTACAGATTTTTATTTTGTGCAAAGCAATGTTGCTCAAAGTAAATACCTAAAGGTTGTCCAATTACTTATCAAAACTTATCCTGTTAGGTATGCGGAGTAACAATGTCGCAAAAATGTAGTATTATGTAATTTATTAGTCCGACGACCAAGTTAATTTACACATGGGTGTTACGATGTTTATAATTGTTATTAAAGTTTCCTTTTATCTTTTTTACCTGGTGTCAAGCTCAAGATGTGCTCAGGTGTCAGCAGATTTTCTTTGTTGGGGGATTATCTAGTTAAACTAATTATTTCTTGATGGCCAGTGTCCGGCAAGTACGGTCACGTGGGTCAAGTTAAAATTACCAAAATAGTCTTCGAACAAAGAATCTGAATTTTGATTGGCTGAAATAGACCAGGGAAGCCCAGGTCTCCGATTAAGGTAGCGTACCCTACCTCAGTGATTCTGATCGGAGACCTGCAGCAATAAAGTTATAATTATTTTCTGAAGGCTTCCCTGCTTCTATTTTCAGAGCAATAGTCCCAAACCTTTTGGACTGGACATTGCTAAACGGGTCCTCCCACTGCAAGCGAGTAAAACATTCCCCATATAACGTCATAGTCAAAAACACGACACGACAACTGGTGGAGGTATCCAAAAGCCCGGTGGATGAACCACTATTTTCTACGATCAAAGCAGGAAACGAAAATGCCGACACCCGCTAATGGAGGGAAGGAGACACAGGGAGAGGATAACAACGCCTTACAGCTGATTGAGCTACGACGTCAGCTACAGGAGAAGGACAGAGCCATAGAAGCCCTGGAACAAGAGAGGGATGAGGACCACCAACGACGGGAGCATCACCACGAACGGGACAGGGAACAGCTGGAGGCTCAGGAGGAAGAAATCGGACGTCTCAAACAACAGCTGTACCATCTTCAGACCAGACCACTCACTACAAGACAGGTACAAGTTGAAGCTCCGGCTGTGACTACTGTTACAACACCAGCTGTCGCCCCCGCTGCCTCCTCTTTGGCATCCACGCCGAAAGTCAAGCTAGACAAATACGACGGCAAGACATCAATTGTACAGTGGTGGTTGAAGTTCATGACATTTTTATCACTACAAAAAGTAACTGAAGCAGTGGCTATCAACACTCTTCCCTTTTACCTCGCAGGAGCAGCTGAGAGTTGGTTTTTTTCTTTAGATAACTCACTTAAAACCTCTCTTGAGTCTATTAGGCAGGCTATTCATAACAGATTCAAGCCCTCCTCACGACATAACCTACAGCTGATGGATGTGAAGCAGAAAGACACTGAGAGCGTGGAGGACTTCATACATCGAGTAACATCCCTCACCAATGACCGTGCCGTGGACCAGGACTGGCTCATCACTGTCATCATGAATGGGCTCAAAGAAGACCTTAGTATGGAGGTGATTAAGGCTGACCCCCAGACGTTAGAGGACGTGCGCAACATTGCTTCTAGAGCGGAGATGGCTGAGCGGCGTCGGACGACCACCCCGGCGCTGCAGGAGTCCACTAATTTAGCTCTTTTAAACGCTTTGCAGGAAATCCGAGAAGATGTTCGGGAATCCCGCAATCCACAACAACAGCCGCGACGTCCGTTCTATCGGAAAGAGCACCAACAGAGGCCTAGATTTCACCACGGGGGATACCAGCCGTCCGCACCCAGGTTCCAGACTCCAGTCCATGGACCACCTCAACCTCCCAGACATCCGAGACCTGCCCCACAACACCAGAGATACAGTCATCCTCGGGGTGAGTTTTGTGATTCTGTACATAACAATGTATCATCGGCTAGGTGTTTTTATTGTAGAGAATTTGGTCATTTTAAGAAAGATTGCCCACACAGACAAACTTCTTACAATACACAACACCACCACCCCCCACGATCAACTTACTCACATGAACACCACAGGTCACAACAATAGGGGTGCGCGCCTGTCTTTGGAAGCTATTCTAAAGATAGGCAAAACATACACTCGGTTCCTCAGGTGAATTTTGTGGCTCACATGACGAAAAACACCATTCCTATTTGGGTAGGCGGTCGTAACACTAGTGCTCTGATTGACTCTGGTGCCTCAGTAACTATTATTAATAAAGAATTTTTAGCGAAAACCCAGTACGCTCAAAATCGGTTGCTTCCTCCCACCTTTCAGTCTGTAAAAGGGGCTAGTGGAAAATTACTCCCTGTTTTAGGTCAGATAGATTTAGAAATTTCGATTAATGGCAGAGAATACAATTTTAAAGCTCATGTGGTAGATGGCATTCATCATGCATTTATTTTAGGTGTGGACTTTTTGTGTGCTCATGACACATTGCTAAGGTTTTCAACCTCCAATACTTTACATATACCTGACCAAAATGGTGAAAACAATGTTTGTGTGATAACGACTGAAAATGGTTATGCTAGAACCAGGTGTCCTATTTCAATTCCCCCCAGATGTGAAATGAATATCCCAGTACATATTTCTCGACATCAGAATGGTGACATTGTATTATTAGAAACTCACAAAGATTTAGAATCACTAAATCTGTCAGCTGCTAGATGTTGTGTGCAGGTAGACTGTAATAGTGCTTTCCTTAGAGTGATTAACCCTACTTTTGAGACTATTGAGTTACCCATGCATTTTGTTGTTGCAAATGTTATTGAGGTTGACCATGAAAGCATTTTGTCTTTGGAGGGGGGATCAAGAAATGTTAGTGTTTTGAATCCAGACAGTTCAGAAAACAAATGTAAGGGTGAAATTCAATTTGATTTAGGAAATTCAGATTTAGATCAGAATCAAAAAGATATTTTACTGAAATTTTTATCCAGATACAGAGAAAATTTTGCTCTTGACCTGAGTGAATTGGGACGCACAAGTGCACACAAACATAAAATTGAAATTAAACCAAATTCAAAACCTGTTCGGCTTCAATTTTACAGAACTTCTCCGCAAGCTTCTAAAGAAATTGAAAATCAAGTATCTGAAATGTTGAAACATGATATCATTCAGCCTTCAAATTCAGAATGGCATTCGCCAGTTGTTTTAGTAAAGAAAAAGAATGGTACCTTTCGGTTTGCTTGTGATTATCGTGCCCTTAACAAAATAACAGTGCCAATGTCCTTCCCACTTCCTCATTTAGAAACAGTTTTTGATGCTATAGGAGAAGCTAAAGCCAATTATTTTACAAATTTAGATCTTATGTCTGGATTCTGGCAAATGGAGCTTGATGAGGATAGTAGACAGAAGGCAGCATTCATAACCCAAGGTGGAGTTTATGAATGGAAACGGATGCCTTTTGGACTTACTAACTCACCAATCTCTTTTCAGACCTTGATGTCTAATGTGTTGCGCGGTTTAAATTGGAAGTCAGTGCTCGTGTACGTTGACGACATTCTTATCTTTTCCCGCTCCTTCGATGAACATCTTACACACTTAGCGCAAGTGTTTGACCGCTTAAAAGAAGCCAATTTAAAATTACAACCTGCTAAATGTCACTTCGCAGTTAAAGAGGTTAAGTTTTTAGGGCACATCATATCTCGACAAGGTGTACGAGTTGACTCAGATAAAACAGCAGCTGTAAGTGAGTTCCCTACACCTCGCACTCAGAAACAGGTTCGTAGCTTCCTTGGCATGGCCAACTATTATCGGAGGTTTGTACAAGATTTTGCCAAAATTGCAACTCCCTTAAACGCTCTTTTGAGTAAGGACAAGAGATTTGAATGGTCTGAGCAGTGTCAGGTAGCTTTTGAATCTTTGAAAGAAAAACTTGTATCTGCCCCCATTTTGGCCTATCCTGACACTTCTAAATCATTTATTTTAACATGCGATGCCTCGGATAATGCTGTTGGCTATGTACTAGGTCAGATAGATAATGACAAGAGAGAATATGTAATCTCATATGGAGGTAAGTCTCTGTCGGCTGATCAAAAGAAATTCAATACTACTGAAAAAGAGTGTCTGGCAGTGCTAGAAGGTATTGCTGCTTTCCGTCCTTACTTGGTACACAGTAGGTTCACTGTAGTAACTGACCATAAAGCTTTAGTTTGGCTGCAAACAGCTAAACACACGGGTCGTTTAGAACGCTGGGCTCTAAAGTTGCAGGAATACAACTTTCAGATAATTCATAGACCAGGTAAGAGCAATTTAGTAGCGGATGCCCTCAGTAGAAGAGATTATCCAGGTGAGATAAGTACCTCTGAAATCAATTCAGTAGCTATCCAAGATAATGATTCTATTGAAACCCAAGATAGCAACTCTGCAGTGCTCTTGTCAAAATTGTCTAAATCTGCAAGTACCCAAACATCTCATTCTGAGGCAGAAAATACTGGATATCAAGAGGTGAGTATCAACACTTGTACCATTGATCAGTCTACTTTCACAGTTGATGCAATAGGTATACAGACTGACGAGTTAGAGGAGCAGGTATCTGAATTTACCTCAAACCTACCAATCATAGTTCAGTGTGTTGAAGAAACCCCCAAGGTCATGACCGTAGTACCGGTAAGTACTGAGACAAAGTCTGAGGTAGAATCAGTTATACAGGAGACGGAAGAACCTGAAGATGATAAAATGAACATTGAAGACAATTGCTGCATACAGGTATCATTTTCATATAATCATGAAAGTCCTATTGTTGCACCGGTACAAACTGAGTCGGATGACGAAGATGACAGGCAGGTTATTTTCAACAATCTAGGTAAATTACAAGCAGATTGTCCAGATTTTAAACAGGTTTATCAATACCTTCATGATGGTACACTCCCTGAGGAAGCAAATGCAAAAGATTTAATCATTGCAGAGGCAAAACATTTTAGTTTAGTTGATGGTATACTTTACCACTGGTTCCAAAGGAGATGTAAAAAGCCTAAAGGTGAGTTTAATTTTATTAGACAATTAGCTCTTCCACAAGTTCTACGCAGAGATGCCCTGCTCTCATATCATGACAGCCTGGCAGGAGGAGGTCACCTTGGTATAGAAAAGGTAAAAACAGCTCTTTACAGAAAGTATTATTGGCCTAGAATGCATAGCAATATTATCAAATATGTAAAGTCATGCGATCGGTGTCAACGTGCTAAACGCGATTACAATCCCACGAAACCGCCAATGCAAGCGCTACCACCGGCTAAAAAGTTTGAACGATGGCACATAGACATCTTGGGTCCTTTGTACAAAACTAAAGAGGGAAATGAGTACATTTTACTTTGTGTAGATGCATATTCTCGATGGGTAGAAGGGTTTCCACTGAAAACTCAAAGTGCTGAAGAAACTGCAAGAGTGCTTTTCAAAGAAATTTTCTCTAGATATGGGGCACCCAAAGTTTTATTTTCAGATAGGGGTCGAAACTTCATGTCAAAATTAGTAAATGCCCTCTGTGAAATTTTTGATATTACTCAACATCACACTTCGGCTTATCACCCCAAAACAAATGGTTTAGTTGAAAGGCAAAATAGCACACTTGCACAATCTCTCAGAGCTTACTGTGGAGACGCTCAGGATAAATGGCCAGACTTAATTGCAAACATTTTAATGGCTTATCGGAAATCACCTTCCCAGCATTCTACTGAATTTTCTCCATATTTGTTAGTGTTTGGGGAAGAGATGAACCTTCCCTATGATGTTGCACTTGACCCACTAGAAAGCATGGCTCGAGATGCTAGAGCCTATATCAGAGAATTCTTGGACAATATGAGGGTATTTGACAAAATTGCCAAAGAAAATATTGCATGGCATCAGAAACAAAACAAAATTAGGCATGATCTAAACTCAAACACTCCAGATTTTCAGCTAGGTGATCAAGTTCTGATCAAGATCAACAAAGTTCCTAAGGGGTTATCTAGCAAATTGTATGACAAGTCAGACGGACCTTATAAAATTGTGGAAGTTGGTCCTAATTTCACTTATAAGCTTCGCAGATGTTCTGACAACAAATTGCACGGTTCTATGATGAATGCATCAAATTTAAAACGTTATCATGACCCAGAGGTCATCAGACCTACTTTTCACACTCAGGATGAAACTCAGGTTCAACAGGATGATGTTGATGATGATAATACTGATACTAAACAAGATGAGGGTTTAGGTCAGTTGTTCAATGATCAAAATGATACTGTAGATGGTCACCCAACAGGTAATCAAAATATAACTAACGAGTCCACAGACTCGGGTCAAAGGTCAGATGAGGATTCTGATACTCAGGATGAGGCAATCTATGATCCACTGAAAAAGTGGAAAATCACAAGGTTTTTGAGAGGTCGTTTCAAAAATGGTCGACGCGAAATTTATGTTGAGTGGGAAGATGGTTCCAAGACATGGGAACCAGATCAATGTTTTGATAACGAAGTTTTAGAAATGATCAATCGCAAATTCACCAAACTTGGCTCGGTCCGGAAATCTTGTTTTAAAAGGAATTACTAAGTTCTATATGATTTTTCGAAGTCAGGAGTAAAGGTTGTCTTTTATTTTTTTTATTCTGCTCAATGCTACGTTATAATGCCAAAACTTTAAGTAATGCATTTTAGTATTGAGGTAAAACTATGTCAAAACTTTTGTATTACATAGTGGTTGATTTATAGTGGTTAGATGTCAGGGTCCACTCAGGATAATTTGATATTTAAGGATTGAGTTGAGATTTTCAACAGTGGGTCTAATTATAAGTTTTATTGAATTATGTTGGTCTGATGAGTTCTTCAATGTGTTAAATGTATTCTTTTGGTCTATAAGCATATGCTTTTCAGATACGTATGTTGAATTCCTAATGGCTAGCCGTAATTTACCATATTTTTGATTAAAATCACTTCAAAATTTAAATCATATTCTAAAATCTTGGATAAAGGTTTTGTTGATGTGATGTAGTCATCCAATTTTGTAAATTTCATTTGCAGTAACTTTAGTGCTAGAAAATTTGAATAACGATCGGTTCATCTTTTCACGACATAATCATCACATCATTAAAGTTCTTTTTCCCTTTCTCATAACTTGTAGGAAACTTTGGAATTCAACATTACATGTTTGGAGTATTCATGATGTTGTCCCTGTGTATGGTAATGGCCCAGGCAAATCAAGTGGATCCGTCTTCTAGCAATGTGGTACAGCGAATCAACTATGGTGTCATTTTTCAAGAACAGTCAAACATGATGTTAGCTCAAGAGTACTGGCTGCATACTTTTCATATTCCGTTGCCTGCTAGATTTAAGGTCAATAAGGTTCCATTTTGTTCACTTAGTACTACTCACAGTATTACTTCTTGTTTGCTACTCAACAACTTGGCTAACTTTATACATGGTTTGCATGAGGAAACTCTTTTACAGTTTAATGAAACTATTAAATCTATTCATAACATGATCCCTCAAACTAAAATTACAAGCAATCAACGTCAAACACGCTCTTTGTTACCCTTTATTGGTTCTTTGTCAAAAAGTATTTTTGGTACAGCAACCATGGATGACGTTAATATTTTGTCTAGTCATATTAATGCTTTGAATCGAAAAACAGAGAAGTTAGCTGAAGCTTTAGAACAACATGGTGCTCATCTTTCCTCTTTTATATCACTAACCGATAAACGTATGAAAAATTTAGTGCATGGAATCAAGGCTAATTCTGACTATATTACCAGTGTAGCAACCTCTTTTAACAACAAATTGTTTGATCTTGAATCTGCTTTCACTAATGTCTCTGAAATCCTCATTAATCAGGTAAATCAAGCTTCATCACTTAGAACTAATTTCGCAAAGTTAGAAAATGCAGTAGAAAGTCTCTTAGAAAGGAAAATTAGCCCATTTCTGATTCCAAAACACATTTTGGCAGAGGTCATCTCAAGTATTCGGCATAAGCTACGAAAGTCATACCAAAAATTTTATTTGATTCAACTGGATTCTTCATTTTATTACTCAAGTAATAAATTTCTTTTTGCTCGTCACAATAATGATTTGTTTGTAACGGTGAAGTTTCCTATTTCCTCTCAGAGACTTCCAATGAAGCTATACAAAGTAATCAGTCTACCTGTACCAACTTCAGAAAATGTCACCTCTAAGATGCAAGCAACCCAACTTTTGTCACTGTCAGATTATTTTGCAATTACACCTCATCATGATTATTTTTTGTCTTTAAATTCTCAGGATTTGTCTGATTGTGTTCATGGCACCTCAATTTTGTGTTTTTCTAATTGGCCTCAATCCCCAATAACCGTTCCTGATTGTACCATGGCGTTATTTGCAAACAATGTTCAACAGGTTAAGGAATTATGTAATTTTAGGTATCTTCAAAATGTGGTAAATTCTAATATTATAGAATTGTCTTCTACTTCGGTTTTATTGTACAATACACCTACAGTTGTTCTTGATTATCCCAAAGAAAAGAGGGTTTTGAAAGGTTGTGCTTTTTGTATATTTCATATTCCCTGTAGATGTTCGTTGTCTACAGAAACATTGTTTTTCGCACCACGTTTGGTCAGTTGTTATGAGAGTATATCAAATTTTTCTGTTATTCATCCTGTAAATTTAGCCCTTTTGCAACAATTCTTTGATGAACCTTCCCTACAACAAATATATGGTAACACCTTCTTCCCGACCCCTATAAATATGTCCATCCCAGAATTCATCTTTTACAATCATACAATGCATGATGTTTTACCCAATGACCACAAAGCTCATTTAAATCTTAAGAAAATAGCTAATGCAGTTAAGAAGGATCAGAAAATTTTTAAGTCCCTTGCTGAACCCATGTTAGACGGTCAGATTGAAATTCCTCAAGAATGGCCTAATACCTCAGATATCATTACCTTAGTTTCTCTAAGTTTATCAGGTATATGTTTTGTATTATGTATTGTATTATGTATCAAGGTGAGGAAAATTTGTACCACCTTGTTAATTTTGAAGGAGGTGCACCATGCATCTTCTCAAAATGTCCCTTTATTTATATATAGAAAGCCCAGTAGTGAAGCAGCTCTTAAAGAGACTTCTGATGAATTTATTGAGTTTACTTGGGTACATGCTTCATTGTTTTGGTTATCCTTTTAATTGTATTATATCTATTGTACAAATCTAAGTCGCAGAAGGGGTCAATTATAGCATTAGAGTTAACCTCCGGTGGAAACTGTGTTATAGTTCCTATTACCCATTTATCACTCTGTCCTTCATACTATGTCATAACCAAACCAATCATTTCTGGTATTTCAGTATCAACTTTCCCGTCTTGTAAAGTAATTGCTAAATGGTCCGAGTTCTCTGTCACAGATAAACAAACGCAAACAAAAATACAAATCCCTCACAAATTTTCTGTCAATCCGTTCTTACATTACAAGTTACACAACATTTTAAAACAACCTTTCAGAGCTTACGTAATCATTATTCACAACAAATATGCATTCCACCTACAATAAATTCATTATTAATTTGGGCAATTTCTTTCAATGACTAACAAACCAAAAAAAGATTAACTTTAAATTTCTCATAATTTCTTTTAGTTTGATAATTTTCATTATTGGATTGGTTAAATGTTAAAATTTTTTTTATTTCTTTCGAAACCAAAAACAAACAGAATCACAAAACGTTACCCGTCTTGTCTCCTTCTTACTAACAAATTTTGTTTCTGTATATTAACAAACTTCATGCCATATTTTTATTTCATTTTTTTTTCTCCATTTCTCAGTTTTGTTTTTTGTGTGCAGTCATTTTCATAATGTGATGGTATTTTCACATTCTTGTATATATTAATAATTAACTCAGAGTTTAAAATTGTAATTGATATTTTTGTTTGTTTTGGGGAATCACTTATTACATAGATAGTTTTTCTTTTGCTCCCCTATATCATTTTTTGATTTACATAGTTTTTTTTACTGTTTTTTTTTATAGATATATGGTGATTTATATTTTCAATTTTTCTTCTCTTGTTTATGTACCAGTAGGTGTTTCACCTTGCTCCTCTTCTATATTTTTTTGGTTTATTTTCTTTTACCACTTCCATAATAAATTATAAATGTTGAAATTTGAGCTTTCGAGGACGAAAGTAATTGGAGCAAGGGGGAAAGTAGTCATATTGTATATTTGATTTGATAAAATGAAATATATCAGAAAGGACAGATATGTTTATTAACAGTCTATGTTTGTTTAATTAAATATATATGGGTTAAATTGTTTTGTGTAGTAATAGTAATAGTAATAGAGGAATTTTTAGTCATAGTTTGTTTGATAAAGTAGAGTAGTAAATTTGTTTTATTGATCTCAATATTTTGTTCAGGTTTATGGTTTACAGCAATGTTCACATTTATTGCATTTTTCTTTTAATTCAAAATTCATTACAAAATGTTAAACACATTGATTACTTTAAAAGTTGTTTTCGGCATATCTGACAGTTACAGATTTTTATTTTGTGCAAAGCAATGTTGCTCAAAGTAAATACCTAAAGGTTGTCCAATTACTTATCAAAACTTATCCTGTTAGGTATGCGGAGTAACAATGTCGCAAAAATGTAGTATTATGTAATTTATTAGTCCGACGACCAAGTTAATTTACACATGGGTGTTACGATGTTTATAATTGTTATTAAAGTTTCCTTTTATCTTTTTTACCTGGTGTCAAGCTCAAGATGTGCTCAGGTGTCAGCAGATTTTCTTTGTTGGGGGATTATCTAGTTAAACTAATTATTTCTTGATGGCCAGTGTCCGGCAAGTACGGTCACGTGGGTCAAGTTAAAATTACCAAAATAGTCTTCGAACAAAGAATCTGAATTTTGATTGGCTGAAATAGACCAGGGAAGCCCAGGTCTCCGATTAAGGTAGCGTACCCTACCTCAGTGATTCTGATCGGAGACCTGCAGCAATAAAGTTATAATTATTTTCTGAAGGCTTCCCTGCTTCTATTTTCAGAGCAATAGTCCCAAACCTTTTGGACTGGGCATTGCTAAACGGGTCCTCCCACTGCAAGCGAGTAAAACATTCCCCATATAACGTCATAGTCAAAAACACGACACGACAACATTATTCCATCAACCCGTTTATACATGAAATCCTTGAATACAGATTCGTATCTTTGAAAATGCAGCTTTAAATCTTGAAATTTAGGTTAATATATTTTTAGAATTAAAGTTTGATTATCATCGATGAATAGGTACATTTCGATTGTGACCAATAGACATTATTTTCCGGTACTTGATGCATGTATTTGAGAATTTAGAGGAGCCGATGTTGTTTGGGATGGGGAGGGGGAAAGTGTATTGGATGGGGCCTATAGTTGACAAAGGGGCAAGCTATCTGAAGTTCCTCTCGCCCAACAATTTCACCGAAAAGCAATTAATCCTCTCCCAAGCCGTGTATTGAACGATATATGGTGCGATGTGTATTCTCGGAAGGAAGGGGTGGGCGGGATGGTGACAAAGAACGCAGTGGAATTCAAAATTCAGTACAGTTACATGTATCTGACTATCTAACAAACTCTTGATTGTTTCCTTATATATAGTGATAACGAGTATTTAAGTTTCTATAATATAAGGACAACACATTCAAGTTATAGGAATACCTCACATATATGACTGTACTATCCATCTAAATACGGAAATAAAAAAAAAACAGGTTTGCTGTATTTTTCAAGTTTCAAATGTCAGCAATGTTTGTCTGTATGTGTGTATATAAACTGTAATTAGAGGAGGTATTCTGTCGTTATTTACAAAGTACAGTGGTGACTTCAGTTTAACAGAGAGAGAGAGAGAGAGAGAGAGAGAGAGAGAGAGAGAGATCCCCAATTAACAACAAGGTGTATTGTATATCCCTTCCCCTCTCCAGTTTTGGATACCCCTAATACATATTGGGAGGCTTTATTACACCTGCTGTCATTTAATTGGCCCCGTATACACGAGAGCTACTGTTGACGTGTGTATGCTAACAACAATACACAGGGGACGTGATAATTGATGTAAAGAAATTCTTACCTTACATTTAATCAATATAATTCGGAGAGAGAGAGAGAGAGAGAGAGAGAGAGAGAGAGAGAGAGAGAGAGAGAGAGAGGGAGAGAGAGAGACTAGCGTAGTGTACCTATAACTTCAATTTCACTGTTAATTTCCTTCCTTACGATTCAATTTTTTACATACTCCCAAAAAAGTGGGGGGGGGGGGGCATCGCCATGATAATTCAGTTTATTATATGTAAATTTAAGTATATGTTTGATGCAAGGAAAAGAGTGGGGGGGGGGGGGGAGGGGGCAGGTCCCAAATACCCCCACCCTTCCCCATGCTAAGTGCCTGAAGTTCACCTTATACCATAAAATCTGGGGTGAATTGTTTAAGATGAAGAAGAAGTTTACAAATTTCAGTAGAACTCTCGCTATGGTAGTGTTATTTGAAAATCCCCATAGTTCAGAACCATTTAAAATTATGGATGGTACAATCTTTATTTAACAAACAAATCTAAATGACACTCTTTTTTTTAGAATTTCGTACAATGCTTTTATTCCCTTTTCTGATCAGGAGTCTATGGACATTGGAACTATTGAGAGTTGATTCCCTCTGTTTGGTTTTTATTCGATAAATTAGAATGAGCGTTTATTAGTACCGTTGTACTGTCCATCTTAAGCACACGAATTTAATCCAAAGATGACAATAATTGTAAAATTATCTTGTTTAACCAGTTAATCAAACAAATTCAAATGTCATGTAAAGTGACTGATTTCTTTAAAAATTAAACAATACGACAACTTAGCTAATTATATTCAGCTTTAATTAAATAATAATATTTATCTTATATATTTATATAACAAAATTTACCTTATACATGTATATAGATGTATTTTTTTTTTTATAATTCATGCTTTACATATTTATAATATACCACCATCTAAGCGTTACATGTACTGAAATAATTGAATTCTGAATGAATGAAATATGATCTGTGTACCTGAACATACATATACATAATTGAAAATGCATTAATACTGTAACATAACATGCCGTCAGAAATTATTTGAGATATATCATGGACATACGCTACGTTCCTCAATTTTTAGATAATTTTCCTTGATATAACATTTCTTCTTTGTTTGCATTCAAACTTGTTAATGCCAAAAGCTTCAGAGTGCAAATTAGCAGACCATTTTTGGAGTTAGATATTTTGATTTTGTCTTTTAAAAGCATGCAAAATGTAATTGAATGCTTATTGATAATGTAGTAGTATACATTTTCAACTGAAACTATATATTCATATAAAAAATATCAAATAACATGAAAATGTAAATTTGGAATTACAGAAATGGAATTCTTCACATTGCGGAGATAGGAAAAAGTTGAAAATATTGAATGCTAGGTCGCATCTGACCTTCAATTAAACTTTAATTTAATTTTATACCTTTTGAATAACATTTATCACCTTAATAAAGTTCATTGTGGTATCATTGTGGTTCACTGTGGTATCATTGTGGTTCATTGTGGTTCATTGCGGTTCATTGTGGTTAAAGACGCGCCGGTTCAAACTAATGTTTTACATGCAACTCTAAAATGTATGTTAAAACAGTAGGCACGTCCATTTTTTCCCTATCTTCTACGGATGGAGATATATGCTTTCGCTGCCCCGACTCATCACATCCAACCTCTCCTACCCACCCCCACCCTCCACCCTCTACCAAACGTATAATACTTTGCGTATCGTCTTTAATGGGTTTTTTGTAGTTAATAAGCAGTTGTCACATTTCTGTGGGGTTTTCGACGTGTGAGGTGCAGATCTACAATTAGGTCTGGGATGGTTTCTGTAGTACAAAAAGGACCCTACTTGTCAAAGAATACTAGTACTGACCTTGTGTCAGTTTTCTACGTCGAAATTTGACCCCTCGGTCAATATTATACGGGTTCACTTTTCGTCGTTACACTGGCATACTAAACGTGTTCCGACTACTGTATACGTATCTTGCAAGCAGAGACTATAACTCTAAATAAACACCATTTGTTTGAAAGATAAACAATATAATGCATTCTTTGTAATTCACTCGAGTAAATTGGTAGCGGAAACTAGAGAAAAATAAATAGGCTTAGTACGCTTTATTCGAAACAATTTAAACAATTATTATGCGTGTTTCCAGATGTTATGATATCGCTATTGTTATCAATTATTTAGTTAAAAGGCAATTATCGCACAATCATTTAAATGTCTATAGATTGTTTGTGCTTATTCAAAATAAAAACTTTAATTCTTTAATTCCAATGTATCCCAAGTTGAGCCAAACATAGAATATTTTATGATTGTGAAGTAATGCGTATGCATGATGTAGCTGATTACCATACAGTCTTGAAATGTGCATGCCCTATACTGATAAAAATATACACGAGTGTAACATCAACAATGGCCAACGTGTTATGAAGATGATGTACAGTTTAAATACAACTAACATAAACTGTGGGTTTTGTTTGTTTGGTTTTTGTTTTGCGAGCCTGACAAGGTGAACTATTGGCTGCAGGTCTGTAGCTCCCGGTCTGAAAAAAATCGGATGGACGACCTGGGAACTACAGTGCCTCCAATAGTAAAAATCTGCAATTTACGGCGCACAAAAATTTGCGCTAGTTTTGGACTGATTAACCTTATTTTCACACAAATTCTGTGGAATAAATTAGTACCATTAAATTCTTCAGTCAATTTACTACTGACCACAACCACAAACTACTTACCACAAACTAACATAAACTGTGGGTTTTGTTTGTTTGGTTTTTGTTTTGCGAGCCTGACAAGGTGAACTATTAGCTGCAGGTCTGTAGCTCCCGGTCTGAAAAAAATCGGATGGACGACCTGGGAACTACAGTGCCTCCAATAGTAAAAATCTGCAATTTACGGCGCACAAAAATTTGCGCTAGTTTTGGACTGATTAACCTTATTTTCACACAAATTCTGTGGAATAAATTAGTACCATTAAATTCTTCAGTCAATTTACTACTGATATCGGTACTTAACTTGCCTCAAACTATCTCTTAAACACGCTAACCGACATCGGAAATTGAAGTATGTTAAATTCACGCCCAGATCGAGAGTCGCCATTTTTACATGTAAACAAACTGCACCACTTCACTTTACGGGGCTGGTGATGGTGTTTAAAAGAATATCAGAGGCAAGTTAAGTGTTGATATCTGTAATAAAATGCCTGAGGAATTTTTTGGAATTAAATATTTGTATAGAATGTGTTCGGAAATAAGGTTAATCAGTCCAAAACTAGCGCAAATTTTTGTGCGCCGTAAATTTCAGATTATTACTATTGGAGGCACTGTAGCTCCCTGGTCGTCCATCCGAATTTTTTCAGACCGGGAGCTACAGACCTGCATCTAGGTGAACTATATGTCATTATTTATACTGTCATTTGTTTACTCAATAAAGAACTCAATAGTTGATCCTTGTTTTCATGGGTACATAATTGATTCCTAATTGTTACCTAAGATATAATGAAACCATAAAAAAATTGTATGAGAATTTATTCCAGTTAAACATTTGCTTACTGTAGAAAATATCGATACAATATCTATGTGGGTTGACACACTTTTCCTCTCTAAAAAGTTTGTGAAATCTTAGACGATTGGAAGATGGCGTCATGTTGTTGTAAACAAACTTTAAGTAATGAAATATTCAAGTTGTTCAATTGTGTTACATACCAGTCTGTTCCTAGTGGTATCTAGTAATAAGCATGATAAATTAAATGTCAATATCACAATATTCCCGATACATTACAAAAAAATGTAAAAATAATGAAAAAAACCTACCCGATATTATAGTTGGTTGTGACCTTGTATAGCTTTGCTAAGGGTAATATTTAATGCGCATTTAAATTGCAAAATGGAAAGAACCAAAGAGCGGAAACCCCAAATTGATGGCTCTAAGTCACAGCTGGGTGATAGTAAAAGGTTATTTTTTTAAACGTAATTTGCGATGAGCAGAATGTGAAAAAGGAGATAATTAACATATTGTTTAAACCAGACCGTTTTTACAACCAAAGGGATTCTCTCCAAAATACTTTTTATTAGACTTTAAATTTCGTAAATTTCTTCTTATTTCCGTTTTTATAATTAAAAAATCCTAAATAATTGATTCCTAATTCTTACCTAAGATATAATGAAACCATAAAAAAATGTATGAGCATTTATTCCGGTTAAACATTTGTTTACTGTAGAAAATATCGATACGATATCTATGTGGGATGACACGCTTTTCCTCTCTAAAAGGTTTGTGAAATCTTAGACGATTGGAAGATGGCGTCATGTTGTTGTAAACAAACTTTAAGTAATGAAATATTCAATGCAAGTTGTTCAATTGTGTTACATACCAGTCTGTTCCTGGTGGTATCTAGTACTAAGCATGATAAATTAAATGTCAATAACACAATTTTCCAGATACATTACAAAAAAATGTAAAAATAATGAAAAATACCTACCCGATATTATAGTTGGTTGTGACCTTGTATAGCTTTGCTCAGGGTAATACCTAATGCGCATTTAAATTGCAAAATGAAAGAAAACTAGCGGAAACCCCAAATTGGTGGCTGTAAGTCACAGCTGAGTGAAGGTTATTTTTTAAACATATTGATTCATGCATAGGTGGTAAACAAGATATCTTTTAGTGAAGGTCTTCTCTCTCTCTCTCTCTCTCTCTCTCTCTCTCTCTCTCTCTCTGCATGTTATGTTACGGAGTCTGTGAGACTAATGTGTACATGTGTATAATTTTTAGCCGGGCTCATTGCATAAGCAATGGCCAAGCTATAGCTACGGTGCACGATACCGGATGTTGATTGAACCGTTCCTCGCACAAAAATGAAGTTCCAACTTTAAAGAAATCGTAGAATTAATATCATGGCAGTTGGTCAGTGTACGTTTACATCTGATATATTTTAACATCACATGGTAATCCTGTTGTTTGTAACATTCTAAATACTTCGAGTTTGCAATGTAAAGTTGTTAAGCGGCGGAGTACATTGTTTACACTAACAACATAGGTCATTCTAAGATTAGAGATTGATCCCGTTATTATTTTCAAACTAAGTCTTACAAATTGTTGCGGGAATTTGTTTCTAGAACGTGTACAACAGTCAATCTTAGTTGGGCTGTTACATATCTGATCCTTAAGCGATGCAAAATGACAATAACAAACTGTCAACTATCTCAAAAATCCAAAAAACGAAATACAAATTCAAAGCAGGGCAACACGGACCTCTGAAAATATAGAGGTATGATCAGGTGCCTAGGAGGAGTGAGCATCCTCTGCCGACCGGTTACACCCGCCGTGTGCTCTTTGTCGCAATCGGGAAAAAACGGAAGAGTCCGTAGACAACTAGGTGAACAATTATGGTCTAACAATCAGTATGAAAAAAGTCAGTCAGCATGCGATCCAGTGGAAGATTGTATTTGCTGACAAGGTCGTTGTATCGACCATAGAACTTACGACAAGATGACTTCAGACGAGACTGTTGATAGTCCTGTTTTATCAACTTGTTTGTCAGTAGCTTGCCTCGGCTTAGAAACTGTTCATACGAAGAGCATGCCCTTGCGTATCGAATTAACTGAGAGACAAAAACACCATATGCAGGCAATGAAGGTATATTGCTACATAAGTAAGAAAGCTTTTTTCATATTTATATATTCATATATTTTTCATATTTACGATATCAATATCAATAGGTAACTATACAAGCTCAGTTAATTCATTAATAATGGCTCAATGTGACATTTCATGAGACCGTTTTCAATACACATCAAATGAGCCCGGATATCTGTACTTCGAGTAATTTAATTAGTTTCACATAAAAGGTTTGGGACTCTGAAATTCATGTTTACAATATATAAGGGCTTTGGTCATTTCTCGCATTTGCTCTCAGAATTTAACCCAAACTGTATAGTGGTTGTGCGAATGTTCCTCAAATCGCAGTCTTTATGAAACTTCAAGAAAAATGATTTCATTCCTGGACAATGTTTCAGTAGTAAAATAGGTTCTGTATAAAAAACCCAGGAATTATGATTTGAACAAATTTGAACATTTTGAACATTAATTCTTAATTATCTTCCATTGAAAGAGGGTGTGACCCTTCATTTTAACAGATTTGATTTCTCTTCCCCGATAATGTTTTGTGCAAAGTTTTGATGAAATTGGCTTGTTCGTTCTGAAGAAAAATTAAAAAAAATAAAATTACAGACGGGCGGAAGGACATTCAGACAGACGGACAAATGGACAGTGGGACAGACGAACGGACGGACAGACGGACGGAGGCCGGACAAAAACTAATCAGAAAAGCTCACTTGAGCTTTCACCTTTCAGCTCAGGTGAGCTAATAAAATAAAGACATATTATCAATCTACAGTTTTTAATTTGTCTCATATGCATAAAACAATTTCATTGTCTTCTTCATGTATTTTTTTTTTGCTCATAATAAATAGATCTAGGTAATTCAAAGCATTGTTTTATGTGATACACGGATAAAATAGTTTTGAATTTCATTTGCATAGGGCCATTTCATCTATTTAATTGACAACACAGTTTAAATATCATTTTACGAAATAACTCATTTCTTTTTAAACTTTCTACTTTCCCATTTTTCCGTGCGTTCACTGTGCGCTCACAGTGCGCTCACCGTGCGTTCCAATGCGTTCACTTGCGCTCTCCGCTCCGCTCCGTTCGCGCTCACCGTTCACAAAGCGCTCCACGTGCGTTCACAAAGCGTTCACCTTGCGCTCACCGTTCGTTCAGAGTTTACTTATCGTTCTGTCCCTCTTCATTCATTTTCATTCGGAACTCCAAAGTAAAAGGATCGGTCTTTGCGAGTCACAGCAAAATGTGGAAAGAACGCGTGCGTAAAGGTGGAAGGAAACTTATATTTCACATCTGAAAATCTTTTTTAATCAGAAAATTCGTATTAATTCGTATAATTTAAAGTACACATTCTTGAGCAAGTCCGTAATTAAATAATACAAAAAACTGTTTTTGTTTTGTTTTTGCTTTATTTTTTATGACTTCAACAATACTAATGTATGGTTTTTTAACGAGTCAGTTAACAGTGAATGACTAGGCGCTGTATTTTTCGATTAATGCAAATCTATTATCAACATCTACACGTTTCAATCACAGGTGCTTGGGGACGGGACCCCCCACAATATTCACCCCTACATTCCCGCGAGTTAATTTTTCACCATTTATTTTTTTAATTATATGTTGATGTATGCTATACTAGAAATATTCACAATTAACGCGAAATCAGCTATGTAAAAAAAATATATATATACCACTGGTATAAAAAGAGAAGGACGTTGGCAACTTCAGCAGACGCCATCTTGTAAAATTCGACACCTCGCTAGGAAATCCCAACATTATTTACTTGAAAAGAACTGACCAACTGGAAGTGATGGTCGCTGTAATTCCACAAGGTATTAATAAATGGGATGCAATGCTTTTTTTATGACTTTTAAATAAATCCAGTCGTGTTATTTTCACATTTTACACCGTCAAACTCTCGTTTCAATTGTCAGCGAACGGAAGTAACTATTTTTAGTAAACTTTTTACGTTTTAACAATCGTGATCCTCTGACCTTTTCCTTTATCTAACACCACTCGGATGTTCTCTTCTGGGTTTTACCTTTTGCTAAAAATAGTAGCCTGCGACTAAACTAATGCAGAATGAACTACTTCCGTTCGCTGACAATTGAAACGAGAGTTCGATGATGTAAAATGTGAATGCCCGGATGATAATGTTGAAAAATTGTGCGAGGTATTCCGAGTAATTCCGAATGGAGAAAAGATGTAAACATTTCCCATTATAAATCTCCGGACAGAAGCGGAGAGAAAAAATTAGAGAAAAAACAAAGAAAATTTTGGATGCATAGACTGAAGTCATTCCGCCCTGACGGAATGAACAAATTAAGTGACTTCACCAAATTGAACATCAACTAAAGCATCCTGATTTTTTTTCTTAGCAATATCACCATCACCATCTTTTTAGTTCCATGCTGCGTCGGACGTGTGTTTTCTCTCTCGGACTTATGATCTTTAATACAAAGATGTAGTTGCCACGTTCAAATCCGGTGTTTTATATATTATTTAGTGCTAGTTTTGTAGATGTTTTGCTCCTTTCATATGTAGTTTTTATTTTGTTATCCTGAAGAAGGGACGGGTTGTCCCGAAAATTTGACAATATTTTACTTTATAATTATTGTTCGTGTCGTTTGTTATTTTTGGTGCTTTCTTATATATATGATGATTCTCCTAATTTCTTACGGAAATTTATTGTACATTCATAGCTCTATAGAAACTGACAGGACTGAAATTTACACGCCCCTTTTATCGATTGGTCGAGACCTTCAGTAACCTGAGAAGGACTGCACGAAAGTTTTAAAATTCAAATTCCCATAGAAGACGATTTGGCTGTTTCTTTTATCTAACGTACTGATGTACATTAACAATAAATTTGTTAATTTTTCTTACTTTTTACGATCAGTTTATTAATTTGATAAAAGAAAGCTGTAAATATAATCCATAAAATGCTTTCTTTGATGATTCGTGCGGGTTATGAAGGTAGCGATCATTGCAGCAGAAATAAATATGATACATGTATATCATCCTCATATCTATCAATTTTAATGATTCTGTGTACATGGAATATACATAGCGCATTAATTAAGTGGCATAGCTAAACTTAAACAAGTAGTCGCGTTTAGCGATATCGTATTTATATCAGAACACTGGCTGTCTAAAAATCGTCTGTCAATTCTACAGACCTCTTTTGACAATCAAGTTACAACATTCGCAAAACATGGTGTTACCACAAATAACACTACCAGAGGAGGCGTAGCGTTTACCGTAAAACAATCTGAAAACTACAACATCAATCAGATTGAATTTTCTAGTGAACGTATTCTTGCAACCAAACTGACAATTCGACAAAGCCATGTATACATTGGTTGCCTACTTCCTTCGACCAACCTGAATGTTGAAGCTTACAATGATGTGTTACTAGAGCTTTTTTTATCTCTATGACGAGCTATGCGAAACCGGGCCTGTCATTATGTGTGGAGACTTCAATACAGACATAACTAGATGCTATCATTAGACAGTAATACCCGCACCAAGTGTTTGCCTCTAAAAAACACTCTCTTGTACTAGTTTTAGTCAAAAAGAAGGCCACATGCAATATGTTACAATCAAATGATTTTTGTCTGAAGTTACGTACACAACAGAGGTGTACAGGTTGCATCGGGTACTAATTTTACCCAGCTCATTGGTTAGATGGGTTTCACGTGGTGTACATGCATGTTTTCTTGATATGCAGAAAAGGAATAATTTACACGAATAAACGTTTCTTTTGTGGTGATCAGCTAAAGGAATTCGTATTGTGCTAATTGGATTTTCATTATGATGTTGACCAATATAGGTAAGTATAATACATGTAGAAGCGCAATATTATGAGACACCGGTATACAAAACAGTTAAGTTTTACTTTCACTTTCTAAAATGTGATCTCCCTTTGCCAGCATACTGTATCATCATCTTTATTTAGATAAGCTTATCTACAGTTTCTGTCATTTTAATTGCAGAATTTTTTTTTATTTTTTCATTATATGAGTTATAATAGGGAGGAAGGAGAAGGGGCCTTAACCGTTCCCCATCCCCAGGATGTGTGGATTAGATATACATTTTTAGTGAGAAAGAAGGCATGCTACAGCTTTTTTTTCCATTATACCCCCTACCCCATCATCATTCACCAGTAATAGAGAAAGAGTTAATGACTAATTTTCTCTTATTTTAAATTGCTTATTCTTTTTTGTCAAGAGATATGTGGTATGTCAAGATTTATGACTCATGAAAATTTGTGCATTTTAATCCTGAATGTTAACATAGATGTATGATTATATATAAAAAAAAAATACATGTGATATTATACTAGGGATCATGCAATCAATCGCAGAATTGCCAATCGGTTATTTATAACTCATTTTGACTGATTAATTTGTTAATCATTTTGAAAATAAAGATATTTCTAAATACATGTATAACATATTATCAATAATTTTTGTAGATTGATTTTGTAACTATTTAGGGCCCCACTTTGCATATGCCCTATAGTGATCATTCTGTCCAATTCTACTGATCATGTCAAGATACATTTAAGACAAATTGGCCCCTGCCCCTTGGGTAATTCCCCCACCCCCCGGAGTTGTTTTTAAACAACCACCCCTCCTCTGAAATAGGAAATGATAATACATTTTAATAACTGTTGAGATCCCCACCCCTAGACCATATTTATTCTTCCTCCTTGTGTCATTGCACATCTATTGGTATATGTATATAGGTTATGCCCCGTTTGAGATGCCCAGTGACTTTCCAGAGTTGGAACTAATCAATTTATTAATCAACTTATTCATATGTAGTGTAATTCCTAGCCCTAGCCCAATGTTGACCCTGTTTTGTTTTTTACAGCAAGCTCTAGGTTTTTGTTGACTGATGTTACAACTTCTAAAATTACATATAACATTTTGTTTATCTTTAAGATTAAAAAGCAATTTCCAAAATCTCTTTATGTACATCTGACATCATACAGAAAAATACCAATCAAGAAATGATTTTGCTACTGTAAAAATGTGAGAAGAGACTCTGAATCTCTCTCTCACCCCTCCCCCCCCCCCCCCCCCCTTGAAAACATGAATAGTTGAATATTTTCAAAAGGTTATTTTTTTAAACGTAATTTGCGATGAGCAGAATGTGAAAAAGGAGATAATTAACATATTGTTTAAACCATACCGTTTTTACAACCAAAGGGATTCTCTCCAAAATACTTTTTATTAGACTTTAAATTTCGTAAATTTCTTCTTATTTCCGTTTTTATAATTAAAAAATCCTAAATAATTGATTCCTTATTCTTACCTAAGATATAATGAAACCATAAAAAAATGTATGAGCATTTATTCCGGTTAAACATTTGTTTACTGTAGAAAATATCGATACGATATCTATGTGGGATGACACGCTTTTCCTCTCTAAAAGGTTTGTGAAATCTTAGACGATTGGAAGATGGCGTCATGTTGTTGTAAACAAACTTTAAGTAATGAAATATTCAATGCAAGTTGTTCAATTGTGTTACATACCAGTCTGTTCCTGGTGGTATCTAGTACTAAGCATGATAAATTAAATGTCAATAACACAATTTTCCAGATACATTACAAAAAAATGTAAAAATAATGAAAAATACCTACCCGATATTATAGTTGGTTGTGACCTTGTATAGCTTTGCTCAGGGTAATACCTAATGCGCATTTAAATTGCAAAATGAAAGAAAACTAGCGGAAACCCCAAATTGGTGGCTGTAAGTCACAGCTGAGTGAAGGTTATTTTTTAAACATATTGATTCATGCATAGGTGGTAAACAAGATATCTTTTAGTGAAGGTCTTCTCTCTCTCTCTCTCTCTCTCTCTCTCTCTCTCTCTCTCTCTCTCTCTCTCTCTCTCTGCATGTTATGTTACGGAGTCTGTGAGACTAATGTGTACATGTGTATAATTTTTAGCCGGGCTCATTGCATAAGCAATGGCCAAGCTATAGCTACGGTGCACGATACCGGATGTTGATTG
This sequence comes from Magallana nippona, assembly GCA_033439105.1. Classification (NCBI taxonomy): domain Eukaryota; kingdom Metazoa; phylum Mollusca; class Bivalvia; order Ostreida; family Ostreidae; genus Magallana; species Magallana nippona. Next base: position 12,738,869 of record CM065921.1, read on the forward strand.
AACCGTTCCTCGCACAAAAATGAAGTTCCAACTTTAAAGAAATCGTAGAATTAATATCATGGCAGTTGGTCAGTGTACGTTTACATCTGATATATTTTAACATCACATGGTAATCCTGTTGTTTGTAACATTCTAAATACTTCGAGTTTGCAATGTAAAGTTGTTAAGCGGCGGAGTACATTGTTTACACTAACAACATAGGTCATTCTAAGATTAGAGATTGATCCCGTTATTATTTTCAAACTAAGTCTTACAAATTGTTGCGGGAATTTGTTTCTAGAACGTGTACAACAGTCAATCTTAGTTGGGCTGTTACATATCTGATCCTTAAGCGATGCAAAATGACAAAAACAAACTGTCAACTATCTCAAAAATCCAAAAAACGAAATACAAATTCAAAGCAGGGCAACACGGACCTCTGAAAAGATAGAGGTATGATCAGGTGCCTAGGAGGAGTGAGCATCCTCTGCCGACCGGTTACACCCGCCGTGTGCTCTTTGTCGCAATCGGGAAAAAACGGAAGAGTCCGTAGACAACTAGGTGAACAATTATGGTCTAACAATCAGTATGAAAAACGTCAGTCAGCATGCGATCCAGTGGAAGATTGTATTTGCTGACAAGGTCGTTGTATCGACCATAGAACTTACGACAAGATGACTTCAGACGAGACTGTTGATAGTCCTGTTTTATCAACTTGTTTGTCAGTAGCTTGCCTCGGCTTAGAAACTGTTCATACGAAGAGCATGCCCTTGCGTATCGAATTAACTGAGAGACAAAAACACCATATGCAGGCAATGAAGGTATATTGCTACATAAGTAAGAAAGCTTTTTTCATATTTATATATTCATATATTTTTCATATTTACGATATCAATATCAATAGGTTACTATACAAGCTCAGTTAATTCATTAATAATGGCTCAATGTGACATTTCATGAGACCGTTTTCAATACACATCAAATGAGCCCGGATATCTGTACTTCGAGTAATTAAATTAGTTTCACATAAAAGGTTTGGGACTCTGAAATTCATGTTTACAATATATAAGGGCTTTGGTCATTTCTCGCATTTGCTCTCAGAATTTAACCCAAACTGTATAGTGGTTGTGCGAATGTTCCTCAAATCGCAGTCTTTATGAAACTTCAAGAAAAATGATTTCATTCCTGGACAATGTTTCAGTAGTAAAATAGGTTCTGTATAAAAAACCCAGGAATTATGATTTGAACAAATTTGAACATTTTGAACATTAATTCTTAATTATCTCCCATTGAAAGAGGGTGTGACCCTTCATTTTAACAGATTTGATTTCTCTTCCCCGATAATGTTTTGTGCAAAGTTTTGATGAAATTGGCTTGTTCGTTCTGAAGAAAAATTAAAAAAATAAAATTACAGACGGGCGGAAGGACATTCAGACAGACGGACAAATGGACAGTGGGACAGAAGAACGGACGGACAGACGGACGGAGGCCGGACAAAAACTAATCAGAAAAGCTCACTTGAGCTTTCACTTTTCAGCTCAGGTGAGCTAATAAAATAAAGACATATTATCAATCTACAGTTTTTAATTTGTCTCATATGCATAAAACAATTTCATTGTCTTCTTCATGTATTTTTTTTTTGCTCATAATAAATAGATCTAGGTAATTCAAAGCATTGTTTTATGTGATACACGGATAAAATAGTTTTGAATTTCATTTGCATAGGGCCATTTCATCTATTTAATTGACAACACAGTTTAAATATCATTTTACGAAATAACTCATTTCTTTTTAAACTTTCTACTTTCCCATTTTTTCCGTGCGTTCACTGTGCGCTCACAGTGCGCTCACCGTGCGTTCCAATGCGTTCACTTGCGCTCTCCGCTCCGCTCCGTTCGCGCTCACCGTTCACAAAGCGCTCCACGTGCGTTCACAAAGCGTTCACCTTGCGCTCACCGTTCGTTCAGAGTTTACTTATCGTTCTGTCCCTCTTCATTCATTTTCATTCGGAACTCCAAAGTAAAAGGATCGGTCTTTGCGAGTCACAGCAAAATGTGGAAAGAACGCGTGCGTAAAGGTGGAAGGAAACTTATATTTCACATCTGAAAATCTTTTTTAATCAGAAAATTCGTATTAATTCGTATAATTTAAAGTACACATTCTTGAGCAAGTCCGTAATTAAATAATACAAAAAACTGTTTTTGTTTTGTTTTTGCTTTATTTTTTATGACTTCAACAATACTAATGTATGGTTTTTTAACGAGTCAGTTAACAGTGAATGACTAGGCGCTGTATTTTTCGATTAATGCAAATCTATTATCAACATCTACACGTTTCAATCACAGGTGCTTGGGGACGGGACCCCCCACAATATTCACCCCTACATTCCCGCGAGTTAATTTTTCACCATTTATTTTTTTAATTATATGTTGATGTATGCTATACTAGAAATATTCACAATTAACGCGAAATCAGCTATGTAAAAAAAATATATATATACCACTGGTATAAAAAGAGAAGGACGTTGGCAACTTCAGCAGACGCCATCTTGTAAAATTCGACACCTCGCTAGGAAATCCCAACATTATTTACTTGAAAAGAACTGACCAACTGGAAGTGATGGTCGCTGTAATTCCACAAGGTATTAATAAATGGGATGCAATGCTTTTTTTATGACTTTTAAATAAATCCAGTCGTGTTATTTTCACATTTTACACCGTCAAACTCTCGTTTCAATTGTCAGCGAACGGAAGTAACTATTTTTAGTAAACTTTTTACGTTTTAACAATCGTGATCCTCTGACCTTTTCCTTTATCTAACACCACTCGGATGTTCTCTTCTGGGTTTTACCTTTTGCTAAAAATAGTAGCCTGCGACTAAACTAATGCAGAATGAACTACTTCCGTTCGCTGACAATTGAAACGAGAGTTCGATGATGTAAAATGTGAATGCCCGGATGATAATGTTGAAAAATTGTGCGAGGTATTCCGAGTAATTCCGAATGGAGAAAAGATGTAAACATTTCCCATTATAAATCTCCGGACAGAAGCGGAGAGAAAAAATTAGAGAAAAAACAAAGAAAATTTTGGATGCATAGACTGAAGTCATTCCACCCTGACGGAATGAACAAATTAAGTGACTTCACCAAATTGAACATCAACTAAAGCATCCTGATTTTTTTTCTTAGCAATATCACCATCACCATCTTTTTAGTTCCATGCTGCGTCGGACGTGTGTTTTCTCTCTCGGACTTATGATCTTTAATACAAAGATGTAGTTGCCACGTTCAAATCCGGTGTTTTATATATTATTTAGTGCTAGTTTTGTAGATGTTTTGCTCCTTTCATATGTAGTTTTTATTTTGTTATCCTGAAGAAGGGACGGGTTGTCCCGAAAATTTGACAATATTTTACTTTATAATTATTGTTCGTGTCGTTTGTTATTTTTGGTGCTTTCTTATATATATGATGATTCTCCTAATTTCTTACGGAAATTTATTGTACATTCATAGCTCTATAGAAACTGACAGGACTGAAATTTACACGCCCCTTTTATCGATTGGTCGAGACCTTCAGTAACCTGAGAAGGACTGCACGAAAGTTTTAAAATTCAAATTCCCATAGAAGACGATTTGGCTGTTTCTTTTATCTAACGTACTGATGTACATTAACAATAAATTTGTTAATTTTTCTTACTTTTTACGATCAGTTTATTAATTTGATAAAAGAAAGCTGTAAATATAATCCATAAAATGCTTTCTTTGATGATTCGTGCGGGTTATGAAGGTAGCGATCATTGCAGCAGAAATAAATATGATACATGTATATCATCCTCATATCTATCAATTTTAATGATTCTGTGTACATGGAATATACATAGCGCATTAATTAAGTGGCATAGCTAAACTTAAACAAGTAGTCGCGTTTAGCGATATCGTATTTATATCAGAACACTGGCTGTCTAAAAATCGTCTGTCAATTCTACAGACCTCTTTTGACAATCAAGTTACAACATTCGCAAAACATGGTGTTACCACAAATAACACTACCAGAGGAGGCGTAGCGTTTACCGTAAAACAATCTGAAAACTACAACATCAATCAGATTGAATTTTCTAGTGAACGTATTCTTGCAACCAAACTGACAATTCGACAAAGCCATGTATACATTGGTTGCCTACTTCCTTCGACCAACCTGAATGTTGAAGCTTACAATGATGTGTTACTAGAGCTTTTTTTATCTCTATGACGAGCTATGCGAAACCGGGCCTGTCATTATGTGTGGAGACTTCAATACAGACATAACTAGATGCTATCATTAGACAGTAATACCCGCACCAAGTGTTTGCCTCTAAAAAACACTCTCTTGTACTAGTTTTAGTCAAAAAGAAGGCCACATGCAATATGTTACAATCAAATGATTTTTGTCTGAAGTTACGTACACAACAGAGGTGTACAGGTTGCATCGGGTACTAATTTTACCCAGCTCATTGGTTAGATGGGTTTCACGTGGTGTACATGCATGTTTTCTTGATATGCAGAAAAGGAATAATTTACACGAATAAACGTTTCTTTTGTGGTGATCAGCTAAAGGAATTCGTATTGTGCTAATTGGATTATCATTATGATGTTGACCAATATAGGTAAGTATAATACATGTAGAAGCGCAATATTATGAGACACCGGTATACAAAACAGTTAAGTTTTACTTTCACTTTCTAAAATGTGATCTCCCTTTGCCAGCATACTGTATCATCATCTTTATTTAGATAAGCTTATCTACAGTTTCTGTCATTTTAATTGCAGAATTTTTTTTTATTTTTTCATTATATGAGTTAAAATAGGGAGGAAGGAGAAGGGGCCTTAACCGTTCCCCATCCCCAGGATGTGTGGATTAGATATACATTTTTAGTGAGAAAGAAGGCATGCTACAGCTTTTTTTTCCATTATACCCCCTACCCCATCATCATTCACCAGTAATAGAGAAAGAGTTAATGACTAATTTTCTCTTATTTTAAATTGCTTATTCTTTTTTGTCAAGAGATATGTGGTATGTCAAGATTTATGACTCATGAAAATTTGTGCATTTTAATCCTGAATGTTAACATAGATGTATGATTATATATAAAAAAAAAAAATACATGTGATATTATACTAGGGATCATGCAATCAATCGCAGAATTGCCAATCGGTTATTTATAACTCATTTTGACTGATTAATTTGTTAATCATTTTGAAAATAAAGATATTTCTAAATACATGTATAACATATTATCAATAATTTTTGTAGATTGATTTTGTAACTATTTAGGGCCCCACTTTGCATATGCCCTATAGTGATCATTCTGTCCAATTCTACTGATCATGTCAAGATACATTTAAGACAAATTGGCCCCTGCCCCTTGGGTAATTCCCCCACCCCCCGGAGTTGTTTTTAAACAACCACCCCTCCTCTGAAATAGGAAATGATAATACATTTTAATAACTGTTGAGATCCCCACCCCTAGACCATATTTATTCTTCCTCCTTGTGTCATTGCACATCTATTGGTATATGTATATAGGTTATGCCCCGTTTGAGATGCCCAGTGACTTTCCAGAGTTGGAACTAATCAATTTATTAATCAACTTATTCATATGTAGTGTAATTCCTAGCCCTAGCCCAATGTTGACCCTGTTTTGTTTTTTACAGCAAGCTCTAGGTTTTTGTTGACTGATGTTACAACTTCTAAAATTACATATAACATTTTGTTTATCTTTAAGATTAAAAAGCAATTTCCAAAATCTCTTTATGTACATCTGACATCATACAGAAAAATACCAATCAAGAAATGATTTTGCTACTGTAAAAATGTGAGAAGAGACTCTGAATCTCTCTCTCACCCCTCCCCCCCCCCCCCCCCCCTTGAAAACATGAATAGTTGAATATTTTCAAAAGGTTATTTTTTTAAACGTAATTTGCGATGAGCAGAATGTGAAAAAGGAGATAATTAACATATTGTTTAAACCATACCGTTTTTACAACCAAAGGGATTCTCTCCAAAATACTTTTTATTAGACTTTAAATTTCGTAAATTTCTTCTTATTTCCGTTTTTATAATTAAAAAATCCTAAATAATTGATTCCTAATTCTTACCTAAGATATAATGAAACCATAAAAAAATGTATGAGCATTTATTCCGGTTAAACATTTGTTTACTGTAGAAAATATCGATACGATATCTATGTGGGATGACACGCTTTTCCTCTCTAAAAGGTTTGTGAAATCTTAGACGATTGGAAGATGGCGTCATGTTGTTGTAAACAAACTTTAAGTAATGAAATATTCAATGCAAGTTGTTCAATTGTGTTACATACCAGTCTGTTCCTGGTGGTATCTAGTACTAAGCATGATAAATTAAATGTCAATAATTTTCCAGACACATTACAAAAAAATGTAAAAATAATGAAAAATACCTACCCGATATTATAGTTGTTTGTGACCTTGTATAGCTTTGCTCAGGGTAATACCTAATGCGCATTTAAATTGCAAAATGAAAGAAAACTAGCGGAAACCCCAAATTGGTGGCTGTAAGTCACAGCTGAGTGAAGGTTATTTTTTAAACATATTGATTCATGCATAGGTGGTAAACAAGATATCTTTTAGTGAAGGTCTTCTCTCTCTCTCTCTCTCTCTCTCTCTCTCTCTCTCTGCATGTTATGTTACGGAGTCTGTGAGACTAATGTGTACATGTGTATAATTTTTAGCCGGGCTCATTGCATAAGCAATGGCCAAGCTATAGCTACGGTGCACGATACCGGATGTTGATTGAACCGTTCCTCGCACAAAAATGAAGTTCCAACTTTAAAGAAATCGTAGAATTAATATCATGGCAGTTGGTCAGTGTACGTTTACATCTGATATATTTTAACATCACATGGTAATCCTGTTGTTTGTAACATTCTAAATACTTCGAGTTTGCAATGTAAAGTTGTTAAGCGGCGGAGTACATTGTTTACACTAACAACATAGGTCATTCTAAGATTAGAGATTGATCCCGTTATTATTTTCAAACTAAGTCTTACAAATTGTTGCGGGAATTTGTTTCTAGAACGTGTACAACAGTCAATCTTAGTTGGGCTGTTACATATCTGATCCTTAAGCGATGCAAAATGACAATAACAAACTGTCAACTATCTCAAAAATCCAAAAAACGAAATACAAATTCAAAGCAGGGCAACACGGACCTCTGAAAAGATAGAGGTATGATCAGGTGCCTAGGAGGAGTGAGCATCCTCTGCCGACCGGTTACACCCGCCGTGTGCTCTTTGTCGCAATCGGGAAAAAACGGAAGAGTCCGTAGACAACTAGGTGAACAATTATGGTCTAACAATCAGTATGAAAAACGTCAGTCAGCATGCGATCCAGTGGAAGATTGTATTTGCTGACAAGGTCGTTGTATCGACCATAGAACTTACGAAAAGATGACTTCAGACGAGACTGTTGATAGTCCTGTTTTATCAACTTGTTTGTCAGTAGCTTGCCTCGGCTTAGAAACTGTTCATACGAAGAGCATGCCCTTGCGTATCGAATTAACTGAGAGACAAAAACACCATATGCAGGCAATGAAGGTATATTGCTACATAAGTAAGAAAGCTTTTTTCATATTTATATATTCATATATTTTTCATATTTACGATATCAATATCAATAGGTTACTATACAATCTCAGTTAATTCATTAATAATGGCTCAATGTGACATTTCATGAGACCGTTTTCAATACACATCAAATGAGCCCGGATATCTGTACTTCGAGTAATTAAATTAGTTTCACATAAAAGGTTTGGGACTCTGAAATTCATGTTTACAATATATAAGGGCTTTGGTCATTTCTCGCATTTGCTCTCAGAATTTAACCCAAACTGTATAGTGGTTGTGCGAATGTTCCTCAAATCGCAGTCTTTATGAAACTTCAAGAAAAATGATTTCATTCCTGGACAATGTTTCAGTAGTAAAATAGGTTCTGTATAAAAAACCCAGGAATTATGATTTGAACAAATTTGAACATTTTGAACATTAATTCTTAATTATCTCCCATTGAAAGAGGGTGTGACCCTTCATTTTAACAGATTTGATTTCTCTTCCCCGATAATGTTTTGTGCAAAGTTTTGATGAAATTGGCTTGTTCGTTCTGAAGAAAAATTAAACAAATAAAATTACAGACGGGCGGAAGGACATTCAGACAGACGGACAAATGGACAGTGGGACAGAAGAACGGACGGACAGACGGACGGAGGCCGGACAAAAACTAATCAGAAAAGCTCACTTGAGCTTTCACCTTTCAGCTCAGGTGAGCTAATAAAATAAAGACATATTATCAATCTACAGTTTTTAATTTGTCTCATATGCATAAAACAATTTCATTGTCTTCTTCATGTATTTTTTTTTTGCTCATAATAAATAGATCTAGGTAATTCAAAGCATTGTTTTATGTGATACACGGATAAAATAGTTTTGAATTTCATTTGCATAGGGCCATTTCATCTATTTAATTGACAACACAGTTTAAATATCATTTTACGAAATAACTCATTTCTTTTTAAACTTTCTACTTTCCCATTTTTTCCGTGCGTTCACTGTGCGCTCACAGTGCGCTCACCGTGCGTTCCAATGCGTTCACTTGCGCTCTCCGCTCCGCTCCGTTCGCGCTCACCGTTCACAAAGCGCTCCACGTGCGTTCACAAAGCGTTCACCTTGCGCTCACCGTTCGTTCAGAGTTTACTTATCGTTCTGTCCCTCTTCATTCATTTTCATTCGGAACTCCAAAGTAAAAGGATCGGTCTTTGCGAGTCACAGCAAAATGTGGAAAGAACGCGTGCGTAAAGGTGGAAGGAAACTTATATTTCACATCTGAAAATCTTTTTTAATCAGAAAATTCGTATTAATTCGTATAATTTAAAGTACACATTCTTGAGCAAGTCCGTAATTAAATAATACAAAAAACTGTTTTTGTTTTGTTTTTGCTTTATTTTTTATGACTTCAACAATACTAATGTATGGTTTTTTAACGAGTCAGTTAACAGTGAATGACTAGGCGCTGTATTTTTCGATTAATGCAAATCTATTATCAACATCTACACGTTTCAATCACAGGTGCTTGGGGACGGGACCCCCCACAATATTCACCCCTACATTCCCGCGAGTTAATTTTTCACCATTTATTTTTTTAATTATATGTTGATGTATGCTATACTAGAAATATTCACAATTAACGCGAAATCAGCTATGTAAAAAAAATATATATATACCACTGGTATAAAAAGAGAAGGACGTTGGCAACTTCAGCAGACGCCATCTTGTAAAATTCGACACCTCGCTAGGAAATCCCAACATTATTTACTTGAAAAGAACTGACCAACTGGAAGTGATGGTCGCTGTAATTCCACAAGGTATTAATAAATGGGATGCAATGCTTTTTTTATGACTTTTAAATAAATCCAGTCGTGTTATTTTCACATTTTACACCGTCAAACTCTCGTTTCAATTGTCAGCGAACGGAAGTAACTATTTTTAGTAAACTTTTTACGTTTTAACAATCGTGATCCTCTGACCTTTTCCTTTATCTAACACCACTCGGATGTTCTCTTCTGGGTTTTACCTTTTGCTAAAAATAGTAGCCTGCGACTAAACTAATGCAGAATGAACTACTTCCGTTCGCTGACAATTGAAACGAGAGTTCGATGATGTAAAATGTGAATGCCCGGATGATAATGTTGAAAAATTGTGCGAGGTATTCCGAGTAATTCCGAATGGAGAAAAGATGTAAACATTTCCCATTATAAATCTCCGGACAGAAGCGGAGAGAAAAAATTAGAGAAAAAACAAAGAAAATTTTGGATGCATAGACTGAAGTCATTCCGCCCTGACGGAATGAACAAATTAAGTGACTTCACCAAATTGAACATCAACTAAAGCATTCTGATTTTTTTTCTTAGCAATATCACCATCACCATCTTTTTAGTTCCATGCTGCGTCGGACGTGTGTTTTCTCTCTCGGACTTATGATCTTTAATACAAAGATGTAGTTGCCACGTTCAAATCCGGTGTTTTATATATTATTTAGTGCTAGTTTTGTAGATGTTTTGCTCCTTTCATATGTAGTTTTTATTTTGTTATCCTGAAGAAGGGACGGGTTGTCCCGAAAATTTGACAATATTTTACTTTATAATTATTGTTCGTGTCGTTTGTTATTTTTGGTGCTTTCTTATATATATGATGATTCTCCTAATTTCTTACGGAAATTTATTGTACATTCATAGCTCTATAGAAACTGACAGGTCTGAAATTTACACGCCCCTTTTATCGATTGGTCGAGACCTTCAGTAACCTGAGAAGGACTGCACGAAAGTTTTAAAATTCAAATTCCCATAGAAGACGATTTGGCTGTTTCTTTTATCTAACGTACTGATGTACATTAACAATAAATTTGTTAATTTTTCTTACTTTTTACGATCAGTTTATTAATTTGATAAAAGAAAGCTGTAAATATAATCCATAAAATGCTTTCTTTGATGATTCGTGCGGGTTATGAAGGTAGCGATCATTGCAGCAGAAATAAATATGATACATGTATATCATCCTCATATCTATCAATTTTAATGATTCTGTGTACATGGAATATACATAGCGCATTAATTAAGTGGCATAGCTAAACTTAAACAAGTAGTCGCGTTTAGCGATATCGTATTTATATCAGAACACTGGCTGTCTAAAAATCGTCTGTCAATTCTACAGACCTCTTTTGACAATCAAGTTACAACATTCGCAAAACATGGTGTTACCACAAATAACACTACCAGAGGAGGCGTAGCGTTTACCGTAAAACAATCTGAAAACTACAACATCAATCAGATTGAATTTTCTAGTGAACGTATTCTTGCAACCAAACTGACAATTCGACAAAGCCATGTATACATTGGTTGCCTACTTCCTTCGACCAACCTGAATGTTGAAGCTTACAATGATGTGTTACTAGAGCTTTTTTTATCTCTATGACGAGCTATGCGAAACCGGGCCTGTCATTATGTGTGGAGACTTCAATACAGACATAACTAGATGCTATCATTAGACAGTAATACCCGCACCAAGTGTTTGCCTCTAAAAAACACTCTCTTGTACTAGTTTTAGTCAAAAAGAAGGCCACATGCAATATGTTACAATCAAATGATTTTTGTCTGAAGTTACGTACACAACAGAGGTGTACAGGTTGCATCGGGTACTAATTTTACCCAGCTCATTGGTTAGATGGGTTTCACGTGGTGTACATGCATGTTTTCTTGATATGCAGAAAAGGAATAATTTACACGAATAAACGTTTCTTTTGTGGTGATCAGCTAAAGGAATTCGTATTGTGCTAATTGGATTATCATTATGATGTTGACCAATATAGGTAAGTATAATACATGTAGAAGCGCAATATTATGAGACACCGGTATACAAAACAGTTAAGTTTTACTTTCACTTTCTAAAATGTGATCTCCCTTTGCCAGCATACTGTATCATCATCTTTATTTAGATAAGCTTATCTACAGTTTCTGTCATTTTAATTGCAGAATTTTTTTTTATTTTTTCATTATATGAGTTAAAATAGGGAGGAAGGAGAAGGGGCCTTAACCGTTCCCCATCCCCAGGATGTGTGGATTAGATATACATTTTTAGTGAGAAAGAAGGCATGCTACAGCTTTTTTTTCCATTATACCCCCTACCCCATCATCATTCACCAGTAATAGAGAAAGAGTTAATGACTAATTTTCTCTTATTTTAAATTGCTTATTCTTTTTTGTCAAGAGATATGTGGTATGTCAAGATTTATGACTCATGAAAATTTGTGCATTTTAATCCTGAATGTTAACATAGATGTATGATTATATATAAAAAAAAAAAATACATGTGATATTATACTAGGGATCATGCAATCAATCGCAGAATTGCCAATCGGTTATTTATAACTCATTTTGACTGATTAATTTGTTAATCATTTTGAAAATAAAGATATTTCTAAATACATGTATAACATATTATCAATAATTTTTGTAGATTGATTTTGTAACTATTTAGGGCCCCACTTTGCATATGCCCTATAGTGATCATTCTGTCCAATTCTACTGATCATGTCAAGATACATTTAAGACAAATTGGCCCCTGCCCCTTGGGTAATTCCCCCACCCCCCGGAGTTGTTTTTAAACAACCACCCCTCCTCTGAAATAGGAAATGATAATACATTTTAATAACTGTTGAGATCCCCACCCCTAGACCATATTTATTCTTCCTCCTTGTGTCATTGCACATCTATTGGTATATGTATATAGGTTATGCCCCGTTTGAGATGCCCAGTGACTTTCCAGAGTTGGAACTAATCAATTTATTAATCAACTTATTCATATGTAGTGTAATTCCTAGCCCTAGCCCAATGTTGACCCTGTTTTGTTTTTTACAGCAAGCTCTAGGTTTTTGTTGACTGATGTTACAACTTCTAAAATTACATATAACATTTTGTTTATCTTTAAGATTAAAAAGCAATTTCCAAAATCTCTTTATGTACATCTGACATCATACAGAAAAATACCAATCAAGAAATGATTTTGCTACTGTAAAAATGTGAGAAGAGACTCTGAATCTCTCCCCCCCCCCCCCCCCCCTTGAAAACATGAATAGTTGAATATTTTCAAAATATCCTCAAAATCATCGAAATCCCTACTCCTAAACCATATATATTTTTGTTTCTTGAACCATGACCATGTCAAGGCAAATCTTTTTGTAATATTAGTAGGTCATGGCCTCTGGGGGTTACCTTAACCCCATACCCACCCTTCCAAAATCAGAAATGATCAAAAAACTTGAAAAAAATGCTTGTGATCCCCACCCCTAAAGCATAATTTTATATATTCTTCCTCCTTATGCATCTTATGGTACATTATTTCAATCACAAGAGATAAGAGGAGGTCCAGGAATAAAGTTTTTTTATGGGATAGAACATCATTTTGCAGATAGCATTGACCCTCAGAATCAAATTTATATTTCTAAAACCTTATTGCATATCTACAGCTCAGCCCCTGTTATATCCCTATAAATGATGTGCTATTCATTAAATCATGAGAGGAGTTCTGGGAAGTACCGGTAGGTTTTTTCAGGAGTGATAAACGTCAATTTTCAGCTACTATTTGACTCCCTGGATGAAAGTTAAATTTTTAAAACCTTATTGCATGACTATATGCCAGCCCGTATCATACCCCATGATGTGGCTATTTATTAAATCATGAGAGGAGTTCTGGGAAGTAGGTTTTCTTTAGGAGTGATAAACGTCAATTTTCAGCTACTTTTTGACTCCCTGGATGAAATATAAATTTTTAAAACCTTATTGCACATCTATAGGACAGTCCCTATCATATCTCAAGAGATGACATAGCTACTGCATAAATTGTAAGAGGAGTTCTGGGAACCATATTTTTTTTGCAAAAAAAACGTCATTTTTTGATGCCCACAGACCCACGTGATAAAAACAAAAATTCTGAAACATGATTACACGTCAACATGACACCCCGAAGCATATCCTATAAGATCATTAGGCTACTGCAAAAAGAAATTGACGTTTTTTGAAACCAGACTTTTTGTAAAAAAACGTCATTTTTCAGCCATTTAATGACCCCCAGGACAAAATTGAAATTTCCGAAACCTTATTGCGCATCTATAGGACACCCCAAAACATATTCCAAGAGATGATTTGTCTACTGTTGAAAATGTAAAAGGAGTTCGAGGAAAAAGGTTTTTTGTCAAAAAACATCATTTTTTACCAATTATTTGACCCCCAGGACTACCAAAGAATTTTTGAAACCTGTTTACAAAACAACATGACACCCCAAATCATACTCTAAGAGTTCAGTTTGCTGGTTTATAAGATGTAAGAGCAGTTTGAGAAAGTAAAACGTGACAGACGGACGGACGGAGAGGCGGAACAGGGTAACAACAATATACCCGAACTTTCTTTAGAAAGTGCGGGTATAAAAATCCCAAACTTTCTAAATGGATTACATTTTTGTACCGGTGTTGTAGAGTGGTTTTTCCCCATAGTAACCCAACCCCCCCCCCCCCCACCCCGGGAAAACCTGCTATATAGGAGCCTTCCCCCTGGGGGAAAAGCTACTATATACTAGTTTTCCCCCCAAAGTAGGGTTTTTCCCTCACGTTTATGTCAGATTTTATAAAAATATTAATGGAAACCCAGTAAGGATTAAAATCAATGTTTTACACCCCCAGGTTGCATTTACCTGTATTCATCTATACAGGTTGATATTCTTTTTCCCGATTTATTATTTTTATAGACCATGCTAAAAACTGAACAAGGTGTCATGGAATACGTAGAAATTAATTTAGGTAACTACTTGATTTATTACCTGATTTGACAAGATATATACTAATATGCATAATCCTGTGTTCTACATTTGTAAATGAAAAATGTTTTGCGAATTTTTGGAATAAATCTATCAGCCCGTCTGTCTGTTTGTGCAATTTTGACAGGCTAAATTCTGTTTTAGAGAATATTTTCAAGAACTGAAGGATTGCACATGATGTAATAATGTGTTAAGACCTTAACCAATTTTCGTCAAGGCAAGATGATTGATCTAAGATTTGATAAAATTATTCATGTTATATTTTGGACTTACAAATGTAATCATGCGTATATGTTCGAATTTCGAAACGAATCGTCATTTTTGTTAATTCTTGTTTCGTATAAATTTACATTGAATTGAGCAAAGTTGTTAGTAGTAGAGACCAATCATCAAAATTTCTTCGATTTATCTTCATTGCTGCAGGTTTTTTTTTTTTTTTTTTTTTTAGAGTTTTTTAAGAAATGAACTGAATGTTTACGCAAGTTATACCAGTATAATCTGGATTGGGGCAATTTAGGCGAAACGGATTATAAAAAAAGTGTAAATTGCTCCAACCAAGGTTATACGAGTATAACTTGGGTAGATATTGAATTTCCCAATATTCAGTAACGGTCCCGATGACTCGATTAATGGTTTCTCATTGGATGACTCACGTTCAATCTTCGTCAAAACTAAAGTCTTTTTCTATTTTAATTTATCTTAAAATTGACGAATCGCATTTTTATTTTTAAATTTTTATATGGTTCAATAGAATTAAAAAATTTGTCCGTGGGGGTAATCTGGCTATAAAAGAGGGGAAAATCTACCATATAGTCAGCTTTCCGTGGGGGAAGAACTGCTTTATGGCCATTTCTCAGGGGGAAAAACTGCTATATAGCCATTTTCCGGGGGAAAGATAGCTAGGGGGAAAAGGCACTATATGACACCGGAATGGCTGCACTCGAAAATTGTGTACAAAGAAATTTACTCAGAGTTGAATTATGATATTTCAGATCATTTTCCAATTTTTGCAGACATTGATTTTGAACAAGCTTTTATACAAACCTCTCATTTGATCTATCGAGAATTATACCAAAATGGAATGTTGCAAATTCCGATAATCTGAATTCCTACAAAAAGGAGTGTGACAATTATCTGAGTTTATTACAGGAAGATATATATCGCAATAATGACATTGATCAACGTCTGATGAAGATTACAGCTTCTCTTTTAACAGCATCAGACCAACATATTCCACAAGGAAAGTTTAGACATTACCTAAAACCATACTGGAAAGACAGCTGCCTACATCAAGCTCACTACGATATGAGGGGTGCCCGCCGATCCTGGAAAGCTGACGGGTCACCGAGATCAAGAGATGCACACTCGTTTTTAAACTATAAGAAGGCAAAGCAAAACTTTCGAAGACTCGGCAAAACAATGGCATCAGTCTGTATTTGATGAGATCGACAAGGCAGCAGAAATGGACCTCGGAACGTTCTACAAGACGGCATGGAAAAACATGAAACAATCCTCATCCAAATTTCTTCCTAGTTCATTACAGTGTATCATATCAAGGCAAGTCCTTATATAACATACCTGATATGTGTAAATTGTGGAAAGACTATTACTCAAATCTCGCAGAGGAAAATTAGGACCTGACAAATTTCGACAAGACATATATAAAGCAAATTGACCTGCTTGTGTACGACATTGGCAATAATTTCAATTCAACATTGCATTCCAAAATTTCAATTTCACGTGAGGAAATTCAACATCATATTAAATCACTATCCAATGGAAAAGCACCAGGTCCAGATTTTCTCACGAACGATCATATTATTTTTTGTGGCGATAAAATTGTTGATGAATTATGTATTTTGTTTAATTCGATACTTAGACATGCACATGTTCCCCAAATGTTCAAAGTGTAAGGTTATATCAGTTTTTAAAGGCAAAAACAAAGATAAAAGTAATCCTACAAATTATAGAGGTATAACTCTAACATCAGCACTAAGTATTAAACTGTTTGAGAAGGTTATTCTGGCTCATATTGAAAATGATTTGTTAGATAGACAAATCTGTTTTCCACATCCATTACAATTTGGTTTTAGAACTGATCATGGTGTTGTCCCTGCTTGTTATGTTATAAAAGAAATCATTGTTTATCATAATAGTGGAGGTTCACCAGTTTTCTGTACATTTTTTGATAACGAAAAGGCTTTTGATAGAATATGGCACAATGATCTCTTGTATAAGTTATATGAACTTGGGATTGACAAAACCTTGTGGAAAATTTTGAGAAATTGGTACTATGATAGCAAATGTTTTGTATCTTCTGCTGGAGTCAATTCTGAACTATTTAAAATATCTCAAGGTGTTGGCCAAGGAAGAGTGCTCAGTGCCTTTATGTTTCTTGTATATATTAATGACTTATTGTATGAACTATGTAAATCTACCAACGGTGAACTGATGGGTAGCTTGCATATTCCAGGGATTCTGCTTGCTGATGATACAGCGTTAATAAGTAACTCGCCTCAATCTCTCCAAGAATCATTATATGTTGTAGAATTATATGCTTACAAATGGAGACTACGTTACAATCCAAATAAAAGTGCTTCTATTGTTTTCAACAAACAGTCACATATTTCATTGAAACTCGATGTAAAACTCTTAAGTAATGTTATACCCAATTCCAGTGATGTTATTTATGCTGGCTGTCTATTGCAGGATAATCTAATTGTAGAACGAACTTGCAAAAACGCAAGAAGTAAAATTCATTCACTCCATCCTGTTGGCGTTAATAATTCCCAAATTAACCCAGTTGTATCGACCAAAATTTGGAAAAAGATCGTTCTTCCCTCTTCTCTTTATTCATGTGAACTTTAAACTGATCTTACGAAAAAGGACCAGTACAAACTGGAATATACCTAACGTCATTTCTCAAGAATTGTTCAAGGACTTTCGAAATACTCACCTTCTCTATCCTGTACATCGAATCTCGGCCTGTGGTCAGTAAAAGGATATATTAATAGACAAATGCCGCCTTCTATTTCTCGGTAGATTAATGAGAGCAGACAAAACTAATGTTCATAAGGCCAAAATTGAAAATATTTATGTTTCCCCTAACCCGACCGACCCAATTAAATCCCGCCGACTGAAATGTTTTTTTTACCACATTAAATCAGAGACATATTAAATAACAATAACAATAACTAGACACGATCTCGTTGCGAGCAACGAGGAGGTCTTCCTTCCAATTTTAGAAGTTGAGATACATGTATGACCTTTATTTTGCTATTTACCAGCTAAATGATTTGTAAAAAGAAAAAAAAAGAAGATCTCTTGATTCTGAACAGACAATTTTCTTCTATTTCTTTATTTTTTTTCCTTTTTTTTTTTTTTTTTCCAGCCCCTTTTTCTTGATATCAACTGAAAGATCTTATTATTTTAAACACATTTTGTTCATTAAGTGTTCAGAAATGTGTTACCGTTCTTGAGATATTTGGGAAAGATTGCTTTAGGGGCCGACCCTTTATCTCCCTGTAGGGTCCATTTGACGAAACTTTGATGGTTAATTTTTATTACGAACACTATTCTTAGCATCTTCTCTTATATAATGCTTTTCAAAATATTTCTCCTTTTTAAGATATAAATGATCAAAATATTGGACTTCTAGCCCCTCAAAACCCCTTATTATGTAACATATCCGAAAACTTTTAACATGCGTAGATAAAGAGCTAGAAGATTAACATTTTTGCTTCTATATCACATTACAAAATGTTTCTTATTAAAGAGATATAGATGAAAGACTTTAGACCCTTCTGGACCCCTAATATGAGGGGTCAGCCCCTTTTGCTTGGTGTCAGTTGAAAGGTCTTGTTTATATAAACTTTTAATGTTCTACATATGTTAACAAAATATTTATGACAAGAAAGATATTCGTGATCAAATCTCAAATTTCCCAAAAAACTGTCAAAAAAGTTAACATCAACATTTTCAGGTTCAGGCGAGCTTCCAGGACAATGATTTCTAGTCAAATCTAAAACAAGCATGCAAATCTACCATAACCACTCTATCTTGCACATAAATTTCAAGTCTTTAACTATAACGGTTTCTGAGGAGATGCGTGGACAATATCATGTCCCAAAATACATGAAAAAGCGAGATAATTCAGAAGCGGAGTTGAATTTTCAGACAAAAAGTTGTATGCAATGAGAGGTTCACCTAAGACATCATCCCTGTAAAAATCATTAAAATCGATGGAGAAATGGCTGAGAAATTAAGGGTGTCTACCAAGAAGAATATTTAAATAATAGAAGAATGAGAAACAGTAGAATAACAGTAAGGTCTTCCGCTGAAGACGGAAGACCTTAATAATGTTATTTATGTCTCCGATTAAATAGAGATTTTTTTTTTAAAGAAACCTAATTTTACCCAAATTCTTTTTTAGGAGACACACATCTTTATCGTTTTATAATCATTTTGTTAGACTTGATCTGACATCAACATGGGCGAAATACTGGCTTTATGATCGGTAACTTCGCTGGAATTTCCTCCGAAAGAGAAGTTGAAGTTGCCCTGTATTATGAGTTCAGAGTTATTACCTAATTACAAGTTACCAACTAATTGTAATATCAACACTGAAAGTAATAAACATCGGTTGTAATTTTCAATGCACAGTAGGCTATATTGTGCATCCACGTATTTATTACCCATAAAAGATACGATAATCGCGATTTATTAATCACAACAGTGGTTAACTGAGGCTGTGGAAACGTCTTTTGAATTAAATGATTATCATTTTAATAACTCTGCCAAATTAATGCTTAAATAATCATAAAACCATCTGTCTACAGTTATCTTAAAAATTAAAATGATCCTCTACACAACGGTTGTAATTGGGTCAAATGGTTGGACTAATACCTCCAAAATACACAGAAGTACAGAGACAGTGATTTTATTTGTCATTAGCTAACACAAAACACAGAACTTTTCATCTATAAAATGTATAAACACAATTAATTTATTGATGTCATCAATAAATTAAATTTAATAGATTGGATAAGTTTTTAAAACTTTTAGAAGTTGTTTTATTTTTTATAAACTTGCTTAAATCGATTCCAATCTTAATTATGTCTCCCCTTTCAAAGGGGAGACATATTGTTTTTGTCGACTTTCTTATTAAGGTCTTCCGTCTTCAGCGGAAGACCTTACTTTCTCATTAAGGTCTTCCGTCTTCAGCGGAAGACCTTACTGTTTTTCTACTGTTTCTCATTCTTCTATATTCTTCTTGGTAGACACCCTTAATTTCTCAGCCATTTCTCCATCGATTTTAATGATTTTTACAGGGATGATGTCTTAGGTGAACCTCTCATTGCATACAACTTTTTGTCTGAAAATTCAATTCCGCTTCTGAATTATCTCCCTTTTTCATGTATTTTGGGACATGATATTGTCCACGCATCTCCTCAAAAACCGTTATAGTTAAAGACTTGAAATTTATATGCAAGATAGAGTGGTTATGGTAGATTTTCATGCTTGTTTTAGATTTGACTAGAAGTCATTGTCCTGGAAGCTCGCCTGAACCTGAAAATGTTGATGTTAACTTTTTTGACAGTTTTTTGGGAAATTTGAGATTTGATCACGAATATCTTTTATGTCATAAATAGTTTGTTAACATATGTAGAACATTAAAAGTTTATATAAACAAGACCTTTCAACTGACACCAAGCAAAAGGGGCTGACCCCTCATATTAGGGGCCCAGAAGGGTCTAAAGTCTTTTATCTATATCTCTTTAATAAGAAACATTTTGTAATGTGTTATAGAAGCAAAAATGTTAATCTTCTAGCTCTTTATCTATGCATGTTAAAAGTTTTCGGATATGTTACATAATTAGGGGTTTTAAGGGGCTAGAAGTCCAATATTTTGATCATTTATATCTTAAAAAGGAGAAATATTTTGAAAAGCATTATATAAGAGAAGATGCTTAGAATAGTGTTGGTAATAAAATTCAACCATCAAAGTTTCGTCAAATGGACCCTACAGGGAGATAAAGGGTCGGCCCCTAAAGCAATCTTTCCCAAATATCTCAAGAACGGTAACACATTTCTGAACACTTAATGAACAAAATGTGTTTAAAATAATAAGATCTTTCAGTTGATATCAAGAAAAAGGGGCTGAAAAAAAAAAAAAAAAAAAAAAAAAGGAAAAAAGAAAAAGAAATAGAAGAAAATTGTCTGTTCAGAATCAAGAGATCTTCTTTTTTTTTCTTTTTACAAATCATTTAGCTGGTAAATAGCAAAATAAAGGTCATACATGTATCTCAACTTCTAAAATTGGAAGGAAGACCTCCTCGTTGCTCGCAACGAGATCGTGTCTAGTTCTTCTTATTCTTCTTCATCCAAATTTGTCCAGGCTGTAACTTAAATACCCTTTGACACTAAGACTTCAAACTTGGAACATAGGTAGATGGTATTGAGAAGGAGTGCACGCCACCAAAAGTTTTGACCTTGACCTATTTTATTCTTCAAGGTCAAGCTTTTTATAAAAAATAATGCCCGGACCATAACACAAGACTCTTTTAACATACAGACTTTTAACTTGTATCATAGATAGATGGTATATAACCTAGTTGAACCTTACCAAAATTTTTGACCTTGATCTAGAATTTTTATTTCAAGGTCATATTAGAAAAAACTTCATTGTTCAACTTCTGAATATACTTTGACAGAAGGACTTCAAACTTTAAACAAAGAACAATAATAATACAGTTAGGTGTACTATTGAATAATGTTTGACCTTGACCTTTTACTCAAGGTCAAATTAAGAAAAAAAATAATAAAATTCTGTCTGGGTCATAACTTTAATACCCTTTGACATTAAGACTTAAAACTTGGAACATAGGTAGATGGTATTGAGAAGGAGTGCATGCCACCAAAAGTTTTGACCTTGACCTATTTTGTTCTTCAAGGTCAAGCTTTTCATTAAAAATATTGTCCGGACCATAACACAAGACTCTTTTAACATACATACTTTTTACTTGTATCATAGATAGATGGTATATAACCTAGTTGAACCTTACCAAAATATTTGACCTTGACCTAGAATGTTTATTTCGAGGTCATATGAGAAAAAACTTCATTGTTCAACTTCTGAATATACTTTGACAGAAGGACTTCAAACTTTAAACAAAGAACAATAATAATACAGTTAGGTGTACTATTGAATAATATTTGACCTTGACCTTCTTTTACTCAAGGTCAAATTAAGAAAAAAAATAATAAAATTTTATCTGGGTCATAACCTTAATACCCTTTGACATTAAGACTTCAAACTTGGAACATAGGTAGATGGTATTGAGAAGGAGTGAACGCCACCAAAAGTTTTGACCTTGACCTATAATTTTTATTTCAAGGTCAAGCATTTCATCATTCATTCATTGTATCATAGATAGATTGTATATAACCTACTAAATAGAAATAAAACTTAATTTTATTTTACATCACATATGACACATATATCACATATGACATATATCACATATCCTCAAGTCTCTGGCCATGAAGAGCAAGAAAGAGGCGGGTCAGCTCAATATACCATCTACCGGTACATGTAACAAGATGTTTTGTTTTAAAATTTCCCTCCTATCTTTTAAAACTGAAGGTCCATTTCAGGTTCTTTCTATTTTGTTACAAATACATAACAAAGGGGAGACATGTGTTTTTTGTTAAAAAACAATACCCACTAGTTAAGGTTGGATCTGTGTATATCATCATTCTTGTAGGTTATGCTGTATCAAATAATGACAGTCTGTGTGATTTCTCAAACTTCTCCCTACTTTTCTGTTAGGGAGAAATAAGTCTCAAAATTAGGTTGGTACCTGTGATATGAACGATTCTTTATGTTGTGAAAAATTTAAACAGTTCTCTTAAATTCGTCAAATTTCAAATAGACCGAAACAAAAAAGTTGGCTTTTGGTAATGACAATAATTAAAGTGAAATTGGGTAAATTAACGAAAATCTTTATTAATTTAATTGATACTTTGAAGTATGTATATTATCATTAAAATGATATTTAAATATAGGTTAACATGTACATCAACATAAAAATGATAATGAATCTATTCATACACATCTAGTCATTGAATCAAACATGTTTAAATTTAAGATAAACAATATCAAATTGTGAATTCGATATTAAATTTGTTTTACATTCCATTAGTACAAGTATAACAATATGTTTTAAAACTGGTCATATTTTTTTTAGTTTTGTAATCAATTAAAGAATTGATTGACTTTTAATTTATAATGTATTTTTAATTATGTCCTGGCAGAAAAAAAAATTATTTACCAATCTACCTACCCAACTTCAAAATTTAGGGTCGGGTTAGGGGAAACAAAGATATTTTTAATGATGGCCTAATAAAGCTTTTATGTTTTTATCTTCCGAGGATGTTCCAGATGGATGTATTGTTTCTAAGACTATTCAAAAGACAGCAATTGAGTATAATTTGTCAAATTCTTTTGATGTATATGCAGATAGTGTTTACAACAAAACTACGTTTTCAAAACAAGTAGTCAAGAACGTTTTTATTGAAGAGGAAACAAAATGGAAACGATCGTTGTTCAACTCTCATGAAATGTCAGTATATAGATATATACATTGTAAATTAAAGCCAATTCATTTATGGGCAATTGTTAAAGAAAAGCCTGGGCTGGAAAAATATTTTAATCGTTTTATTGCATTATTGTCCATGAAAACGATTTCAAAAATATGTACTCTGTAAAAGAATGGTAAACAATTTTAACATGCATGTAATGCTCAGTTGGTCATTATTTATGAAAAAGAGAGACAAGTTTCTAGAGGATGTATTAGATATTTTAGATGTATTTGAATACGTTTCTTTTGATTCGCAAGACACCAAAATCCAATATTTGGCTCTATTAGGATGCATTGAGAATACCAGTTTTGTTCAAATTTCTTTTGGAAAGTGGAAAAAAAATAAATACATTTTCAAGTAAAGAATTTATGAATTTATATTTCTTTATAAAGTTAAAGTTGTTTTTTAATTAAGTTCTTAGGTGTAGGCCTCTTCTATTTAGTATAGACTATACGGTACATGTTTTAAGTTGTATTGGATTCAGTATGTACACGTAGTTTAGAGTACTAATATTTAAAGCATTTCAAAACTTTATCATACTATTTAAACATTAATTCACTTGAGAGTTTTCTAGATGTATAAAGGATGAATGTACTGGTCTTGGATCCCATTGAAATAAATAGGGCTTTCAAGAATAATAGAGCGGATTTGGTTTTCTTTTTTTGGGGGGGGGGGGATATAGTAGCTACATGTTATTTGCATTGTTTGCATCAAAATCACTCCATGTCCATTTGGTGTTCCCTGAACAAAATGGTGCCTGGAATATCTCTCTCTACTATGCCTCTATTCACGCATTTATACTCCAGGCGGAACATACTGTACAGAATTAATATACAAACTTAATTCACAGTCTGCTAATCCTAAAGACGAAAAAAAAACCCAACTACCCCACAAAAAGAGAAGATAGACAAATTGCTTAATCAACTGGTTTCTTAATCATTTATTACAATGCAGTTCAAAACAAGGAAGGAGAAAATTGGATCATTCAACTTGAACAAATTCATACAAAAACAGAATTGTTCAAACATAAAGTTCTTGAATAAATTCTTGATTCCAAATGCATTAACATTTTATCATTCCATGGATAGGAAATAAAATAAATATGAGATAAAGTTTTTTAATAAAATGGACAGAACAAAACAATATAAACTCCCAGTTAAATCTGAATGCATTAGTGCAATATATGTACAAGTCAAGTTGCACACATGTACATGTATATTGATCATGACTAGCTTACAATAATCACGCTTGCTTTGATGAGCTTATGATACATAACCAAAAAAAGTACAGAACATGTATCAAAACACAATACATATATACATTATTTGTCTGTGTAGCTCAGAAAATATTTACAAGGTTTATGTTCATCATTTGATTCACGTACAGTCTTAAAAATATAAGACTCCTCTACAGCGAGACAAGTGTGATAGAATAAATAAATTAACATGAATTACTAGTTCAGGAATTCTAAATACATGAAATAACCCCTATTGAGCACCTCTGATGCATATAAAGTACATACCAAATAAATGGATTTTTCTGGCCTCCTTTGCAAAGTTTTGCAGTTTCATCTCAATTGCGAAAAAATCAATAACAATTTTCTTTTAACATTGGTTTCATAGTAATTAACCTAAAATTTGCAATAATATTTTTAAAATCTATTTCGGGATCAAAATGCAAAAATTTGCACCAGCAGAAAAAAAACAGTTGTCAGGAATGTAGTTTGTCTAAGGAACTACAAGATCACACATGACTTGGATGGCTGGTTCCCGCCCTCAGCTGGTGCCCCTCTCTCCATCTTCTGCAGCTCTGTCTTGGTTTGCTGTAGCTCTTTGTTAAGGGAGGTAATCTGTTTGTCTTTCTCTTCATCCTCCTTCGCCAGTCGGATGAGTTTTTTCTCCAAATCGGTTATCTTCTGGGCTGATCCCTCGCTTCCTGTTCCATTGGATACCTGAACTTTGAGTTTTTCTAGCTCCACCTCCATTTTCTTTATTTGCTCCAACTTTTCTTGATTTTCTTTCTCCACTTGGGAGATTTTGAATTCCTTATCCTTGATCAGTGCATACTCTCCTTTCATTTTCTCCATATCTTCCTTCAGTTTGATATTCTCCTCAATCAGGGATTTCATGGTCTCTTTGTCTGCATTTTGATTTGATAGTGTGGATTCAAGCTTCTCCTTAAAAAGATGTAGCAATTTTTTAAGTCTTACAACACATTAATGATGAATTATGTCCCTTTATAAACATATCGAGTCTTGATCATTAAAATGCTAGATGTTTCATTCAATTTGAGTTTATATTGATTTCTATCGATTACCTGTATTTATAGAGCGATGTGATTTTTTTAAATCAAAAACTAAAATACTTCAATATGTATTTGTTTAAATATGATAAATTGCCTGATCGACTATCACTCGATCATCAAAAAGTGGAAATGGATGCAAGAAGGAGTTTGTTTTTAAATTATTAACATAAAAATAAGCTAAACTTGTATATAAACATGCCAAATATGTCACCAGATCCCGAAGATGCAAAACAATGACCTACTACCAGTATACATGCTGATCTCCAAGTGATGCATATGTGTATAACTGATTCTATACAGGTAATACATGTACTGCATGATTCTAAATGAGCTAGTGCAGTATGTTGTATTTACATGATATAGGGATTGATCTCCATTCCTTACTGGGTAACCAGTAAATCTGATCATTCAACAGATCACAAATTAACAGTAAGCTATCACCAATAATCCATATAACCTGTTGTAATCTACTACTACTTATTGAAAGTCCTAATTTTCTGTTTGATTGGCCAGTGCATAGCTCTAATAAGAAAAATATCAGACTCCCTTTAATAATGATAACCTCACTGGACACCTGAGGATCAACTGTATGTTATTAGTATCTCCAGGTTTGACAGGTGGTGAAGATTAAGATATGAAAGACAAGGTATTTTTCATTTACTGGTACTTAACATTTAATTAATGTTACATGCAGTTGTTAATATTTGTCAAACTTAAAGTTATTAACCTTCTGTCTCACATACATACAGTGAATTGTATTAAGCTTTAGTATTATGGATGCCAGTAATCCAGCCATTTTACCTTCCAGATGAATTTTAATGGAATTATGCTATTTTTTTTCAATTATGGTTAAAACAATTATAATGAAGGTGATTCATAGGCATTTTTTTTTCAAATATAAGAATGTTCTCTACTTTATATATCGTATGTGAATTGAATATGTATATATTTGTATGCAAGTGTTATAAAATTAGTTCTGATGCACTTATGATGTAAGAATGCAAATTTATCATTCACCCCTCTACCCACTCCTCCAAAAAAACCAACAACCCAAATCTTATTGTTAAAAATTCCAATTAGATTTCTGGAACTTAAATGTAAAAAAGAAATAACATCAGCATGTATGTTTATATGTCAATGTATTAAAAGGATATTAATATTGAAAATTTATATTAAATATATGTGAGATTTATGTCTGTGATATTAATTGATAAGAATATATACATATCTCAGCAATTGGACTAATATTTAACATACCTCTTCCTCTTTTCTCTTTCTTTCCTCTTCTTCAGCCTCCCTCTGCTTCCTTTCTTCCTCTTCTTTAAGCCTTCTCTCCTCCTCTTCCTTTAATTTTTGTTCTTCCTCTTCCTTTTTCCTCTTTTCTTCCTCAGCCTCCTTCTGCTTTTTTTCTTCTTCTTCTTTTTGCTTTTGTTCCTCTTCCTCCTTTCTTTTCCTCTCTTCTTCCTCAGCTTCCTTCCTTTTTTTTTCCTCTTCCTCCTCTTCCATTTTCTTTCTTTCCTCTTCTTCTTTCTTCAGTCTCTCCTCTTCTGCCTTTTGCTTTTCTTCCTCTTCTTTCTTTTGATCTGCTACCTCTTTGGATTCTTCCTCAGGTTTTTTCTCTGATTGCTCATTGCCCTTCTCTTCACTATTTTCTTCTTTCTTCTGTTCTTCAGTTTTTTCCTCTTCCTTTTTCTCCTCCTTAACTTCTGCCACTGCCTGCTCTCCTTTCGTTGCCACAGCCACGGGTTCTTTTTCCCCCTCCATTACAGAAGAATTCTCAGTCTTTTCAACTTCTGTATTTTCAGTACTATTCTCAACAACCTTGTCACAACCTTGTCACTTTCAGTCTGATTTTCAACCTCTTTTGGGTCGGAATTGTCTTCTGCACTTTCTTGATTATCTTGTTCTTCTTTGACTGCCTTCTCTTCTTTCTCTTTCACATTTTCGGTATCCTTTTCCTCAGACTTTTCACTCTCTGTTGCAGCAATCTCAGGTTGTGTCTCTGTGTCCTCCTTCGTCTCTGAAGTGATCTCTGGCTTTTTCTCTGTGGAAGAAAAGATTCAATAAAGGTTTAGACCAGTCCATGCAAATTTTCATCTATCAAGTAAACAACACACCTTTCCTCACAATTGATTTTAATGGCCTGTCATTCAACCCATGTTTAGTAAACACTTAATAATATATAAACTCTTGAGAAATTAGTTTATCACTGATCTTGGTTGACAAGGAGAAGAAGTGTACACACATGCAGCCTTTCCTCACTTAAATTTGCAGACTTAAAGATATATCAGTCCTTGAGTGAAATTATTTTTCTGACAGTAAGGCTTCTATGTCAAACAGTCTTCTTTGAAAAACTTGTCATAATCACACATTCACTTATCTCTCTATATAAGTTAAGATCATGATTAACAAATTCAAGAGATCAACACCAACTTTTGAAATTTGGTCAAATACGATTGTCCTAAATTCTAACATAACAAACTCTCTCTCTCTCTCTCTCTCTCTCCTCTCTCTCTCTCTCTCTCTCTCTCTCTCACATCAAAGCATGATCAGTCTAATTCCTGACATGTTTATCAAGGATCATTGGGTTGATGTGTATAAAAGTAATGTCTTCTCAAAATTCTATTTTATCTCAAATTAAGCATCAAGAGTTGTTTCCCTTTCAGAAGCACTTCCACAGTGATAAGGGGGTTTAAATGGCAATCAAAAGATATCTACATTGTACTGAATGCAAAGTAAAACCCTTGACCTTTTATGAAAATGTTGGCCCTGGTGTCATTAAAAACTACAAAATATTGACCAGGGTACTTCAAAAATTGGTCCAAATCAAACAGAGAATTGAACATCCCATTACATGTACATTTGTACTTGCAGTTTATTAGCTAGCTGTTTAGTTTACTCAACATACATGTATATATCAACTATTTTTTAATGATTTATATCAAACTGATTTTGGAGACTTGAAAGCAGAGTCAAATAAAATTCAGATTATCATAAGATTGAGTGTGATGCATTTTTTCTTTCTTTATTATCATTTTGATTTCTGTTACTTGAGCTATAATTGCACAGTAGTGACTTTGAATTATGGCTTTATAGTGAAGAGAACTTTTAACCTGAAATAATAAGATATGTAAGTTTTTACTCAAAACAAAATATCAAATAAGGTTTCAGGAAGTTTTAAACAAATTGATAAAGAGTTACACAATCGAAAGTCACCACAATCACAATTTAAGTTCTCTTGCAATTAATTTCTTGAAAAAAAAAACATTATTACATTCGTCAATCCTCCAGCAACTGGTCTTTTATCCCACTATCACAAAACAAACAGTCACTGGATACCAGCCTTCTATTTCTAGTCTCTCCGACCTGAACCTTCTATTATGGCAACACCAATTCTGCATGGCAATTATCAGAGTCTTCTGAATGTCTCAAATTCACCATTGATTTGCAAAATATGTGGAAGCATTTAATTACCAATGGAATGATATAACATCCTTCTTTGCATCAAAAAACCCCTTAACTTCAGGTTTACGCATTTATTGATTCGGTTTTAGGTCATCAAGTTTGTGTGGGGTTTGACATTTAGTCAATTTATTATCATTCATGCAAAATAAATGACTTAACAATGAATAATCAGATTTTAAGATATTTTTTTGGAAAATTACACTATGATACAGTCGGTAATGACAGTCAAACGGTACTATATAATACCTATTATCACTAGTACATGAGAATAACTAACAATCCTCAAAAATTCAAGACTCCTTTTACTTCAGAAATTGAATTTTATTCATTTATTTGTATTGTTTTAAAATTAATACATCATGTTCATAATGGGTGGGTATGGACTTGTTAAACACCCCCACCCACCCTGTCTAATGTACCTGAATATAAAACAATTATGCACTAACTAAGTGTTTCTGCATTAATATTTGATTTTCCGTTGAAATCTCTGTTGGTTTAAACCAGTGATCATGAGTGATTAATTATTAAAGAACCCCCAATAGATGGCTATATTGTTACTGTTCCTGTGCATGTTGGCTTGTTCCAATCATGCACTGTACTTTTAAAGAATGATCCCTTGCTTATATACACAAATTGTGTTCATGACAATAACAATTATTCTAAGGTTGAATCTAACTTTGGGTTACCTGAGATAACCAGGGTCAGTGTAAGGTACTTGCATCATACATACATTGTGTGCACCATTTACTGACTATTAAATTAATACATGTGTGGATCCAGAAAATATTCCCAGGGCGGGTAAGAGAAGAGGGAAAATTTTCATTGCATGGGGTTGAGGGGTTGGAGGACTAGCTCTCTTGGTAACTTTATAATTGCTATATGAATTTAAAAAGCTTTAAATTTCCAGGAGGGGTGCATACCTTCTTAACTACCCCTCCCACTTTAGATGTGTGCATGTAATATCTGACATTTTAAATCACTTGATATTCAACAATATCATAATAAACTTGGTATTATAACTTAATATTAATTATTTTTATCATGATCTATAAATGTTTATGATATATCATGAAGAAAGCTTAAATTTACTTTTTGTTCTGCATGCATCTAGTACTTCATGAGTTCTGAAAACTGGACCATATGTGTGAACACTATACAAATAATATAACACCCAACTAGTAGTAATCTGATAGATAGGTTTTTTCTCAGTCTAGTGACATATGCAACTTCAGTTCAAATATCTCTGATTTCATTAGTGTGACGTACAATATGTCTGCATGACTGTCCAACACGTATCTTGTCTATTCCATCTTTTACAAAACTCTCTTATTTTAGTTAATTACAAATCACACAGTTTTCTTACTTAAATCTTTCAGAAACTGAAATATGCATCTTCCACCTTTGATGGAGCTATTATTATATTTTCTGTGAATAACAAAAATAAAGTGAAAAAATTAGTATCTATAAAATTGAATCAGTAACGTCAATAAGTCATTAATGTACGTACACTATATAATGTATAACATAGGTTCATTGAATTGACAATGCATGTTTAATGTTTACACCTACCTTTGAGTACTAGGCTATGATTTAGCACTTCATATTGTTCACTACCATGAAGTGTAAATTAACAGAAATATATCTTTTCTCACAAAATTAAGACCATGATAGTCATATAGACCTCCATATTATCCAGTGACAGCGACATGGTAAAACCTAGACGGTTTCATTGGTTGTGCAGCAGAAGGTAATGATATGAAAGAAGGTACAGAGCTCAGTGTTAATGCAATTTCCAATTACCTGTAAGTCTGGACAGCCAAGTATATTATCACAAGTTAAGGGATACTTTCCGAATGGATCAATAAAAGTATAGAATTTGTCTGGAAATAGCCGAAACAGAAAGTACTTCGTTCCTGTACAGGCTTTAATTAGGGAGAAGGCTGATAAAGGTTTTCCATTTGCATGAGCACAAGGTTTCTGATCAATTTGATTAATATACCATAAATTACAATTAAGGAAGGTAAAATTAGATATACATGTACCTGGTTATATAGCACCATCTACTGGAAATTATCATCCATCTCTCCAACAAGAACCCAGGATGAGCTTAGAAATTTCTAAATCCATCACATGATCCAACCACATTCATAAGTTCATTAAGGTCCAATTATTTAAAAGTCCACAAGAAATATAAATCCCATGTGTCCAAGACCACACGGCAATAAATTCAATGTAATTTGAATTTATAGATACAAGGATACTATATAAAGTAGAAATGTATCTTAAAACAGTGATTCTACCTGGTACTCATGCAGATGTGTATGCATGAAATAGTGGATTTCCCAATCCTAAACAAACTCTGATATAGATATGTTAAAATTGCCTAGAGATTTAAGCTGGGATTTACTTCATCTTGTTTTGATTTATCAATCACAGTTCTATTCTATAGATAGAAAAGACAGACCGATCTCATTGAATTTAAAGCTATCGTTAACAGTTTAACTAGCAGCTTTTACATTACCTGGCCAAATGTACCTTTAAAAGACCACTTTAGAAATATTCCTTGTTCGATTCAAGTCTGTGCCTGCAGTTACTTCCCTTGGTCATGACACACATATTAGGTGTGAAATTAAAAGGTTGGGTATTATTTTGGATTGGTAACATGATTAATATATTCCCCTACTAGTGACAGACTTATCGAGAAACCGAAGCTTCTGAAATATGCTGGAAATCTCCACATTTTTGTGATACAGCCATTCTATTGATTTTTGTCCAGCAAGTGGGCTTTTTTTTATTTTACCTGCAAACTATGTTTATGACTACCCTCTGTGCAGTTAATGGCATACTGACAGAATTATTACTCTCATCTTGCTGCACATTAATTTTACAAACTATACATGGATCATCTTAAGACAAGCCAGCATTGTGCTAACTATTCAGACTTCAGAGTGAATGATACATGTATATGTATTGCTCAGTAATTATAATTGCCTAAGTGTGTATCCATGCATTGAACTTTTCAAAACAAGTCAGTGTAACTAAGTTCTAGCTATAATTAAAAACTGAATATGACATCTTGCAAGAAATCACTTTTTGAGAAGTATAAAAACGCAAGAATTTTCTGAAATGAACTTCATTTCAGATATGTCCTCTATGAAATCAATAGATTCAGCATCATAGCCTTCTCTTGCAATTCACAATCAAAAAATGTACTAGCTAATATCATATCATGCTCAAATTCACATTAAAAACTTGAAAGAGTATGTTTACCACACACAACACTTTCACCAAAGGCACTTGAAGTATGGATACTTAATATCCCCCCCCCCCCCCCTCGCTCCTTTCTGATTTTTGTTGCAGGAATATCATTTCTTGGAAACATGCAGATTCCCTGTCTTCAGCACACTCATATTTTGATTGGCGTAAAAAATGAATTACATTAAATGTTTTATTAAATCAGTAGTATGCCTATATCAGGGGGATGTAATATTATAACCATACTTCAGGTGCCTAAAAATTACAACTTATATAGAAGTCATATATGGCATCGGTGTGTATTATAAAGGGGACTACAATATCAAGAGAATAAGTTCACCTGTGTGGTCCTCCTCTGTGGCTTCCAATATGTCCTTAATCTGGTCCTCTAATGTCTCCTCACCAGCTACTGTGGCCTCTGAAAGGTAAGAGGCAAATACAACAGTACGCATACACAACGATTCTGCTGACGTAGAAATCTCACATAAATAACATATACTTTGAAAAGACGGCTACAATGTAGCTGTCAATGGCCCTATGTTAGAGACTGACCTTTTGTGGAGTCCACAGGCTGTTCATCTTTATCATCACCTTCTGTGTACAGATAGAGTGAGTTAAAGTTAATGCATGATCAAAAAATATATCAATAGTTTTATATATGAATATGATGTAAACAAAATTTAATTGATACATTGGACAATTATCGGATGCCATGACTTGTCCTATAGGTAGGAATGGTTAAATTGGAGGATTTTATCACTTGATGGCGTGCAAACTGAGTCCCTGCACATCTACAAAGCTATCACTTTCTGAAACTGTCATGAAACTTCGGTAACCTACACATATTTTATAGACTGATTAATTGATTTTGTGTAAGTCCTATGTAAATATATTCACATAAATGTAATTTGCCACCATTTATTCCAAATACGAAATGCAATACAATATCTTTTCAAGTGTGCACATGCATGCACCATCATATTTTGTGTGTTTATATGTTTTAAGCTCCATTTCATTAGACAATTTTTTTCATTAAAGTTTTGAGAGTGTTCAAGCATAACCATCCGTGGATCTAGAGGGGTGTCGG
The DNA here is from genome assembly GCA_033439105.1 of Magallana nippona. NCBI lineage: Eukaryota > Metazoa > Mollusca > Bivalvia > Ostreida > Ostreidae > Magallana > Magallana nippona. The sequence continues at coordinate 12,772,029 of CM065921.1, forward strand.
GGTCCAGACCCTGTTTGGAAAAATTCAAACTTTATAGTAACATACCCAAAAATAGGCCTCGCCCCCCTCCTCCCCCGACAAAAAAAAATTATCCCTCGCCTTTGATCCCCTACCCCCTTTCCTAGAAAAAAAAAAGATTTTAGATCCGCGTACGAATAAATATCCTAAAATTGCCATATATGCAGATTATTGAAAAATGGACTTACCATTGAGTAGATCAATATCAAATATTTCGAATCCCTCTATGACTTTGAAAATTATTTTGTTTTTCATCTCCAGGATGGCATAGTTATAAAGAACCACCCGTGTAACTTTATTACGGCCTCTCTGTAACGAGCTTTAATTTTGGACATTGTTTGATTATCAAAATTGCAAAAATAGCTAGGGGGTCTCCTCAGGTTAAGGTTAAATGTTTTAGTCTTTGTTTTATCTTATAAAATAACCGAAACACTTTTCCCCCATTCCAACCATCCCCCCCCCCCCCTCCCCGGCCTACTTCCAAAAAAAATTGTTTTGGCACAGTTTGAGGAAAATAAAAATTTAATAACAATTAATAGAAAGATCATAGAAATGACTTATCTACTTCGTCATATCTTTATAGAAGTTAACTACCCTCGATGTCCCTCGCGCCCCTCCTTAAATTTCGGCGGTCTCCCCCTCAAGTGGACACTTTTCATTTAATTACAGGTAATATGGTCTACCTACACCACTAAGTGGCTTGATTTATGATGAACCTAATAGATATACAAACATGGCTGGCTATCAATGAAATAGATACATTCAAAGAGAGTGCATGTTCAATCAGGACTATCTGATCATATCAGAGATTCTTTAACGAATTGGGGTACATCCATAGTACAAAGATGTGCCGATTTCTTCAATTCGTTTGTCTAAAGCATTTTCTTAATTTCAAAACGTTCCTTTTTCTGTTTGTACTAAAGTTAATAATGTGTCATATTGTCTGTCTGTACATAAAAGCTTCAGGTGCTTGTTATATAATTATAGATTACTTTCCAATTTTTTAATACACATTTTAAAGAACATATACAAAAGAATTTTAAAAAGTGTAGTGAATTCATGCTGGCAATTTTGAAATAATGTTCTAAATATAATACGAGAAGGAACACATTTATTGCGTCCCGTATACATTCCATTGAATAGAGGTTGTAGACATTGATTTAGCGCCAAATCCAACGATTACACCACGCAGTCTGCCTCTAAATACACGGAATTAACCAGATTTAAGAAGTTGGTACATATTTAAATTCCATTCAGTATTCCATGACATTGCAAACTTACACTCTTTTTAAAGCTAGAGAATTTGCAAATCCTGGAAATTCAATATTACCAATTTTGTACTTTTTAAATAAAAAATAAAATTTTCATACCCTCTTTTTTGGGCTCCGTATCAGCCTGCGACTGGTCAGCTGAATCCGAGCTCGAGGGCGTGTACACGGAGGCACGACTCCTTCGCTCCGACTCTTCATCTTCTTCTGTCTTCGCTTCATCCTTTACCTCTTCCGCCTTATCTTCGCTTTTACTCTGGTTTTCATCCTTTGCTTCCTCAGGTTTAACTTCCTTGTCACCCTCATCACCAGCTTCCTGTTTCGATCCACTTCCTGTTTGATCCCCCTGATCAGTGCCTTGATTGTCCTCCGTGGATTTTTTATCATCAGTATCGTTTAGAGGAGCATCTTTTTCGGTGACCTCCCCTTCAGTTTGGGCCGTTTTCTGTTCCTCATTCTGTTTTTCCGCCCGTGAGTTGCTTGATTCAGGGTCCGACATATTGACAATTCAATTTTTTTCTGAAATGTATTCACATCGTCAAATTCAAAATTATTAAACCTTAGTAACACATATATGTACCACAATGTCGGTATAGAGACAAATAAATGAATGTTTTTTAGAATATATGTGACAATACCAGATTTTAGTTGAAGATTAAATCACATGATCTGCATGGTGGTCTGGTATTTAAGGTACTAGTATATACCTATCAGACACTTCTAAATTATGCTGGTTTTAATACCTTTATCAAGCACTTACTGGATCATTCGGAATTGTTAATCCCTCTAAGTACATGTAAATAATCACACTCACATACATACACTCACATAGTGGAGAGAGAATGTCAAGGAAGTCGATTAAACATCAATATTTAACAAATAAAATCAGAAAAATAGACTAACATTGACTTACATGAAAATACAGTATTTAACTCTAGAACTTCCATATAACCTTGTCAATATATATTTCCGATTCCGATTTATTGCATCACAAAATATCATATGAAACGAATTATCATTCCAGAATATTATAAAGAAAATTAAGGAAGTCCCATGTCATTCAGTGGAATCTAAGAATACTATTACACTGTAGTTACATTGGCTGCGTGGAGTTGCGTTTCCTTTCTTTCATTCTTCCGCTTGCGGTCGGTATGTAATCAGTTCTTATGTGAAATTGATTAACTATCGTAAGAGCCGAGTAATGGACCCAGTCCACTTTATCACATTATGATTATCGGTCCGTCCGTCCGCACCTGAGAGAATTAACAGAGATTAAAATTAGTCGGACCCGACAGCACTTGTGAATTAACAACTAGTATCAGCTAGCTACATTACGTACATTTCCTAAGATATTTCCAAGGAAATTATATGATATGCATATGCAATCACATATTCCTATCACCCGTGCATCAAAATATCTAAACTCTCACCCACCCACCCAATAAAAAAGGAGAGGAAAAATCTGAATTTATTGATATCTCTCTCTCTCTCTCTCTCTCTCTCTCTCTCTCTCTCTCTCTCTCTCTCTCTCTCTCTCATATAAAACGATCATGAAATAATTCATACCATGAAATTAATCTACAATAAAATTTATAAAACGACCTTTCAGTCTTTGTAACACACCTTTCTCCTTTCTTAATCCTGTGTGCATGTGATATTATTTCTTACCCTTTCAACACGTTCATACATACATAATTCGTTATAATCTTATTAACCAATATATGAATAAATGTAGTTCTGTTTATTAACATCATTATTAATTAAAGTTTGCTTCTTTTCTTCACGGCAATGGTTTTTTTTATGGTATTACAATGACCTATTGATAATCTACAGATTACGTGTTATGCTGCATGAGCGCTACGTGGCTGAAAACGTTTCAAGACGAAACATTTATCGTTTTTTAAAGCATTGATGATAAAATGTTTCATTTAACAAAATGAACTGTTATGTAACGAAATGAGAGATTTACAAGCGGTATTTGGTGATTTCATTATAATTTACAGTACACCAGTTCTCTATTTTTCAATTCATTTTCAATCCTGATTATTTCCTCAGACCATATAATTGGTACAAGAGGTACAGGAAAAAAATATACATTATTATACAAACTAGTAAGATGTAGGCCTATATGATCTGTATATTAAAAAAAAAAGCTTAACAGAAAGTGAACAGAAATCAAGGAGGACAAAGACAGCCATCGTCATTTCAGAATTCATAAACAAAGTTTTTCAACAGTTTTTTTCTTTTTGAGTTGACATTTGTTTAATGTATTTAATAATTTTGAGAATGATTTAAAATATCTAGATTTTCTGTACCCATATTTTAAAAAAGTATTCATATGTATTGAAGGAATAACGTCATTAAATATGTTTGCATATTGTTGAGAAAATTATTTGATATTCAAATTAACGTTGACTTCGTTCACGGCACCTTCTGACCTGCAAACAGAGAACGCGTTAAATATTGAATCTATATAAGAAGTTGTTGACGCAAAATAGAAAAGGAGGATTAAGTTCTACTTGACTTACAGGCTTCTTTAGAGAGAGAGAGAGAGAGAGAGAGAGAGAGAGAGAGAGAGAGAGAGAGAGAGAGAGAGAGAGAGAGAGAGAGAGAGTATTATTTGTTGACACCAATTCTCCCCTCCCCCAAAACTAATGAGAAAATATATCCAATCTTGAATTTCTAATTTGCAGTGAATCACATATACAACAATTTCCTTTTTCTTCTGTGTGTATTTGAATTTTTTTTATATTCATGAAAAATATATATTTCGAAGCATTGGCGTTTACAGAATTTGATTAATATTTTAATCAATTAAAATAAGTGCACGCCTATATCTAATTTAATTTGATAGTATAAAATTCAACAACCGCACTATTTAGCATTAAAAGAAATTATTTGAAAGAATGTTAAAAAATATATATATATATAGATAATATAAAAAAAAACAAATAAATGAATATGAAAACAAAATTTACCCCAAATTGTGTGCGCGTGCTCCTCTTGTCCTCTCGATGTTGTCCACGTTATGGTATTTTACATAAAATGAAAATACCCTCCAGTTTTACATCAGGCCAGACAAAGGTAATTTTTACTCCATTTTTTTTGGCAGTTTTTAAAACTTTCCTTGCATTTAAACCATTGTCATGATGGTTTATATTATTTTTTATCAATACGTTTGACTCTTATTATTACTTTTATGTTTATTGATAAATTATTAATTTCATAAAGATTTACCTAGTATGTACATATATAGTTGATTATTTTTTTTTATGAAAAGTAGATCAAATCAACGTATATCTATGTTTGCGTGGCCTATTGAGGATGATTCAAAGTTACAGGTACATCTGTAGTTCAGGAATTAGTATAATTACCTCAATAGCCCTGCCCTGTCCCAAGTAAACGGGGACATGATTAGCTGTATCAGCGCTTGCGTAGTCAAGCTGAAATCACTGATCAATTTTACCTAATGAAATATAAGGTCAAATTAATATGTGATACTTTAAATTCATATTCATATTGATTTTAATGATATTGTGTGGGTGTCATCTCGTATGTTTTTTTTTTTATCTCTGCTGTCACTTTTTTGTCTTTTTTTTGTTTTACAGATTAAAGGCAATGTATATGAATTGACTCACAAATACATGATACATACACCGCTACATATAACATATATATTGGAAATGAGTGTGAATTACACATATAGTTACATATGTCTTGAAACATCAGCATTTCAAACATAATTTTAAAATTAAAAATTAAAAGCAACTGATTATGTCGCATATTCTTCCCATCTGCTTCCAATACATCCAAATTGATACTATGGTATTCTTTCGAATAAATAATTATATTTCACATATAACACTGTGCCAGATAAGTATATGCCAGTGCCAAGGTGGCATTTTCCCACCCGTCTAAGGTGCATGTATCGAAAAATTCAAAGATGTCTTATGATAGACCATTCAATAAATACTTTTGTTATTGATGTATCTCACCTGTCAATAGGATATTTACAATTTATAAATTAAAATTCGTACGGGAAAATTATTTTTCCCATAGGAAAACAGTTTTCCAATAGGATTATGGTAATTTTCTACCGGAATGAAATAACTTTTTATAGAAACTTAAATTTCAACAACATTTGAACAAAAATCCCCTTAGGATTTTTAATCCGATAGGAAATCTTTTAAAATTTCATACAGAAAAACTACCTGTCTGAATTAAAATTACGGTATAGGATAATATACTCCCATAGGTATTTATGGTATTCCAGTAGGATTTTCTAATATCAATATTTCCTGTAGGAATTTTTTTTTCTCGTAAAGGAATTATTTTTTCCCGATGGAATATCTATTTTTAAAGGTAAATATCTTACCTGTTAGGCGAGAAACACTACAAACAAAAGTGGTTATATACTCTCTAGGCAAATCTGTATCTATCTGTCGGTCCTATTTAGCATTCAACTTGGCCTAAACGAATAATTGAAGAAATAGCAGACATAAAGAAACCGTAATTTCAATATTTTTCCCGTGCAATTGATGTGCTCTTTTACATATAACTGTTTTAATATCACGCAGAAAAAAGGGTTTAACTCTTTTTAACAATTAACAAACTTGATTTCCAATAGAGATTGACTGACCCCCCCCCCCCCCACCTCTCTCTCTCTCTCTCTCTCTCTCTCTCTCTCTCTCTCTCTCTCTCTCTCTCTCTCTCTCTCTCTCTCTGAAATGCTCAGAAATATCTTTTAAGAGCGAGTGTGGATAAGGTAAGTTAGTATAAGTAGCGCACTTTTACGCAGTTTTTATTTTACTGTTAATGCGTTAGTGCAATTTTGCTTAAAACTCTTCGCGCATGCGTTATATTTGATTTCCTGTTAATGTTGCCGGTTCCACATCATCAGTAATATTACCTGACATACTTACAGAAATGCATATTATGAGACGAGACAAGAAGGAGGAAGAAGAGGGTAACGACTTTTTCTGTTTTACTTGATTATGTACTGTAAGATGAATGCAACTCAAATGACTACAACTGTAAATTAACGACCAAAAATTGTAGGTGAAACAGTGGGGAATCCAAACAGTGTATATTGTTTTCATGAAGTTTATGATTAAACATGCAAAAAATGTAAAGGCTTTCCTACAAAAGAGAAGTTAATGATATATAATTTTTTTACACTCTACGGGTATTTTTCCAAGAATGCTTCGATTGTTTGTCTTTCCGTACTTGAAAATTTGGTAATTTTTCCATTGTAACAGTTTCAAGACCATCTGTTTTTCTGTGATTTTGTATTAAAGGATCTGTGCTGTCACGCTCCTTCTAGCACTTGCTACAGTAGTTGGTTAACTTGGCCAGAACTGGTCACACGCCAGTAGTTGTGTTAATTCCCTATGATCTAAGACTTTTTGGCGTACATGTGAAACATTGATAAATATTTTTCTTTTCTAAAAAAAAAACCCCAATTCCATGGGATACAGATTTGCATCCTCCAGCATTGTAGATTCTTGAAAAGTCTTGTAATGTCACTCATCTGCCACATCAAATATAATTAGAATATAAATATATTTTTATATCATAAATGATTTAACATTCTGCTCTTTTGCATGGCAAATTGGTATATAAGTTAAGTAATGATGTAACAGCAATTATAGAATAAAAGTCATTCAGTTATCAGTTAAATACAACTTTTTCAAATCGACATTACCCACCCCACCCGACAAAAAAAAAAAGAGAAAAAAAAAGAGTTGTTCATGATTCATTTATTTATTCTTTCATAATTCATATGCATTAATTATCTTGGATCAACCATATGCATGAATATTGTGTTCACATTTTTATTGGATGTTTTTTATTTTATATATGCTTAATATAACAGGTGGAGGAAATCCTTTCCATAATTTGGAGAAGACTTCAGTTCTGCAAGAGGTAAGTTGGATTATCACAAATCCAAGTAATCCAAGTGTAAGAAACAAATGATAATTCTACATTATAGATTTAATTATATTTACTTCTATTTTATATTTACTTTACTTTTACTATAGTCATGGAAAGATCAAAATGTTGTGTTTTTTTTTCAAACTACATTTCACTTTACTTAAATTATAGACACATGACACAGGCTATTTTTTTTTTCAGGCTAGAACATTTAATGAGACACCGATCAATGCCAGGAAATGCAGTCATATTCTGACCAAGGTTCTCTACCTTATAAATCAGGTGAGGATTTCTATTCGTTTGGTCCATTAAGCAGTATTTGCAAACTTATACAAATTATACGTGTTTCTTTACTACTAGATCATATTATTTTTCCAAAAATTGATTATAATGAAGATACATATACTTCTGAGCTTTAGAGACAATTTGCAGTCTACATCTATTTAAGCATCAAGTCTATATTTTTATTTTAATCTTGTAGGGAGAGCAGATTGGATCTACAGAGGCAACAGAGACTTTCTTTGCCATGACAAAGCTGTTCCAAGCCAAAGATGTGAGTAATACATTTACAATTTGCTTGTAATTGTGGTAAATAGTTGTGTTTTACCATACTTTGAATATGGCTTTTGATACAGTTAGTAAAAGTGATAAAATATTTAGGAACTTCAAGTTTAATTTAATTACTTTATTTTTCAGCCTATTTTGCGAAGATTGATGTACTTGGGTATAAAAGAGATGTCCAAGATTGCTCAAGATGTGATCATTGTGACCAGCAGGTAAGTTACAAAATTGGTGTAGAAAAAAACTTGCATTTATTTTGAGTACAAAGGTAAATTTTCCAGATGGATGACAGGTGCTTAAAATATTCATATTTAATTGTCTGATATTTTCAATTATAGTTTAATGAAAGATATGACAGGAAAGGATGACCAGTTTAGGGGACCAGCTATCAGGGCTCTCTGTTCAATCACAGATGTAAGTACACAAGTACCAGCAGCAGGAATTCTGTGTATTGTGAATTCATTAATATTCGTGGGCATCATTATATAAATTTGTGGCCAGTGGTCTTGCCAATAGAATAATGTTGTCACATACTTTAGTTTGATGAACATTTTATGGAACGACTCTGCAATAAAATCTGTAATGATTAGCATATCATGAATATTATTGAAACTGCAGTATTGTTTTTGCAATGTTTTTTAGTTAGAACTTTAGTGATTTGATTCAAAGCTGACTTGTAAATTTTTGGTATATATTTTGTACATTTTTTTTTTTACAGAATACTATGCTACAGAGCATTGAGCGTTACATGAAGCAGGCCATTGTGGACAAGAACCACGCTGTATCCAGTGCTGCTCTGGTCTCTTCTCTGGTAATGCTACAAGAAATGCATTCATTCATTTTGCCAACAATAAATGACCAGCTATTCTAAAGTTGTTGATATGAATAAGGAAATACTTTTGAAAATATGTTAAAATCTTTCCAATCTCTAAAAGCTATAACATTTGTTTTATGCATAGATATCTCTAACTATTAGAACTTAAAATTTAAATGTTAGAAAGTTGCAAATTTAAAGTAAAATATTCACTTATGTTCAACTGTTTCTGTAGCATCTGAGTAAAGGGAGTTCTGAAGTGGTCAAGCGGTGGGTGAACGAGGCCCAGGAGGCCGTTTCCAGCGACAACGTGATGGTCCAGGTAACTTTTCTTCTTTAATGAATACTGTCATGACATACATGTACTCTTTAATTGTACAAGTAATGAATATTGCTAGTTTGTCAAATTTAATCTAATTGTGCAGTATTATAAAGAAGGCAGATTGCCTCTCTGATAAACTAGTTTTATGCTACACTTTGCATTAGTATCTAATATACATACAAATCCACACCATGGAGGACAAAAATCCCAGATTTAGCTTGTAATACTGAAGCTGTGTTTATTTCAGTACCATGCACTGGGTCTGCTCTATCACATCAGGAAGTATGACCGTCTGGCCGTCACCAAACTGGTCAGCAAGTTCAGCAAACACTCACTCAAGTCTCCATTTGCCTACTGCTTGCTGGTATGTATCCTGTAGAACTGATTGTTTAACTTTCAAATTTTTCACTCCCTTTGAAATATTCTATTTTAAGTATTCCATTTTATGATTCAAAATATCTTTAGTGGATTCTGGTTGAAATTAAGTAATGATTATAAAGGGAATACTTGAAATATGTACGGTTAAACAGCTTTGTAATTGTGTTTCATTGATGAATTTCCATGATGTATTGTAATACACCCTTGTTATTGACATGTTTCTGCAGATTCGTATTGCCAGCAAGTTAATGGAAGAAGAAGGAGCAGGGTAAGATCTTCATATGTTGACATAAAAAGAAAGATGTGTTTCATATAATATAACTGTATTTCAAGATATTTTATTATTTTATAAAAATGAAAACCAATTCAATATGTTTGTAATGTTATACTAAATATTAAAATACATGCAGAAGTCCACAATAAGAACATATATATATACTGACCAAGAAAATATGATTTTGATAGAAGTAATGATTCAGAAAATGTTTTTGAAATCAAAAAGAAAATCCTGGGAAGATGAAAAGAAGTAAAAAAATTTTCAACTTATTTCACAGGACCGACAGCCCGATGTTTGACTTCATTGAGAACTGCCTCCGACACAAGAGTGAGATTGTGATTTATGAGGCAGCTCACGCCATCGTCAATCTGAAGAATACATCCGCCAAGGAGCTGGCCTCTGCTATCCCTGTGCTTCAGCTGTTCTGTAGCTCCCCAAAACCTACTCTGAGGTTCGCTGCTATCAGGACCCTGAACAAGGTAAGAGATGGAGGATTTCTTCACAGTTTTCAAATAAAACAGGAAATGAATGTAATATAGTAAATGTTAAAATTCGTTCTTTCATTAAAGATGCAAGATTACAATTAGGGCTTAAACATTTGGAATGTTTTAATGTTTCAATGCTTAATTAATGTACATGTACATGTATTCTTAATGTTCAGGCAATATGTTACTGTTACTTGTCAAGTTAAAGAAAGATTGGTATCATGTATCTGTTTCTTGCTTCTAACTCAACAATTGAGATTATATTTTGGCGAAGCATTAAAAATGGAAAAAGAAAGATTACTGTTACAGTTTCAGCTCTAATGAAAGCCCAACAGTATCATGAGCATTTTATTCTAAAATTCAATTTGAAATTGAATTTAGAGTTGTTATAATTGAAGGGATAAGATGTGTGTTTCTTACAAGTTAATTTGAATTTTTTATTAACCTGTGTGGGCTGTGGTTTGGTAGGTTGCCATGAAGCACCCAGCAGCAGTGACAGCCTGTAACATGGAGCTGGAGAACCTGATCACAGACTCCAACAGGAGTATCGCTACCCTGGCCATCACTACTCTACTCAAGGTACTCATGTTCTTCCTCAATACTCAGATATTACTGATCCAACATGCATGTTGTAAACAAATAATAAATGAAATTCATACTATAAAACTTTAGAATATTTAATTGAGATTAGAGTGTTATTTTGCTTCATTGTCAAATTTTCTTTCCTTTTTGTCTAAGAGCTTACCGGTGGTCATTTTTGAAGCATTAAGAGGTCTTTGTATGAATGCAAGGATTTATTGTGTTTATTTTCTCTGACACTTTGATAATTGTTTTCAGACTGGAAATGAGAGCAGTGTTGACAGATTGATGAAGCAGATCTCCAGTTTTATGAATGAGATTTCTGATGAGTTCAAAATAGTGGTTGTACAGGCTATACAGTAAGTTACACAGAGAAATTCAGAGCACAATCAGAACATGAAGTAGGCAAAAAAAAATTAAAATATATAACCTGGACACATCTACATCAGGTCAAATGTTGTGCATCAAATAATTTCATAGCATGATGAATAGGATGTACCTGGTAACTAGGTTTTACATTAGACACATATTATTCTCCTTATTAATGAAAAGCAAATATTTTTATTTGTAAGTACACAGTATACTGTGGAATCATTAGATTTTGTGGTGGCTCAATTTTTCGTCAAATTCATGGGTACCTCTCATCCACCAATTAAAATCATCCATGAATTAATAAATTGGAGTTAGTAAAGTCATATTTCCTTTTGTAGGTATAAGATAATACATGAAATTACGTCCCAACGAACCTATATAATCTAAGCAATCCACAAAAATTTGCCCCCACAAATTTTAATGATTCCACAGCATTTCTTGTTATAGCTGTAACTTCCTTTAAAGCATTATTTGAATGAAAAGAATAATTTCAGGCTGTCCAGTTAAAATGTTCCTTACTTGTATTTTTCAGATCACTTTGTCTGAAGTTCCCAAGGAAGCACAATGTGTTGATGAACTTTTTGTCTTCCATGCTGAGAGATGAGGTACATTACTTTGAACAATATGTCATACAAAATATCAGAAATCAGCAGTTCAAACACATTTTCTCAATACATGTTTTTCTTAAATTCTGATGTTGAAATGTTACTTTTGTAGACAAGAACACAAACAGTCTAAGTTCTTTTATGCTTTTATTATTGATTAAAATCTCAGTAAAGTCTTGGATGTACTCGCCATCTTTCCATGTTTTTGTGGGTCACACCTGCAATATTACATCATCACCTGCCACAACTGATCACCTACAGTGGGTCATCGTTATCTGCGACAAAATCCCCCAAATTGCTGATTGACCCACAATACACTGCTTTTGGTCATTTATAATCAAAGGGAGATGTACATGAAAGTTAAAATAAACAGATTATGTAAAATAACATTCAGAATTCCACAAGTGCATTTAGGGAACACTCAGTCAAAAAAAAAATTGTGTGATATGGGGGAGGGGGGGGGGGGGGTGGATACAAATTACAGTGGCTTGTACCCTCTTTAATAACTTGATGGTGAAGCATAATCTTATATTAGTGTTGCAGACCACTTTACATACTAAATGATTACCAATGCTTTGTAATGGCATAAGCAGCAAATATTTGTGTGCATTAGATATTATATAATGTAAATTTGATAACATTATCACTTTTCAATTACTAGTAATACAATTGAGTGTTGATTTTTAAACCTGAAATCAAGAAATATTATTTGATATTCTATATACATGTATATGGGGAACAAGACGGTGAAGGATGATGTCATCTGTTTTGACCTGAATAGTGAACATATGAATGTTTGGTCAAGACCCAACATTTCATTATTAAGGAATGGCAGGTATTCATAGTTACATGTTACTGTTATAGGGAGGATTCGAGTACAAAAGAGCCATCTGTGACAGCATCATCACAATCATAGAGGAGAATGCAGATGCCAAAGAAGCAGGTGCAGTGAAATCTTTATTAAACAATGGAATCTTCAAATGCAATTACCACAACTATGGGTCAAGTAATGAAGTTAAGGAAAATTATAGTCTTTATAATGTTTGTATGTTCAATCTTTTTCAGGTTTGGCCCACCTTTGTGAGTTCATCGAGGATTGTGAACACACGGTCCTGGCAACAAGAATTCTACACCTGCTTGGGAGGGAGGGACCCAGAACCCCTACTCCTTCCAAATATATCCGCTTCATTTACAACCGTGTCATCCTGGAGCACGCCCCTGTCCGAGCAGGTAAACCAGAATATATCAGTTGGTTAAAATTTATATATTAATTCTACATGGGTCATGTTAAATATATCAAAATTATGCATTACATTGTATTAATTGACAAACTAGTTATTCAGCAGTAGTTATGGCTTAAAGAAAATCCTGTAAAAATTTTTAATTGCTTTTTGTAGAAAATATTTATTGATTTATAGAAATAAAATGGAATTAATTTTTATTCTTCTGTAGCTGCTGTGTCTGCCTTGGCCAAGTTTGGAGCCCACTGTGAAGAACTGTTGCCCAGCTGTATTGTTCTTTTGGAAAGGTAAATAATGGCTGGCATATAATACTTAACCCTCAAAACTCATCAGTATACTGCAAAGGCAATTATAAATTAGTTTTTCTGACACTGCAATGTGGTCTAACACTACATGTACATTCATTGATCAAGTTTGTTGTCATATTGAAAAGGGGAATAACTGTATTCATCATTTTAAAAATGAAAAAGAAAATTGAGTTATTTTTCTTTACACCTAAAGATTCATTGATTTTGAATAGAGGGGTAAATGAATACTAGTATTCTATGATACAGTTCTGAGAAATTCCAAGTTTATCAGTCATATTCTTTGTAAAAATATATTTAGTTTTCAAAAATATTGTGTACAAAATATCTTATCACAGATTTGTTTAATTGATTGTGACCTTGCACAGTACCTGTGATATTTCATTGTTAATGCTCTGTTTTGTAGATGTTTGTTGGACACAGATGATGAAGTCAGAGATAGAGCCACATTCTATGTCCACGTTCTCCACCAGAAACAAAAGGCTCTCAACTCTGCCTACATCCTTAATGGTAAGTAATCAGTAAGCACTGTTTATACATACAGTACCTACATATAGGTTTTGTGATTCTTAGTTGTTGTTGCCTGCTCATAGGTTAAGATGAAACAGCTTGCCATAGTTATCTTCAATTTCAAATTCAGATTCAAAATCCTCTTTGCATTTCTATATAAAGTTTTGTTGAAGTGATGTTGGTTTTTTCAAAAGAATGGAAAACCAAACTTCATCATAACTTTCTGGTCAAAATTTGACAAACTTTGCCATTGAACTTTGCAAGTTTTATAAAGGAATTATAGTAAGTTATCCAAGCACAAATTATCTCTCATGTTGGATAGTCATTGATCCTTAAGTTGATTATTTTTTAGGACTTTACACCAAAATGGCTTTCTTATTTTGAGAAAAATTATATAATATTGGACCGGTACTGTTGTAGGTCTACAGGTGTCTGTGGTGGGATTAGAGAGAGCACTTCATCACTACACACTGGAGCCCACAGAACAACCGTTTGACATGAAGTCTGTGCCTCTGGAGACTCAACCCATGGCCGAGCAGAAAGCAGGTAAAGCTAGAGTTATAACAGAGAATTCACCATTTTAGAAAATTATTTATATGGATGATGTAATCTTGTTTTGATCTATTTTTTTCTTGCTTTATTTGGTTGTTATTTCTGTTGGAGATGGGTTTTTTTAATATATTATTCCAAAAACTTCAAGCACAATAATCAACGTATAGACATATTGTATAATTCACTCTGTTGGAGATGTTGGTTCTTTTGTTGTTGTCAATCTTTAGTTTCACTGAATATTAACAGCACATACTCATATATAATATAAACAACTTCATTTTCACTTTGTAGTACGAGAGCCTGGTGATACAGCTGCTCCTAAATCCACAGACAAAGTGGCCGCCTCTAGACAGGATGTTTATGCTGGTGAGTTTTTCATTCTACTTGAAATACTAATAACTCAAGAACTTTGCATCTTCTTTGTCAAAAACTATTATTATTAGTTACACTACATGTAATTTATTTGAAAAATGAGAATCAATTGTAATGGATATTTAACCTTTTGTAGAACAACTGCGGGCCGTTCCTGAATTTGCCAATCTGGGTAACTTGTTCAAGTCGTCTAACATGCCTGTTGAACTGACCGAGTCAGAGACGGAGTATGTGGTTCAGTGTGTCAAACACACATTCGGACGATATATGGTGTTCCAGGTATTTCGATACTTTATGATGCAATGCAACTGCTGTTATTTTATTTGTGAGTTTAGCATTGGATAAAATACTGTATATAACCATCTGCCTAAAATTGAAAGTAACTTTTAAAGCTCTATCTTTTGCACCTTTTTTTTTGTGTACTAAATACCTTCTGTAATGAAAAAAATGAATTCAGGGTATCAGTGCTAACTTGTGATTGAAAAACTTGAAGAACAGTGAATTTTATTGATAATCCTCCTTTCTTGTAGTTTGATTGTACGAACACCCTAAACGACCAAGTCCTGGAGCGTGTGACGGTACAGATGGACCCAGCGGAGGGATTCGACGTCCTCAAAACCATTCCCTGTCCCTCACTGCCGTACAACAAACCGGGGACTACATACACCCTGGTCAGACTGCCCGAGGATGCACAGCTAGGTAAGGAAGACTGTGCTTGGTACAGTAAAAAAACAAGTGAAATGATGGGCATTTTAATATCTATGAAATATACATGTATAACTGCTTTGTTTGCCCCTGTAAATGGCAAAATAATATTGTTCTATGCAGTTTGTTTGCCTACTGAAAGATTAGAAATGTTTTGTCATTTCATATTGTAGCTTACTGTCTAAAATAACAAATTATTTTTAGAAAACAAAATTACCCTGAAATTTGGATAGCAAATTGTTGCATAAAGGACTATGTGCAGGATAAAGTGTTTTTATGCCCCAAAATTCAAAGTTATGAATAGAGCTTTAGAGACTTCCTAAAAGATAGGTTGACAAATATCTAGTTAAGGTTTATAAAGATAAATTGTCTAATCGAAGTCATAATACAAATATGATATCTTATTAATGAGCTAATTTCACAAAAAGTACGTATTTTAGCCAATTATGGTGCATTTCCTATCAGTTTTTTGAAAAGGAAACATCGAGCGCATGCTTTCTCCAACACCATTTTTTAATATGATATGCAATATAATATGAACAATAATATATGTAAAAATGGTCTTGGAGCAACATTGCACTCTATACCCCCTACTCTTGAATATGAAGAAAAACTGGTGATTTTTTCGTGCTTTTGAGAAAATGCGTGAAATGGCCAATTTACGTGACGTCACAGAAGCACGAGGAATGATCGATGTTGTAAAACTTTTAGATTTCTGTAACTAGCATATTCAGTTCTTTATGATCTACATTTGTACTTTGGTATCTTAAATATCCTTATCCAAAATACCATAGTTATGTCTGAGATGAAAGTCAAAACCACTGTTTCTTAATGTGTTTTTAATTACCGTACATGAATATCATGAATCCTTGGATATATTAAGTTTAATCCAAGTTCTAAATAAAGCAGTATGACTGTGTATTACTTCTTCATTCCTATGTTAATAGATTTTTTTACTATTGCAGTTACTGGGACATTTAGTTGTACCCTGAAGTTTATAGTAAAGGACTGTGACCCCAACACGGGAGAGCCGGACGATGAGGGTTATGAGGACGAGTATGTCCTTGAGGATGTGGAGGTCACGGTGGCTGACCACGTACAGCGTGTCATGAAGCCCAACTTCAGCGCCTCCTGGGAGGAGGTGGGGCCAGAGAATGAGCTGGAGGATACTTACGCTCTCTCCACAATGAAGACACTCGAAGGTAAGCAATGGAGAATATATGTATTACAGTTTGAAGATTCTATTGCAGATTTGGATCGCATTAGGGACAATCATTTACAACTGTTTTTTCATTGACTGTAAACTCATGACTGAAAATCGATTTTGTAGAAGAAATCTTTTCCCATTAATAATTATAAATTGTACCAAATTTACAATATTTCTATTTCTATTCTAAATTAAAAAATACACAATGGTTATTATATTATACCTACCTGTTAGAAGATCTAAAATAGTCATTGTATCATGTATACATGTACGATAATCTTCCTAAAATTGTTATAAAGTTTAGATAAATTTGGAATCCTAAGTTACAATTAAACTCATACATGTATAAGCTTTATCCCAAGTTTCAATTATACTCATACAAGATTTCTTCTTTTTTAATCACTACAGATGCAGTTAAACAGATCATCCAGTTCATGGGGATGCAACCGTGTGAGAGATCAGACAAGATCCCGGAGGGCAAGAGTTCCCACACCCTGTACCTGGCTGGGGTCTACAGAGGGGGTCACGACGCCTTGGTGAGGGCCAAGCTAGCCCTGTCCGATAACGGGGTCACCATGCAGCTGACCGTCAGATCTAGTGACCCTGATGCCTCCGAAGTCTTAGCCACGGCCATTGGTTAATTTGTGATCATATTATTTATTCTAATCATTTTGGACATTAAGACGTTTTTCCATGCAATTATGTGTTAAGTTGATCTACTTTTAACGGAACATTTTAAAAGTTTAACGATAGACTTTATATATGAAATTGGTGTTTTGTGTTGGGAGTAAATGTAATTAATATGTATAATAAATATGTAAGCTTGTATATGTTTTTGGTTTTCAAGATTTCTCTGTATGTTGGTAATGCAGTTTGTTTTGATAAAATCACAAACATATGAACAGTGCGTACTAAAGGATTTGCATCAGAGTTGAAGCTCTGTGAAAAAATATGGACAACAGAGATTGTATGGTTATTCATTCAAAATCAGTTGCAACACAAGCAAGTGCAAACTTTTAGAAGTTTATCTACAAAGCATGAATCTACTGAAACACTAGAAACAATTTAGGTTAGATATTTACCATGGGTTGTTGTCATTTCACTTAGTGAAAGCATAAAATCAAGGTACATCATACATCTTGAAGTTGCAAACATTTTAATATTGAGATAAAAAGGATTTCATGTAATGGTCACATACAAACAAGGGACAATAGTAAAAGAAAAAAAAACAATGATAAATTGATTACACTAAGTCATTACATTCACTCAGTCACTGCCGTCTTGGAAATACTTTTCTACACACACGTTCTTAAATGGGTCAAACGTCTGGTGGGAGGTGGGCGTGTCCGGGCACTGTCCGCTATACCGCACGCGACCGTCCCGGCAGACCAGGAAAAACGGGGGTCCCTTCCTTCCCGGGCCAGGGGTTCAAACCCTCGGGAAGTCCATGGCAACTTGGATGCCGCAGAAAACATGGCGGACAGTGGGCGTGTTGGCAGAGGTACTTATCATATTCACCTAAATAATAAGATTAAAACGGTTACTGTGTGAATAATATGAAAAGTAATCTAATATTTTTTAAATGATATTATTGTTTCTTAATAGAGTTATTAATATACATATTGAAATTTTTATGGATGGAACATCATATACTCTTAAAAATAACATTTTTCACATTAAAATAGACTTTCGGGATTTCTTTTCAATTTCCTAAGCAAATGTTACCAAAAATAAAATATGCACATTTATATGTTACTTGTATAGTTATGATTTTCCTTTATCAAGAAATCTTTAAAACAATTTAACGTGCTTTTATAGATGTTTTGCAAGGAATACCATTATCTTAATCTTATTTTCACCCCCACTCCACAACCATCTCACCCAACAACATGGGTTCTTCAGTGGATAACTTACAGTGAGTCTTTGGTTCAAATCGCTGTCCACAGCTGACAACGCTGTAATGCTTGCATCTGCCGGACTCTGAACTGAATAAGTACGGGAAGTCACACTCCTCTATGCGAGCCATGCTGCCTTGTTGGGCTTTAGGGTCGCAGACAAAATACTTGGCGCAGTTGTGTGGATGCTGAACAGTGATATTGGGATAGCGCAAGCAAAGATTCCGGCGCCATTTTTCTTCTGCAGGACCTTAAAGACAGAGAACAATTTCAATCTTAGCTTTCTGATTTATTTAAATAAGACAATAAACTAAATATACCTGGAAATCCATTTATATTTGGAAAACTACATGTAATACACATAATTTAATTTCAATATATAACAAGTTAAAGCTTTGTCACGAAAAATCCTTTCATAATAATTGTCGGTTTGTTTGAAACTGCGCAGTATTTTAAATGACGTAATTATTCTTCCTATAAGACGCAAGTTTATGGATAAAAATACATTAGAAAGGAATAATGAAATTAGAGTCATTGGGGTTTGTATGCCCAATACATTTATGTATATTAAGTCAAAGTTATCACATTGTGCCATCGAAACTTACTATGACCTTTATATGTAATTAAAACTCCCAAATCAATGCAAAGCAAAAGCAGACATGTACATGTAATTACTCATTTTAATACACTTTCAACATCATGAAACAGAATTCTTGAAAGGTAACCTAGCTAAATGTAAGAAACCCGTACCATGATGCAGAATACATGGGTGAGAACTGTGCCATTGTACGACTTACATTGAGTTGTGAAATTAAAAAAATTAGTGTTTTTTTTTTTCTCTTTTTAAATTCAACCGGTACCATGATATATTTGATGAATTATTTCGAATCAACAAACTGAAAATCACTGACACGCGACTTGAAACACGTTTTTTAAGCAGTGTAGATAAAAAAAAAACACCTCAAAGGTTTGTTCAGAGTTTAAATTGAATTGAAATAATTGGATGATTGATATTCGATGTGTCACATCTAGTAGTTATTACGGCCCCGGTCCCTTTTATTACAATTAATTGTATGATATTTATATTTTTACGTGTTGCTAGCACTTTCATCCATTCATTCATGCTCAAGAATTAACTTCTGTTATACAACATAATTCATACGTATAATATATGTATACAATTTATTTCCTTTTTTATATTGCCCATTTTAAATACAATATTATACTTATCATTAAGTAGATTAGAAAAAATGGGAGGGGGGGGGGGTTGTTAAAGAAAATGGTAAGGGGGGGGGGGGGGGGGGCGACCACAGCTCAAAGCTCGGGGGGGGGGGGGGGGGGGAGGGTTAACCCCTGTCTGACGAACAATGGAAACCCAGGCACAGGGGTCATTGATTAATCAGCGTGAACAGAAGTCTACAGAAGTATCAATTGTGATCGTATGATAATAGGTGAATTGGTAATTTTGATTTTTGCACGAAAAACGTCAAAACGTGAGCATAATGTGTAGAATAGCGACAGTTTATACTGCATTAACATTTTAAAAAGGTCAACGGCCAAATAAAGTCAATCAGCATAAGGGTGTGTTCAATTCAGTCCACGATTTTCTTATTTTACAAAAAAATATTAAACATTTATACAGAATTGTCACAAAATTTTATATAAATTGTATCTACAGTAAAACTAGTTATCGTAGATATTTTAAATAGTGGCATATTCAATGCTTTTGACATCTTTTAAATATAATGTCTGATTTTTCTACATCTTTTTTAATGTGTTACAAACGTCAAGTCAAAAAAGCAAAGATTCGTACTTTTTTAAGACACCAAAATTTGCTGTGAATATATATAGATGAGCTGTTATAACTATTCTACATGTAACTAAACCTCTATCTAAAATTGAATCTGATTTGGTGAAAAATTCTAAATAAGAAGTAAAAAGTTTGAAAACAAAATGATTAAGAGAAATTGGTAAACCTTTCTGTTTTTCTAACACAAAAAAGTGAATATTTCAATTTCACAATGAAAAGTTTCTATACGAAGAAATGCATTCATCTTTGCAATGCAGGGTCTGCTCGGGTCGGAAACCCTTGGCATAGCAAGATGGTAAAAATGTAGCTCATATTGCTTGGAAAAAAAATTCACTGAAACCAAATCAACTAGTACATGTATATCTACTCACAGGTGTCGAATACTGATCCCTCTGGGACACACTTCATGGACCTCTCACTGACCACATAATGGTCGGGGCACGTGATGATGAACTCTCTCATGTCCACACACAGGTGGTACTTTGTACAGTCGTCCGGGTCCTTGATTCGGATGGGACTGGTCACAGATTTGGGACATAGTTTGCGGAACTCAGCGGGAACGAAGATCAGTGTCCATAAACACATTAAAATTTTCCCTGTCATTGTCAACAGCTGGATTTATCTGTATTTTCCTCTTGTAAAAAAATATGAATGAATCAGCAACGGAAACTGCAAATAAGGAGCTGTTCACATTTGAAAAAGAAAATCCGCGCTAATCCCAAAATATTTGAACTCAGATGTGTTTTGAAAACAATGTATTTTAAAAATACGGTGATGTTGCATTGAAAACACTCCTTAGTAGTGTAAATTTACTGAACCTAGGTGAAATCAAATGAATCTCTCGGATATACTGAAATGTATATATAGTCACAGTTTTAATTGAATTTCAACAAGGGTTGCACCGTATAAAATATCCTGCCCTGTCAAAAACCCTGCCATTAACATTCATTATTACATTAGACCCGTGTTTTACAAGTGAAAGTGACAAAGAACTAATTAAAATACTGACGTACTAAATATTTACATTGCTAGGCATATCTTTCCTCTTAAAGGAAATTCATATATGTCTTCTGAGATAGACATTTTTCTGCAGTCAATCGAATGCATGCAAATTTTGCATTCTAAATTCTTTTCGCGTGAAATGTTCAATATATGATTCAGCACGTATTTTTGTCGTTTATAAATAAAAAAGGTTTTTTAATTATATGATTATTTAGGGGATTACCTTTCCATCTAATGTAAAGTACACTTCTATATTGAAACGTGAATTTGGTCAAAAGGCACATTTTAAAAACAACGGTGTCACAGACATTATATTCGAATGATTCTACTCATAGAGTTCATGTTTCCATTTATTGTAACACGTAGGCAACGATCACAGAAAGAGTAGTGTATTATAGACGAAAATTAATCAAAAACTTTTCACGAATTCACAGAAGAAGGCACAATTTCAGTCATATTTTGCCCTATTCTGAAGTAATTTTAAAAAAATATGATAAAAAATGAAAATTTAGCATTAATTAACACAAGAATGCACAAACTTTAAGAATATGTAATTATTATATGTAACCTCTTTAGAATTTCACAAGAGTAATTATGAAATAATAAAAAGTTCATTTTTTCGTAGATTTCCTAAAACTTAGTAGAGGACACCAATTTTAAGTAGTTTTGAATAGAAACTGTCCCCACCCATCGCCCAAAGTATATTTATACATAATCATATATTACAGCTTTATTACGCGATATCACATACATGTAAGAATATTTTATTGATTTCCTGATTGAAAAACTTTGAGAACATATGTCATTTTTCATCACTTTTGACTAAAACGTAAGAATATGACATATCGTCGAAGTTAAAAATGAATAATTTGGAATTTGTTTAAAATGCAATAGGTGTAATTTCACATTTTGAATTTTAGCCGCGGGCGTATATTAAAAGAAACTGTACCTTCTTGAAATATTAAATAGATGATTATTTGGCATTTCATTTTTGTGTCATATTATACATTTTGTATACATTTACGCCCAATCAGTTAATTTAAAATTTACCATATGACTTTGCAAACCATATAATTTTGATTATTCATGTACGATTCCCCTGGCATGAAGAAAATCTACAGTATGATATTTTCACTCTTGAAAATATATAGAAAATGGTCAACAAGAAAATGCATATTGAATCGAAAGTCAGGATACAAAATCCTTGATCAGCAAATCTAAGGATTGTACGTTTTTTCCTTAAATAATGAATGCAATAAGGAACTGTTTAAAGTAAGATCTTGTGGACTCAAATGCATAACAAGAACGTCTATTGTTCCGCTTATGGAGGAATTCGGAAAATGCGCTGATAATCTTGTCATAACAAAATAAACTAGAGGGGGATTTTGGATATCTTCTAACGGCATATATACATAATGAATATTCACTCACACGGGCATACAACTGCGAGATTCTTTGTTCTCTCGCTTCTCATGCAAATACAAATCAGAACACACAAAATCTTTCATATCTTTACATTCCATTTCAATACAGAACACAGTCCTAGTTTTAGATTGTAACAAACAAAATTAATCAAGTCGTAACACTTTACCTCTTGATTAATACAGATATGGCGTAAATATACTGCTGCTAAACAGTAGAATTAGTAGAACGGGGGGGGGGGGGGGTACCCCCCCACCCCTCCCCCCAACCAAAAAAATAAAAATAAAATTTTTAACATTCACATACACATGTAGTAAATATACCGAAAATATTCGGGCGGCGCCCCCCTCCCCCCCCCCCCCCCCCCCCCCCCGACAAACTTAAGTATCCTTCGGAACTCCCTTAAAAACATTTTTCTGGATCCCGCATGTTCATTGTGCATGTGGAATATATTCGGAAAAATGTAAATCTGCCAGTGGTGTGGCGTCCATTATAGAAAAAAGGCAAATAAATAATAAAATACATTGTGATTTAATAATACACATATAATTTATATTATGATAATTATAATAATTTATATTATAATAATAATAATAATTTAATTTCAAAATACATTGTAATTTATTATAATATAATTTATTATAATATAAATTGTAATTTAATAATACACATAATTTTGTAAAGCAAAACTTAAAATTTGTGTGGAAATTTTAAATCTAAAACAAAGTTGAACGTTAACTTTGATGCATGTCCACAAAGCTTTCCAGTTTAATTACGATGAAGTCATAAGTGCCTTTTCCTGACGCAAACTTTACTTCAATGAATAACTTTGTGTTGCATATTAAACTTTATACATTTTCATATCTGAAAGTTGATGATTCCGTCGTAATTTCTATGGACTTATGAACTTTCATTAAATATCAATATAGATTACGTACTTTTAAGCTTATTAAACATATATTTCTTTAATAAAAGGTATGTATATATATATATATAGTAAGTACAAAGGTTAGTATTACAATAACCGTTCCTCTTCTGACCTTTTTGATGAATAATTTCAATATACTTTGTAAGTAATTTTAATGAATAATTTCAATATATATTGGGCCTGCATCTGGTGTATTATGAGAGTGTCACTAAAGGGCGCTGCATGTAAATTAACAATCGTAAATTGTCGATGAATATAGGCACTACAGATATGTAATTAATTCTATGGTTTAATTAATTAAGTTATATAATTAGAAACTAAAATAGCGCTACTAGAAGATCATATTGTACTAATATTTGTAAACGTTTGTATAATTTAAAATCATTTCAACGAAAGACTCTTAAGAGCATGTATTCATACTTATTATTCATTATGATCAATACATTATTGAAGAATTTCAATATAAAAATTGACGTTTTTCGATAATGGTTAATTTTTTATCAGAAGCTGGTTCATACTATAAAGAAAAGTAACATTTTCATGGCAAAAGAGGTAAAAAAAAACCCAATTGCAAATATTTGGTATGATCAGAAAAAAATATTTAATTTACCTAAAAGTAAATTTGATTTCAACAAGGTTGTTCTACCGGTTGTATTGTACGGATGTGATATATATATATGGAGCAATGCAAGTTAAGATGTCATAATGCGTTTAAAAACCATAATGTTTTTAAGAACCATAACACCAAGTTTTATGAATAATGGCCAAACACGACGTTTCAATATGTTAATCAGTGTTTTAACATATTTCATAAATATCTGGTATGACCAAGAAATTTTATTGCAAAATGGTAAACTAACGGTTCCAATCGTACAAGTATTGCCGAATGCTTACAATTGATAGTGTTTTTTGTTAAGCTGTATATATCTACGAGATACTCAATCGCATCTACGAAATATTCTTTAATATAAACGAGATAATATATCGTAAATACGAAATACTTATTTTTTTTAAAAAACACCAAAGAAAGCAATAATATGTTTTCCTCGGTGAAGAGACTCTTTCGTATAATTAATCTGATGTTTGAGGAAAATAACATTTTCAACAAGATTGTCCAAGAATTAAGATTGTCCAAGAATTCATAACGTTTAGTCTATTAAAAGTACTTCATATTCCGTAAACATCTACAAAAATATAGGAGTTATCTGCCTTACAACAGATATTAACCATTCCAGAATATTTCGAAGTTTTGTCTCTTCGAAAAATATTTTAAAGTACTACCGGCAAGTTTGTAGAACTTGTGAACGCTAATTTTCAAGAACAATCGAAGATGTATTTAAGGAGGCCGATTTGTGTTTTCTTGCAGCAAAACTCTTCATTTTTATTATCTTTATTATTATATTCATTAATATAATAATAATTAATTATCTATTACTATTAAAACACTACTATTTTTGCAAAGTTTCAAGAAAATCTACCATCTGGTTATTTTTAGGGACCTTCTAAAAATACAGGTACTTCACTATAAGAATATATAGGAAATTGTCATTTTCCGCACTTCGAAGCAGATTTAAAAAAATACAACAATAGCGATTTTCCTCAAATTGTAATATGTGATTATGTGATACCATTTTCTACCTTATATGTTAAAAAAAAAATACTAAATTCTACCTCCGGACTTTTAGTGGGGGGCCATCTCAAAATATTAAAATGCACCAAATTTTGCTATATATTTGGAGTACTACAAAGGTAGATTATTATTATGGATTCATTTAAAAATTAAGAAAAAACTCCTTAGAATAGTATTATTTTGTGTATAAAACAAACGTGTACTCTTTTCACTTTTTCTTTTATGTAATTTCTTGTAACGTACGCGTACAAATCTTCATTTTATCATAACGTCAACAAAGCACAATGGCAACGCTCATCTACCGTATAACGGGAAAATCGTTTTTTTAACATTTTCCTTAAAAAATCTAAATATGTTGATCTGTATTTTGTTTATTGTGTTCAATTCAATAAATGGTATGGAAAAAAAAATCATTAAAAACATGCACAATGAAAACTAAAGTCGGCCTCCTTAAATTCAATCAGAGGAAAAAAGTCATCATTGCATTTTGCATGCAGTCTATTGATAGTAAAGGGTTGTTTTCCCCATATGCTCAGAAACATGGAAAATACTCGAACAACTTCCATTACTTTAAAATGTTTAATAACTTAACATATTTTGTTTCTTTTTCTTTATTTTGAAGAAAAGTTCACTACATCACTATACATGTACTTCAATGAAAGACACGCAATTAATTTAAGGAAACAAAATGGCTTACGAAGTACTTATCACTTGTAAATCAAATTTAGAAATACCCCATGCTTCGAGAAAAAATGTAATTTTTGTTCGTATGCTGTTGAAATATTTTTTGAAAAAAATACTCAAGCGAAGATTATCACCATATGAAAAGCCAGATTGACAACATAAGCATCTAAGAAATGCTTATGAAGGGATGATGGCTCCATTCAGCTATAGTCGATCAATCATTACGCTTAAACTGAACTAAACTCTTTCATTGAACTACAATTCAGGCACATAGCATCGTTTTTGAAAGTGGGGTTGGAGGGGGGGGGGGGGGGGGGGGGGCAGAGTCATCAAAAAATCTTGACAAGCAAAAAAAAAAAAAAAAGGCGAATAAGGTTACTTTCCAAAATCCTAAAAATCCTAATCTGTGGTGGAGGGGGGGGGGGGGCAATTTTACCTATAACTTAAATTTCACTGTCTATTTCCTTATTTTCAATTCAAAATTTTTTACATGGTCCCATAGAAGTGGGGGGGGGGGGGGTAACTCGATGTTACTTCTATTTTTTGTATGTAAATTTAAGAAAAATCTTTTCTCCGCAAAAAAGTAAGGGGGGTGGGGGGCAGGCTCCCACGCCCTCCCCCCCCATCCTCTGATGCTACGTGCCTGCAATTCCTGTACCTGTACGTCACCTATATTCATTCGGTGTATATATAGAAGATGGCAATAGAAAGCTTGTGATGTACCGACATACTGAGCGGAAAATTAACCATATCACACTGACTTCTACAGACCAAGGAAGTAATGGTATTGAACTGAGTCATACAGTGTACGTGCAATACGTGAAAGGTAATGCTTACAGGAACCAATAGTATAGTGTACATACGTAATATTATTGCTGACGCAGTTTGAAATTTGCGATTTGTTGGTTTAAACTTTAAAAGAACTTCTTTTTTTTTTTTTAGACAAGCCGCGTGTAAAGGATTTGTAACATCCAGGTTAGAAAGTTTAATTACATGTAATAAATCAGGCACTTCTCAGTATTGTCTAGAACAAAATATATCATAGTTTTCAAACACGAAGTCGTGTTGAAGTTTTTTGAAATGTAAGATAATAAAACTGTACACTACGGAAAACTTCGGGCTAAAAATTGACGTCAAATAACCTACACAGCTCAAAGACAAGAGCAAAAAGAGAGGAAAAAAATACTATAAATCCTTAGGACTCATTGTACAGAAGAAAAAAAAAAGAAATAAGAATAAATGGTCACTATTCTCTAAGTATGCGAGAACTGTCCTTTACAAAAACTTAGATTCTTGAAAATCATGTTTTGTAATGTACAAAGTTTGATTTTAAAGGATATGAATTTTTGTAAATGACTGCATTTAGTTCTCATGGTTATATGCGTTTAAGCGGGAGTATTTTGGCGTTTACTCCAATAATGTTGGTGGATTTTTTTTTAAAGACAAAATTAAATTTAGTAAAAAAAAATTTAGCGAAAACCTCATCACGTACTATTGATATTATAACTGTACGAATTCTGTCTGTTTATTTAGACAAAATATATACGATGGAATGTCTATGAAATAAACAGTGTTTAATCAATAAAGAAATCACAGCAACTGTTTCTTGCGAGCAAAATATATAAATGTAAAACCACACAAACCAACCAGATTCCGAATCAAACGTCCGCCCTCATTTTTAATCTTTAAGCGTGTTCCATATTTATGGTTTGTAATCCTATAGTATTCAATATTTAGTATGCAGTACGCTATATAGTATATATAGGATTAATGTTATCGAGTGAGCTTGCAAAATTAAAAAGGGCGGGGCACTTTGTATATCCCGATCTTAACCGCGAAGACTGAAGTTAGGGGCTTCCAGACGTGAGTTTTGAAATACTGTCCCCAGATTTGGTGGAGGTATCATTCCAAAACATCAAGCCGAGCTAAAGCTTAGCCAAGATTAGATGCCTTTATGGCCTAAAATTTCTGTAGTTACTTAACAGTTTTTATTTTATCTTTGAAACGCTAACCTTACATGTCTTTTTCACATTTAAGTAATCAATATATGCCACTGAAATTAGCATTTGATTTATCTTTCACCCCTATTTCCGGAATTGTGCCATCAGTGTATGTAGAAAAGCTGTCGGCCGACCGTGACAGATCATATATCATGCCACCTACAACTTAATGGAAACAAACCAGAAACGAAATTACTCACTAAATAGTAAGCCAGTTATAACAGAGGACAAACAGTTGACTTATTACATGAATAATAGCAATTTGCCAAAATAAACAAAACACAAAAACATTTCATTTTAAAGGAAGTATAAAAGATTCGTAATGCTTATGAAAGCAAACAATGAACGTGCTATTTTTTTTATATCATACATTGCGCTACAAAATTAATTACACATTAGCAAAAAGATTATGCAAAACCAATTTGTACAAGAATGCAGGATCTGTTATATCTGCCAAAAATGCAAGACCCTCTTTTTTTGGCAACATGACTAATTCAATATACAGGACTCATGATTTATTTTTTTTTGACCACAAATTGAGACAGAAGTGCGGTACGATTTAGGCTGACGAATTAGTATGATCTTGTAGGAGTGATTCTACAATCCATGAGTTGTGTAGGCACGCTTCAAATGGAACAAATACTTATAAATACTTTGGAATAAAGACAAAACCCCAAACATCAGAGAAGATCATCATTGTGTCTTTTCAGCTTAAGATGTGCTCAACAAAAATGACCGAAAAAATGTTAAGAGTACTTCTTCATGTTTTCATCCTTTGTATTGAGGTTGCATTCTCTCTCGCAAACTGCGACAAGACGTCATTGTTTATAAAGACCTACATGTCTCACCCAGAAGACTGCTCTTTGTATTATGTATGCTTCCATGGGCGTCGGTTCTTAAAGAAATGTGACGATGATGAAGTATTTGACATGAATTCGAAGTCTTGTGTACCTAGAGGATCAAAGACCGATTCTTGTAAGTTGTTTTGTCGTCGCAAAGTTAGCTTATGTGATTTTGTTTTGTTGCATCAGATTTATTTATGTTAAGGTTATAATGAATTTTTTCCTTTGACTTTTACAGGTTTTTCAGTGCTAGGTAAACATTCTTTGATGTGTTCAGCCCCTGGCGATTTACATCCACATGCCCAGAGTTGTGCCAAGTACTTCGATTGTTCCACCGCGTCCAATCGAGGCGTTCCTAGATCGCGGGAATGTCCATATCCACATTTATTTGACTCCACCACGAAGTCCTGCCGATATTTCACGGAGGTTGATTGCAAAGACAGACCGGAGCCTAAACATCCATGTAAGTAAATGCAAATTATACCTGAATATATCATTTGTTTGGAGAAAGGATTTTTTTTTTGCAATATTTGTGTACTTCATACTTTCCTGTCAATGCTTAAGGACTTGTCGAATGAAGATCATGTCCCTTAAAAAACAAAACTTTATCAATAGATTTGATTTTGATTTACATATTACAACTTCCTTACATTATATGCATTGTGGGACAAAGTATTTTAGAAAAAAAAATATGTTGTAGCTTCAAATAATTAAATACAAACTTCTAATCTCAAAGACCAAAAATACTTTGTTAAAAACTCAACATTTTCCTTTTTTCCAGGTGACTACGATGTAAAGCCTTGCCGTGGTAGCAATTGTCAATCGTGTAGGTCCCATTACCCCAGCTGTATCGGTCGCCCTGACGGTCTTAGTCCCTGGCAAGGGAGGGGACTCACCCCTCACTTCGTCATCTGTTCCTTGGAGAGAGCAATCTTTCATGGAGTGTGCACAAATTCTCGAATATTCCATCCCACAAAACTGAAATGTGTTAATTCAGACCAAGTTAAACCAACGTTAGACAAAAAATCATAAATTGTTTTAATATCGATTTAAGTTTATTTGTATATGTTATTTATTAACCAGCCTTACAGTACACTATTTAAATGTATGCATGATTTTCATAGTTTCTTTTTTACAGCAAATCCTACACATGTGCCTGATTAGTTAATTTAGTGTTGAATGATCGGAAAGTTCCGTACATCTTAACATTACAGTATTAATATTATTTTATGTTTATTTATAAGCACACTTTTTATAATAATTTTATATAATGTATATTTGTGTAAATACTTTTAATCATATTTTATATTTTTATACTTGTATTGAACTTTTATGCTGTATCCATCTTCAATAAAACTGTTCAGTAGTAAAGAAAGACTTCAATACTTGTTTTTGCTTTACCTTTTCTGTGTACCCGTATTTTTCAAGCCAGTTACACCGCTATATAAATCAACCGTATTCAACTATTGAGTGAAACGGACATAAATTTTATTGAATTTCCAATCAATCTTGCATAATACTGAGCAGGAACACTGCGATATTTTTTGAATATACACACAACTTTTGTCATGCAGTTTAATTAGCCAAGCCTGGAGATGCAGAGTTATCTTTCTTTGAGTAACTAAATCACCAAAATTTGCAGAAAATGGCATTATTATTGCAAATTTATAACATAATGCAATATGCTAAGTTCTAGAGAGAGCGTCGGGGATCCGGACCCAACCCTGAAAAATTCAAATACATGTAAGTTCACAGAGTAAAGTTACCGAAATAGGCCGCTATCAAAGTCCTAGATGTACAGTATGTAAAGGAAAACTCATACATAGTAATGAAAACGCAAACTCCACGCTGAAACCGCAAGACGACGCCAAAGTTTCAGTTAACCGCACATAGTCTGCACAAAAAGCGTACTGCCACCGTGTAACCAACCGCTGAACTGTCTTTGAGAACGACTGTGGTGCCGTATAACAATGGCGTGTACGGCATCCCTACGAAGTGTGCGGTGTCAGTACATTTTTAAAATTTTTCATCATCAAAATTAAACTGCATGTATTTTGTTGCAGTGCTCGTGAATCCCATCAATCCATTCCTCGTGGTTCCGCCCAGGATCTGGTTCTATACGGTCCGTTTACCACATCAATCTGCTAAGCAAACCACATTTAAGTGAAAATGGGATATCAGTTCTACACATGTGAATACTTAATGGGTTGCATAGACAGGAAAGAACACACACCTACATACGCAATATTGGAACCAAGTTATGACCACACACTACAGCGCCATCAACAGAGGAAGCAGAAACAACCACACATTCATCATCTATCGAATTGAAAACTTCGAGGTTCACACCCAAACAATGAAACTACATTTCACCCATGATATATTACAACAAACTATCTACAAATCCCTATTGGTGAAAAGTTATCGTCAAATTAACTATACAAA
Source organism: Magallana nippona (assembly GCA_033439105.1). Classification (NCBI taxonomy): domain Eukaryota; kingdom Metazoa; phylum Mollusca; class Bivalvia; order Ostreida; family Ostreidae; genus Magallana; species Magallana nippona. Next base: position 12,803,192 of record CM065921.1, read on the forward strand.
TATACCAAAATAGCTACATTGTATTTGCTTCACATTATGCATCGAATATTAAAATTGACAAAAGGAAAATGCAATTGCTCATTTGAGTTAACTACAGTATGTTTCATGCATAGCCATTTTTTCCCCTGCCAGCTGCTAAAAGTATAATTTTATATAGTTCGAAGTATTTTTCCATACAGTTCTGTTGGTACCCGTGACTATAACTAGCAATGAAAGTTACAAGTCGTCCTCAAAGAGCATAGACCAGAGAAAATTACAGGAAAAAAAGAAAATATTTTCCTGACATTTATTTGAGGGGAAAAAAACCCAAGGTTAATGTATTCTTTGAAGAATTGTAGTCAGTTAGTCCTTAGACCCGGGGAAAACAATAAATAAAGTAATCATTTATAACGTGAAACTAGTGTAGAACGGTCCTTATTTCCCTGTCTAAACAAGATATACAGCCATGCCTTAAATTCTATTTGATAAATCAAAATGTCTCTGGAGTCATCCAACCACCGTCTGCGAGGAATTCTCCGTACGTCTATACGTTGGCAACCGTGCAGTAGTATGCACGGGGAAGTCGCTGAACAAATGCATCTATATTTACTCAGCATACTCTAAAGATTGTGCAATATTCAAACAAATCAAACAGGTGCATTTATCAATGTCTTACATTACAAAGTTTCCAGAATATTGTCCACTTTAACGAAAGTGATAAATCTCCAGCGGCGGAGGTTAATGCATTAGACATAATGTTAGTAGAATTACAAGATCTGTTTGTATTTAAATATATTTTTATTTTCTCTCCACCCTAAATGTTACATTATTCATTGCATCACTCACATATTTTTCGAAATATTCAAAACTGAGGTTTTATCTTTTCCAGCTTCAAAAAAGGTTACAATTGTATGGACTTTGTTAATACTATATAGCTGGAGTTCATTATTTTTGTAACTAATATAATTATCATTGCCATCGTTTGAATTCATCAACTTATCAGTCTTGTGATTCTACTTTTTTTTTAAACCTTTGAAGGAACTTTTATGAAAGTCTTGGAATAATGATAATTCTTCTTTTGATGCTTCGAAAAGACTCCCAACCCAATTAATTAGTTTAAATCATAACATAACTGTAACAGTTTACAACCGGAAACAAGATTTAAACCATTGCTTTAATTTCCGATCTAGATTTTCGTTTTCACAACCGTTTCAACGTTTATTATTTTCCACTAAGTCTGTTTGTGGATATACACGTAAATGTTCATAATAATCAAAAGCGTTCAAAATCACAGCGGTGAACAATTAAGTTGTAGGAGGGAAAATTGAACCCAAAATGATCACGAATTCTGCCCCCGCACCTGTTGATATGTACAAGAAATCCTAATTAATTACGTTGCATCTTTTCTCTGTTTATCATGCATGGAGAAGACACGGAAATCTCTTTGGTTGAGAATTGATTTATTATGCATAAAAAAAAGATTGAATTAATGAAAGAATGACACATTTTGTTTTAGAGAAACAATTGAAAAAGGACAAAAGAAAATCTATTAACTTTTAATCTAAAATGTAACATTGATAAACTGATACAGGACATGCGATACTGATTGTACTGTTTGATATACAATGTTATGTAATACGTTTATATCTATATAAGAAGCAGTATTTTGCATGACCATTCGTGCAGTTTGTTATTAGGTAATAAATAGTTACTGTTCAATAACATTTCGTTGTTTGTTTTATGTGAGAAACAATTATTAGCCTCTATCATATTTCCATTTTGGTTAGGTCTTGTCGGCAAAAAAGTAAAATGAAAGAAGCAATGTTTAAGGCTTCCATCATTCTCTGAAATAAATCTTTTATATACTAGTATACTTATTTGGCCATTATGTTAGTATAATTTACTGAAAATAAAATCATAACGGTTTTTCTAAAGTATTCGTTTTCGTGTTCAATGCTTCAAATGAGTTAAAGACGAAATGCAACTTAAATTTGATAAGTCAAATACATGCCTGACCCCCTCCCCCCCCCCCCCCCCCAAAAAAAAAAAATAAAGATGATAAATGATACATGTATCCTGCAAAACAACAAACAACCCTAAAACACTACATGATAGAATGATAAAGCTCATTGTATGAAATACATGTTCGGTCTCTATTACATTATCTAGTTTACATTACGGGCGTGTTAATAATTAACGAAGAAAACGTTTTTGTCCATTTTTAACGATGTAGAGGTAACTTTGGAAACCTTAAGAAAACTGTATGGCTGTCATCTTATTCAAATCTTAATCATGTCGAGGATGTATTCCGCTGATGATAACAACAGGCTTAGATCAAGAAACGACAGGCGTGTCTCGTCATTCAGCACGTCTGTATATACGGTACTACAGAAGGTTTGTTGCTTGGTACCGCCTTATAAATCTGGTATTTGCGTCTAATCGAGGCTTAAACTCAGTCTTTATTGATACAGAGAGAGAGAGAGAGAGAGAGAGATATTTATAAATAATAAATTTTACCACACATTACTATTTGGCAATTTAAAAAACAATTCATTCCTTTATATATATTAAGTACTTTTAATGAACCGTAAGTGTTTTGACGTTTGCTCTTTATGCACATAGTTGCTATTTTGATCTGCAGGATGACCATATAATATAACTGGATATACTTTTCTTAATATCTGTTTGCATAGGGTCATTTGAAAACTATCTTAAACAGGTGGCACACTCTAATCAGATAAAGTACGAATTTGACGTTTTTCAATTGCACAAAAACTTAATTTTAAAGCAAATATTGGCAGGTACAGCCCGTTATAAAGTATATACAAATTAAGACATCTTAACTAGCTAATTTGAAGTGAAAAATAGAAACAGGTGGTGAAGTGGGGTCACAGAGTCAAATTATCAAGTTTTAAAACAAAAATCGGTAAATATGTCACGTCCGCGCATTTGAATTTATGAACGAAAGGTTAAAGTGGTAAAAAAAAACCCAGGACGGTTTCGTTTATTAATTTCACAATTTATTCTACACAAACTTCATGCAAAAGTAATTTTAATTCATGAATGAGGGTTTTTTTTTTCTTAAAAATGTTGAAGCTAAAACGATACGCACTATCATTCAAAGCACATGGATGAGATTTAGGATAACGTGCAGTAAAAAAACATTCATTATGAACGTTCTTAGACTCAATTAGTTATATCTCAGTTTTCATTTCTTCAAAAAAGGTGAATATTATTTGATCTTAATTGCAATAATATCGTATTTAGATATTTCCACCTTGATTTTGTCACTTACAAGTTCAAGTGTAATTAAAAGATGGTATTATTATACCTGTTATTCAGTGTCTGTGTTCCGGATATCTTATTAACACAGGTATTAATCATTCTTTGAAAAATTAAGAAGATGATCAATCGAACAGTAAAAGTGTTTATTCAAAATGTGTTGCAAAAGCAAATAAATAAATAATAAATAAATCAATCAATAGATAAAAAAAATAAATAAATGAATAAAATAGATAAAGTTGTAAAAGTACAGTACATGAACACGCAAAAATTCAACATAATATCAGAACACAAAAATTGCACACACTAAAATTAGACATCAAGATCTATCTCCATACAGACATTATGCACCGGATGAAATATGGTCGGTTTGTTGTTAGAGAGTGCTGGACATTGACCCTGGAACACCACACGTCCGCTTTGACATACGGCGAAGTAAGGTGACCACTCTCGCCCACCCCACGGAATCAGTCCGTCGGTGGATCCTCTACAGCTCGGGAATCTCACGTGACACGGGACACAGTGTGCTGATCGACACTGATTCTCTTCATATTCACCTGAAATGTAAATTTTCATACCTATTGTACCACCTTTATGGATAGATAAAATACCAAATCTTGAATATAATACAAAAATCTGAATTAAGTCTAGTCTTGGACTAATGACATTGCCGTTTACATTTCTTTTCTTTTTTTTTTTTGTTTTTTGTTTTTTTCAGAATTCAACTTTATTACTTACATGCATCTTTGGGTTCATATCGGGTTCCACAATGCACCATGCTGAAATGTTCACATTTCTGCAATTTCTCGTCAAACAGTAAAGGAAAGGGACACTCCTTGACGCTTGGTTCTCCTGTTGTAGTTGTATCCTTACAATCGATATATTTAGCACAATTGTCAGAATACTCAACCATTTTCAAATCCTTCGAACAGTTACCATTCTCAGTTTGAATTATATTCACACCTAAAAAGAATGTAGAATATAGTTTATGCTTAATATACCGGGTATGCTTGCTCGATTCCTTTTAGAAAGCATGAAGAATCAGATGTACATGTATTTTACGATTAACTTATTGCATATAATAACAGTATCATTAAAAATTATGTTTTAAGAACAAAACTCTTTACATACATGTATCTTGTGATGATCCTTTAGGAACACATGACCGAGTAAATGTATTTACGACATTATCACCCGGGCATTTAAACTGAAACTCCTTCCCGTTTCTGCGGATGTAGAACTTTGAACAGTCCTCTGGGTCCACTCGAAAATCAGAGCCCATTCCGTGTATGGCCGAAGACTCCACACAAAAACTTATTAAAAAGCAGATAGCAGACAGTATAATGGACTTCATGGTGTACACAATTCCTTTCTCTTGATCTGATTTTGAGTTTCAATTTAATTTAACACTGACCATCATGCCACTTGATAATGTATATATACAACCATTCATCCCACGGTTTTCTACTTTTCGCGAAGTTGGCAAACATTTAAACCAATTTTTGAACCGTGAGTTGGACGGAAGGGAAGCTTTTAGAACATGACGAAATGCATGAGTAACTTTCGAAAATTCCATTCATTGATACGAATGATTTTTGTGTGTCCGTGATACTACTCCGGGTAACTCTAGATCTTTGCCTGACAACTAGGAATTTTAGGTGTAATTTTGTTGTTTTAAAACGAATTAGCTACACCTAAATAACATTTACAGAAATGAATTATATTCAATTTGCGTCAATGTGTTTTTTTAAAGAACCTTTTATTTTGTTCTAACGCATCTCTGGTTGCAAAGACTAAATCCACCAAAAAAAAAAAACAACAAAAAAAACTAATTAAACCTCAAACGCTTCACCATATCATACAATGTAATGCCATTTATTTCATACTTCTATATCATTTAGCTACATGTGTACAGGGCTCACACTTTGATATTCACATATAATACTAGCAGGTGACATGCTCTTCTCATATTGTTATTGAGCGAAAAAAAAAAAAGAAACCAAGAAAAATCTCTCTTCAGTCATTGATATTCAGGTCTAAAAAAAGAACCTTAGGTTAGACGACACCAGTAAAGTATTGACATCATAGACTATTGAATAATTAAACTAGGTTTATTTTGCTTTTCAAATTTTCCAATCAGAATTATGTTTCTATTTTCGTGAAACAAAACGAAAACGCCCATCTAAATGCAGACAATGGCATTGGGTATAAAATTAAAAACGTTTGTTTTGTAATTAACATGATGCTATTCAAATTAATTAATTAAAGGGATATATTATCAATTTATTAAGTGTAAAAATAAATTTAAATCCAACCTAATCGCTTAAGATTGAAACATATAACTACCAATGTGGTTAGTGTGCTACTTGTTTGAGCAATTTCTGACACCCTATCTATTTTTGTTCTCATTATGATTCATTTTTACCAGATTTTTATAGCTCTTTTATTCTCCTATTGAAATGTTTATTGACAGCACAAGGATGAACGAACGATTCTTAATGTTAGAATAATATTGTATATTTTACAGGCCAGGTTTAGAAGGCATGATATTTATTTATTTAAGGATACCGGGTTCTCATTTACTGTTTTCTACACTGATATACAAACATCATTAAACTTACATTTGCTGATCAAAATATTTGCACCAACCTGAATCACTCACAATATGTAAGATAATTTATTTATTTCGGCGTCATATATCATATTCTTCTTTGAAATTGAAATATTACATAATTAGATTTTAAGTAATTATCAATAGTAGTAGTATTTTTTTTTCAAGAACAATTATATTCAGCAGACAATCTAGTTGACGAGATCAGGACATATATTACAACAGTCATTTAAGCTACATACATCTCCCTGGTGGCAATTTGATGACTAAAAATTATGCGTAAAAAACTGCAATGGAAGGAAAACCGTATTATGATGATCAGACTGAGTGTTCACATAGTATAATTACCACACAAGGAGTTACAAAGACGATAAAATATTATGCTTATATTTAACCGTTAAAAAAAACACCCCGAAACAACCAAAAAGAACATAACAAACAAACAAACAAACAAACAAAAAAAACCCAAAACTTCACCACATAAAGTTACTTTTTATCATTCCTAAATCATATAATTTAAGAAGTTATTCAGAGGTCATGTACAAATCCATAAAATTTACATTTAGGACATTTATGTTTAGTATAACCGTCAATTTAGATGACGGAAAACCACACATAAAGATTACATTTATAACTTATCTTAGACATAATTATTTTTAGACTACTGAAAAGATGTAATATATTTGTAATTATCTTAATTTAATTTATTGGGATACATAAACGTAGCATTTTCGATGGTATAATATTCATATGTTAGTATTAGCGAAAAAAATATCTTTTCAATATTCTCGATTAAATGACATAATTGTCATATTTGTCAGAGTAAATTTCGTTTATGTCATTCAGTATTAATGTGTGTTGGATTTTATTTACACACAAAATACTACATTGTAATATTAGAAACGATATTAAAGAAATATGCAGAGAAAACTATAATATCGATATATGTTATTGAACTATAAACTCTTTGAACATTAGCAATCATTGTTTTCCTGAGATGATAGGAATATGCACGCAAAGGGATAATAAACATTTACCTTTTGGTAAATAAAACAATACGTAAACTATCAATAAGTGTGAAAGCCACAAATGTATAGAGGAAAATTTTAATGAAATTTCGAAAAAAAAATGCCGTGCTGATAATAGTACAACGCCTTAGATGCTTCAGTTGTTAAGCAGTGGGCAACACGAAATAGTGATGACGATCCAAACGTTCACACGAAATAATGAATGAAATTTCTAAAGTTACTCAAGCATTATGTCACGTTCCAAATAGTATTCTAACAACCTACTCATAGATTAAGAATGGTTTCTAATGTTTGCTTACCACGCGCCTTCCAGTAGCTTGTGGGATGATCTGTCTTATAAAAAGAGATTCCGGTTCTATGATGGACAGATCAGAATTTGAATAAGCTTGACTTCAAATTATTTTACTCGCTAGATATTAAGTTGAAAACCATGCAATTAACTCTAGCATATGTACTTTGTTTCGTTATAAGCTGTGCTGTTCATGTTAAAACGGCATCTTTCATACATCTAGACTCCGATTTCCGAGTGGACCCTGAAGACTGTTCAAAGTTTCATATTTTTAGAAATGGAGAAGAGTTCGAGTTCAAATGCCCTGATGACTACGTGGTGAACACAGTTACAAGGGCATGTGTTCCAAAGGGATCATCTAAAGATACATGTAAGTTTCTGCGATGTTTTTTTTCTATTTGAAATCTTGTATAATGGTGGTTCGAATATCATAATAGCGCTTCATTACTGATTACTTAGTGCACGCGTGCGTCTGTTTTCCACAAAATATAAATGTGAATATTTTCATCTTTTTTAGGTGGATATGTAATACAACCCGCAAAATCAACTTGTACGAAAACGTCAGGATTTGTAGAATTTCCTGACAACTGTGCGAAGTATTACGATTGTGAAGATCCCTCTTCTACAGCCGGAGAACCAAAAGTCAAGGAATGTCCTTTTCCTTTACTGTTTGACAAGAAATCTCAGAAATGCGAACATTTCAGTATGGTCCAATGTGGAACCCGATCTGAACCAAAAGATGCATGTATGTATTTAATTTCTTGGTTGTCATTAGTTATGATTTATATCAAAAGGTACATGTTAAAAGAAAAAGTTCTAATACATGTATCAATTCAACAAGATGAAATGCGTGGTATATGGTGTATAAAAATATGTTGATGTTAAAACATGTTGATGTTCAACAAAAGAACGAATTAGTGAAAAGGAGAATTTTGTAAAAGATATAAAATTTCTGTTCCTAAATAATTCTACAGACAATAAGATTGTACTTTTGATACATGTAATTAATCGCTTCATCTAATATAGAATACAACTTATATTTTATAGTATCGAACTTATCATCGCAAGCCAAAATCACGAACCAATATTATGTTAAATATTTTACGTTTCAGGTGAATATGAAGAGAACCAGTGTCGGTCAGCCCACTGTGTCCCGTGTCACGTGAGATTCCCGAGCTGTAGAGGATCCACCGACGGACTGATTCCGTGGGGTGGGCGAGAGTGGTCACCTTACTTCGCCGTGTGTCAGAGCGGACGTGTGGTGTTCCACGGTCAATGTCCAACACTCTCTAACGACAAACCGACCATATTTCATCCGGTGCATAATATCTGTATTGAGATGAAACGCCAAGATTGATGAATGAACTCTCTTAGAATTTTAATTTTTTTTTTTATACTTATTACTTTTTTAAATTTTATACTGTGTTTATATTATTTATTTTGTTTTATTCATTGCTTTTGCAATACTTTTATTTATAAATAAATTGTTTTAATGAAATGACTTTTAAAATGTTATCACCCAACACCTTGAATGGGGTACATTTTTATTTCCTGGACAAAGTAGATGTAATTTAGTGTATCGTTTCTGCAAATCTGTCAACACATATCCATATTGATTTTTGAACCTCTCCTTGGACCTGTTATAAGTGTGGATGGGGTGCGGTAATGGTTTAAACCAAACTCTAAACTATATTCCTATTTTATGCTTCGAATATTTTCAAAGCTCCCATTTTATAAGCTCCCAGTACAAATTTAAGGTCATAAATTAGAATGTAAAATATATCAGCTAGGATGCTTGCATAGTTGATTATCACTTATTGTAGCACTGAAGCTCTCGAAAAAATGTTTACGATTTTCAATACACACTCTACATGTATTAAAAATAGAAATTTACTTCTTTGGAAATTAGAAACAAAAAGAGAAACGCCCAACTACATTTAGAAAAAAAAACATTGAGATCAGAATAAGATAAGAAATATTTGTGAATAACCTGGTTCTAATAAAGCATTAAATATTCATTAATTGTTCAAATAAATCTAATTCCCACTCAACTGCTTCAGATTGTAACCTTTAACTCTCAATGTGGTTGTTTTGTTACCAGTTTGAGCAATTTCTGACACCTTATCTATTTTGAATCTTCACGGGTTCATTTTTACTAACTATTTATAGCTATATTAGCCTCATATTGAAATGTTGATTGGCAATAATACTGTATATTTTTAAATGTAAGGTTAATAAGACGTGTTAATTAGTATCTATTTCTAATTATTTAAGTAGGCTGGCCGATAGTTTAATAATTGGTCTATAAACCCATCTAACAATTTGTATTAAAATTACCTTTACTCATCACAATTGACATACTGACACAGCACAAATCACTAACACTATGTAAAATAAATGTTTTTTCTCCACTTCACTGGTTAAATATTCATTTGTCTTTGTTCGGATATAGAACTACAGGTATCCTAGTATGCAATAGCATGGACCTCTAGCTTAGATATTGCTCTAATATATTTTTTTCGTTCTTTAAGCTTTATTTATGGCAGACATGCTAGTGAACAATCTCAGAGCAATCTTGAAAACATACGCACCCCCAAATCATAACGCTTAGCCTTCGTCGCAGAGCAGGAAACACGAGTTGAGGGTTGAACTTTTCATCGGCTTTTCTCCACACATAAACCTTGTTGTTGTTCCCAATAACAATCTGACTTTCGTCACTGAAAATCCATTTTCTTGCTGAACTGTCCATTCTTTTCTCTCTTTAGACCATTTTACACGTTCCTTTTTATTAACTTCAGGAACTGCAACTTTCTTCTTAGCAACCCTCCGAACTTATCCTAGTTTTCTGATTTTCCTTTCGACAGTTTTTGTACAAAATTGATGATCTCTGTTTTCATTAATTATACCTCTTATGTCTTTGAAAGTTCGCCTTCGGTTTTCTTTAATGGCCCGAGAAAGTTTGTTAGTGTCTCTCTCCGTAAATAATGACTTCCGGCCTCTTCCAGGACGATTATTTACATCATTATGTTGTTTGAAATTTCTTAATAATACTTTTCACAGTAGATCGTGGAATTCCTAAAGTCCTTGATAAATTTGAAACATTTCTGTTCACTTTGTATGAAGTAATAATGAGATTTCTCACTTCAACACTAAGCTCTTTCCCTATTCGAAAACACCCGTGCTTTTTGTTTATTATTTGACAGCAGACGAAAAAATATATGTGTACACGTCATCATTTTAGTAGCATGACACTGTGACATAAATAGGAAGGGGAAACCTTTAGTCTATTTATAGCACAGAACCCTATTTTCGATTGTAAAGCGGAAATCAAGGGCGATTTACGTACGGGGTGGCGAATAATTATGTCCCATGTCTGTATATCATGACAGATGATACGATTATGTGTTTGATAATTTTCTTCGATTGGGTTAGCGTAATATAATTTGCATGGAATTTTAAATGCATAATAACTATAATTCTGTAGATATATATCCCTCATGTTACATAATATTATGTTGATATATATATTATGACCTTTAACAAATCTGATTGGTTTGCTATTTATCACGTGCTTCATCACATATCATATTTTTTTTTCAGATAGTGATATTGACTTCCAACAGATGAATTTTGCAAAATCGCGTTTTCGATCATCCATTTTCTTAAAAGAAATTAAAACCAACAGTGGCCCTTTATTTCTGTTTATTAATGAATGGAAAAAAATTCTAATAAAAAAAGATCGATATTGAAAAAACCTTTAAATCATCATGCAACCCTAAAAAATATAGTATATTTTAGTTCATACAATTCAAATATATACTATAAGATAACATTATGTATATTATAAGTCAATTAAAATGTACTTTAGGATATTTATTTATTATCATCCTGAAGTTAAAATAAATTCTTAAGTTAAAGTCGGAAAAGCCAAGACATTCAAAGAAGTCCTGGTATGATATATACATCATTTTGCCTCTACACAGCCAATTGTGCCTCATGTTAATTTCACGTGAAAAGAATTCATGTAAATTTCACATGAAACTTCGTGTGAAATTCATGTGATTTTTCAGGTGAATTTTCCGTGAATTTACTTCACATTTAAGTTCACTCATTTTTCAAGTGAAAACCCTATATAGCTATAGCTGCATTGTTGAAAAAGTTATTTACCGTGGGGATGGTGTACTGAGTGATTTAGGCGTATTTTGAAAAAATAGACTGCGTGTGATAGTAAATAAAAAAAACCCCATTCATTCAATATTTCAGCTATGATTGTTTTAGTCCATAGTAGTAAATGTGTTATGATTACTTAACAAAATATGTGGTCGGTTGTTTTTACAGTTTCATCAAATCAAAATTAAATTATGGAAATAACAAATAGTTCGAATCTGTATACTCCCAAAATCCATAACAAAAACATTTAAAGATAACGATATTCAATTGGGAAAGAATTAATATTGTGACCCTTTCCTCCTTAAAAATTATCAAAACCACAGAAATAATGTATAAATTTGGTTTATTTATTCTGTGCAAGTACGTTTAATTCATAACTTATATTTATTTCTCGTTAAGATAAATTTAGATCAAAGAACTATAAAAGGAAAATTTAAGATAAAAAAAATATTAATATGCCAGCTCCTTCAAAACTATCTGATAATTGATTTCAAATGCTAATATTATTTTCATTTCATTTTGTGCTTCAATGATTCAAAACAGCTTTTCATTTTATATCATTAACGAGATGCGTGGTCTCTCAATTACCGCAATAGTACAAATGCATGTATTTTATTTTAATACATGCACGACTTTATTCATAAGGCGCTTGTCTTGTATGAACTAGTGTAGGTCGATGTAATTTAGCTGGACTATAAACATACCTAATCAAACCATATAAAATGATATACATAAACAATGTCTTAAACTAAATTCCTTAAAAGACTTTCCGTATATCGTAATTATAGTTAAAGACAAACACCTATGCGTAGATCTTTTGCTATTCATTTTAATTTACCCTTATTTCCATTGGTAAATTTTAAAAACAATCATTTGATGTAATAGTTTTGTTGATATTTTTTTATCAAAATATCCATACTATTGACAACTTGTCAGCAGACCTTACATCTTTGGAATCTAATATCAAAATTTTATTTTTTTAAAGGCATATATGAAATAAATCTAGATAATTTGATTGTATTGAATACGCCAGTATTTTATTTTTCATTTACATGTTGCATATCATTCATAAAAAAATTTCGAAATATTTTTAACTTGTAAATGAATCTTTCAAATCAGCTCAAGTATAAAAGTTGTTCTTTTTTTATTTTAAATACATTGAAACGAAAACTACTTTTGTAATAAATGATTTTGACAGATTTGGAGATACGATAAAAAAAAACTACTTCGTCCAGGAAACTAAAATAACCCCATTACCTCATTTAAGGTGTTAAGTGATAACATTTTAAAAGTCATTTCATTAAAACAATTTATTCATAAAAATATTGCAATAGCAATGAATAAAACAAAATAAATAATAAAAAGTATAAAATCAAAAGAGTTATAAATATAAAGAAACAAATCTTAAAATTCTAAAATAGCTCATAGATCAAATTTGGCGTTCCATCTCCGTACAGACATTATGCACCGGATGAAATATGGTCGGTTTGTCGTTAGAGAGTGTTGGACATTGACCTTGGAACACCACACGTCCGCTCTGACATACGGCGAAGTAAGGTGACCACTCTCGCCCACCCCACGGAATCAGTCCGTCGGCGGATCCTTTACAGCTCGGGAATCTCACGTGACACGGTACACAGTGGACTGACCGACACTGGTTCTCTTCATATTCACCTGAAACGTAAAATATTTAACATAATATTGATTCGTTATTTTTGGCTTGCGATGATAAGTTGTATTCTATATTAGATGAACGGTTAATTACATGTATCAAAGGTACAATCCAATTTTACGTAGAAATATGAATGAACAGAAATTTTATATCCTTTACAAAATTCTCCTTTTCATTAATTCTTCTATATATTGTGTAACATCAACATATTTTTAAACACAATATGCAACGCATATCATCTTGTTGAATTGATATTAAAAATTGTATAGGCATATACCTTTTGATACAGGGCACAACTTATGACAGGCAAGGAAGTTATTACTTACATGCATCTTTTGGTTCAAATCAGGTTCCACATTGGACCATACTGAAATGTTCGCATTTCTGAGATTTCTTGTCAAACAGTAAAGGAAAAGGACATTCCTTGACTTTTGGTTCTCCGGCTGTAGAAGAGAGATCTTCACAATCGTAATACTTCGCGCAGTTGTCAGGAAATTCTACAAATCCTGACTTTCTCGTACAAATTGCTTTTGTGGGCTGTATTACATATCCACCTAAAATAAATGAAAATATTCATATTTATATTTTGTGGAAAACAGACACACTCACACACTTACTAATTAGTAGTGAAACGTTACTTTATGGACTATAAAACACTATTATACAAGCTATCAAATTTTTAAAAAAGCGCTTTTATGATATTCGAACCACCATTATACAAGATTTCAAATAGAAAAAACACCGCAGAAACTTACATGTATCTTTAGATGATCCCTTTGGAACACATGCCCTTGTAACTGTGTTCACCACGTAGTCATCAGGACATTTGAACTCGAACTCTTCTCCATTTCTAAAAATATGAAACTTTGAACAGTCTTCAGGGTCCACTCGGAAATCGGAGTCTAGATGTATGAAAGATGCCGTTTTAACATGTACAGCACAGCTTATAACGAAACAAAGTACATATGCTAGAGTTAATTCCATGGTTTTCAATTTAATGTCTAGCGATTAAAAAAAAATCGAAGTCAAGCTTATTCAAATTCTGATCTATCCACTACAGAACCCGAAACTCTTTTTATAAGACAGATCATCCCACAAGCTATTGGAAGGCGCGTGGTAAGCAAACATTAGAAACCATTCTTAATCCATGAGTAGGTTGTTAGAATACTATTTGGAACGTGACATAATGCTTGGGTAACTTTAGAAATTTCATTCATTATTTCGTGTGAACTTTTGGATCGTCATCGCTATTTCGTGTTGCCCACTGCTTAACAACTGAAGCATCTAAGGCGTTGTGCTATTATCAGACCGGTTTTAATTGCGACCGTTAATTAAAGTTTTTCTCTATACTTTTATGGCTTTCACATTAATTTTATGACTTGTTAACGTATAAATCGTTTACCAAAAAGTATTTGTATTTAACTTGAAGTATATTTATTTAAAAAAGAAAAAGAAGTATAAAGATCTCAAAAGTTTTCATAGTTTTTTTGTTCATGAAATTGATATTGTAATTTTTCTGTACATTTTATTTGATTTTGTTTTTGAGATTACTGCAAAAAGAGTAAATTACTTTTGACTTACACCATGTCTTTATCTTATGAGTTACGTTTAACTCCGACAAATGTGATAATTATATTACATAGATGCACTTAAGTTTCTTGTTTGGGTGGATAAGGAAAGGTGGATTCGTCACTAGTAATTAAATACAAAAAAAAAAAAACCCTGAAAATAAAATATGGGAAATTTGACGTTAACTTTATATTTTATTGCATTAAGATAATGAAAAATCATAATGATGAAACATAACAACATAATGAAAAATGTTCAGTTAATCATCATTTTAAAAATGATTATGTAATAGATGAGTTGTTAATGTAATTTATGTGTGTGGTTGTTTTCAACCATCTGAATTTAAATAGTCTTCAGAAATGTAAAAAAGTGTGATTTAATACATGTGTACCTGAGCTCGTAATGGCATCTCAGTAAGATAATTAAAGAATGATGAAAAGTAAGTATAAATAGTTCAGTTTTCTGAAGAAAAAAGTTGGTAAATAATGAAAATGTGTCTCAAGACGATACATACAGTGTATAATGAACTTTTATCAATCACTTTTTGCTCCTTTAATGTACAAAGTTCATTAAATAATAATAGTTAAGATTCTGAAAAATTAGCATCAGGCATTTCTTCAGAGACTGATATAAATGCGTATCAGCACACAAAAATACGCTTTTATTCATCTTATTCATTTCTTGCTCTAACAATTAAAAACGAAGCTTTCCGAATAATTTATAGTTTCGATAAAAACGCGCCTAACACGACAGTCTATGACCTACTTTACGAGTAAAACAAAATATATGTAATATTTTTTAAAGGCATAAAACATATTTCTACATGCAAATTTACTTTTAATTCACAAAAATAAGCATAATATTAATTCTATAAAAAAAAACTATCCCGCAGAAACGCAGTTACAATATCTAAATGTATATCAAATAACGGACCGCCTTCTGGCGGCCCGTAATAACCTTCTAGTTATAATAGCAAAGGTTAATGATTTATCTTCTGAGAAAAAAAACCTGCTTATACAGTCTCTGATCAAAATGTTTTGAATGTTTTTAATGCAATTCTATTTCCTTTCTTTTTTTTTTTTTTTGCTCTAATAATTCAAAAGTTTGTTTTGGTTCTCCGGTCCGTTTTTGCATACTCTATATACATATATAGATTGAATAAAAGTTAAAGTTTCTATAACATGTATATTCAAGCGTCTAAAAGAGTTTAATCATTTTTAGCTGGTTGAATTGCAGTGGAAAATCATGAAATGGTCATATCTATAAGTAAATATCAGAGCATCGACATTACATTTTTCAAGCAACGTTTAACGATTTCTTTTGTTTACCAAGCGCTTAACCAAAGTCAAAATGTTTTGCTCATATGTTAAAAAAAGTAACAAAATTGCTTCTCATTTTTTCAGTATAAAAGTCAAATAAAAGACTTTTCTCAACAGTTTAGCGTCATTGATGTGGTCAAACATCATTAAGTTAAATATGTATTTGCGTGTTTTATCAGTAAAACTAGAATCTTTCAATATTATTTCTTGCCTCCGAAATAAAATAAATAGATCTTAATAGTTATCTGTCTAGATCCAAAAAGCTGTGCGTTTACTATATTATTTTATTAATTCTAAAACTGAAGGGTTTGGTGGTTGCTTGATCTACCTGATACCTTTAATTAAGATATGGCAGAATAACGGAATGAAATATAGTAGTTCTTAAAGAAAACAATTCATGAATAGGTAACGTCTCCGAATGGTGCAAGGTAGAATGTTAACTCCACTTCAATGGAAGGAAATGGTCTATCCTTACTATCATGAAATTGACATTTTAATGTCATAGGTTTCATACGTGCATTTTATTTCTGCTCATACAATATAGTTAAGATGCATTGAGATGCATTGAGTTGCTAGATAAATGACCCTGGTCTCCCAAGGTCTCATCTTTAATATTCTAATTATCATGAAACGGTTAAGATCACTACCTTGACATTTTGTTTGTTTGCGTCATATTTAGTGAAATGGTTTGACGGTCAAATGCCCTCAAGGTCATCCTGATTATCCGTTGTTTAATTAATACTGGTCAATGAAATTGGAAACAGTTTAAAAGTATATGTATGCTTGCTTTCACAAGAAAATCTCGTGCCATTTAGTCCAATAAATGGTTAGGAAAGGTTTGGAAAAGTGACTGAATAGAAAATCTATGCCATTCAGTCACGTTTTAAGATATCTGTCAGTTATCCTTTTGTTTAGTATATTGCAGAGCTTATGTCAAAATGTTTGATCCCAAACCACTCATGATCATTTAATATTTGTCAAAATAGCTGCGTATTACTTACTTACTTACTTACTTCCCTTTCTTGGGCATATGCCGCTTCAGATTTCTCCAGGTCCCTCTATGCAATCCTTTCCACCATTTTGCATGTTCTTTTAATGTCCACCTTCAAATTTCTCCTACAGGTGTTCCTTGGCCAGACCCGCTTGCGTTTACCTTATGGGTTTCAGGATGAGGCTTTTCTTGTGATGTTATCATGTGGTTTGCGTAGAGTATTTTCTTCATTATTTCTTCTTCAATAGGGGCTGAGCTTTTTCTCTGCCACAAACCGGTGTTTGTCAGGCTATCTGATCTGGAGAATACGTTTCAGACATGAGATGATTAATATCTGGATCCTGTCTGTTGTAGAGACAGTCAGCCTCCATGTTTCTGAACCATACAGGAGATTAGCCTTAACATTGCTGTTAAACAGTCTAACTTTGGGGCGTGTTGTAGTTCCCTTGGCTTTCCAGATGTTTCCAAGTTGCAGGAATGCTACTCTGGCCTTCCTATTTTATTAAGGTAGGGATTGGTTCAGATCAGAAAACCATTACCAATTCATACATAGTGTATATGCTCGAGCTAATGTTAAAATGCATTGATATTATGTATGACAAAAATATCCTTAGTTTTATTATAATTGATAAAATATCTAAATATTTTGGATCCCTTCTCCTCTAAAAGTTTCAGTACCATAGAAAAGGGTTACTGCTGTTAACTAGGATTGTCAGTTTGCATCAAATATATGTTGAATAAGTACTTTGGGTTTCTTCAATCTTTAAATTCATTGATTTGTCAACCTTAACGAAATTAGTTAAGATACACACTTCTACAGTACATACATGACTATATTTATATACTAGTACTGTTTTACTTATACAAAGATCTATAAACTGACACTTTCGTCATTCTTAGCCAATAGCACTTATCAAATAGCATTTACCAGCCTCATTTCATTGTTAATTGTTCGTAAATCTTGAAATTGTTGTAATTTTAATCTCTTCACCATCCATATTTTTGCTGTTGTGCCAAATATGCAAATAAAAATGGGTTGGAAAAGTGTCACAACGCCATTCTTCCTCACTGCATGATTTCATAATATGACTAATCTTATGAAAAACATAGATCTTTAAATCAATCATATAATCTTTTCAGGATGCTGTATTGAAGCCGGTTAAGTTGGAATGGGGTTTGCTCAAACCGAATACATTTTAGATGGTAAATTGTGAGATTCCAGCGTTAAGACGATTTTTACCCCCCCCCCCCCCCCACACACACACACGAATAAGCAAAAAACCACGAAAATTGGTTACCACGAATTCAAATGATTCCACAGTATTGAGTTTAAGATGAAGCGAGTGACCAGAGGTTTACCTCATCCACCCCGTTGAGCGATCAATAAAGCCTAAAACATCTTTGGTACAACTAACTAATCCTTATGCAGTTATGAAAGCCAATCACATAATTCTTTATTTTATGTTTGGTTGAATCGTCATTTTACTAATGTGGGTTTATATATTTTTCGCTTCGTTGCAAAATTCCCCGATCGGCCTATTACCACTAATCATGATTTAATCACATACAGTGGAAAATAAAATATTGAGTGACATTCATTCTGAACAAAGTTGATTCATGCATATTTTCGCATAATGATTAGATTTGAGAGTTTTTGTGGGGTAAAATATAATTGCTACGCGAATTCTTAAAACAAAAAATTAAGTATTACTAATCTAAATTTCTCTAATCTTTATTCGAAAGTAGTATGTTTCTAATACATAATAATCAATCTTATTGTTATTTTTAAAGTTTCTATAGACTAGATATTGCAAATTTTATCATGCATTTTGCAAATGTTCAGATCTATCATTTACATTATTTGCAGAAAATGATGATGCAATTATGATACCTTGCTGTATATTTTTTTTTCAGAAATGATAAAAATATTGCCCAATCAGTCATGTTTGAAATGATTTAAACATTGAAAACTTTACATATATTACAGATCTTAAAGTACATCTTAGAACGAACAAAGAAATAGGAAAATCATTTTCGCCATTTTCAATTATAAAGGAGTTTGTAGCAATGAATAAAAAAAACCATTAGCTTAGTTTTGAATTTATACATGCGAAGAAAATTACATTGATTTATCTTGCCTATTAATACATTGGAAATACTGTTAAAACGTTATAATTATGTTAACTGTAGTCATCATGAGCATATCTAAATGGGGTCTGGGTTGGGACAAGGGGGTCAAATTTCTTGAATTTACGTAGTAAAATTACCCCAAAATATGCCTCCCTTCGGCAAACTAAAATATCCCTTGGAACCCCCCCCCCCCCCCCCCCCCCCCGCCTTCTGGACAAAATTTCCTGATTGTGCATGCTTATTCATACGCGGTAGATTGCAGGTTTTTAACGAAAATGTGCGTCTCATTTTAGAGTACCATGCAGTGACAGTACTTTATGCGTGCTTATTTATTTCAAATAGGATACTCTGCAACTTTGAAGTAATAACTGTTAATGACATTGATAAAATTAAATAGTATTCATTTTCGTGTCGATGTTTCCCATCATTAAGTGTAAAATTAAATGAAATGGTAGCCATTTTGAGCATTTTATAAAATGATTTATTGCAACTAAAATGTTTTGGGGGATTTTGTAAAATAATCGTCTTTCCTAAATTTCTACGAAAATATTCGTTGTATGAATCTAAAAATTAATTGAATTTAATTTCCAAATATCTTACTTCCTGCTTGCAGAACCTCACTGATGAAACGTCCACAAAAAGGCCTTATTTACATGAATGTCTGTTGACATGATATAACTCATGACTTTACCGCGAAACCCACAATATGACTAAGACGTGGTCACTGTTTTACATAGTTAACATTGCCCTTCATTGCGTACTTCACAGAGAGTTAAATGCTAATTATTACACTAACGATTTCAGAATTTTAGAAAACGGAAAAACAGGATTTCCATTTTTTTTCCCTCAAACATCAGCTTCCTTTTACTAATTTGAATTTTTCAAAACATTATAATTCCTCTTAAGAAGCGAGTACCAAATCAGTTATATCGGCATATATTTTTCTTTATTCTGTAGGATGTCTAACTAAATTTTTAATTATCCTCTTGCTCTTAATTAGCTTGTTGATTAACGAAAATATAGCATACATAGACGTCAATTTATTCTCTAAATGAGTGTAGTGCTTTGTCAAAATTCATCACAATACAATACACAAATCCACCATTGTAATGTTAAAAATGCTAATAACCCTCAAGGATATGAGAACGGATTAGAAAAAGTCATGGCTAGTTAATAATTAAAATATGTCATTTATGCTTAAAATATATAAAGATTTACAAGTTTTTTAGACAAAAAGCTGTAAAAGAACAATCAAAATAATAATTAATTAAATTTGCAACACCCAATATCACGTTTTTATACAGGACATATATATAGTGAAAGCTATCAACTGTCCTGGATTGATTGACGTTGAATATCATTTTCTTCAACATTTTTACTTGATAGAAACGAAAATGGACAATAGATCTAGACAACGCCTTTATTAGTCCCTCACAAAGTTGGATTGTTTAAACGTTCTATAGTAAAAAGAATCGAGAGAGAAATACTATTAGTTAAAATATTTTTTTCCATTGCAACCCAATAATTACAATTCAACCACAAGACCTTTCAATTACAATTTCGTGAAAAATATTTTATAAATCTATATATACAGAGAACCCGTTCATATCATTAGAGTATGAAACCGTAGGCAGGATTCTTCTGAAACCTTATCAATAATTATAACTCAATATTCTAAACGAAATTTTAACTTTCATTACATTTTCCTTCTATTGTAAGGAAACCAGTTCAGATTTTTTTTGTGATAGTATTAATGCAACATAGTTCATTTTGTTTATTACTGACTTTTTCAACTAAATACAATTTTCTAAAATATGATTTTATAAACACTATCGTGTTCATTTTAGGGAGAAAATGCCATGACAAAACATGGAGGAATTGCATTTAGTAAATGACCAATAGACAGAATTTTTTTTACAGAACACAAAAAAAGCAATCACTATGAAAGCTATGTAAGACGTTTTATCAAGGACAGATGAATTTATATGTTATCATAATATGCAGTGTTGGCATATTTATACCATTTTCAATACATACCCTTCCGTATATGTTAATCGTTTGATTAACATTAATGAAGGCGATACCTTTAATTCTAATGTTCTCTTCAAAAGTTTGTAACTTATGATTATTAACAAAGAAATTTCTTTTTATAGAACGACACATTTCTATACCATGCAATTACAATCAGTACATATGGACACTTAAATCTATTACAAGTTCCCGTCAACAGTCATACGCAATGGTAAACAGTCCTCTAGTAATCAGTAACCCACTCAGTTCTGATATATTTCTTCAGTTGTCACGAATCTTTAAAATATTCAAACTAAGAGATTATATCGGAAACTACATTACATATCATAAATCAATTTCCACCCACATTTATAAATTTCCTTTGATCTCCCTTCGGTGATAAAGAGTTTAAATGATATATACTTTTAGACAATATCAAATTGATATATTCACTACTTGTTCATTGCTACCTTTATTGAAAAACTTCGTGTTATTTACAATCTTATTGACTATGCTGAATAGGAATGACTGCACTTCTCTTGCATTTGGCTCTTGGACAATTTTAAATTGATATATGTCCTACTTATTCATTGCTACCTTATCGAAAAACTTCGCGTGATTTCCAACCAAATGACCTATGTTTGATACGACTGTTTGTACTTTTAGCCAGCGTCCGTTACAAAGTACAGCCGAGCCCCCCCCCCCCCCCCCCCCCCCCCCCCCCATGACGGAACGGATAACCCAAAACTGAATTTAAGAGATGAAACAATGTGAAAAATAATCAAATTATTATAACAGGAAGCATACACACGATAGCAACAGAAGGCATTAGACTTAAGCTAAAAAAAAAACATGAAAAAACTTTATAATAAGGACAAATATTAGAACTTATTCACTCTAGAATCATTAGGCAAAGTGTTCGTCATTTTAAGAAACATTTTATTGATAATTAACGACATGTAAGTAGTTAATATGTTGACTTTCGATGGATATGATATATGGTTTACTCAAGTTATTCGCAGTTTGTGTATTTTGTATTACTCTAACAACAGAAACCATTCTTTCTACCAAATTAATTGGAAAATCGCAAACAGAAATTTTCCCATCATATTGAATCTTCGTTACCGCTTAACTTTCTTCTAAGTAAATGTAACATTTAGTCAACAAAATGCGAAGGTATTAAACATACGTAAATATTTTGCTAAAAGGTTCACGGAATACTAACAGCCCATTAAAGGATGAGACTTCAGATGAAAGTGAAACCCCATCAAGTGATTAGTTAGCACTATCTGTAAGACTCGAATTTAGGTCTCTTGTCTATCAACAGGTTAGTTTTTGGATTAGCATCTGTTAAAGATAAACTTGTATCTGTTGGCAATACTCCCAGCAAGGTTATATAAACATGCACATGGGTATGAAGGTTCCTCCGAGCAATACCAATACTACCTGGGACCAGCCCAGAAACGGTGCCTAAGAAACTATGTATTGCGTGTTAAATGAACTGGTGGAAGATCTAAACAAATCTTATCGTTTCATTGTGAATTAGTGTTTTCTCTGAGAGGTTAGATATGGCGGAGTGTAAAATTCATTGATAACGACCCATAGAAGGCGCCTTGAAAATTACCCCAAACACGGCATGTTTGTTTTACAAAGCGTTTGATTCTTGACCAAAACAAATGCATATTAAGTTTGCCTTGAATACGAAAATTCGCATATGCAGACGAAGAAAGAAAAATAAAGGATTTCAAACGTCTAAAACGTGACAGCCCTGATGTAAAAAGTGTTAAGGTTCCTGGAAAACAAGCAGATTTGCTGAATATTAGACAAAACAAACGAAAATCAAGTTGCACTTTTGTCATTGATTATATTTAACGACCAAAGAAGTCATATTACAACACCTGACTAAATACATTATAAAGGGAATTTGTGTGTTTGTGGGTAAATCAAATAAAAAATGATCGTTAAATTAAGCGAAGATAGGTTAAATAATAAAGTTAGAAAAATATGACAAGAAAATTTAAGAGTAAACTTAATTAATTAACATTGCAAAAATACAAATTAGTATATTAAAAAAAAAACACCCGCTGTATATATATCACATGTGAATTTTTAAAAAATATTTTTGACGTTTATGATATTTCTCTTTTTTTAATATATCAATTTAGCGCAATCGGAATATATTCATTCATACAAAAAGTAATCTTTGCATATTTTTAAATCATGTATGCGTTCAATATTGTACATGGTTATAGGTATTTATACAAGATACCCTAGGAGTTCGGTAATCATCTGATTGTTTGAGTGCTTTGTTTTAAAGAACGAAATACATGTAGTAAGTGCATTCGACACGGACCATGTTGGCCGCCTTAAAGACCAAATGGCAACTGTCTTTCATGATAAAAGATCACTTTTGTGACAACCACGTGACTGTCATGTACGACTGGTATGTTATTGTAAAACATAAACCAAAAAAATCTTCAATAATATGTAACGTGAAAATTCATGGGAATAAACGTAAAGTAATTTACACGTGTACACGTGCAGCTTTCACCAGAAATTCATGAAATCCTCTTTTCATATCAAATTACGTGGGACAATTTGGCTGTGTGAGTGCACTTGTTCTAAACATTTAGGTATATACTATTTGTATTTAGTTTTTTTGTGGAAATCTTGATGTTGTATCGTATTTTCGTGTATTTTGTTTTATCTGAATAAAATTATTTTATTCATTTTAATAAGGATTTATTCGTTTTATTTACATCCTTTATATGTTACTTTACCTAGACTGAAGATAAAAACATTAAATTCCTTGCTACATATTTTCATACTTTGACTTTTTTTGTATTAAATCTTCTATTACAATCATGTAAAAGTTAATGCTAAAAACACTGTTATATCAAGTGAAATTCTATAAATATTTTCTTGACCAAAATACCCATAAAATGTGGGAGGAGGATGAACACATTGGTCACGATTCTAGATACACGCAGACACATCTGAAGTTTTCGAATCTTTCAAGGCCTTAGGAAGTTTGCACGTCTAGGTATTCCGCGATAATGGGCTTCAAATGATGATCTCTTTAATGACAACCACGCTGATTTACAACCCGCCAATTTACTGATAAGTTCGCCTTTAATGGGGGAGATTATTTCAATATCTGATGCAGTTTGGGTGGGTGTCAGGTGACTCTGGCTTTTAGAATTTAACAGAGGTGACATACTTTTAATGATGACGCCCTCAAAAAGAGTCGTCATTGACAAAATGGTGCTGATTAATGTTATTCATTGACAGACGTGATTGGAAACTAGAAGACAAGCTTTGATTGATCAGAAGACATGCATTCTATTTATATTGATATTTCTATTGTTTTGTTTTTGGTTAAGATTATTACTCATGTACAAGGGTTGATCTAAAAGTAATGTCAAACACTGCATCGCACTTTTATTTGGCGCTGTAATATATTAGAGAATATGATGAATTAAAATTTGCACAATCATCGTTTTTCTGTGTTATATGCGCTTTGTGAAATGTTTTAATGTTTTAATTAGTTAGTCTTTAATTCTGGACAATCTTACAGATTACTGATTAAAACTGTTTCTTGTTTACTTCGAGTGGACAATATAATACATGAAAATTTCGATTTTTTAAATCATTTAATAACCATAAGGATATATTCTCGTGTCAGTTTTGGAATATATGCACTTATTATCATACCAAGATAACAAGTATTGATTTAATTTGTTTATTAGATATCTAATTAATTTCAACATTATTTATATCCATTTTTTTTTCAGACGAAATAATAGATATTAACAAAAAAAAACAACCATCAAATTTCAAATATTTATTCATAGTATACACAAACTACAAAATTTACACACATGGAACCAGTATAATAATATTGGTTATAGTTAAAATATATCGTTAATGGTTTTTTTTAAAAATAGTTGACGTTTCATTCACTTACATCCCTATGTTTTAATTTAATACTTTTGCTTCAGAAGAAATGTTTTTAAAAAATCACTACTTAAAAGTAGGCCGGATTTTTAACATACAATGTTCAGTTCGTTATAAAATGTAATGCAAACATTAAATACTGTAAATAAAAAAAATAATGTAAAAATATAGGATAGCGGTTTCAACTGTACATGTCATATTGATATTTAACAAAATGTTTGAAATAAAATTTACGTCATAAACTTGTGCATTTCTGTTCATTGACAGGTAAATATTTTCTTTTCAAAATACGTATTACACCGCAATCCACGTTCTCAAGCTGAACAGTTTCTTTGTGTTTTCGGGGAAACAGCCGCTCGCATTTCGTCTTTACGGAAGGGTTGTCGTTCACAAAAAACACATTTACAAGACTTCGACCCCGGGTGGACCAGAACTTTAAGGATGGCAACGGCGAAATTTTCCGGAGAATTTTCGTATGTTAACAATTAAAACCGCAATTAACACGTTTTTGTTCCCGTTGCTTATCAACATCTTTATCCCAACAATGTACAGGTGTATTCGTTAAATCGCTTGGCCCGGAAGCGCGTATTTTACCTATCATCAAGGCTGTCCAGCGAAACCAAATAAAGGCGTTTTCCGCGCACACATGCGCGTTTGGTACTTTGGGTGAACAAACTGTATAAATACTGCGGATTTGAAAGTAAATTTCAGTTCCTCAATTCAGACCAATACATTTCAGTCTTGTTTTGACAATATAAAGAGACAGCTTTCACAATGTTGGTTTTCGCGGGCGTTTTGGTTTTGTGTATTGCCTCGGTAAACTCTGTAGGTATTTGTGAGGGATTATTTGGTGTACAGTGGAAGATGGACCCTGTAGACTGCTCAAAGTTTTACTGGTGCATGAATGGTAGAGAGTATGAATTCAAATGCCCCGCAAACTCCGTGGTGAACCAAGAAAGTCGATCATGCGTTCCAAAAGGTTCTTCCTACGACACATGTAAGACTTTATTTAAAACTTTTCTGTAACCTTTTATCTTTAAAAAAAACCTAACTGAGAGAAAATGTGTTTACATTCTCACTTGTATTGTAAAGTTAAAGCAATAATATTTCAAATGCATTTTTGCTGTTCATATTTGGCTTAGTGCAATTTACAATGCATGAATTATTTGCAATATTTTTTTTTTGAGAAAAGTTTGTTTGAAAAGGCAGTATACTGCAGTCGCTAACGTATCGTTAACTGCAAACGTTAAACATCAATTTTAAGTATTATACTTCGTAAAAATTACTTTTAATTATCTTATTAGGAATTCAGAATAAATAATAAAATTTACTCTTTAAATTCCTAGTATATCAAGATCGCATCGATTTTTTAATCAAAAATATTAATGTAAAACCATTTTTGCAGGTACTTTCCAGAGGCCCCAACAGGTTGTTCCTTCAATATGCGACATGAAGGCCCAGACCCGCATTGCTCACCCAGAGAGCTGCGCAAAATTCTACGACTGTTCTAACAAGAAAACAGGAGGGGGAGATCCCGAGGTCGAAGAATGTAAATACCCTTTCTTATTTGATGAGGAGACCTTGCGGTGCGAGCACTTCAGCACCACTAAGTGTGGAAGACGGTTCGAGCCAAAAAATCAATGTAAGCACTATATAATCAATATACAAACTTAACACGCTACTCTAATGGAAGTGCAAAGATATGGAAATTACATAAACCGCAAATCTATAAAAAGTAATGAGCTGTATTTTTAAAAGATGACAAAACCACAATCTGTCAAATTGGTTCATCAGGTAACTATAGTTAAACAGCCGTTTATAAACTTAATTGATATAGCTATTTATTTTGAGTAAGGTTTATATTTTATTAGCATTGCTTTAGTTTTTTCCCGAAATTTTAGACATCATATGAATGAAAACCACAAATTAAGTAATTACAAAAAACATAATAGAGGGTCGAAATATGTCAACAGACTGTGAAGAATAATTAACAACAAATTAAAATCTAAATATACTATGTCACAATTAAAAATTAGATAAGTTTAAAAAGCATGACTGTTTTCTATCATAAAAAATGCCGGAAACCGGATTTTAATGAGTAATTACAGTTCGGGTTAATATTTTCATTAGGAACACTGTTGTGGGTATTTCATGTTGCATATTTAATATTCCTCATTATCGTTTCAGGTGACTACGATTCCAACAAATGCAGATCTGCCCACTGCATCCCGTGCCACGTCCGGTATCCCAGCTGTGATGGCTTCGGAGACGGCATGAACCCCTGGAAAGGTCGCGAGGGTTCTCCCAATTACGTCATATGCCAGGAGGGTCGCGTTGTGTACCAAGGAGAGTGCCCGCGATACGCCGATACCCAGCATATTTTCCACCCAGTCAAAAAGCTTTGTGTAGATTTTAAAGAAATGGACATGTAAAGCAATAGATCACCCCTTTTCTCCCTTAATCCTCGTTCATTCGATATCTTTCATCAGCGTTAACCCCTTTGATTACATAGACTGCAATGCCTTTTTCTGTGATTATCATTTTCTGTTTATGTCGAATTTATGTCAACGTCACAAGACACAACGATTGCGTAACATAGTTTGGTGCTCAGTTTAGCAAAGAAAAAGAGTTGCAAGAGTAGGATGTTTGAAAAAAAAAATTGACGGCGATTTGTCTAGAAATATCTACAGTTAACTGTGTACATACATACATTCCTTACGTATTTTGTCTTTCACCAACGTCAGTTCCAAGTCATACTTTACATAGTTTGTATGATTAAATTACAATGTTACTATCAAGAAATCCTATTAATTTCACATATCACAATCATGTATTTGAACGTTTTTTCATTATCCTTGCTTTTGTAAACAATGTTTTGTTATTTATTGAAGTTTGTAATGATAACGGGCAGAGCCCAGCTTTTTTTTTATTATCCAATAAATGAAATCATAAATCTATCTTGTCTCTGTTCTTAAAGTGTGTATGTTGTATTTTCTTCAAATAGCAAATAACTTCCACAT
The DNA here is from genome assembly GCA_033439105.1 of Magallana nippona. NCBI lineage: Eukaryota > Metazoa > Mollusca > Bivalvia > Ostreida > Ostreidae > Magallana > Magallana nippona. The sequence continues at coordinate 12,831,219 of CM065921.1, forward strand.
CATGAGTATCAAAATTGGTTTTAATATTGAAACGAATTTAAAAAAAGAAAAGAAAACTTTATCAATGCAGCTTAAGGGTTATTTAAACAAAATGCTTTCTTTGGTGATTCATGTGGGATACGAAGCTAGCGACTTTGCAGAAAAATACATTACCCGCGTAAGCGGTTTATTCAATTTCTTTCTGCAATGATTGCAGCCAATAAGCTGCACATTGCAAATCTATCTCTAAAGGGAGGGAAGGGGATTACAGCATGACCAACGTGGTGTATGCGGTGTGTATGCACATTTGTGTATATATTGTGGACAAGATAGTATACAGAAAACGCTATTCAAAACCATGTAGTTCTGAAGTACAAAAAGTCAAACTCTAGTCGTGTTCTAGATATCGATCAGTTATTCCTCGATCGAGATATAATATAATAGAATATAGATATCGAAACATGGCTATAACTTTATGTGTAGATAACCAAAACAGCACAACAGATGACAAGTTTAATTTGCTCAATGTGTTCAACAAAAGTTTAAATTTCAAAGTATACTATAATCTCCGATGACAGGTGAGTTCAGAGGCTGGGTACTTAACAAATTAACCATCAGATCTACTTTAAATGTTTAGAAATTATGTTTTGTAAAGAGAAATTCCAGATGTATTACCTTTAGAATTTGAGTATTTTCTACATCTTATATAGAGCTCTATTTCTAATGGAGATCAATATAGTCCAAAAATGGCCACGAGCATCGAGCCCTCTTAATTTAATGTGCGCATTGATATATATTCTGAAACACACACGAAAAAAAAAACCATTTCCTATTACCAAGTGATGCTTCGAGGGGCTCTTGTTTTCATTGGTTTACGGGTTTCGAAAAGGTTTGATTCATTTCGGGTTATCAGATAAAGAACTCTCTGAGCTCATTGTTCCTTTCAAATTCACAATTATACATTTAAATACCAATGCATGAAGCAGATTGTTCATCCCCGTATACTGTTTTCTCAAGGTAGTATATTGTACATTGTAAACAAGGAAATATTCACACCCGTGTTATTTTTATTTTCGCTCCTTTTGCCTTCATTGTCAGCGGACGAATTTAAGACTTGACGAATTCCAATGTTTCATGTTATCTCTCTTTTAAAAAACAACCATGTGAGAGCGAATTCAAGACGGGGCGAAACTGTTTGCAAGTGAAGAAGAGCGAAAATAATACGGGGCGAAAATAACCCTGTATACAGTATTCGTTATTTTCACAAAAATCCGGGTTTTTTTTCGTCATCAATATTAAATCGCAATAGATACCAAAGGCATAATCATTAAAAGTATTATAATTGCTATAAGACATATCTAAAGTCGCGAAAAATGACACAAATAAACAAGAACAAAAAATTAAAATTACGAATTTTCCCCTTAAGTTGCCGATATTAGAACACATATGGTGGCGGTGATGTCCCACCACTTGTCCGATGATAACGGTTTAGCCACTGCATGTGTGTGGTATCTTTTTAGCTTAAATGTAACTTACCAACTTGCTTATTTAATTAATTTCGAGCCCCATTATTCGAAGAAAGTAATTCCGTTTTGACTTTTTAGTCTCGGCAATTAACTACAATGGCATTAGCAATACACACTCAATCGGAATATTACATCTTTTTCAGAAAAGATTATTTTCTTTATTTTTTTAACAAGTCTTAGTTCGAAAATTCAATTCAATGCAGTTTATTTTCTCATACTATTAAACTTGTACATAAGGAACAATATACTGTATACAGGGAAATATTCGCCCCCATCTTATTTTCGCCCCTTTCCCTCTCGTTGTCAGCTAGCGAATTTAAGACTGGGCTAATTTCAATGTCTCAAATAATTTCATTTTTAAACACAACTGTGTGTTTGCAAATTTAAGAGGGGGCGAAACTGTTTGCAAGTGTACATGTAGAAGGGCAAAAGACACACCGGGCAAACAAATCCTGTATACAGTAATTTTAATGTACTTTAGTCAAAGATATGAGTAAAATAGTTGTATGAATTTTATTACAAAAAGTGTGCAAAATGAAATAGGACAGACAGCGTCATGAAATTCTGGATCATATAAAATGAAAAAAAGTTTTATCAGAAACTTTTAAGCATGAGTTGACATTCGGTTTTTTAAATATGTGATAGCGTTTGGTCTTTGTGCCTAAATATTTTTTATCACACTACATTAAACCCTTCCCAAGTTTTTGCAAGGGTCGCGCGAGTCTTCCGATGGTGAAAATTTCTCGCCGCGAACCAATCCTTGGCGTATTAGTGTAATATCAACACAAGCTTGATGGCGAAAAAAATATCTCCGCGAACCAGTTTATCTTTGATAGAACACAAGATAAAGTGATCGCATATAAACTTCATTTACAGTATTCTTTGCATTTCACAATCTTTACCGTTAAAAAATTGGATTACGAAACTGAATGAAGATAGTTTCTAAATTCCATAAATAATTTTCAGAACCAAACTCATGCGAAGAAATCATGTACGCATGTCCCTTTAAAGAATTGTTTACGTCACGTGGCCAGTTTCCAGTATAATGTAACCTATTGTTCATTCAAAGTTCAAATGTAAACTTTGTTCAGCATTATATATCGCTTTTTATAGGCGGCAATTCGTTTAACATTCAAATTTAACGATCTTAAGGTGTTTTTTGCACAACACGTGTATTTAAGATCTTTTGTATACATTTAAACTATTGTTTTATAAAATGTTCATTACACTGCAGTTTTGATTGGAATTTATAATCCTATAATCCAGAGACCTATCAATGACTTATCGGCTACTTAACAATATCTTTGTATAAACAAACTTAATAAAAATCAAATTCAATGTTTTATAAAAAAAAATCAATAGTATCACAAGTTGATCAAACGTAAAGCCCGTCCACAACAACTTCTTCAAGCACGAGTAGACTGTCGCCATAATCAGCATGCGGGTCTGTGCTATTGCTAGGTTGAACTATCTTCAGAGTAACATATCTCCCGAAGCGTGATGGCCTGCACTCAATGGTAAGTATAGCCCCCGTCCACTGCACCCCTACGAATGTGTTCGGATTGTTTTCTTTATCGTTGCAGAGGTGCTCGAATGAAAGATCACGAGACTTTCCCGAGATTTGTTCAGTTCCTGTGAAATTTCGAGCGGATGTATGAGTGTTCGGATAATATTCTCAAAATACGTAAGTACTGGCCGTTTTTCGTATCATATCTTACTTTAATATATATTAAAACATGAAAATCTATTCTGATCCATGTCTTATTTCATCATCTAGCAGTTATTTAAACTAAACGATGATATTCAGGTCAGAGTTATCGTTCGTGTTCAACCACTCTACACGTGGTTGAAAATATAAACATTAGGTTTCTTGATAAAATCATAGCCATGTTTGATGATTTGGTTTGAAAAACTATGCTTTTTATAAAAAGAATGGATGTCTGTTTTGTGTAAAAACATGATAGTATATCAAGCCAATCTTAAGGAACATTCTGCATAAAATAGTGTAGTCTGTTTCACTACTGATGATATTACTAGGTCAGGCGGGGAACGAAAATTAATTCTTAGGGGGGATCGCTACTAAGCATGTTAATTGTTGCAAAAGCAAAAAATAGTTATATTTTTTCTTGTAATATTTATTTCTAGAACTCATTTTATCTACCAATTAATGAAAATAAAGTTTAAAATCCATACACGTCTACTTTTTATATTTGACTACAAGTACCTAGATTGTAGGAAATAGACTATAACCACGAGGCAAAATTATTACTGCGAAACTGAAAGGATCAAATATAACTACGTGGTCTAAATTTAAATGACATTAACATTCGCAGGGGTGCACTTGGTACTGGGTATGTGCCACAAGTTACCATCACTGACCAGTCGGAGGATTTCCCCACTCTTATCTCCACACTGTGAAGCAACTGACCTGTAACATGTGTAAACGTTTCATATCCGATATTGCGTCATCTTGCTATGCTACATGTAACTTTAAACTCTTATGTCTAGATTGTGAGTCAAATCACTTACGAACGTGCATGACAAACATAAATTCCAGAACATGTTTAAGTTCTAGGCATACCATGTTATATGACCAATTAAGTACATGTACATGTACATTGGATCATGTGCCTTTTTAAAAAAATACTTTTGAAACATCGTTTTCATGCAATGGTGTATCGAAATTTAACTTTTGAGTACACGAGGCACATTTCATGGTCGACTAGAGGTAAATACATGTACTAGTATTCCACTGATTAAAAAAAGATACATATTATACCATGGTCGTCTAACGGTTGATAATAATCACGTTCTTGATAATACTATATATAGTATATCTCGCAAGGTCGATGGTGGCCCAGACAGAAGGATATTTCAGAACATGATCACCAAATTAAAAGAATGACATGTAATATGACCAATTTATTTCACAGATGTGTGCATTAGACTATGTACCATTTCAAAATAAGGAAATATAGAACATTTACTAGTCTAGCAGTAAAGTATTGCAGTGCTTTAATCACATTCATACCCCAAGAGTAGGCTCTGTTGAAAATGATCACATTCTTGATAATACTATATCTCGCAAGGTCGATGGTGGCCCAAGGATACGGTTCGAAATACGTTGCAAATTTTTCGGGTGCATTGGTTATCCCATCTACAAGGTAGCTCCATTTCAATTCCACGTAGTCCGATAAGTGATCCATGAGGTTGGAACTGACAGTGACGTTTTTATTCATAGATAAATTTTCTGTTTACATAATAGAAATAAGTTTTGGATGAAACATTTGTCACATAATTTGACATTTAAGTTCCTTTTGTAATTGTAAAACACATTTGTTAAAAAAATTCACAACTTTTACTCTATTCCTATTCCTTAATATCAATTTTGCTTCTTCATATCATCAAGAAAAGTTACAGTAAAAGAAAACAAATGATTATTCAAAAACTCTTATTTTTAATTGAAGCACTTACCGGACCTACTTCGATGTTCCCAAACGCCTCCATTAAAATATGCATTCCTTTCATCGTCAAATAAGTCCTCAATAACTTACAAGATAACTGCTGAGAGCTATACAGATATCCATTGCATAGAGAAACGCTTTGAAAACATGCCAATGTACACGAAACAAACGCAAGGATTAGGTTATGACTTATATAGTACAGTGCAGGCGTTCGAACGCTGCATCTCTCTCGTAACGTGCGCTTACATCACAGGAGCTTTCTGCGTATTTCAAAAAACAGTGGTCAAAACAAAAACAAAAGGCAAAACTTTATATGGCAACAGGATTGACATCTTCATGTCAGATCAAAACAAAGTATAGACATTTTAACTAACCAATGAGATATATATATATAAACCAGCCAATCGCCTGACGATGTTGCGAAGTATTTAGTAAATCGAAAGCCTATTTTTGTTGCTAGCTTCTGTATCCTTTTACAAATCCAAAATTTTAATATGAATAATTAAAGATTTCTTATGAACTACGTAGCTCGTATAAAATAATAATATAACCTGTCAATAACTTCCTTTTGATCATGTTCTTGTAATAAAGTGACTGGACTCCAGATGATAATGAATCTTATTTGTCCGCTTTTGAAATTGCATGAAACTAAACTGTACTGTTTTTCTCATATTTTATATGCAAGTTGTTTTTAATATATATATATATATATATATATATATATATATATATATATATATATATATATATATATATATATATATATATATATATATCTTAATTTTATTATTTATGCAACGCGGAAGTTGCCATTTTGTTGAATTAGAAATAAAGCGTATGCATTTATTTGTGTGTATATTTCTTCTGGACAGAATATATGATCAAACATACTTTCAGATTTTAAATATGTTTTTGTTGCATTTCAAATATTTGTAATTTATACATGAAAATAGTTCAAGAACTTTCTTCTACAGTTCACAATTGATGAACTGGAATATGATGATTTTTCAACTCTCCATTCAAGGATTTTGATGCTGCTAATAATTCTAACAGAGCTAGAGCCATGGACCATGAAATATGGCCTTTTTAAAAAACAAATCCACCATATTTTGACTATTGATAGTATAGACTTTAAGCTTTTCATAACTGTGTTTCTTTTTCCATATTTATCATACCTTTTTAAAAACGGAGTTTACAATATGGCACTGTTTTGATGAAAAAATGTAAGACAAACGTCATTTTTTGTAAAGTAACGTCGTAAAATAGAAGAAAAAAAACTACGTATGACGTGAGTGTGATTAAATAAACCAAAAGAAAAATTACCATAAGAAGCTGATATACAATAAAGTTCAACAATACAGGAATCAGTGTTGAAGGTCAGTATTACGGCGGTGCATTTAAAAATGTCGGTGTCTTCAAGGTTCTTTTTTCTGCAATCTGAAACTGAAGACAAGGCATTAAATTATACCGATATTATAACAAATCAAGAGGGGGTCTACGAGAAAACCATGCATAAAGCTATTCATGTTAGGTTCTTTATTTTAGTTCCTTTTATCAAAATTATCAGTTTGCATGTATTTTAAGCATTTCCTGTGAATTTGGTCAAAATTTGGCAATTGATATTGATTACAGCACCCCCTTTGGTTGCCATTAGCAACAATTCCATAAAGTATCGAAAATCATGAAGAAAATACCAAGTTAATGAGTAGGTATATTTCAATTTAAAAAAAATCAATAAAAAATATATTTGACACACATACATATATAAAGAGTGTTTATCATATCCATCATATAACATTTTAAATTCTGAAGGCACCAAAGAGAGACAACTCTTACAATCTCATAATGTTCTAAATATATAATTCCACTGATCTTATTTCATAAAATTCTAAGAGCAATAACACGTGATACACACTTTAGAAAAAAATAAATTTTGTATTTTCTGGAAGGTCTTTAAATGGCATTCTTTCATTAAAAAGATTCGGACACGAAAAAATCAACAAGCTATGCTTAAAACAAATATACATCATTTTTATCAAAATATCCATTTTTAACCCACACAGGAAGTACATGTTTCTCTGTTATTTATAAAAAAAATTATTGTAAAATCATTTGATAATATGAACATGAAAATCTGTTTTTTGTAACTGTGCATGATGTTTTGAAACAAAAAAGATAAAAAAAAAAAAAAACAACACAATATCATAGAAAGACCCACAACTGTCTCTGATTATTTTCTTAATACATGTATTAAATGTGAAAAGTTGTCATTTTTGCTAAAAAAAAATATTGCTAAGCTTAATAAAAACAAACAGTCTTGTATACATATTGTTAATAAATATTATTTGATAAGGTCAACAGTCAAATTATTTGCACTTTATTTCTATTGCATCTTAACAGGTATTACAATTCGTTACATTATAATTAAAGCAATATTCATTGAAGATGTATTAACATAGAAAATCAATAATTAAGGCTATAGTCTGTCCCAAGATATTTATGCAGCACATTTGGCCGATTTTTAATAAAAATATACATATCTGTGAAAGAAGTGTAATTGAAATTGATGAAAGGGATAATTTCCAAGATATCTTCATTGACACATTATCATTTTTCACTCATAATTGTCTACAGGAACGAAAACAGATTTCTTACGGAGATTTATAATGGGAAATGTTTACATCTTTTCTCCATTCGGAAGTCACTCGGAATACCTCTCGCAATTTTTCAACGTTATCATCCGGGTCTGCTTCAATATAAAATCCCCGTAGAAATTACATATTTTAGCCCTGTATTGAAAAATGATCAGCTAGAGGGGGCGATTCAACAAAATTGTCTTGGAAATTTTTCATACTTTTGAATGAACATCATTTGAACCCTGAGGTATCTATAAATATCGAGTAATTAAGCAAAATGTGAATCCAGGATATCTTGGGACAGAGTATAGATTGATAAATCATCAAACTTATGATTTTAAACATCAATTACATAAAATCACAATTTCAAAGTAATTTCATATTTAATTCAAAACCAGTATTAATGCATACCAACTTGTCTATTTCATTTACATGTAACAAACATTGGTAAGTATGCTTACAAAACTTAATTGATATTGTGTACAAGAATATGTACAAGAAGTACAAAAAATATGAAAACCTCTGGTACTTACACATGCATTTAAAATAATAATTATCAAGACACTGTAGTCATTAATTTCAGTCTGTCTTTTTATAATCATACAGGATATCTAATTACCTATATTTACTCACAAGAAACATTTAAGAATGGCCAAGGACTAACTTAAATCTGTGTCATAAAATTCCTGTCATCACTGGATAGTACACAATTCTCTCTTATGTGAAAAAAATCAAACACTTTTAAATCATTATTTATCCCACCACCACATTTAAGAACAAGATATCGAAAAGTAAAACCTATTCTGCAACAATGTTGAATAAAAGAGCAAATTTAGATAGTAAAATTTTATATTTTTAAAAATTATGGGAATTTCATTTAACTCAATATTACAGTATTTCTGCAAGCCTATCATTCATAATATCAATATTTGTGTAAATTACGTAAACATGATTTCCAACAATACCGGTATATTCCAGTTAAATGCATTTAATCCACAAGTTCTTTGGTTATGTCTTGAACAGTATCAAAATGTTCTGCTGCCTGAAGACTACAGATGATATTTTCAAGAATTTTATCCTGCTCATCACCGACCTCCTTCAACTTCAATCCCTTAGCCTGTGAAGTAGAACTTGTCAGTTTCTGCTTTTTTGTGACAAAACTGGCAAAAACACCTCTAATTTGCTGCTGTGTCAACCATTCACATGGACTAAAATGTCTTTTCTTATCTGAGTCTTTTTTCTGATCGCATCTGCTTGCTTACTGTGTATGGGTTTGCCTTTCGACCAGTCTTTTCTCCTTTATCAAAAATCTCAAACAAAAACTTTTTCACAGCACTGGAAAATCTTGCACTTTTCTTCCTTTGTTTCAGTGCATATGCCTGTGTTTCATATGAGACTTCATCAGCCACACTTCGATCACCTGTTTCAATGCTGACACTGGGTTAAGTAGATCTGATTCTGGTACATGCCTGCACCCACATTCCTTTCGAGGTGTCCAGTATATTGTCAGCCTCTTCATTGTCGACGTCGTACACGGTTACCAATAGCTAGGTGGTTTAGCAGTTGACTCTCTTTTTTGAACTCTTTTACACAATCAGGATCACAACATGACAGCAAACGACTTGTAGTTTTCTTTTGTCTTGGTTTCTCAGTGGGTGGTTTGGGGTTTGCAACAATCTGTTGTGAAAAAAATAGAAGTATTACATGCATGTTCACTCAAATGTATAAAAATCGCAATATAAAATTGAACTGCATGAAACAAATGAAACTTTTAGGATTAAATTCTTACCATATCTTCTTGGATGTCCACCATGTTTTTTTTTTTAAAAATATGTAAATGCAAGGAAACAGTTCTTAAAAATATATACCTTCGCCTATAGGAACTGAGAGTTGCAGACGCAGCCATAGCTCTCTGCTCATAACTGGCGTGATGCCTCTGTCTGGCTTTGTTTTGGAATTTTCAAAGAAACGGATGTGCACATCAGTGTTTGCTCCGCTTCCAATACAAACCAAGAAAATCCCTGTGAAACTGGTAATTTTTTCTTTCTAGATGTGCTGCAGTAATGACATTCACCCCCACTCTGCACAGAATTTAGATAACTTTCTGGCAGGTCTATGCCTTTAGAGTTCGCAGTCAAGTATCTTAGATGGTTATATGTTGTTTTCACACAGTCTTTCAAACAATATATTACATTATTGTCACAATCTGTCGCTCTGCCAAAGCTACAAACACCGGACGGCATTTTCCCTCCATGTAAACAATAGGATTTTCCCCCTTCACTTACTGAAGAGTATACAAAGGGGGATAATTTCATAACATTTTCCACTGATTTTCAAAGTTGGATATATTGTAAATTACAGTAAATCCAACAAATTCCCTTGAAACAATGGTAAACAATATAATTTTTATTTAGATTAACAAATCAAAAATATTATTTATCCGTTGTATCAAACATATAGCTATTCAGCATTTGGATACATTAAAGTCAAGATATTCACTCTACTTCAAAAACCCACTGGGATTCCCCCAAAGAACCACATGGTGAACAAAATAATGCTTTTATGGATAGTTATAATTATTGACTCCTTGAAAACAACAAAAGTATATGAATCTTTTGTGTTTATTGATATTATTTTAGGAGTTGTAAAAGTTTCATTTTTTACTCAATTTTAACCTACTGGGAAAAGCTAAAAATAGATTCAGGGATACTTAGGAGGGTACATCCATCATTTATCTTTTTACTACAATTATTTATGATCATCCTCTTTAAGATAATATAAATGCAAATGCCATTTTTTAAAGTGTCTTGAATAATTTTTTTTTCACTTTGCATGGTATTCTCGTAGACGCCCTCTTCATAAAAATAAAGAAATTAATAATACAGAAATACGGTACTTGAATTTAACAAAGACACAGGCCTAGGTAAATCTCGAATTTTGATTTATTACAGTATGTGCACATTATTCTGCATGATTATTTTCTTCGTTTCAAGGCTTCGATATTTTCTCACGAACCTGACGTTTTATAGCAGTTAAATGCCGGGGTATATTCTTCATTAATTATATGAAATTTTATTAGTATTTAGTAATTTCAAAACAGGCGATAAATACGTTTGCATCATATGGTACCTTAAATTAAAAAAATAAAACTTTTATTCCTTTATTAAACAAAAACCAGATATAAAAATGCATGATAAATGCTGCAACTAGTAATCAAAAACCTTTATTCAAAAGTCCCACTTTCACTAAATTGTCAGTCGTGCGCTCGGTTTCCTCATGTATATAAAAACTTGGTTTTAGTTTTTACAGATGTATTTTAAGTGTGTTTTGTTTTTCAATTATTTTGATCTTTTGTTCCAGTTTATTTGATTTTTTCAAGACAAAATCAAAAAAAGAACAACAAAACAAAAACAAAACACATAGGAGAAAAAACGAAACAATCAACGCTGACCTGTAATCTTTTCTCCAATAGAGCTTGTTACAATATCATGGCTGATATATTGAAATAATACTAGATTAAAATTACTGCAGCCGTATAAAAAATGTGCTTAAAAGCAATAATGCTTTAAAGGAAAACCCAGACTGTACTGGTAAGTTTTATTAGCAAAATACTAAAAAATAAGGATTCAACGTTTTAAGCATGAAAATACAGTATAAAATTACCTACAAAAATATTTCTTTCTTAAACCATTAATTAATTTCTGCTATTTCAATAAAAACTAAAGAAAAAAATATCACCCTATAATAGAGTGTTCTGTTTTATTTTTTGATGCTATTTTTTTCAAAATATGTCAAATACATATTGCCACACGTGAGTTCCTCCAAGAAATTTTGCAGGGAGGTGCATATATGAAATATCCATCAGTTTTATAAGTTTCAAAGAGGTACTCAAGTGTGGCCACATTCGAATTTGGGAAGTACTGCAGTACAATATACAATCTAGCTTTTTTAACAACCAATGTATGTTTGATGTTGCACATGTTCTAGACGGCGGGGCCAAGATGAAAAAAAAATACATATGTAGAGAAGCTGGATATTATACCCTACTTAATAGCATTTGACAATTTTTATTGTTTCAAACTTGAATTTTAATAAATATTTAAGGCACATTTTGATGCTTCGTGGCTCTAGCTATTTCTTTGTAACAGATCCTACATTAAATGGATTTAACGGTTATCTATATTTATGGGAGCATGAATAAATATTTTATTTTTCAATGGAATTGTTGTTTGAGAACAAACGCATCCAAGTCTGTGACAATCACCACATATCTGATGCTCATATTTATTTTAAAAGTAATGGTTGTGTTTTTCTTTGAATCATTAGATTAAATATAATCTATTTCCAAATTTTACAAATGCAAGTCACAACAAATGACTTTTCCGATCAAAATCCGCATTAGAAGTAAACTCTCTTCTTTCATCACATGCCTTGAGTTGTAAAATGTCTTCCAGTTCTTATAGTAATATGAAACCGACACAACTGTGCCATTTACCTTTCATCTATAGGGAAAAATCTTCTTCCCTGAAACCGATCGGCCAGAAAAGCTGAAACTTGTGTGAAAGCATCTTCGGTAAGGGTAGATTCACGTTTGCTTAAATCATGATTCCCAGGGGTAGGGTAGGGCCACAGTGCGGGGAGGGGGGGGGGGTCGAATTTTCACATCGGAATATATAAAGAAAAATCTATAAAAATCTTTTTCGTAGAAACCGTTCAGCCAGAAATGCTGTTACTCGTGTGGAAGCATCCTTAGATAGGGTAGCTTAAAGTTAAAACACTTTACAAAGTGAAGGATGATCTTGATTCCCTATGATTTCCGCATACATAGATGCTTTGTATGAGATGTATAGCTTTATCTAACATTGTTGATTATATTTGATTATTTGATTCGGTGCATTACCTAGTATATTTATCTTCAAACACTTGTAATTGCAATGTATCAAAAAATCCACTAAATTTTCTTTCTGCGAGTTAGCTAATCTGCAAATTTCAAGATATTTATTTTTCAAATGTTCTGCTTCAAACTTGTGAGGATTTTTATCTGAAGAGGAGTTGTACTGCTCCGAATTTCAAATAGACCTGGACTGTACTGAAACCTTTCGTGTTGTTACATTTGAGATATGGGTATCCGCTTCTCAACTCTCAATGGAGTATTAAAGCAAGATGAGACAATTATCGAAATCCTTTGGTAAGCATGACTCTTCCGTGTTTTTTAACATTGCTCCTGTTGATACCTTGATGCCGTACCATACTCTCGCTTTCAAAACATTCTTTGATACAAATACTCATATTCAGGGTTGGCAAAAGCGGGAAATACTTATATATTCCCAGGATAATGGAAAATACTAGTATTTGCCGGGAATAATTACTGGTATTGTCTGGTCAATAATGGAATATAAAGGAAAACGTCATATAAGTATACGTCATAGTATTAATCAAATCTGTTGGAATGTCGATAAATAGTACACATTGTTAGCTATGACATTTTTATCATTCGTGAAGTATGGGCGCATCCATACAGTTATCATAAGAATTGAATTTCAGTTTTTTGTTACTTTGATATACGTGAAAAATGGGCCAAGATAAGTGTGAAAAATAAAGTCTGACTTTGTCACTTCCTCATTATGCAACACACATTAGAAGAAGCCAATTATAATACAGTAATTACGAAAGCATTTAAAGATGCTTGGTCCGATTATTTGGCTATTTCAGTATCAAATAATTCTCCATACAAACTAATCATTTTACAACGTTATAGACTTTCGCCTATTTACATCTTCAGAATCGGTATCCTTTCAAAGTTAGTAAATAAAATAATTTCTTTATGGGCAACACAAAAAACAAACCAAAAAAAAAAAACCGTTTGATTTCATCGCCAGAATGATTGGTTTATTCAATCAGCATGTAATGCATAAATAATAAACAAAGCAAACTTCAGAAGAAATATTAGTGAACAAAATGTACTCGTTTGATTTTTGATTTGCCAAAACATTATGAACATTATTTATAGCTATGTCACAGTTGTAATAAAATATAACAATCATACCCGCCTCGACGTCAGGGGCGAATTTTAATATGAGGCAAAATATCGCGATACCCTTTCATGTCGTTTCTTTTGTAAACAAATTTTGAACAACATTTTGCTCATTGAAATATGGCTCAATTGACCATGAAATCTACTGCAATGCATATTATTATACACATACTTAGCATAACCATCGTATAAAAACGTAAACAAAATTTGATATAAAATCGGACCAAGAACCTTTAAGTTATTTTGTGTTTGAACGATTATAAATATGTAAAATACAAAGTTTAGGGTTGAAAAATCTGGGCGGAGACTTGTATTCTAGCTGCTATAGGATGCTTTGGTGAATATGTCATGTAAATTTTGAATTTACTGAGTGGGTGTAAATACAAAATTTACAACATGACAAGTTGTCATGTTGTAAATTTTGTATTTGTACCCACTCAGTAAATTTAAGATTTACAACATGACAAATATATGATCTGATGAAATTAAGATTCATAACACAGACAATGAAATGGCAAAGCATGCTGAATTGTGTTTTTATGATTACTGTTTATATCTTTTTTTCTTAACACATGTTTTACATTGAACCAATCAAACAAACAAAGAATGTAAATTTGTATTTCCCAGTTTAGTGAAAATCAGTAGTATTTACCGGGACGGGAAATACCGGTTTTTACCACCGGTAATTCCCAACCCTGCTCATATTGGGCTCTAATATTTTTTTCTGCTGATCTTACCAGGGCTAATGTAATGTTATTTTTAACTTTTAAGTCTTTTTCATGCATTGTAATTTTATGTAAAAGCTAATTACCAATTTCTAACTTTCTGAGATCACCAGTGAATAAACAAACTCTTACAGGAAGTGTACATCTAAATGAAAATTCTTCTTTTGCAAGCAAAATAAAGAGAGAAAAATTCCTTGTTTTGTGAACCTCCGACTTGTTTTTGTTTACATGTGTGTTATTTTGGTAAGTTTCATTCAAAATTTTCTTTTTCTGTTCATAAAGATATTTTTTCAACACAATGAAACAATTAATCTTGTTTGTCACGAGTCATTTTATGAAAATTTCTTTACAGTACAATTTTTATTAACAAAATAATGCACGATATTTTTTTTTACATGAAAAATAATCATAAACTCTGTATCATACTTGTAACTGATTTCTGACATTCAAATTTTTGAAAAATATTTCAAATGCCAAATTAAGTATGACTATTTGTTACGGCGCAGGTTTGGGGAAGTGGGAGGCATACATAAAGTCATAAAGAAACACGCGTTAAAAGTACATATCCTGCCATTTTATCTTATACCAGAAACTGCAATTAATATCAAAAGAAAAACCCCAAACGTGCAAAACATATTAGTTCCGGATTTGTGACCTGACCTCACTGACCTGACACCTAATACACAACATATTCTAGACATTAAAAAAGCTAAATGAAATTGAAATTATTTGAGCTAAAATCGTGTCTATGCCCTTTTGAACTATTTTATACATTTGTTAAGATAAAAACAAGATATGAAATTTTAATGGACTTTATTTTTAGTCCTGATGAAACTGATTAGTCGATACATGTATTAATGTAAAAGAGTTAAATATACATAATTACATTACATTGTTGACACTGTGTACCAGATAGAGGTAAAAACTTATTCTACGAATTGTACTGAAGCAAAAACATATTACACGTTTGCAAACACTGCAGCATACAATGTCCACACATATTTGCTAACACTTTATTTGATATATGCTAGGCGAATTGGGAAATTGATTCGATATATGCTTGCAAACTGCCATTAGTATGTGTCATGCAGACAATACCTGTACCTTTGGATAAACATAACACTATTCCTGAGTAAAATCAAGTATTTCTGCTTTAAACATGAAGGCTGGCAAAGAATAAATGATCAAATCCTAATTTTTTTTTTCAATTGATTTTCAATTTTTTTTTTTAGATATTCTCTTGTTAAATATTAAGCCCCTTTTGTAACAGGATGATATCATAGTCATATCACATATTGAGCATTGCAGTTCTCAAGAATATCTTATTGACGTATGAACCTACAAACTTTGAACCCCTTGTGGGGCCCAATATTTCTCCAGGGGCCACAGTCTACACAATTAGGAAAAAACAATATGTCAAGATGCTTGTAAATAGGTAATATCATGTATCATAACATTTAATTTTTTGAAAATAATCTAAAATTTTCCTATGTTAAACTGGACCCCCTAATGTGGCAAACCCAACCCTCGAAGATCATGAGTTAGACAAACTTGAATCTACACTATATGAGGATGCTTTTACTTCAATTACAGCTTTGTTGGCTGATTGGTATTGCAGATGAAGGGTTTAAATATTTTTCTCTATATATTCCTAGGTAAAAAAAAAATTTCAACCCGTTTTGGCTTAGCCCTACCCTTAGGGATCATGATTTGAACAATTTTTTAATCTATACCTTCCTGAGGTAGCTTCCACGCAAGTACCTCTTTTGGCAAAATGGTCTTTAAGAAGATTTTTAAAGTTTTTATTTTTTTTTATATTTTCTATATTCTTATATACAAAATTCGATCCTTCATTGTGGCCCTACCCTGGGGATCATGATTTGAACAAACTTAAATCTACATCACCTGAGAATGCTTCCAAACAAGTTATAGCTTTTCTGGACAAATTGTTTTTCAACAAGATTTTTCAATTTTTCTCTATTCATTTCTATGTAATTATTTGACCCCCCCCCCCCCACCTTGTGGTCCCACCCTACATAGGGGGATCATGAATTGAACAAAATTGAATCTATATCACCTGAGGATGCTTCCACACAAGTTACAGCATTTTTGTCCAAATGGTTTTTGAGAGGACTTTAAACTTTTTCCCTATATATTCCTATATAAAATTTCGACCCCCCATTGTGGCCCAACCCTACCCCCAGGGATCATAATTTGAACAAACTTAAATTTACACCACCTGAGGACGTTTCCAAACAAGTTTTACCTTTCCTGACCAAATGGTTCTTGAGAAGAAGATTTTTGAAAAATAACAATAAATTTTTAATAATTCTTAATTGTATCTCCTTGAAAGAGGGTGTAGCCTCATGCTAGCTAAAAGAAACAGCTTACAGATGGAAATTGAGAAGTTTTTACAACTGTTCGCCCTAGAATTAAAAAGAAAAGTTCGAAATCATAATATGAATGTTTCGTGAGATACGAAGCAAAAAAAGCATTGACGCTGCCTCCTTGGAAAGCCACCTAGGGTAGTGAGGGGTGTCATTCATAATAAAATGAAATAAGTCGTCTTCGTCGTCGCCATGGAAAGGTGATTGGCCAATCGTCATCTCGTACAGTAGAACACAGTACGACCACCAATCAACCGACTGGTTGTACTTCCAACCTTTCAAAATCTGTAAAATGAATTTTCAATGAAATTGACTTTGTTTTGATTTTTTATTCTTTCTCATATTGTTTCAAACTTTGCAATTACAAAGAAATGTTACAGATTAAATTATATCTTTGAAAAGATATGAATGCCTGTGGATTTGAATGACTCAGTTGCTTGGAGTAAAACGAGATGTTGTTTATTTGTGTTTGAAAAAAATCACCAAATAACAAAACAAGATAATCAAATTAAAGTTCATCGTTGGAATTTAGAATGTTTAGTTTTTATTTTTTGGCTGGTGAGAGGCATTTTAGTAAATGTAAATATTCATGTTCTTCATGTGCAATATTGTCCCTGCCAACAGCGACTGGGCCTGTTGAATGCTTTCTGTGGCTTCCTCTTGTCCTTGTTGGTTTGTGGTCGAGGACACATCTTCATTTGATGCAGAATCAGTATTTTTCGTTGTTGACAATATTTCTGACATTTCGTTTTGTTTTGTTATTGCAATTTCGGAGTAGTTGATTGAATTAACATTTTGTGGCCTGTTACTTGCATAAAATCAGTTGGTGCAACATTATTTTCTCGAAGTTTTAAAACACAGTATTTTCTTGTGTTTGTGTTTCTGAGGCGCTTTCCAGATTTTGCAAGGTATGGACATTTCTCAATCATTTCTCTCATTTTCGCCCCAATTTTGTTTATTTTGGAACCACGTTAAGGGTACCCTGTTTACTCTATCTCAATTTTAGGTTGATATATCAATTCCAGTACATTTTCTAGTGATTTCTATCCATCGAAGCAAAAAATGCATCGTATCGCTATTCGCATGCCCAGCCGTTTTTCCCTTGATCTAGAGACAAAAGATGTTGTGTAGATATCCGAAATGGACAGTAATGTTCCCTAATATTTTATACAGTTTAAAAAAGTATATGATATATCTGTTTCAAAATATTGTGTTGTTCGGAGCTTTTTCAAATTTTGAAGCATTTAATTAGTTTATAAATGAAACCTTAAAAAAGTCGTAAATTCATGACGCGGCGATGTCACGTATATATCGTGTTATAAAAATCAATATCTTGTTAAGTGTTCAACAAAATTTAATCAAAATTTAATTCGAATTTGAATTTTGATAAGGAAAATTTTGATGTATCATTCTGTACAATACAGCGCCAGTGAGAAGCGCGGTGCATAGTGTGACATTACTTTTGGATCAACCCTGTATATAGGGAAAATGTTTCTAAATCTTCGTATCAAAAACAACAATGCTACAATTTGTTAGATTTACTATGAAAGCATCCTCAAATAGTGTACATACTAAATTGTTAAACCCGTGATCCCTTGATCAGTCCTGGGGCCCCAAGAGGGATTCAAAGTTTGACAGAGAAATATACATGGAAAATGTTTTAAAATCTTCTTCTCAAGATCTACAATGCTACAATTTGTGAGAATAATATGCAGTCATCCTAAGATAGTGTAGATTCTAAATTGTTAAAACCGTGACCCCAGGACCAGTACTAGGGCCCCAAGAGGGGTTCAAAGTTTAACATTAAATATATAGGGAAAATGTTTTTAAATCTTCGTCTCAAGAACTAAAATGCTACAATTTGTAAGATTGCCATGCAAGAACCTTCAAATAGTGTACATACTGAATTGCTAAAACCGTGACCCCGAACAAATGCTAGGGCCCCAAGAGGGGTTCAAAGTTCAATATATAGAAATATATAGGAACATGTTTAAAAAATCTTCTACTCAAAAACAACAATGCCACAATTTATGAGATCACTATGCAATCATCCTAAGTTTGTGTGACCCTGGACCAATACTAGGGCCCGGTCAGGAGTTCAACGTTGAACATAGAAACATACAGGGGAAATGTTCTAAAATCTTCTATTAATGTTACAATTTATAAAATTTCTATTGAAACATCCTCAACTATTGTAGATTCTAAATTGTTTTAACCATTACCACCAGGCCTGCTGCATCTGGAGAGGTGCACGGATCAAATTTCAAATATTTAGGGAATTTTTAAAAAAAAATCTTCTATTTAAAAACTACAATGCTACAATGTGTGAAATTACTATGCAAGCATATATAGTGTTCTAAATTGTTAAAATTGTGACCCCCGAATCATTATTGTGGCCCTAAGATGGGTTTAAAGTTCAGCTTAGAAGTATATAGGAAAACTATTTTAAAATCTTCTTTTCAAGAACTACGATGCCACGTTTACTTAAATTACTACTGTAAGAAGTTAATTCCACGGTGTTAAAATGTTACGATTTCGAAAAAAGTACCAATCGCGATGGTCTTAATTTCACGCTCCAAACAATTGCGCAATGATTAAAGTATAAATAAGCATTAATACGTATTTGAAAACCAATCAAAATAATCATGATTTGTTTAATTTCGCGGAAAAATGATAACATAGTGAAATCAAAACCATCGTGATTATTTGCCAATCTACAGTATGTAAGCATCTTCAGGTCTTCATATCCTTATATCAAGGTCACAGTGACCTTCTTTCAGTTTTTATAATTATTAATCTTTAATGTGTGTCTTTCTGCGAAAATCCACTTTTCAAAGGTATAACAACTTTATTTCAGCAGTGTATCTCTAATGTTGCAATCCATTCGATATTGTGATGAGTTATCTAATCATTTAATTTGTTTAGTTGCGTTCCTTCTTTCGTTTCAGATTTATTTATATCTCACAAGTCAATGTTGTATGTCGTTTATGAATATCTATATGCATTAAGATGGGTTAATGTTCTGTTTTATATAAATATGGATATAAATGTTTATTTCAAGAATATAGTTGCAGTGTTTGATTAAATCAAACCTATTAAATGTGAATTGTCGGCAATTTTCATATTTTGTTTTTTCTAGATTGTTTTTATTAATAAAAATGTTATTGTATAATACAAAATCTGGAAAATTTTGACATTTAGAAGAAAAAGTTTTGTTTACCAGTATTATCTAGTTCTGATTTTAAATCGCATTGAATTTTTTATTTATGTAAAAACAATTATGAAATACCCTCAGGTATTTATTCTCTATCCTACTGTTAATTTTAACTAACTTGTAATATTAATATTTGAAGCAATATTTCTTTTTTCATTTCAAAAATAAAGTCCGTTGACAACAACTTCTTCAAACACTAATGCATTGTTGCCATTATTAGCATTCAAGTCACATGTGATATAGTTAAGTTTTACTATCTTCAGAGTAGCATATCTCCCGAAGCGTGATGGCCTGCACTCCAAGGTAATTATAGCCCCCGTCTCACTGGGTCCTGGGTATGTGCCACAAGTTGCCATCTCTGACCAGACTGAGGATATTCCCACTCTTATCTCCACACTGTGAAGCCACCGACCTGTAACATGTGTAGACGTTTTATATCCGACATTGAGTCATCTTGCTATCCTACATGTAACAGTTAACTCAACTTTCAAAGAATTTAATGAATATCTTTGTTTGTTTGAATAAATCATTTCTATAACTGACCATGAACATGTCTTTTCATGGTGTTTTACAATTGCCATGTGTTACTGGGTATAAATAACTAAAGCTTATATCACTGAAAAAAATTACCATGGCCGTCGACGCGGTTATACATAACCACATCCCTGATGATACTGATTTTTTCAAGGTCGATCGTCACCCAGGGATACGGTTCAAAATAGGTGTGAAATTTTCCAGGTGCATTTGTTATCCCATCTACAAGGTATATGAGCTTGTGACCGGTATTTGGATAGTCATCCCCAATATTTGAACTGGCAGTGACGGGCTTATTCAAAGACAGGATTATTGCTAATGTGATAGAAAAAACAGTAATATGTTGTCTTTACCAGTTATAATACATGTACCTGAAAATAAATATTAAATTTTTTCATAAACGATAAACTCATTCATTTATCAAATTGACTCCCAATGTGAAGTGAGTTGAAAAAGACCAAAAATATCCATTAATAAATGGCATTTGATAATATACAAAATTATATTTATTTTTGTTTGTAATTCGCTATTTCATTGACTTAAAATTTTAATCTTAATGAACTTTCTCTGCAAAGGTAACTATGTTTTGTTCCATACAACATTACCTTTAATATTATGGTCTTATAATCGTTTTAAATTGTTTTTCATTTGTATTGTTCAAGATGGAAATTTTCAAATGAAATAAAACATTTCTACCATTGCCAGGAGGTTTTTTTTTTATCATAGTGGATTCAAGATAAGCAGTCCTAAGGTAAGATGAGGTTCAAATGTTTGCTGAACGTCCATACATAAATCCTAACAATTTTTAGTACTTCAAGTATATTACACAGTTTTAATACTATTTGATCTAGAAAATATTGTTAGAATACCTTAGCAGACGGCTTTTTTAATCATATGATTCTATGATTATTCTAAAAATTCTGGTGAATAACTTTTTCACTAAGCTTTTAATTTCTATGATATTTTAAAAACATGTGTTTACAACAGTGCGGTATCAATACCATTAGTGAATATTACGTGAATTTAGTTAAATTCAAAGTTTGAAGGGTGCTTAAATATGTGGCTGATGAATCTTTTCATGCAAGGTTATATTAAATATTGCATTGAAAAAACTTAACGTTTTTGGGATAAATTCAACAACAAAATTCGTGGAAATACAGGTATGTTTTCAACGAATATTGATGAAATCATATTATGAGGAAGAAATGCTATTAAATACTTACTTGATCTTTTTTGATATTCCCAGTCTCCTCCAACTAAATTATCATTTTTGTCAGCATCAGTCAAATATGTGTTTAACAACTTACAGGACATATTTTGAGAGCTAAACAGATAACCAATACCAAAAAATACACTTTGAAAACATTTCAACGCGCAAATAGCTCGCGTTTAAGTTGAGTTGAGCGAATATGAGATGAGAATATAAGAGTCAGGTTTTGGAACAATTCCATCGAAATTTTTGTCCGTCTCATAGTATATTCTTTCCCCACATGAGCAGTGTAAGAACTTCCAACAACAAACTGACAGAATGCATAACATATGCAAAGTCTTATAAGACATTCGAAAATAGGACATCGAGATTCATTTTGAATCAAATTAGGATTCGTATGGTGGAATTAAAGAGAATATGCGTTAGTATCATTTCGAGTTCGGAGTAATTCGAAATATTTGTTGCTGACACTGGAATAAATCATATTACTGTATGTTCAATTATAAATCAGATTTTAATATATTGGGTGTTTTTCTAAAACCCCCAGACAAGCTTTACAGCTCTTACAAATAGGTGGAGCATGCTTTCATGATTAAATATGCTTTCTATGGGCTTTTCCCCTGGGCACCTCAGTCATGGATAATGTTTTAATCGCGACAATAGCGATTCCAGTTTCATTTGAGCTGCAAATGTCATGTAACTTTTTTTCATATTTTAGTATTTTCAATGACAGAGTAATTGCTTCTACAAAACCACGTTTTTTAGATTCATCAAAGGCATACTATTGATTACCGATAAACGTTTAAGCGAACTAACGAAATTGATTTCTTATATTAAGCAGTATTGGAAGTTAACATTTAGGGTTAAATCCGTTAATGGAAGGGCCTATGAGCTTGTATCAAGTTTCAAATGGGTCTTGTCCTGACTTTAGGATATAAGTTTAACACAACCAAATCTGTGACGTCATACTCAACTTCTCGTAAAAATAAATATTTTGGAAAAGCAAAGGAGGAATGGGGGTAGAAAAGATTTGTTTAAAAGTTAGAACACAACTCAAGGTACAAATTGCATCCCATATTTTGATCATCCATTACGGGGGTAACAACATCCCCGCTTACAAAGGGGCAAAACAAGTGACATGCGCGCTAAATCACCTCAGCTGACCTGTAGGTCAAATTAAAAAGCGTGTTAGAAAAACTAGCTACATTATTACCTTCCACCATAATATGTTCACAGATTCTATCACGTCTTCATCGGAAGGGGGTATCAATTAGCTTGCTATAGAGAGGACTAGAATGCGGGTAAATAGTTAAGTTGCTACTTTTTTTATCAGGTCTGGGAGAAGTACATCAGGTACCCTGAATTACATAAAGACAATACAGGCATGTTTTGCAAAATTGAGGTCCATCTTTCCGAAAAAGAATTCTTTTTTATAAAAAATCAAAGAGTCACCTCGAGTTGTGCAAAATAGGGTAATTAATCAATTGGGGATAATAAATCTGTACTAGAAACTCAATCTTCAGTACACAGCATGCCTGACAAGCAATCTAACGAAGAACCCGGTCTCAATCCCAGGGGGATAGCTAGATTATCTAACAATGAAAAGAAAGCTTAAAGCTCATACCATTGAAACAAAATTGTATTATGAATTTATGCCATTGTAAGATGGTGTTGTGATTGAATAAATTGAATGTTGAGTTTCGTTTTCCGTCTTTGTACTTTTTACCGTATTCGGTTTATCAATTTATATAGTTTATTGTATATCCTGTTATCCAAATTGCTGACAAATAAAGACGAATGCAAGTCTTCATTTAAAAGGTATTCCTTTGCAAGATAATTTAAGAACAATTTGATTTTTATATATTAACTTCAGATATGAACTAAAAAACATTAAATCTTTTAGTGTTCAATCATACACTATGAATTACGATAACAGAAATGATTATATACATGAGTGTATACCCATGTAAAAAAAACCATAATGTGTATATGCATGTCTAGAAACAAAATAATAACCAACTTTCGTCAACATCGATATCTCGAACCCTTGGATATCTTGAAGATTTACTTAGTTCCGCCAAGTTCGAGATACCGAAGTTTAACTGTAAATCCGTTTATCGAAGGGCCAATTTGCTTGTTTCAAGTTTCAAATATATTATATTATGATATCATAGTCTGTACTAAAATATTTATGCAGCACATTTGAACGATTTTTAATGAAAATACACATACCTTTGTAAGAGGTGCAATTTAAATAGATGAAAGGGAAAATTTCCAAGATGACTTCATTCACACATTACGATTTTTCACTCATAAAAATTCACAGTAACGAAAACAGATTTCGTACGGAGATTTCTAATGGTGAATGTTGACATCTTTTCTACACCCAGGAGTCACTCGGAATACCTCGCACAATTTTTCAACATTATCATCCGGGTCTGTTGCAATACAAAATCCCAGTAGGCATAACATTTGTTAGCCGTGTATTGACACATGTTAAGCTAGAGGGGGCATTTCAAAGAAGAAATCTTGGAAATTGTTCATATTTTTGAATGAGCATCGTTTCAACCATGAGGTATTTATGAATATCGAGTAATTAAGCAAAATGATAATCAAGGATGTCTTGGGACAGAGTATAGTTTAACATAACCAAATCTGTGACGTCTTACACAAGTTTGTCAGTCTTCTCGGAAAACGTAACCCATCGATCCTAAACCCAAGTCATTTTTTTTTAATTAAAATTGTTTCATTTTGTGCTTTAGCTTTTCCGCTGCTGTCTCGTGAATATATTGTTATTATTTCAGAGAAACATATATTGGTCCCTCCAACATTCCATCATCCCAATCAACTCCCTTGTTAATAAGTTTACGAGGAACAGGGGCTGTCAAGGCGTCTATTTTGCTCACCAGAAGTGCACAACTTTTTGACTTTGTATTTGCATTTTAATCTAAACTAGGTGACCAAGCAGGGGTGTATCTGTTCCCAGACTCACCATTCATGCGTGTATTGTTTGGGGATGCCCAACAAGACAAACATTGATACCTGGCTCCCTTATTGTAAGATGCTGTTGCCTATATCGCCAATACCAATCATCATGAGGTAATGTTTGTATTGTTATTTTTCATTACCTCTATGCTTTAGGAATATTTGATAAATTTCCACTTTTTTCTTCAGGAAAATTTGGTTAAAAAAGCATAAAATGCTTAACGAAAAATTAAGCATCTGGCATTAAGAAAAAGTATATAACAAATCATGAAAACAGACGGTTTAGTGTTAATCAGCTAGTTCTAAGAAGGTAATTCAAGTCTTTTGTTGAATCAATAGCAATTCTAAAATATTTAATATTTTTATGCAAAATGGTATTGACAATGCAATGTTTAAAATGTATCAAACCTGTAATAACAGGATATTATTCGTACGTGGAAAGTCTAGAAATTGTTGAATTATTTATCAAGTTATTCCTTGTGGTATTTATAAAATTGTTTCAACAGCACACGATCTGATTAAGAAAATTTAAAGTCGAACGAACAAAATTATATTAAATTTCTAACTAAAAAAATCAGTTTATTACCCCGTGGGTTTATTTTCATTTTTGGAAACTTTATAAACCAACTCCAAACAATATTTTGGATGTTATAAACATCAATCTCTAACAACTGTTAAAATGAATTCTGTTTCACTGGGCAATATGTTTAATTTCTTTAAAAATAAAACTTTAGTTGATTTAACCCTAATCACACAGTTATTTGTCGTTCGTTGACTAAATGTGTGACATTTTAGTTGTCTTATTCTTTTATTTATTTTATTTTTGAAATTTTATGAAATCAACAGTTCATCTTGATGAGCAGGCACGAGCGGCGCTTAAACTTCCATGACTTTGTCTAGATCTGAAGATTTACCGTCTTTTGATACAATGTTAAATATTCCTGGAAAAACCTGCATTTCTTTACATTGCCCTACAAAAGGTATCCACTTTATGATATGTTTGAATTATGATGAAGGTGTTGGAAAAGAGTTTGACAAACAAGTCAATCAAATAAACACCATATCTTGTATGCTTAACCCCTCAGTGGGACTCCGACATGTCAATCGACTAGTTGTTTGACAGACCAAAAGGTTGAAAAGGATAAAATTTGCAAAATCAAATGCACCATACGATAAACACTGTTATGTATATATATATATATATATATATATATATATATATATATATATATATATATATATATATATATATATATATATATATATATATATATATATATATATATATATATATATATATATATATATAATTTTGGTTGACAAAAACCTAATTTTATTGTAAATAAAAACATTTTTGGCAACAAATTTTGTAATAATATAATTGTGTGACTTTGTATCGTTTTGTAAGGCAAGCTTGTAAAATAATGATTGTGTGCATGTAAGGGGGATATTCATTAACAAACATGGTCAAAATACTTTGTCATGTTGCAGATGGTAATTTGCATTTGTGCACAGGAGGGTCACGGGGGGGGGGGGGGGGGGCAGGTTTCAAGGTTGTTAAACATAATAGATCAATTAACATGTCAAGCATCCAATCATCTGTGGTATTTAATGTCTTATCAGAACTTTGCAGATGTTAATATCTCCCATTCTTATTTTTTCTGATTTTGCTGCTGGACGTACATTTTTCCATGAACTTTGTTTTACCTACCCACCTACACCCCTTTACATATGCACGCACATTATATCATAGTAAAATTTTGTTCTTACTTTAATTTGAGTGTTTGAATTATTGTGAGTTGGCGGTTTTTAACCCCGCCTTTGCAAATTAATTTGTCATTTATTCTTCATTTTTTTCTTGTTTACTTTATTGTTTTCAATTTAAACAATACAAATCTGGTTCATTGAATAAACGACCTTTAATGCAATCTTTTGTTTTATTTCACTGCATATTTCACTCATTGGAATATTTTTAATTCAGGTACTTATATTCATTAAAATTACTTGTAGCAACAAAGCTCAAAGTTGGGCAAAATTAAGAAGGTGTTTTTCCTCGAAATGCATATATATATATATATATATATATATATATATATATATATATATATATATATATATATATAGGATCTCTCATGATTTGCAATGGTATATGATTTTTATCCAACGAGTATCCAATGTGTTTTCTATCCCCGAGCCTTGGCGAGGGGATAGAAAACACACAACGAGTTGGATAAAAATCATATACCATCGCAAATCATGAGAAATTCTTTTTATCACATGTTTTACCACTTATTTTGTTAAACTTCAATCTTTTCTATAAAAATTATAAATGTGAACCGCACAACACATATACTACAAGACGTCAACAACTTTACGCACGGGAAAAGAGTTCCTTAAAGATTAACAAACAAACAGTTCATTTTCGAGCATATTTTTATCAATTAATGAAAGAAAAAAATCAAAACAGCATTAAATGCTTTACATTTAGAACTCTACACTTTTAAAGTGAATTGTTTTGTTACTTTTTCATTCTACGTCAATCATCCGCATGAATCTACGTAATGTTTAATTATGACGTCAAGTGGCGTAAGAACACGCAGTGGAATATCAAAAATTTATCCCATGAGTGATATCTACCGCATATTGAGATAAACATGTGATAATATATATATATATATATATATATATATACATATACATATACATATATATATATATATATATATATATATATATATTATTGAACAAACACGTAAACAAGCAGCAAGCAATAAGACATACGATTTGACCAGAATAATTAGAAAACTTATTAAGAAAAAGAAAAATACAATTTAGGTGACAACAACAACAAAGGAAATATGCACACAATTATACATGACTGTATAATGTTATAGGTTAAAGGAAATATAAGATTTTGTTTATTAGCATTAGCACAATATTAAACAGTTCTGAGAATTCATTCTTATTACTTTGTCCAAAAATAAAAGTTTCTTCACTTAAATTTAATTCAATATCTTTTGATACACACATTCTATGAAGTTGTTCTAAAAAATCTTTGAATAATGGGGCATTTTCAAATGAAATGATCAATTGTTTCTTCTTCTTCTTTACAAAAAGTACATTTATTTGTATCTGTTATACCTATTTTGTACATAAGACTATTAGTAGTTAAAATATGATGATTTATTCGGTATTGAAACCACTGCAGTTTACTATCTTTTGAAACTAGAAATGGAAGATAATAAATAGTTTTCCATTGTTTATCACTAATTTCAAAATATCTAGCCCACTTATCTTTACCCTTTGGTTTTACTACTGATGTGTTTAGAATATCATACATAGGTATTGATCCTTTCTTTGTTTGAACAAATATCTTTATATTAATTGGAATCATATGTCTAATAATAAAGCCATTTCTACAGAAATTGTACCTCTTTAAGTCTGCTAATATTGTCATTCGTAGACCACTGTATGTTACATGATTTGTTTTAATGCTAAATTTCTTTTGAAGAGTATCCATTGATAAAAAATTGTATCATCTGCATATTGAGACATTAAAAATTCAGTATTTCCTATTTCAATTCCCTTTATGCTTTTGTTGTTTTTAATTTTTACTGATAATATTTTAGCACATTTTATGGGGATATGGGGTCACCTTGTCGACATCCACGTCCTTATTTGAAAAAGTTGGATAAAAACCAGCCTGGGTCACACATGAATTTGAAATATATTGAAAAGTTTTAATCCAATTTCAGAAAGAAGGACCAACGTTCAAAAAAATTGAGAGTTTCTTGAATACATTTCCATGATACTGAGTCGAAAGCTTTTTCAAAGTCTATCATAACCAGTAATCCTGGTATATCTTGTAATTCAGTAAGGGACATTATATCATTATATCATCATATTCTTATAAAGCAGAATTTATTCAAAAACTTGTACGTGAAAAAAATAAATCACTTGCTGTGGCCTTCAACTCAACATTCTGGTATATCGACGACGTATTATCAATTAACAATTGTTATTTCCATACTTACGTCGACTCGATATATCCCAGTGAACTTGAAATAAAAGATACCACAGAGTCTGCGTCATCTGTTTCATATTTGGATATTTTACTGGAAATGGACTTTGATTGGTAACCTAACAACAAAACTTTATGATAAATGCAATGACTTCAATTTTTCTATAGTCAACATTCCTTACTTATGTAGCAATATACCTTCATCACCTGCATATGGTGTTTTTGTCTCTCAGTTAATTCGATACGCAAGGGCATGCTCTTCATATGAACAGTTTCTAAGGCGAGGCAAGCTACTGACAAACAAGTTGATTAAACAGGACTATCAACAGGCTCATTTGAAGTCATCTTGTAAGTTCTATGGTCGATACAACGACCTTGTCAGCAAATACAATCATCCACTGGGTCGCATGCTGACTGACATTTTTCATACTAATTGTTAGACCATGATTTATCACCTAATTGTCTACGGACGTTTCCGTTTTTTCCCGATTACGACAAAGAGCACACGGCGGGTGTGACCGGTCAGCAGAGGATGCTCACTCCTCCATGCATATGGCACCTGATCCTGCCTCTGAGGTTTTCCAGAGGTCCAT
Source organism: Magallana nippona (assembly GCA_033439105.1). Taxonomy (NCBI): domain Eukaryota; kingdom Metazoa; phylum Mollusca; class Bivalvia; order Ostreida; family Ostreidae; genus Magallana; species Magallana nippona. Next base: position 12,860,527 of record CM065921.1, read on the forward strand.
GTTTGCTCTGCTTTAGACTATTAATTGAATACCAATCCGTGTTCATCTGCTTTGAATTTGTATTTCGTTTTATGGATTTTTGAGATGGTTGACGGTTTGTTATTGTCATTTTTACATCATAGATCAGGCGGGTGTTTTCCCCTATATATCTCCCTGGTATAAATCCTGTCTGATCAGCACTTTTAATTTTGGGTAAAATATCCTTAATTCTTTGTGCAATACAGCCTGACCATATTTTATAGATAACATTAAGTAAAGAGATTGGTCTCCAGTTGCTAAGATGACATTTACATTTAACTTCTTTGGGTATACATGTTATAATTCCTTGTTTTTGTGTACAAGATAATTCACCATTTTCGTACCCATGATTTAATGAACGAACAATGAAATGACCTAAATTTTTCCAGAAAACTTTAAAAAATTCTGCAGTAAAAACCATCACTTCTTGTACTTTTATTGTTTGCCATATTTTTTAAAACACTAAGTGCCTCTGATTATAACATTATTCCTTCTAAGTGTAAACTATCATGGCTATTCACTTTTGGAACATTATAATCTTTTAAAAATGTATGAAGGTCCATATTTTCCTCACTTAAAGATTGTGAAGTGTATAATGTTTTGTAGAAATTTTCTACTTCTGATAAAATTTTACTTTGTTTTGTTATCTCTAGTTGTTTTTTTTTTTTCTGTTCTAATTAATTTAGGTATTACTTTATTTGTAAAATTTCTTTTTTCAAGATTAAGAAAATAATTCGTTGGATTTTCTCCTTCATTTATCCATTTGGCTCTACATCTTATCAGATTTCCCATTTATTTATGCTGTCTTATTGACTCTAATTCATTTTTTTCTCTTCCAAGGTTTATAAATTACAATCATAAGTTTCTTCTAATTTTGCTATCTCCTTAATTAATTTTTTTTCCTTATGAGCATTTTTCTTTTTCACGTAGCTACCAAAAGAGATTGTTTTAGCTCTTATTTCAATTAATAGTGTCTCTAAAAATAGTTGATCATTAACAGTAAACTGGATTGCAGAGTCAGGTATTTCATCAATAAAATTTTGTACATACATCGGTACTGCATATTGCCTTTTAATTACTTTTATATTGTTGTTTATCATTTCAAAATATTGAGGTTGTTAAATTTCCATAAGCCCTTTCCATGCTTTAAGACACACACACACACACACACACACACACACACACACACACACACACACACACATAGATATAGATATATATATATATATATATATATATATATATATATAATTTTGGTTGACAAAAATATAATTTCTGTATGGGAACACAAAAACAGCGCAAATGCATCATGGGCGCGTTTAGAAAAGGGGTAACCGTTTGGTTTCGTCCCCCAATTGATTGGATTTTTTCAACCCGAATATTATGCATCTATTGTAAACAAAACCAACTTGAGGAAAATAAACGAAAAAATGTACATATGTTTATTTTCATTTGCCAAAACATTTTTGAAATCATCTCCTTTATCTTAAGTTAATGTCAATGTCATGATACAATCATACCCATAGGGAGCAAATCTTAATAAGGGGTTAAATAACGAAATACCTACTATGTGAAGTAAGTTTTGTAAACAAAGTTTGTATATCATTTTCCCATTTAAATAAGACTTAATTCACCAGGAAAACTACTGAAATACCTATTATTATGCACATACTAATCAAAACCATCGTTTAAAAGCACACATACGATTTGCTGTAGAGTTGGACGAAGTATCTTTAAGCATTTTGTTTTTTTTCCAGTACGAAATGCATGTTCACCTAATTCACTTGAACCCTCCGTAAAAAAAACTTTCAACAAATTTTGCACCATCCCTTGAAATATTGTTAAATTAGACTAAGATGTTGCAAACAAACATTTTCTTCAATTTTCTTGACAACAGAGGATGAAACAGACCTATTCATTTTACAGGTGACTTATTTTAGAGTTTATATCAGCATCATTCCTTACCTCTGGAGCGATGTAGTCTGGAGTTCCATAAAATGTGGTGCTTGTCAAATACATTCAGTTTACACATTCCAAAATCTGTTATCTTTATGTGTCCCTCTCGGTCCAACAGCATATTGTCTAGTTTTTGATCTCTGCAAAGTAAAACACCATTATTTGTGACTTTAATTTCAACATGAAATAGAGAGACCATACTCTCAATTTGCACCTCCTTATTTTGTCAGAGTATGAACATCAAAGTGATTGAAGTTAAACAAGCTGATGTTATTATTATTGTTGTTTACAGAATACATGTATCTGTATTTAAATTCAAAAAATGGATTTATACGACAATCGTTCTAAATTCTTTCAACTTGTTACATGGCTTGGCGTGGGCAACCGTGTAACAACTATTTTGTCGCACGGTATTTGTTTCTAGATTGAATAATTAAACTTATCAGGGTTTGATTGGTAAGGTAGTCAACAGTGTTCTGAGATTTATTCACTCTGTTCTAATCGTACCGCGGTAGACAAAATGGCAGAGGAAAGGTTTTGTTGTATGGACATGCAAGAAATAGAAGATGTGATAAATAACAACTCCATAAAATACATTCTATGAAAAAGGCTATTAATAGCTGACGTGAGTGATTGTTCCAATGATTAAACAATCAAAACTGTCCATTCAAAAATACCCGTGCAGGCATCAGTGTTATACCACGGGCAATTAAATGGAAAGAACTTGGTTCACTTGTGATTAAAATCGGCCCTGTCTCAAAATTTTATCATATATTTTCCCAACATAGTTTAAGAAACGCCCTTTGGGAATCAGCTTAAATTTTTATCGTAGAATTAATAATTTTCAGTATAGACCTGTTGAAAAATACCATAGTTTTTCGTGCTAGATGCACCAAAGACGTCATGACGTCATTATTTTTATGATAACGTCGCATGCATACAAATTGCGCAGTATGTATACTCGAGACACCGGGATAACTTTTTCATTCTGCATTCATTTTGAATTTGCGTATATACATCGTATTTCGTAAATCTTTAAAGACAATCGTTTCAGATAACACTGATAGAATATACCGGTAGTCAATTGTATCTTGTGATGCATTCAGTCCTTTCGGGTTTTACAGATCATATGCGATTTATGTTTTTCTTTCGGTGACATTATCGATGTGCATTATACAAAAAAAAGTATGGAACATTATCAGTCAATTACATTCTCTATAAAGACATAATGAAGCAAAAAGCATAAATCAGTTTAGTTGTGATTTAAAAAGCACTTGCTTTCCTGCATCGAAGAAACGTGCGTCTCGAAAACGCTAAACGCTATTCAATATACATGTATATATACATGTAGTCACAACCGTAGCATAAACATTAAGAAATAAACAATATAAAGTTAGTTATGATTTATGCATCACTTTAAATCTAGACCCGATTAATCAAACTTCAAATAACATCAGCTGGTGAAATTCCGAATCGCTAAAATGTATAGCATATATGACAATATTTTGATTAAAATCTGTTAACGATATTGCATTGCTTCATCGTTACATGTAAAAGTAGACAGCGAAGGATATGTGTCGATAATATATTTATAGATAAAAACCCGAATGAACAAAGTTTAACACAGATACAATATATATAAAAATAGTAACTTTAAAATAGACAAAATATAAGAATTCTAAATTAAATATTATGTTGGTATTTCAGTATATCATCAGATGCAAACAAAATACGCCAATTAAGACAAACAATTGTTAAACAATCACCAAGGCAGAGCTTATGTAAGCTACAAAAGAATATCACTTTACAAATATCAGTTTATCGGTTGACAACTGACGTCTCGAAATTTGAGTTACAACTTTAAACGTATATCTATTGTTAAAATAATTGATATTGGATTTTACATTTTTAGGCAGTTGTCGATCTACCAGCATAATATTCCAAACACGTTGTTACTTTCAACATTATAAACATTACGCGCTTTAAGAGAATCATAGAAATACAGAAAGTGATACTATACACGTTTACACATACTAGAAAATAATAGCATACTGTAAATAAATATTGCATACATTAAAAATACACGAGACAGTTGTGATTTATTTTAGTACAACAAGAGGAAAATTTATTCCTCAACAAAGTCATCATCCGATTCGGACTCGTCTACAGTGTCTGGAAATACGGTAGCATCTTCCACAAATTGCCCCCAGTTGCGGACAGAGGGAAGACACTCTCTGTGGCGACCAAACCCTAAATACCAAATTACAGCAGCGATATGCGCACAAACCCCGACTACTCTCGCACCGGCTTTGCATTTGCAATACCACCCAATAATGCTGCCTTCGTCATAGCGAATCCACAATAGGTACGACTTAGCAGAAACATGTCGACTTTGCAGTTTAACTCGTATCAAAGACGAGTCGTCTTTGTGGACCATTATATCGCTGCCGCCGTTAAAATGTTCCTCCACATAACTAGTGGCAAGTTTTATTTGATAAGAACCACAAGTTAAATTGCGTAGTTCCTCTTCATCCAGGCGTGGAAAATCCAACGTATCCAACTGGTCGGGTTTCCTCCACACTGCTTGTCGGGAATCAAGTTTATTTGACTCAACCTCTTCTTTCAAATAATTGATCTGTGTTGCAAGATACCTTAGTTTGGCAGCTACAGCATTATCGTCATCCAAGCCACCTGTTTTAAAAAAATAGCTGTTAATTCAATTATTTTAAATTAAAAGTTTGAATACAATATCGAATCATAATCAAAACATACCTGAGGATAGTGGTGGAAAGTATCTGTTGGAAATGGCACAAACAATTCTGATGAAATCTCCAATATAAGGTACTTGACTTGTGGGGAGGATTCGATCGAGAAACTTCCACCTCTTAATTCGAGCGTTCGCAGATTCAACAACCCAACGTATCTAAAAAGTAAAAATAAAATTTGAATATGTTCTTCTTGACTTTGATTAACAGTAAAATATTTTATATCTCAGTTATTTTTTTTACCTTGGTCACGAGACGACTTTCATTTGCATCTTGCGTTGACATTTGTTTTTCTCCCTTGCTCATAAATGCGGGCATCACGGCTTTGATTCCAAGCTCCTCTAAGTAAGAAATAGAGTCACGGAAGCCCCTATCTACAATGAAAACATCATTCTCTTCCACCCAATTCAATACATCTTCTTTGTTTGTTTTCATAATATGATTCAGTATCGCAGCATCGTTACTCTTTGCCAGGTAAGGGCCTAATACCGAGAGATAATAGCCACTCGTCGACACAATTACCATAGGTTTAACAAGCGGGCGTCCCTTGTGAAAACTGAAGCTGTTTCTCTGGAAAGCAAAGTTCTTACTCTTCTGTATAAATATGTAGGTACCGTCCAATACTAATAAGGCTTGGGTTCCACTTCCTCCGAACAGGGACTCAGCTAATGGTCTTGTATGTTTCTGGATTATTTCCTCTCTTGATATATGCTGAAACCCGATGTTCTTTGGGACAAAACTTTCCATAAGCGCCCTCCTCACAGTTGATATACATCTGCGTACACTGGCTTTCGACATGTTGAAAATTGTGGACAGCAGACTGTTACACAAACCAGACTTCATCTTTAAAAGAAATATCCCAAGACTGTTTCTTGTGCTTCGTACTGATGTGTTCTTTACTTTTCCGTCGACACTTGATAACAAGTCTTCAAAAGAAGTTTTGGTGAGTCCGGTAAGGTTGATATAGTGCTGGTCATGGAAATTAATTTCGTTGTCAAAATCAATCCTTGTCCGTTCGTTTTTCAAAGCTATCTCTCTTAGGTACAAGAGAATTTCAGTAATTGAACTTCTGTTCATGTTAGTAATGGCAGAATAAACAGGGAGTTTTTCAAGGGCCTCAGTAGTGAATTTACCATCTGGCAAATGCTTTGCACAGCTTCTACTGCCGTAGGGGATAATGACTTTCTTCCTCAAGAAAGCCGAATTTCTCTCTGCTGTTGACACTACAATTAGTTTCGGCCCCGGTCTCCTGCAAATAAAGCAACTGGAGTGACTTGTGGAGGTAGACGGTAACGACAGAGCGACGGAAGGAGGACTTCTAACATAACGGAAGTTAGTGGCCTTACTGTGATGAGGAGGCGTGCATTCAACTTCCGTATGATTCGTCTCTTTCTTCTTTTTTGAGATACCGTGGCATTTAATTCTGCATGCACTACATAGTACATCGTTCTCCTCAACGGTCAATCCTAGTTTCTCTAGTACACGCTTTTTATCATTTGCAACTTTTCTTCTTTCGTTTAATTTTGTTCTCTTTTTGCATAATACACTGTGCCAGGCATTCTAAAAATACATTTAAAAAATTGTCTAAAGCTTACAGTAATTGCTGGTTTAGGTCATTTGGTCAAAACCATGAAATCATTGTAAAATGAGAGAGAGAGAGAGAGAGAGTTAATGGAGTAAATTATAGTATAGGATAAATTTTTGAATTAATTAGTGTGACTCAAATCTCAGAAAATTCATTGCCGTATATTTATATTGGGGGCGGGGGATTAATGCCTTCGTAATGCAATCAAATTGGGTTTTTCCCGCTGTTGGAAATGGCTCGAGCAATTGCGCTTGCATTTGAGTTTTCGTCCGATAGATTTTCGGTTTTACAGAATTTTACAAGTTTTGCAAATGACCTTGCTGTCATTCAATGCATTACGAAATAAAAATTATTGAAAACATGAACAAGAGTCTAGTTTTAAAACTTTGTTTTGAACAGTGACTATTAGCAGTCGAAAATAAGAACACATCCCACAGACACAAAAGGTAACCACATTATTAAACCATATGAAAAGAGTGTTGGGGTGGGGGTGTTAAAGAGCATCCATCTCATGAGAGGGGCGATCTCTCGAATTTTTTTTTTGAGAGATAGGTAGTAAAAAGGGAATAATTTAGGCAATACTTTAATCAGTTAATACTTCATAACCTTATACTTAAAATTAAAAATGATGTTGATCTTGATCGACCAACATGTACGTTTACAGGTTTAAGTCTAGCTGTAGAAAAAAAAATATAAAGATAACGTTTGTCAAAGACTCATTCATACAGTGAAGATAGTTTATCCTTTATTTTAAAAGCAAATACTTTTATAAACTTTTGCAGAAACAATTAACATCGTCTATTAGATAAAAGGGGGGGGGGGGAGGGGGTCGGTGAAATTTTAACAAGTCTTCGTATTTCTTACGTCATATTACAGTGACGTCATATTTAATTTACAGGTACATGTACTTCATATGTGTCGTCTGTTTAAATGATTCAGACAATCATAGATTAAAAAAAAACTTTTCAACATCATCATTATTTCTAAGCCGGATAGATCCAATTTGAAATACATAGTGCATAAAAAAATCCTTGATTTGAATATTAACAACATTTAGGCTTAAAATACATTTCATATCTACAGATACGATGTGTGAACTTTAAACTGATTTAGCTGCTTAATTTTTGTTTCTACATAATTACATCTAAATAAATGTAAATAAACAATTCAAAGGCATGAATCTTAAACTAAAAGTACTTAAATTCTCCATAACATAATTGTGTATGTACACGATTTCATTTCTTTGTAAAATAAATATACAGTCGGTAGATCTACATGTGTAATTTTCGAGTGATAGCATCATACCAATCATTAATATATGTTTCATGTTAAAATTTCACGTTTTTCTCTGGCTCCACTTACCTTAATTAAAGAAAATCACGGCAAACAGCTCATTGTTTACATATTTGATGTAGAACCCTCCTTGTCAAATTACACCCGGTATTAGTTGTTACAGAATCTTCGACATCTTCAGTCGGTATAATGTCTATAGTCGCTAGGTTACGGAGACGCGGAAGTAGATCGTACATGTAATAAGACAGGATTTTCTGACATATAGTTAGTCTTCCTTTCATGTTTAATATTGTTTAATACATATACTTTTTTATAGTTTAAATGTAATTTGCATTTAGAGTATGATTTATAAAACTTATCTGATTTATTTTTCTAACGTTATTATTGATACGCGATATATTGACGTTATCAGAATACGGCATTTTTAAAAATAAACATGGTCCGCACAATATCACCATCACAATTTTTTGCATACAAGTCAAGATAAGTAAGTTGTTTAATATGACAAATTTTGGCGGTAGTGATTTCATGCGGACCTATCCATATATCCAAAACATTCACTGCATTTCGTGTATTTTTCCGGAAATATGCATTCCCACGTCATTTCATCGCAATTTATTTAGCATATTCACTTGGGGAATCTCAAGTACTTATACATTTTTGATAACAGGTAAAACAAGAAAGTATTTATATATGCACAAATATTTGTTCTGACGTCTTTGAAATTTTACTCTATCCGAGGGCCAAAATAAGTCACAAGTGAACCAAGTTCTTTGTGGTCATTAGGGTGGAACCATGCGACAAAGACTGTTATTTACGGACCAAAAATGACGAGAATAATAAATCGGTTATTTTAAATATTAGCCTAAAAACTGTTCGATAAGAACATTTTTTATTAATTTCTAATTTCTATTCACTTTATACATGTAACGAGTAATCGACTCAGAAAATTTGTGTCGATGATCGTCATGACTGAGCGATAAACGAGATCTCGAGTACTCGTTGGCATCCCTTTTTATTATATTTTTGTGTAACTTATTCATCAGTTTCGAAAGTATGATCCTTATGAGACATCCGAAAAATAGTGTTTTTAGCTCACCTGAGCTGAAAGCTCAAGTGAGCTTTTCTGATCACTTTTTGTCCGGCGTCCGTCTGTCTGTCTGTCTGTCTGTCTGTCTGTCCGTCCGTCTATCTGTCCGTAAACTTTTTACTTTTTCGACTTCTCCAGAACCACCGGGCCGATTTCAACCAAAGTTGATACAAAATATCCTTAGGTGAAGGGGATTCAAGTTTGTTAAAATGAAGGGTCACGCCCTCTTTCAAGGGGAGATAATTAATAAATCATTGAAAATTTGTTGGTATTTTCAAAAATCTTCTCAAAAACCATTTGGACAGAAAAGCTGAAACTTGTGTGGAAGCATCCTCAGGTAGTGTTGATTCAAGTTTGTTCAAATCATGATCCCCAGGGGTAGGGTGGGGCCACAATGGGGGGTCGATTTTTTACATAGGAATATATAGAGTTAATCTTTAAAAATTTTCTTCTCTGAAATTGATCAGACAGAAAAGCTGTAACTTGTATGGAAGCATCCTCATGTAGTATAGATTCAAGTTTGTTCAAATCATGATCCCTGGGGGTAGGGTGGGGCCACAATGGGGGGTCGAATTTTTACATAGGAAAATATAGATTAAATCTTTTAAAAAATCTTCTTCCCTGAAACTGATCAGCCAGAAAAGCTGTAACTTATGTGGAAGCATCATCAGGTAGTGTAGATTCAAGTTTGCTCAAATCATGATCCCCAGTGGTAGGGCCACAATGGGGTGTCAAATTTTTACATAGGAATAAATAGAGTAAATCTTTAAAAATCTTCTTCTCAGAAACCGATTGGCCAAAAAAAACTGGCACTTGTATGAAAGCATCCTCGGTTAGGGTAGATTCAAATTTGTTCAAATCATGATCTCCAGGGATAGGGTGAGGCCACAGTGGGGGGGGGGGGGGGTCAAATTTTCACATCGGAATACGATCAGGCAGAAAAGCTGTATCTTGTTGGGAAGCGTCCTCAGGAATGGAAGATTCATTCAAGTTTGTCCAAATCATGATACTTAGGGTAGGGTGGGGCCACAATGGGGGGGGGGGGGTCAAACTTTTACATAGGAATATATAGGGAAATATCTTTAAACATCATTTGCCTAGAAAAGTAAAATTTGTCATAATCATAATCTTCAGGACTAGGGTTGGGCCCCATGGGGGGGGGGGGGTCCAATTTTACAAAGGAAAACATTTAAATTACCTACAAAAACTCAAATGTTATTATACATGGTTTTACTTATATGCAAGCATTTTGAATTATTGTTGATTCTTTAAAATTGTTTAGACTCTGGCCCCTGGACAATTCTTGGGCCTCACAAAGGGTTCAAAGTTTGATGTAGGTTTATAATCTATATATAAACAGTTGTTTAAGTCTGATCATTTTCTCGAGAACTGCAATGCTCAATATGTAATATGACTGTAAAACCATCCTTTTACAAAAGGGGTCAATGATAAACATATGAATATGCAGGGGAATTATTTTATCTACAGGATCTATTATACGACATTGTTTAGATATTTTATATATGACTCCATAAAGCTGATGTGATTATGTCTATCATTGTTCAGGTGAACGATGTGACCCATGGGCCTCTTGTTTTAGTGTTTTTTTTTTTTGTTTTTTTTTTTTTTTTTTGGGGGGGGGGGGGTTGCACAACGTTTTGAAATACTTTTTTTTTTATAGTTTCTGTGACAGTTTCAAATAAAACCTCCATTCATGATTCGTAATAAGCAAGCTTATTTTGATACCTGGAGATGCAGACATTTAACTTTAAATAGTTGCATGAAAATTCAAGTTACGGTTTTCTTTATATTTGTAAACAATTTTAAATCAGAATTACACTATTACACTGCCCGTAAGAGGTTATTCAATTACAGATGATTTTGGAAAGTTTAAAAGCTTTTAAAAAGATTGACTTTACCTATTAGAGAAAGATTTGTTGCTGATAGATTATGTTGCATTGTGCCGCTCGTTCTTTGTTCTACCTTTCGTGTGTTTCTGCAAGAATATTTCAATCATACGTAAACTCTGTAAGCCAAACAAATAGGGTCGCTATATTCTGTGGCTGATTATTGACCAATTATAGTTCAGGCGATAAATCCACCGAAACCAGTTAAACACTTGTCGCCACTAATCTTCATTTGCATTTTAGAATTCAATTTAAAAATTTCTACTAGAGTATGTCTGTTCAAATAAGACGACTAAAATATCATGGTTTTGTTTTTTCAAATGAATTAACGAATGATCATAAAATGTCAGTCAATTGATTTTGAATTACATAATGTATAACAGTGTAGATCATTCTAAACTTTAAAAAGGGCCACCACCTTGTAAACGGATGGTTACGTGATGAAAAGACGCTGAACTAAGGAAATGAATGACAGAAGTAATAAAACAAAAGCCCAAATAGTTGGATAATTGCTAAGGCTCAAGTACATGTACTTCATGGTAGTGATCTCGGTATACACTCTTTGTGATTCCTTCTAAGTTTTTTAAGGGATGGAGTTTGAGTCAGATGGTATCCTCACGAACAATTTTCAAGACAAGTACATGTAGTTGTTCATTTGTACCAAATACTAACTATTTAAATCAAACATTCTGTAGGAAGAACACATTTTGATACACCTAATAAACAGCTGTAAGCAAGAATTTGGAGAGAGATGTTCACGTGAAGCTGCTTTATATACATTATGGTAATTGGATTTTAGATATATTAGAATGCCAATGCAGGGAAAAACTTAAATGATAAAAAAAAGCATTAGTTAGATCAGCGGAAAACTTAAAAATAATCAATTATAAGAGTCCAATATAAGTATTGGTATCACTTAACGTTTTTGAAAGTTAGAGTATAGTAAGGCGTCTAAGTACTTGTATCAACATTAGGAATGTTTGCAAATACGAATGAGTCATGGTTACCAAAACATTTCGATAATTGTTCCATCTTGCTTTAATACTACATACAGAGTTAAGAAGCGGATAACCATATCTCAAATGTAACAACAAGAAAGGTTTCAGTACAGTCCAGGTCTATTTGAAATGCGGAGCAGTACACCTCTTCACTAGATAAAAACCCTCACGAATTTAAACTAGAACATTTGAAAAATAGATATCTTGACATTTGCAGTTCATCTAACTTGCAGAAAGAGAATCTAGTAGATTTTTTAAACTTTACAAAGACATATCTTTGAAGAGAAGATGAATATATTACGTAATGCACTAAATTAAATAATCAAATATAATCAACAATGTTACATAAAAATATATCTCATACAGAGCATGTTTGTATGCAGGAATCATGGGAAGCAAAATCGTCTTTTGCTTTTAAAAGTATTTTACTTCTTAAGAAAAAAATAAATAAAAGATAAGAAAGAGTTGACCAAACTTTAGTAGAGCTGTCAGATATTCTTATTCACTACTGAGGAAGAGGGATATTTATGATTCACTTTGTAGATCAAAATCTCATTTATCTTTTTAGATTCTAAAGTTTAAATCAGTGTACTATACCAATAAAGTCGAGATCAATGCATTTCTCCTATGTCTAATCACATATATAGAACCCTTTATCGTTTGGAGCATTTGATTTTGCTAATTTTATCCAAGTCGATTGACATGTTGACTTGTCAGAACCTCACGGAGGGACCTAAACATAAAATATGTGTTGTGTATTCGGACGAATTGTGTGTCAAACTCTTTTGAGAAACATCTACAACATCTTCATCATAATTCAAACAGATTTTAAAGTGAATACCTTTAGTAGTGCAATGCAAAGAAATGCATATTTTTCATGAACATTTAACATCGTATCAGCTGACGGCAAATCTAAGAAAGCCTCTTTGATTTAAGAATATCAAAGAGGGGAGGTCACATACCTCAGAGGAGGGAACAGCCCCCATACGGGCACCTAATATTTGTTTATAGATGTGGCCATTAAATTCAAATTCATTATTCTCGAGCAGAATTTTCAATAATTCAACTATTCCATGTTTGAGATTTTTATTGTAACATTTTTTTTTTCAATTTTGTGAGTGCTTTTGCAGCAGATTGGACGAGGTTCATGGCTGTCGTATTGGTATACATGGAAGTTTCGTCATAAGTAATAAGCCATGTATGAGGTTCAAAATGTATTAATTCAACTTTGCTGATATAGTTTTAGTGTATTTAACATTATTGTAATGTGTTTGTATTAGAGGTACCAAATATATCTACAAAGGGGCTGATAAGCATTGTAGGGGATGAGCATTGATATATAATTGGTATCGTAGGTACAAGCATTTCACGCTGCAAGGCTTCTCTTCCTTTTGAACTTTTCAAAATCCAGGACGCCGATTTTATGTATTCTAGGTAGAAGATACAACCTGCCTGGGCAGAATTTAAGTGGCTGTGAGAGGTATTTGTGAGTGATTCTATCAATGTTAGAATTGATATGCATTTCACTTACGACCTTGTTGACCAGGCTATGTATATCTTGCGTTTTGTCCTTGTAGATTTCAGCATAATGAATTAGATTAATTATATACCGTCATTTAATTGCCTGTGTCCTTCGGCTACATAGTTGGCCCGGTTCTTAACCACGAGAGTGGTAGATTTGTTCGCCTTTTTATGATTATACTCGGCTCATTGCGGAGACTGGCCAATGCAGCTCGTTCTGATTGAGACACATTTTCACTAAACTTGTGAAAGTAAATTTTACATAGCTCCAATCTGGTTGCATAGAAAAATATCTATGTAATTTTCTAATGCTGTATTTGATATGTTGCCAGGGTTGTATATTGCATTGATATATAAGGGATGTAGTTTTGTGTCATGATCATCTGTATGAAATAGTACCCTACATCTCATTTTTTTTTATTTTTGCTAATTCATTGAAGCTATGTAACAGGTTGCGTTTTATATAGCGCATTGAAGGTGTGGGAATAAATTTAATCCCTTTGCTGAGTAAAACTGTTTCAGCTTCAGGCAAGTTATAATCTAAGAGATTTAGAACATTATTCTGAGCGTCCTGTAACAGACGTTTTGTTCGTCTGAGAGCGCAAGCTTTTCTGTTATTTGCTCGTCTTGTTTTATACTTTTTCTCTTTTTGCGTTTTTGAGAGCCTTCTGCTAGGCATTTTAGCGTAATATTTAAACAGGAGGTCAGACCTGCACTTATAGCAGAATACACTGATCTGGGAATCAACATATTATTACGAGGCGTGCGAGTTAACTGCCAAGCAGATTTATTCAGGGCGTCGCCATTCATAGAACACGGGTTTCCATTTTCCTCAGTAATGAGATGGAGTGTTTTTCCTTGCTAAATTCAAAAGCTGGACACCCGAGATACGTTCTCTGTTTACCAAAAATAGATTAAATACAAATACGGCGTCAATCAAGGTGTATAGAAGTATGAGAACCCTGTCGCCAAAATAATCATTTATGAGGCTTATTTTAAGATATTTAATAGGTGCACAGTTTGTAACTGTGTAGTTCAACACTGTGATAATTATGACATGAGCCTATCTTGTCCAAGAATCGCTATTAGTATTACTATCAGAAAATCAGCGATAAACGATGAATAAATTGACAATGTGTTTCTATTTTGTCACATAGATATAAAACTAATAGTAAGATTTAGAAAGTTCATATTTGACAATGTCATTGATGCGTCTTGACACACGATTACGACTGCATATTAAGTTGCTGAGGAGATATAGAGCATGTGGCTTAGATACTATGTTGGTTGGCCTTACCATATAAGTAGTTAGTCCTGTATATACTAACTGTTCTGCAATATTTATTTCAATTTTAATATGTTCACCTATTTGAACTGTAACTATATATTATCAGTTACAGGTAAGGCCAGAAGGATTAATACAGCACTTGTTACTTTGGTACTGGAGCATTCTGGTCAACTTTGTTCGTTCTTGTATGATAGAAGATCGACTACTTCTGTTTCTTCTATGACCGCTGTTTCGTCCTCCCTTCCAGAATATTTGCTGGGTAGGTCTTGGTCGTACAGATTGAGTGATTCTTCCGGGTACTCGCATTTTATATTGATTTATTTTTTCAGTCCAATTTTGTTTCAAACCCTCGCGATCTTTGAAGAATTTAGCACGGTGTTCTCCAGTTTCGTGTTCATTGACTGGTTGTTTACTTTCTGTTTCTGCTACCATTTTCTTGATATTTTCATTTTTTACGAATTATCTATTTACAGGTGTCTTTCAAGGCACTGATCAAATTTGAAGGCCCTTTTGGTGGAGATCCTTAGTCATATCGTTGAATAGAGTTTGACTTACTTCATTACAGCTTGCTGTAAACTTTAGTTGAAAGTGAGGAAGGCTGGTAAGGTGGAGTTTCTCCGTTCACATCCACTTGATCGATCAAGTGCTTTATCGTGACGATTCTGTGCCGTTCCAACATCCATGTATTGACTTTTGTCATTGAATCATCGACCGTTTTTAGCTCACCTGAACCGAAGGAACTGTTGTTCAAGTGAGCGATGTGACCAATGGGCATCTTGTTTGGTAGTCGTCTAGTTTGCTTAGACGAGCGTTGTCTCATTAAGGTAAGATCAAGAGCACTATCGTAATCAGGTGAGACATCTTCTTGTTTTTGGCCTAGTGTTAGGTAGCTGTTCGGTGTTTCAAAGCTATCCTTGTCATTTTTTTTATTGGCGATATAGACCACGGCTGCTTACAATAAGAAAGCTACCATCAATTTTTGCCTTGTTGGACATCCCAAAACAATACAAGCAAAAATGTAAGCCATTTGAACAGATGTCTAGCTGCTTGATCACCTAGTATAGATTAAAATGAAAATAAAAAGTTAAATAGGAAACGGTTGTGCACTTCTGGTGCGCCAAAAAGACGCCATGAAACTATCCCAAAGCACAGGAGTCACCACCAGTATAGGAATCCCCCAAATATTAAGATTTGGCCCATTTAAATGAAAAACCAATATGAGGAAATTTTATAACTAACGAGTTGTTCGAATATCAAAAGGCATTCTATGTACAATAGAAATAAAATATAGGTCAAATGAAATACCTGGTCTTATCATGTGACCAAGACAAAATAACAAAATTATACTAGGTGTGTCATTACAATAGCATAGACCTTCAATAGTCTATGAGCAAATAATCCATAACCAAAAATTAGTCATAGCGCTGTCATGGCCCATTTTGACCAACTGTAGGTGACACTGATACTTAAATCAATCAAAAAATGCTTGTAAAGCATGTTGCAATCTATACAAAAGCATGCTATTTCTCATTTCGGAAAGTTAGACTTTAATTTTGCAAAACATGTCTGTGTTGACTGTGTAATTCAGGGTAGCTGATCTACTTTCCCCCAAACCTGATTAAAAAGGAGCCATTTAACTACCGACTTCCATTCTAGTCCTCTATGGCTATGGCTAATTGACCCCTCCACCCCAAAAAAATAAAGATGTGGCAGAATCTGTGACCATATTATTATGGTGGAAGGTAATAATGTAGCTAAATTTTCTAACACGCTTTTTAATTTGGCTCGCAGGTCAGCTGTATTGCGCGCATGTCACCTGTTTTAGCCCTTTCAGAAGCGGGGATGTTGTAACCCCCGCAATAGATTATCAACATATGGAATGCATTTTGTACGTTGAGCAGTGTTCTAACTTTTGAACAAATCTCTTCCATCCTCATTCCCCCTTGGCCTAGAAGACTGACGAACTTGTGTATGGCGTCAAATATTTGGTTATGTTTAACTCATATCCGAAAGGCCAAGGAGTCTGAGGGCAGAGACCCACATGAAACTTGAATCAAGCTTATCAGCCCTTCCATAAACGGATTTAACCCTAAATGGTTAACTCCCAATACTGCATTATATAAGATATATATAAGAAATCAATTTTGTTGAATTACATAATACATGAATATTTGCAGTTCCGATGAAACTGAAATCGCTGTTGTCGGGATAAAAAGATGAATTATAACTGAGGTACCCAGAAAAAAGCCCATAAAAATCATGTTCAATAATTCAAGTATGCCCCACCAATTTGTAAAAGCTGTATAGGTCTCCTGGGGACTAAAACCAATATTTTTAATTTCGTTTGTCATTTGAACACGCAGTAATATTATTTATGTGTGTGTTTGTACCAAATATATTCAGAGGCGAAATACTCAGAACTAAAAACAATACTAGCGTGTATTCTCTTTAATTCCACCATACGAATCCTAATTTGATTCAAAATGAATTTCATCGTCCTATTTTCGAAGTCTTCTAAGACTTTGCAGATATTATACGTTCTGTCAGTTTGTTTTTGGAAGTTCTTCGACTGCTCATGTGGAGAAGGAATAAATTATGAAATGGACAAAAGTTTCAGTGGAATTGTTCCAAAACCTGACTCGTATTTTATCAGTTCATACTACCCACAAACGCGTGGTAGTTGCGCGTTGAAATGTTTTCAAAGTGCATTTTTTTGTATTGGCTATCTGTTTAGCTCTCAAAATGTGTCCTGTAAGTTATTGAAGACATATTTGACTGATGCCGACAAAAATGATAGTTTAGTTGGAGGAGACTGGGAATATCAAAAAAGACCACGTAAGTATTTAATTGCATTTCTTCCGCATAATATGATTTCATCAATATTCGTTGCAAACATACCTCTATTCCCGTGAATTTTGTTGTTGAATTTATCCCCAGAACTTGCCAATTTGATAAATGTATAAATTCATCGTTTATGAAGACATTTATTAATTATGTTCATGTATTATAACTTGTAAAGACAAAATATTACTGTTTTTTTTTTCTATCATATTAGCAAAAATCCTGTCTTTGAATAAGCCAGTCACTGCCAGTTCAAATTTTGAGGATCACTATCCAAATGCTGGTCACAAGCTCATCTACCTTGTAGATGGGATAACAAATGCACCTGGAAAATTCCACACGCATTATGAACCGTATCCCTGGGTGACGATCGACCTTACAAAAATGAGCATCATCAGGGATGTGGTTATGTATAACCGCGCCGACGACCATGGTAAGTGTTTTTCAGTGATATAAGCTTTAATTAATTACAGTACCGCTCAGACCCAACCTAACACCAGAGTAAACCCCAACTAAACCCCGGGTCTACTTTCGGGGTTTACTTGGGGTTTACTCCGGGTTTGCGTTTCGAAAATTTGTGTCCAGTTGGGGTTTACTTTGGGTCGACTCTGGGTTTTCTTTGGGTTTACTCATGGTTTGCTTTTTGGGTCCTCTATAAACATTGAAAAGTGAAACAGACCAGTCTTTTATGTAATTATCTTATTGCCTGTAATTCCCACCCCTTGTACATGTATATTCCAAATACACATGTAGCGTCTGCCGTAGGGGTCTATCTCTGATTGGGGTTTACTCTCTGGGTTTACTTTGGGTTTACTCTCTTGGTTTACTTTGGGTTTACTCTGTGTTTACTTGGGGTTTACTCTGAGTCTGCTCTAGTGAACCCAGAGTAAACCCCGGAAGTACACCCAGGGTTACTTTCTGTTAGGTTAGGTCTCATCGGTACTGTATATCCATTAACACATTAAAATTGTAAAATCACAATTAAAAAAACAAATGTTCATATTGGGCGGTTATAGAAGTGATTTATTAAAACAAACGAAATATTCATTAACTTTTTTGAAAGTAGAGTTTACAGTTACATGCATGTAGCATAACAAGATGGCTCAATTTCGGATATGATACGTCTACACATGTTACAGGTCGGTGGCTTCACAGTGTGGAGATAAGGGTGGGAAACTCCTCTGTCTGGTCAAAGATGGCAACCTGTGGCACATATCCAGGACCAAGTGAGACGGGGGCTATAATTACTATCGAATGCAGACCTTCACTTTATGGAAGATACGTCACTTTGAAGATAGTAAAACCTAACTATATCACAGATGACTCGAATGCTTATAATGGCAATAATGCATTAGTGCTTGAAGAAGTTGTTGTCAACGGACTTTATTTTTGAAAAAAGAAGAAATATTGCTTCAATTATTGATATTACAAGTTAGTTAAATTTAAAGTAGGATAGAGAATTAATAACTGATAGATTTTTTTTTTTTTTTGTTAAAGAATTTACAATTTTGTTAAGAATTCATTGTTATTAATAATCAAATCTAGATAATACCGGTAAACAAAGCTTTTTTCTAAATATAAAATTTTTCCAGATTTTACATTTTACAATAACATCTTGATCATTTAAAACAATCTAGAAAATACAAAATATGAAATTGCATACAGTTTACATTAAAGGGTACCAGCAGCCCAGCCCATGTGAAACGTATGTCATAGAATTTATCTATCAGAATTTATTGCAAAAAACCGTATCGAAATCGATGCAAAAATAACGGAGTTACGCCGCTTCAAATTCGCTAATTGTACCTGCTTAAAGAAATCCAACCAAGAGAGAATAGAATTAGGCGATAACAAGGCTTTAGCGGAAGTGACGTCACGAGGTCAACAGGAGGGAAATTTCCTTACAAAGCTAAACGAAATAAATTCGATTTTACAGCCAAAATGACTGAAATGAAATAGGTCTGCTGTTTTGACGTATCTAGATATGTTAAGTATTGTAGATTTAAAATTTGTATCCATAAATATTTTTTTTAAGTCAGTGTTTTTTTAAAGGATTTAAAAATTTGCTATTTTTATCGCCTTTTTACCAATGATTAGGATATCTAAAACACTTGCATGGGCAGATTTATGTCCATCATTCATTTTTTTAGTACATAATATCACTTCACACAATGACCCGAGACTATGACGCAGGTAAACAGGTAAACTAACGGAGCTACTGTTCAAGACACGTGTAAATCTTGGGTATATACACATGCATGGTACACGGGTCCGGTGAAGAAAGGGGGGTTTCACACCTCTAGACTGATAAATTGATTTGTATATAATTAGCTACTCAATTATCTTAAGATAAAACAGAAAAATAAATTACACTGTGTAACAGCAAGCGTACAGAACTTAATACATGCATATAGTACGACCATCGGTGGAGAATATGGATCATGAGACTATCACAAAATATAACTAATGTTCAAAAAATGCCTTAATATTGTCACTTATTAAATCACTTTAAAATGACAAAAATATGAAATTCAGCAATTTAAATAGTATTTTTAATCTAAATGTCGGAAATAATTACCTAGATTGGTCATTAATTTGGTCTTAATTTTTTGTCTAATAATGTGATTTTAATTTCCTTTCGATTGCTATGGTCAGCATTAACCCAAATAGGTTAAATTGTTGTACTAACACGGAATCATTATGAAAAAAGGAATTAACTTGAAAATTTTAAAAGATGAAAATAAATGTTAAGTGAAATTCTATTATCGTATTTCTCAAACCACGAGCATTTTAAAAGAATACGAAACAAACTTTCATTAGCTGTTCATGGACTTGACCTATGATCCGTTTTGAATCCTGTGTTTGTTTTCATATGCATGCTATTTGGATTGTTTATGGTCCCAAATCAATATTAATGAATAATCGGGCGACATAGTTGTAATTTCATGCCTCCCCCCCCCCCAAAAAAAAAAAGTTATTAACATAGTTAGACTCCGAAACCTTTTACACAATAATGTCTCGGAAAATCATCCGAATGAATGATAATATTAACAGAAAATACGAAATTAAGTTTCTTAAAAGAATAATGTTTTGATTGATTATCATTTTGCTGTGAATTCATATGCAAAGTTGTTAAATATTTGTCTAAATTCACAAAGCAAACAGTTTTCCGAAATTTACATTTTAGTACGATAAAATACCGTTTTAACTCAAACAACAGTATATATAGTCACCCAAGGTTGATAAGGAAATAAAAATACAGAAACAATTGTT
Source organism: Magallana nippona (assembly GCA_033439105.1). Taxonomy (NCBI): domain Eukaryota; kingdom Metazoa; phylum Mollusca; class Bivalvia; order Ostreida; family Ostreidae; genus Magallana; species Magallana nippona. Next base: position 12,881,062 of record CM065921.1, read on the forward strand.
CATTTATCGATAAAACATTGCAAGAAAAGGAACAGTTTTCCGGCGATTTTCTTGTTTCTCTTACAGCGGCGTTGACTTCGTGACGTCACAGTTCATTTCGCGCAAAATCGACTTCATTCAAAAAGTGTTCAGCTGTGAAATCGGGTTTTCCCCAAATATCTCGAAAAGTACTTATGCGATCGGAGTAAAAATTTCATGATGATGTTTTTTCACATAGATCTCCATAATATCAAAAATTGACCGGCATTGCAGATACCGTTTAAATACGTTTGACTTTAGCAAACTCTGCAAATATATTCATGAAATAAACATTTATATCGATATTTATATAAAACAAAACGATAACTCATCCTAACGATATACATAAACGATGTACAACATTGACTTGTGATATATCAATAAATACAAAACACAAGAATAGAGAGCAATTGAACGAATTGAGTGATTAGATAACTCATCACAATATCGAAGGGATTGTAACATTAGAGATATATTGCTGAAATCAAACTGTTGAACCTTTGAAAAGTGGATCTTCGCAGAAAGACAAGTGCGGGGATTTCAAGGACACATTGCAAAATAGTCTGTTTAAAAACACAAGGCGGTTATATATTTGTTTTACAAAAGTCAACATTTTGAATTAAAAGAAAAAGGTTATTGAAAGATACGAAATAATTTTTTACATGCAAAAAATTTTTGTTAATACATGGAATTATTTAAAATATGTTACTAACAATTAATAAGCATTATGTGCAATCAAAATTGAATTCTATTAGAATGTGTCATGGTCCGTGTGCAATTTGTATTTTTGTGTTTATTTGTATCATATTTTATACTAGATGATAGCACTAATGGAAGATACATGTAGGAATGTGTCCTTATTCTTTAATAAATCTCACAGGTAGAAATAAAAAGAAACTTATAGTAACTTAAAAGACATAGTTTTGCGTATGAAAGAAGAAAATAAACAAGATAAGACATAGACGATTAAAGTTTATGAAGACATATGTTTAAAATACAGTCATGCAACGTGTTGAAAGGTAAATAAAATAGGTTATTCTTACAAAAGTTAATCAAGTTATATTTGATTTCGAGAAGTTCATGGTCAATTGAACCGACCTGTTAAAACGAGCCTGCTGTTATATAAAACTCACTGAAAACGGATATTGGGGCTATAAGAAATAAACGATTTCCATGAGTTTAAATTCTACGAAGCATTTACTATGTAAATGCATGGCAATGGACAAGACATATGAATTCAGAAAAATAAATTTAGTGCTGATTAAACGAACTATGTCTGTGTTACAGCTATCATGGTTGTGTTTGAAAATGTTCTAGATACTCAGTATATCGTAATTTGGTGGTCACAAATAGTTACCCTTTTTCACATATCACGGGTCGACATTAATTTAAAGAAACCCAACACATTCATTAATTGTTGTTGCAATTATAACAAGAGCTCACCTGAACAAAGTTCCTTGTATTATTCTATTTCTCACTAATGCTTCAAATGAAATAAAAATGAATTGTTCCTTATGTCATTTATTAATTAGTATATGTACAGTGCTGTTTTTTCTTCATGATTTTCCTTTCTTTTTATTTGCAACATTGATGTCATGTTGAATTTGCCATTTTTAAAAATAAACTAAGAACACTAAGATTTATTTCTTCCGGAAAGATCATATGATCATTTTTAAGGTGGCATTGCGAACTTAATCTTACAATTTTTTTTTACCGTTTGCAAATACATTTTAAAGTTTGTACTTCATTTTGAAAGTTTTAAACAAATATGTAACACACCTTTAGATAATCAAGAATCAAAAGCTAATGATAAGTCGATCTATTAGGATTTAACCATTCAGGGTTAAATCCATTTATCGAAGGGCCAATATGCTTATTTCAATATTCAATGGGTCTTGCCTTGAATGTACTATTATCAGTGTTCTCAGGCTCTTTTGGCCTTTCGGATATTAGTAACCTCAACCAAATCTGTGACGTCATACACAAGTTCGTCAGTCTTCTCGAAAAAATTCACAAGTCCGGGCAATTCGGCATGCCAAAAAGAAAAAATCGAGAGCCGGCCCAGCCAACGACGAGGTCCAAGAGGCAACCCAGGCACCATGGGGAAGTTGCTGCTAACCCCCAAGCTCAGTCAGCACCCATATCTATTGACCCTGTGGCACCAGCACATACGACAACATCGTTGCTCTCCAGCGAGCAGTTGCAACAAGTGTCCCAAGCGGTGGCGGATATTCTAGGCCAAAATCGGACACAGCCAATGCCCATCGAGCCGCTACAGCCAGGCATGGGGACGCAACCAATGCCCATCGAGTCGCTACAGCCAAGCATGGCGGGCCCTGATCAATGTACAGGTACAGTGCCTGAAATTATTTCTGACAATTGTTTTGCCCAAACACAGTGATTTGGGCCATGTGGTGCCTAATAGATTAAAAATTAAAATCGCAAATGGGGAGTATGTCAATTTGGGCCTTTTAATTGCTAACTTAGATGGGGGTGACCCCAATGATGACATAAAATTATTTTCCATGAAAGAGGGTAACCTCACCTTGGCACCCAAGTCAAAGGCTAAGACCATTACTGATATACAGGTGTGGACAGACGCATTTTTTATTTTCGCCTCCATATATACATCAGCACATCCCGAATCAGCTGTACAATTGTTCAAATACATGCATACAATTAGGTTGGGGGCAAGTAGAGTTAAGACATTAGGATGGCGGGATTATGATATACAATTTAGGCTGAAAAAGGAGACTAACCCCTCCATGTCATTTGCCATTGTTGATCAAGAGCTATGGCTCTTGTACATGTACAGCACACATATAACTGGTACCCAGATACAATCACAGCAGACCCCTCTATTGAAGTGCTATGATTTCAATTATAAGGGGCAATGTAGCAAATACCAGTGTCAATACAAACATGAATGTATTTTGTGTTCACTCAATCACCCTTACATTAGGCATAAGACACCTTCAGGATCTAGCTTGAATTTTAGGTCTGGTGGTGGGCAGACAGCATGGCGGCCTCAGCTCCCAAGGAGGCCCTCAGCCCCAAGTGCAGCCAGTCGTGCCCCTCACTCCCAGTCATTTAGACCTCAGTAACATTGCTGCTAGCCCAGTCAAAGTTTCAAAATTACGGGAATTTTTAGTTGATTATCCACTCAGTTAAGTGGCCTTAGAATTAATACAGGGATTTTCGTTTGGCTTGAAGCTTTGCTATGAGGGTCCACGAGTAGCCACTGATTGCAAAAACCTCAAATCCATGTCAGGGTTAGAATATGAAGCAGTTCAATTAGTATCACAGGAAATTACATTGGGCAGAGTAGCAGGCCCATTTGATGACCCCCCTTTGAAAGACCTAAGGTTGTCACCAGTAGGCATGATACCAAAAAAGGGAGGCTCATATAGATTAATACACCATCTATCCCACCCCCCTGGAGCCAGTGTAAATGATTTTATAGACAAAAAGTATTGTTCAGTTAGGTATTCTTCTTTTGATTAGGCGTTAAACATGCTCTCTAAGCTAGGTCATGAAGCACTGGTAGCACGTTTAGACATAAAAAATGCTTTTAGATTATTGCCAGTTCACAAATCTGATTTCCAGTTACTGGGGTATAGAATTCAGGGTAAAATATTTGTGGATAAGTGTTTACCTTTTGGGTGTTCTATAAGCTGCTCAAAATTTGAGAAATTTTCAACATTTTTAGAGTGGGCCCTCAAGCAGCAAGCCAAAAGCAATGATGTGGTTCACTATTTGGATGATTTTTTGGTAGCAGGTAGAAAGGGCACTCAGGATTGTGCTAACCTTATGTCAATCTTTAGTTTTATCTGTTTAGAGTTGGGGGTGCCATTGGCACATGAAAAAACCCTTGGGCCCACAACCAATTTAGTTTACTTAGGTTTAGAAATTGACACCATTAATATGTCAATCAGAATACCTGTGGAGAAATTGCAGCAACTCAAAGCACAGCTTTTGTCCTTATTAGATAAGCGTAAGGTTACATTGAAAGAGCTTCAATCTCTCACAGGTTTGCTCAACTTTTGCATTAGGGCTATCCCAGCTGGTAGGGTTTTTGTTAGAAGGCTTTACGATTCTACCTGCTGACTATCGAAACCACACCACAAGCGCAGGGTTAGCTTAGAAATGAAGGCAGACATACAGATGTGGCTAGTGTTCTTAGATTGTTTCAATGGAATCACATCATACAAAATTATAGATTGGTCCAATGATTACGAATTTGAGTTGTTTACAGATAGTGCAGGGAATATAGAGTTAGGTTGTGGGGCAATCCTGCAAAAGCAATGGGCATTTATGCGCTGGCCAGCACAGTGGGAAGGGACAGAAGTCATTAGGGACATTACATTTCTTGAACTAGTACCAATCGCCATGGCATTTAGTATTTGGGGTACAAAACTAGCTGGCAAGAGAGTTATTCTTCATACAGACAACCAAGCCCTGGTATCAATTCTCAATACTCAAACATCCAAGTCTAGTAGAGTCATGCACTTGTTAAGGAAGTTAGTTTTGCAAGGGTTAGTGTACAATATCCAGTTCAAGGCAACACATATAATGGGTCTCGATAATACTAAAGCTGATGCTCTTTCTCGATAGCAATGGTCGCGTTTCCAGGCCAGCTTCCCAGACTCAGAGGAAGAGCCATCAGTAATTCCCCAGTCCTTTCTTCAAGTCATCTCCAACTTAGATCTCAAGAGCTCTTGAGATACTCCATGTCTGACAATACAAAGAAATTGTATGACACTGCAATCAATGCTTTCAACTCCTTTCGTAGGGCTTATTATCAAGTAGAAGAGTGGCCTCCCCATCCCAATCAGTTGGTTGATTTTGTCGCATACTTGTCTTATAAGCAGTTTTCACCTAATACAGTTAAATCATACATATCAGGGATATCATACTTCTGCAAGATCCGCAGCCTGCCTGACCCAACACAGGCGTTTGTACTTAAAAAAGTCTTGGTTGGGCTTAGTCGTAGGAATGGGCGGGTTGACGACCGAAAACCACTTTCATTCGAAATCCTATCCAGCATCATCCATTTAATGCCTACAATATGTAAATCAACCTATGAATCAACACTGTTCTCAGCCATATTCTCCACAGCATTTTTCGGGTATTTTAGAATGGGGGAGCTGGTACATTACTCGTTGCAAGACCCAGGTCATGCCATTCAATATGGGGATGTAACCTATCTCGCACACAACAATACTGTTCACATTTTTCTTAGACATTCAAAAACTGACCAGGAAGGAAAAGGTTCAAGTATATCGCTAACCCCCACAATACTGTCAATATGTCCTGTACGCATAGTTCAATCATTCATGCAGGCAAGATCCACCAACCCGGGGGCATTTTTTTGCCACCTTTCAGGAAGACCAGTCACTAGGTACCAAGTTGCATCAGTATTTAATTTAGCACTCAAAAAATTGGGGTTAGACAACCAATCATACAAACCTCATTCGTTCCGCATTGGGGCAGCGTCCGCTGCTTGGGTCTCGGGTACCAGCGCCCATGTTATTGCTAGCAAGGGGAGATGGAAGTCCCATTGTATGTACAGGTACATAAGAAATTAGGGCTAATGTCACCCAACACAATTAGTATTTTAAATTTTGTTTAATAACCATTTTTTAGGTCCTAGAACGATATGGATCCTTGGTTCTTCCATTGTCAAGCATGCATTTTGCTACGCTAGAAAATCCCAGTATGGTGCCAACCTAGAGCTAGATCGCCATAATGCTACCATATTTTGGCAAGGCAAAGGGGGAATGAGGGTAGAAGAGATTTGTTCAAAAGTTAGAACACTGCTTAAGGTACAAAATGCACCCCATATGTTAGTCATCCATTGTGGTGGTAACAACATCCCCGCTTCCAAAGGGGCCAAAATAGGTGATAGGCACGCTAAATCAGCCGACCTGCGTGACAAACTGAAAACCGTGATAGAAAAACTAATTCAATTACTACCTTCCACCATAATTATATGGTCCCAAATTCTCCCACGCCTGCATTGGAGGGGGGGGGGGTATTAATCAGCCGGCCATGGAGAGAACTAGAATGCGGGTTAATAGTTATGTGGCTACTCTTTTAATCGGGTTGGGGGGAAAGTACATCAGGTACCCTGAATTACATAAAGCCAACACAGGCATGTTTTGCAAAGATAAGGTCCACCTTTCTGGAATGGGAAATGACATGTTTTTGTACAGATTGCAACAGGCATTGCAAGCATTTTTGAATGATTCAAGTGTCAAAGTGTCACCTAGAGTTGGGCAAAATGGGCCATGGCTGCGCTATGACTAATTGTTGGGTCATAGATTATTTGTTCATAGACTATTGAAGGTCTATGGTATTGTAATTTCACACCTAGTATCATTTTGTGGTATTGTCTTGGTCATGTGATAAGATCAAATATTTAAATTTGCCTTTATTACAATTTTTTGTGGCAAGCTATTTCATTTTCTTGTGGCATGAGTGCCATTTTGATTTTTGACAGCCCATTATTTTGTTTATAACATACAAAATTTACTCAAATTGACTTTATTCTTTATTGGGTCCAAGCTTAACGGTCGGGGGATTGCCCTACTGGTGGCGCAGCCTATGCCTTGGCATAGTCTCATGGCGTCTATTTGGCTCACCAGTAGTGCTCAACTATCTCCTATTTGACATTGTATTTGCATTTTAATCTATACTAGGTGATCAAGCAGGTGAGCATCTGTTCCCAGGGCTCACCATTCTTGCTTGTATTGTCTGGGGATGCCCAACAAGGCAATAATTGATGCCTGGCTCCCTTATTGTAAGCAGCCGTGGCCTAAATCGCCAATAAAATCATTATGAGGTTATGTTTGTATTGTTATTTTTATTACTCCTATGCATTAGGCATCTTTGATAATGTAATTATTCCCAACTATTCATTTATAATTGACATAACATCTTTCCGCTTTTCTAACCAAACATCATTTCAGTCAATGTATCAATTATTCAAAATAATTTCCATAATTAGAAATAAAAATAAAACATTTCTATGTTTGATCAGTTAGACAGAATATTTAAAAGTTTTGCCGTGAATAATGTTTTAAATTATAAACAAGAACCAAGAGCAGTGAGACCTAATATCAAAACAGTGTATGCAAGGTAAGAGAAAACACTACAAAACAAATCCTTAATATGATACTTAACAACAGTGCGGAACTGTAAAATTTCAGCAAGGGACAAACTTCATTGTCAAGAGGATTTGCCGAGTTTTATACCGTGAAATGTAGCCCCTTGACGGAACATAATATTCTTTATTGTTAAAATCGTGACCTCTGGACTAATACAGGCCAGGAGGAATTCAAAGTTTAACATATAAATCTATACATGTATAGGGAAATGTTAAAAAATCTTTTTCTCAAGAACAACATTGTTGCAACTTGTGAGATTACTATTCAAGCATATTCTGTTATTTTAGATTCCCAATTGTAAAAATTCCGACTCCTGGACCAATACTGAGGTCTCAAGAGGGGCTCAAAGTTCAATATAGAAATATGTTTTTTTAAATTCTTCTTTTCAAGAACTACAATGCTCCAGTTTGTAAGATTGCTATACAAGCATCCTAAAATAGTGGAAAGTTTTTAAAAATCGTCTTTTTAAAAAATTCAATGCTACGATCTGTGATTACTAGGCACACATCCTAAGATAGTGTAGATTCTAGGTTATTCTTACTGTGATCCCCTAAGATGGGTTTAAAGTTCAACATAGAAGTATATAGGAAAACTGTTTAAAACTAGAATTTCCTCAGTTCCCATTCAGCACAAATACCTTCAATTCACTCCTTATAAGGCCAGTCATCAATTTCTGATAAAACTTACTAGTCAGAACCTGTAATTTTCTACATGCTGGTTTTTCTGAGATTTTGACCCTTTCACATCTCGCCCATTTTTCAAGATTTTTCAGCTTTTTAGACCTCCCCAAGCTTATTATCTGCGAGGGTTGACATTCCGTATTGTGTGCAAAAATAGGTCTGCTAACATTGGGGCACAATTGGTAACCATGGGAATTCCAACAGATTGTTGGAAGACCTGGTTTCCAAAAACTACATATATATGTTGTCTATCAGAAAATCAAGCATCTTTTTAATGTCAACTTCAGAGTACTTGTGTGCACAATCCAAATGTCTTTTAACAAAATGGTTTTTCAAATGACCAATGACAAGGTAATTAATTTACGTGATCCATTTTTATTGAAAAAGGACCTATCAATGATGCAAAAAAGACGGGACTTTATCGTGGGGGATAGTTGTAAAGATATTAAAGAGTTTAGTATTTGAAAATTTCGAAATAGAATGATACATGGAACTTTATTCAGGTGAGCTCTTGTTATAATACAACGGGTCACAACAACAAATAATGAATGTGTTGGGTTTTTTTTAAATTAATGTCGAACCGTGTTTTTGAAAATTTCGAAATAGAATGATACATGGAACTTTATTCAGGTGAGCTCTTGTTATAATACAACGGGTCACAACAACAAATAATGAATGTGTTGGGTTTTTTTTAAATTAATGTCGAACCGTGATATGTGAAAAAGGGTATCGATTTGTGATCACCAAATTACGATATGCATATACTGATGATCCAGAACATTTTCAAACATAACCATAATAGATGTAACACAGATATGATTCGTTTAATCAGCACTAATATTATATTTCTGAATTGATGTGTCTTGTCCATTGGCATGCATTTATATAGTAAATGCTTCGGAGAATTTAAACCTTGGAAATCGTTTATTTCTTATAACCCCAATATCCGTTTTCAGCGAGTTTCATAAAATAAAAGGCACTTTTTAACAGGTCGGTTCCATGGACAGTGGACTTCTCGAAATCAAACATAACTTGATTTGCTTCAAACGATTGTAAGAATCACCTTTTTATGTACTGATACCTTCCATGACGTTACATGCCTGTATGATTTCTTTTTTTAAAACTGGGCTTAAAGTTCCCTTCTTTCGAATTTCGTCATTTATAATATATGTCTTCATAAACTTTAATCGTGTATATCTTACTTTATTCGTTTTTTTCTCTCAAACGCAAACTATGTCTTTTAAGTTACTATAAGTTTCTTTTTATTTCTACCTGTGAGATTTATTAAAGAATAAGGACACATTCCTACATGTAGCTTCCATTAGTGCTATCATCTAGTATAAAATATGATACAAATAAACACAAAAATACAAATTGCACACGGACCATGACAAATTTTAATAAAATTCAATTTTGATTGCACATAATGCTTATTACTTGTTAGTACCATCTTTTAAATAATTCCATGTATAAACGCAAACATTTATTGTCTGTAAAAAATTAGTTCACATCATTCAATAACCTGTTTCGCTTAATTCAAATTGTTGACTTGTGTACAAAAAATATATAAACGCCGTCGTTTTTAAACATGCTATTTTGAAATGTGTCCTTGAAATACCCGCATTTGTCTTACTGCGTAAATCCACTTTTCAATGGTGTAACAGTTTGATTTAACAGTTTCTATTTCAGCAGTGTGTCTCTAATGTTACAATTCATTCAAAATTGTGATGAGTTATCTAATCAATTAATTCGTTTAATTGCTTTCTATTTTTGCGTTTTACATTTATTTATATATTTCAAGTCAATGTTGTACATTGTTTATTTATATCGTGAAGATGAGTTAATGTTGTGTTTTATATAAATATCGATATAAATGTTTACGTTATGAATATTTTTGCAAAGTTTGATAAAGTCAAACCTTTTATTGTGAATTGAAGGCAATTTTTATATTTTGTATTTTCTAGATTGTTTTTAATAATAAAATGTAATTGTAAAATGTAAAATTTGGAAAATTGTGACCAGCATTTGGATAGTGGTCCTCAAAATTTAAACTGGCAGTGACTGGCTTATTCAAAGACAGGATTTCTGCTAATATGATAGAAAAAAACCAGTAATACTTTATCTTTACCAGCTATAATACCTGAAAATAAAAAATAAGTGTCTTCATCTTAATGAACTTTTTCTGCAAAGGTAACTATGGTTTGCTCCAGACGACATTACTTTTAAGATTATGGTCTTATAATTGTATTTATTTGTTTATCATTTGTATTGTTGAAGGTTTATATTTTCGAATAATATAAAAATTTCTACTTTGGCCTGGAGATGTTTTTTTGGCATCGTGGTTTAACGATAAACAGTCCTATAGTAAGATAAGGCTCAAATTATAGCTGCGCAACGTCCATACATAAGTCCTAAATATTTTGAGTAGTACAAGTATACTACACGGTTTTACTACTATTTTGTCTAGAATATATTACATGTATTAAAATGCAGTACCTAGGCAGACAGCTTTTTAATCATATGATTTTATAATAATTCTAAAACTTCTGGTGAATAACTTTTTTCTTTGCTTTTAATTTCTATGATATTTTAAAAAACATATCTGTTAACAACAGTGCGGTATCAATAACATTAACGTATATTAGGTGAATTTAGTTAGATTCAAAGTTTTAGGGATAAATTCAACAAAACATTTGATGGAAATACAGGTGTTTTCAACGAATATTGATGAAATCAAGCTATAAGGAAGACATGCAATTAAATACTTGATCTTTTTTTTTTTATATTCCCAGTCTCCTTCAACAAATCTATCATTTTTGTCTGCATCAGTCAATTATGTCTTCAACAACTTACAGGACACATTTTGAGAGCTAAACAGATAGCCAATACAAAAAAATACACTTTGAAAACGTTTCAACGCGCAAGTAGCTCGCGTTTGTGTGGAATAAATACGACTCAGATTTTGGAACAGTTCCATCGAAAGTTTTGTCTGTTTCATAATATATTCTTTCCCCCACATGATCAGTCTAAGAATGTTCAATAAAAAACTGACAGAACGTATAACATCTGCAAACTCTTATTAGACATTCGAAAATAGGGATTTGTATTGTGATATTAAAGAGAATACCCATTAGTATCGTTTTGAGTTCGGAGTAATTCGCCTCCGAAAATATTTTTTCCAGACACTCAAATAAATAATATTACTGTGTTTTCAATTATAGATCGATTTTAAATATATCATGTTTTTTTTCTAAAACCCCCAGACTACCCCTTTACCTCTAATAAATTGACGGAGCAAGCTTTTATTAATAAATGTTTTCTATGGGCTTTTATTCCCTGGGCACCTCAGCCATGGTTAAATTTTTAATCGCCACAATAGCTATTCCAATTTCATTTCAGCTGCAAATATCACGTAACTTTTTTTCATCTTTTGGTATTTTCAATGACAGAGTAATTAGATCTACAAAACCGTGTTTTACAATCGTCAAGAAAATACTATTAGTTACAGATGACGTTTCATTGAACTACCAAAATCGGTTTCTTATATAAAGCTGTGTTGGGAGTTAACCATTTAGGGTTAAATCCGTTAATTGAATGGCCGATAAGCTTGTTTCAAGTTTCAAATGGGTCTTGTCCTGACTTTAGCATTATCAGTGTCCTCAGACTCCTTGGCTTTTCGGATATTAGTTGAACTTTACCAAATCTTAGTCCGAAATATCTGACGTTTTCCTGGCTTTTTTAACGATTTTGATATTTTACATGCCAGGAAAACGTCAGAACCGGCGCCATTACGAAAATTGGGAATTCGCCTCCTCCAACTGGAAGCGGCATTCTCGGCTCGATTTTAAATATTTACGAGTTGAATCAAATGTTTCACTCGCAACTAATTAATAAAACGATGATTTTACTGCTCATTAATATCGCTTGTATGGGTCCTTACATCCCATAAACAGGCTGTTGAACACATTCTATCGATCTGTTGAGATTTGTTTTGATTTCGTGCATTTTTGAAATATCGCGTGAAAATAGGTCAACATCACTATTGTTTATCAGTGTGATTATCGAAATGTGCAGTAAAATTATATCTTAAGCTGTTTTATTGAGTTTAAATATATATCTATTTAAAATCGAGCCTAGAATGCCGCTTCCAGTTGGAGGCGGCGAATTTCCAGTTTCCGTAATGGCGTCGGTTCTGACGTTTTCCTGGCATGTAAAATATCAAAATCGTTAAAAAAGCCAGGAAAACGTCATATATTTCGGACTAACCAAATCTGTGACATCATACACAAGTTCGTCAGACTTCTCGTAAAAATTCATATTTGAGAATGGTGGTGGAAGAGATTAGAACACAATTCAAAGTACAAATTGCATCCCATATGTTGATCGTCCATAGCGGGGGTTACAATATTCCCGCTTACGAAGGGGCCAAAATCGGTGATATACGCGCCAAATCAGATGGCCTGATCGCAAAATTAAAAGGTGTGTTAGAAAAACTACGTCTTCGTTTAATAGTTGGAGGATGGCGCAGTCTATGCTTTATTTGGCGTCTATGTGGCTCACCAGAAGTGCACAACTGTTTCTTATTTGACTTTGTATTTGCATTTTAATCTATACTCTAGGTGATCAAGCAGGGGTACATCTGTTCCCATGAATAACAGTCATGCTTGTATTGTTTCGGGATGCCCAACAAGGCAATAATTATTGATGGCTCCCTTTTTGTAAGCAGCCGTGGCCTATATCGCCAACTTGCTCCTTGACCTTTTTTGCAAGTTAATATCTTAGATATTCTTTAATTATGAAGGAATAGTTTCAAAATTGGTCTACTATGCATATTTACATTGACTCTAGTGCATTTATTTAAGAAAGACCTAATAATTCACTTATATCATATTATGTATTTGAAATACTAATAAAAATTAATTTAAGAAAAGCACTTTTGAAGCACTATTGATTAGTTTTTTAATTCTAGATTTTGATAAATCTATTATTTTACATTTTATGTATCATATTGGTAAAACATAAGCACCTACAAATAATTTAGACAAAGCATCAAAAGTAAAATAAAACAGTCAACACCCTTTTTTAATATATAATAATCAAAAGTAGCGATGTAATTTACAGTTTTAATAATATTTTATTCAAAAATGCTATCAAAATTGCACAAAACTGTTCAAGAAATGGGGAAGATAACAAAACCTGGTGACCAATTTTGAAACATCTTCCAAGTTCTGCGATAAGATGTTTTGTACATGGCGATAAAGACGCAGTCAAATTTTTTTGAGCTGTTGGTGTTAAATTATCAAAAATCTAAGCCGATATGATATTTTCAAAATTATTAAATCAGAACTATTTTTGTCATCGATATCTAATGTGATTTCATCATGCATCGGACACCCTTGGAATTTTCTTTTTCATCATGCCCTAATTATGGCCCGAGTATAATTTCTTTTAATTTTCTGGTTTCCTATTTCTTAATAATTGAAAGGAAATCAGTGAATTTGTTTAAAAATAAAGAATAAAGCTTATTAATGCAGTAATGAGCTATTTAACCATGGATTACAATATTAAGGAGGTTCGGTCCTCGGTTTTGGGTTCTAGTCGGAATATTCTGCATCATATAATAATTCTACTCGTATATTTATATTTTACAATGCGAAATAAACTATATTGAATGAAATATTTAAGAGAAAATTACATATTTACAGAGTTTTGTATGTGACTTTAGTTTTGTCGCGGAAGGTTTTCAAGAAGAAAATGAACTTTTTTTTATAACTCAATAGTTTTAGAATACCGTAACTTTAGCTTTCTAATTTTCAGTGCAGACAAAACTTCCAGATAGTTTGTTCATTACGATATCTTCATGCTGTTCCAAAAAACATATTTGAACAATTTTTTGATATTTCTATTGACATACCATGGCTTATATTTCATAAAAGTAAAAAAAAAAAAATTAACTCCAATTTTTGCCTAATATTAGCTTATTTCATGCCATATCTCAGATTGTTGAAATGTGACCCCTTTTTTTAACTTTTACTTGAAACGCTAGATTTTTGTCTATTTGTATGCAAAGTTTTGAAAAGATTGCATTACTAATAATTTATTTTTTATTTGCGTTATAATTTGATTACTCCAACATTTTGTTACAATCTTAACATATGTTTTTGTGTTTATTATATAGAATTTGAAGCCAAGAGTAAGGCAGGGTTTTTTAAAAGTTGACCTAATATTACTTATATATTCACTACATATGTTCAATTACATACTGTATTAAAATCATTATTAAAATGATGGTTCAAACTATAAATATTTGTTGATTTCTTCAAATATTCAATTTCCATGCCAAATTTTAGCAATTATTTCAGGGAAACTATTACTTCTGTTTGGGGCTCCATATTTTAAAAAAAAGATAGCATGTGACATGGATCACAAATAAATTAAAGAACATATTAAGTCCCCATCTTCATATCTAAGTAGTTTCCAGATGATTGACAATACTTGTATTACAGGTGTCAACCTCCGTAAGCAAGCATCGAGCAACCATACTGTAGATATAAAAAATACCGAAATTTTCTTATTTCTTGCAAACCCCAGGGGTTCGGATAAATATATTTATCAGTTTGATTTTTAGATTTTCGTCAATTTTATATGTGGAGCAAAAATGACCAAGGAAATAATTGATGAAATTCTAAGGATAATTTTTTTTTATCATAATTTGTTTCAGAAATTAGTTTTTTTTCGAATGATTTAAGTGAGAGGGTACATTTTTACTTAGTCCATTTATATGCCGAACATTCAAATTATACATCTGTTTTATATTTGGATATTTTACTAGAAAGACACGTTAATGGTAACCTATTAACAAAACTATATGACATGATTTTAATTTTTCCATCGTCAACTTCCCTTACTTATGTAGCAATACACCATCATCATCTGCTTATGGGGTTTATGTCCACCAGCTTGTTTGTTATGCAAGAGCATGCTCAACATACGAACAATTTATTAAACGAGGCAAGCTACTAACAAACAAGTTGTTGGAACAAGAATATCAAAACCTCGATTTATATCATCTTTACGCAAGTTCTATAGTCGATACAATGACCTTGTCAGCAAGTACAAGACACATGCTGACTGACGTTTTTCATACTTTTTTATACCATTATCTATACACCGGACTGACTACGGTTTCTTCCGTTTTTCATGATCTGAAAATGAGCACACGGCGGGTGCTTACTCCTCCTTGGCACCTGATCCCACCTCTTTCTTTTTGGAGGTCCGTGTTGTTCCGCTTTGAATTTGTATTTTGCTTTATGGATTTTTGAGATGGTTGACAGTTTGTTTTTGTCATTTTTCATACTTTTGTGTAAAATGTGTGTAACCAATTCCTTAATGATGGAGTTATTTACGATGCCTTTATTGCTATTTCTTTAACAATGTGATAGTCAAATTCTTGATAATAATGAAGTTCATCAGTTATAATTCGGAATGAATGAACAATACAAAAGTGCATGCATGTTTATTTGTAAATGTTAAGCCAAAATTGTCAGAGCCAAGGTAAAGATGTATGTGTCTGATGAATGGTGAACTCAACATATAAACTGCCCAATTACACATACATGTATATTAAGTATCTTGAATAAGGCTTCATATAAATGTTATGTTAATATAGAGTAGGTGTATATAACCTACGAAAAAAAAATTCTATCGAAACTAGAGTCTGTGTTTTGCATTGGTTGTATGATAAATACATTATTTAGTATTTAAAAAATAAGGACTTTTGTCAAGATTGAAACACAGCTGGAGCTTTCATCATATTTTAGTTTTACATTTTACATGTAACAATACTGAAAGATACATTTGTGATTTACCTTAAACTATCTGAGCATGACACTTTTCACTCATCAAAAATGAAATAAAAAGGGGGAAAATGAAGGCCAATAAATTCATTTAGTGAGTTTTAAGTTTCACGATATCCCATTCACACATATTTTGCGTGAAAGTTGGGAAAGAAATGAAATGCTACACATTTCTTAAACAAATACACCTTTGCGCTTCATGTACGTCGTTCATATATATATTCGGCATTATTCATTGCTCAATGTACTAAAAATATGAAACGTAAATCAAATTATTGAATACAAATGATCGAATAAAAACTATCGATTGTTTGACTAAATATGTCGTTTTAACGTGTATACGGCAAGTGCAAATATAAATAATATTTATAAAGCATGGTAAGAAAGTTTCTATGCGAGAATTGATACCACTTATCAAAACTCTCTATTTTCTTAATTTCATATGAAGTTGATCTTTACATGACAATTTGTACAATTTAATATTACAGTCAGCAACGACATTTTCACCTTTTAGTGAAACGTGCCCTAGTTCTCACCCAAAACAGCAGCAAGACATACCGACCCAGAAGCATCAGTAAATACTGTAAGGTAATCTGACCATAACCAACGACTGGGCAGCAATATAGATTTTCCATTGTAATTCTGAATGGAAGAGTACCATGTATGAAGGTCAGCTCTTCCTTCACAAGTGAGCCTTATATAATGGTCAGGATTCTTCACACCACAATTCAAATCAATTGCACGTCTCAGAAATGCTCGCTCAGAGACAACTACAGAATATGCAAAGCTAAGCAGACCAATAAGAGACTGAAATTCTCGTAACGTGACTTTCCTTCTACACATAATGTCTTTCAACATAGTCTTAATTTTTAACACTTTATCCCAAGGTAGAAGGTATTTCATAGCCACAGAATCTATCTCAATACCATAAATTACAAGGGTGGATGTGGGAGTTTGAATTTGTTTTCTTTTTTAATCGGGATGTGTTCACAAAGTGAAAGAAATTTTGAAAGATCATCATGACATTGTTGTGAATTTGATGGACCAATTAAAAAGAAATCGTCTAAAATATGAGACATTCCTCCTGCACTGTATTTAGATTGCATAACCTAATATAAAGCAGAACTAAATTCTTCAAAAATTTGACAAGAGCTGCTGGCGCCCTATGTAAAGCACTTATCAAAATAGTAGTTTCCATTCCAAGAAAAAACCCAAAAGATTTTAATCTAAAGGGTTGATAGGAATAATTCGGAATGCATCTTCTATATCTGTGTTTGCCATCAGACAACCTTTACCAAACTGAAAAACCAATCTGACAACATCATCAATATAATCAAAGTGAACCTGTGAATTTTCCTTGGGCACCCTTGAGTTAACTGAAGTATTTTTTTGGATATGAATAATCCGAAACTTCCCCGGATCAGATTTTGGAACAATGCCTAATGGGGATGAAACAAAATGAACAAATAGTGGTTCTAGAAAGGGGCCGACTATTCGGCCCAGAAATAGACTTTTATCATTGTGATTTTGAATCGCTTCGGAGTGTTCATTAACAGATTGTGATTCTTAGATATGAAAGTGCCAGGAGGGGTATATATATGATTAAACATAGGAGAGACGAATTTATCAATATCGACTTTATTGTTACATATCCTGATTTCATCTCTAATGCTGAAAAAAATATTTGATCCATAAAGTATATCGTATATATCCTTCTTTCTCTGTAGTGAATAAGAATATTTGAAGGTTCTCTAAAAGCTTGGTCAACTCTCTGTTATCTTTTGGGGTTTTTTTCTTACAAAGTAAAACAACTGAAACGAATGGTGATCTTGTTTCTCCCTGATTCCTGCATACAAAGATGGTCTGTATGACATATAACTTTATCTAACATTGTTGATAAAATTTGATGTTTTGATTTAGTGGATTTACTTCTTTGCAAAATATTAATATGTAATTGTAAAGGACAAGGGCGTACAAGGCCTGACAAATCCCCCCGTACCCAGGATTTTTAAATGGCATATGAACATATAAAAAATCTTTACATTTGAAAGTGTGCATCAGTACATGTACATGTATATTATAGAGCTGCATTCTCTGCCAAATAAATAATATACATTAAAACATGTTCTTGGCACTTATCTCCTTTGTTTTATTTGTTTATTTTCTAAACATTACAGCATGATCTCATATCTGTGCTAGTGCTATTTTTATCCGACATTGTATGTATAGAACATGAACATTACGTAATTTTTGTCATTATGTAAATTACCAGATTATAGATATTTTTTTCATAATGATCCAATAAAAAAGGAAAAAATGTTTTATTTAAAAGCAAATGAATTAAAAATAAAACGCCGTTTATACGATTCGAACATCCTCTCATTCGAGACTGATGGACTACGAGCCTCCGCATATCACAGTGAGCTACGTTGACACAATAGAGTACCGGTGTTATATAGTGCCTTTTCCCCCTAGCCATCTTTCCCCCCGGAAAAATGGCTATATAGCAGTTTTTCCCCCCGGAAAAATGGCTATATAGCAGTTTTTCCCCCACGGAAAGCTGACTTTATAGTGGGTTTTCCCCCTTTTTATAGCCAGATTACCCCCACGGAAAACCTAATATATAGTAGATTTTCCCCCTTTATTACATTCCGGTCATGTTTATGGTGGACCATTCGTGGCAATAATTTGCAGTAACTGATATTATATTAATTTCTCATAATAAAGGATAATTATGGCATTTATTTATACATAGAATAAAATACGTGGTTTTTTCACCCCTGATATGAACAAAGGCTCGGCCTTCATAACATTCCTGTGTCATCACCATTTATTTCACCTTTTGTTATACCTTTTTGGAACACCTTTACGCGGATTTCGGAATACCTTGAATCTTTTTCATCTAATCGATGCTTATCTACAGTTTTGACTTCGACGTTATGACATTGACATTTTTTACAGAACACTTCAGAATACATTTGAGTGAAAATACGCCGGTTTGGAACTTTAATTTTCCCATGTATTATCATCTATGTATAAGCTCCTTCCAGGAAACTAACTGACTAATCTTGACTTAATTTTGTAGAGGGAGGGAATAAGAAGTGGAAATGTATTACTCCCTTCGTCCAAAAGGCTATTAATTTTAATTTAATACCGTTAGAATTGACGATTTTAAATGATTGTGCCCATGAGAAAAAAGGTTTTATGGCAGTTTTGACAAAACAGAGAAATCACGTCACAAACATTTGACGTTATTTCATAACGTCGTCCGAAAAGTGGATGCTTAAAGCGTGTTATTTTCATAACGTGTAGTATTTTTTACCTGATTTTTATTAATTCAGCACGTTGTTTTGGGTAAACTCTTTATTTTAGGTTAACTCTTTAAGATATACATGTATTGACAACTTCATTTTGTTTTTTCTCTCATTTTATGTTAGATTTATCGAAATATGCTCAAATATTGGCTACAGTTTGAAGAATTGTTGTGGAAATACTTTGTTATTAATTTTGGTGTACGTGTATACATGTACGTGTTTCTTTCTGTTACATCATATCGATATTCATGAACAGCAAAAGCTAAAATATTCAGATTATCTGATATTGCTTGATTTCAAAAAGTGAAATTCTGGACCTAACAAATTTTATCAATCTTTAGCAATGACTTTTGATGTTATTGTTTTCAACAATGTACCAAGTATAAACTTAGAGGTATGTTGCACACTCAATACAGTCACTTATTTTTAAATCATTATTTGATGGATAACTGAACAATACAAGGGAATTGAAAAATATCTGGTTGAACAAGCTTAAAAGCATACATTCTTCACTCATATTTCCCTCTGTATGAAAATAAAAGAGAATGTTGAAGACAATCTAAGTGTTGATTCAAATGCCGTATGTTTAGAAATAAAATGAAATGTTTAAAATTTGCTTTCATTCTGAAGTTAAGTACAACAATCCCTCTATTTTGGCAGTGTGTATACACGGTGTATGAAATCTGAGCTTCAAAATTTTGCGTATTTTTGGTCATCAAAACGATCACGGTCCAGTAGCTATAGTCTTAAGGTTAATTATTCTGATGGTCCAGTAATCGTAAGGTTCAAAAGTTCGTCGGTTCATTAGTTTGAAGGTTTATATATATATATAAAGGGTTCAGTAGTCAGAAAATCCAAATAGTGTAAATTCCTGAAGTTTTGAACTACACCAAAATATACTGACTAGAAAGTATTATTCTACGTAACTACAACAGTACTATATTTAGTTTTGTGTGGGCAAATTTCCGTAGATTGCTATTTTTTAAAGCTTAGTTTAACTCCTGCTATGGAAACTCTGATCATTTTGCATATTAACTTCTAGGCCTAGCAATGAGCTCGAAGTTGAAAAACCTTCTATGATTATGTTGTGCTTCGTTATAACATGTACAAATTCATTTTGGTAAAGGGGGAGAATTTTTAGAAATCTTAGATATTAAAATGTATGTAATTGAAATATTTCACATATATGAAAATGTATCGTTATTGGTGCAATTTTCAATCATACATTTACTTTCCTTGGCAAATACGTATTCATTAGTTGCCAATGATATTTTGTACGTTTAAAACTGACCTTATTGAATTTGACTTTGTTCAAACCTTAAAGTCTATGCTGTATTAAAATGCAGCAGTCAACACTGATTTTATTTTGCTTAAATATCAAGCTTTCATTATCATATAGGGAATCACAAAATCTAAAGAAAACATGTAAAATGGTCAACTTCTGGAAATCTTTTTAATTAATCTGAATCGCATGCAGTCTTTCAATATACAGGAAATATTGTTTTTTTACTTAAAATTCCGAGAATTTTTTCATTACGGTCATCTGCATCATTTATGATTATTTTGATTGATTTACATGGGCTGTTATATTCAAAATTAATATTTTATAAAGAAAACACATTAATTTTTTGCTTTACTTAAAGTTTAGTTTAGGGAATTCTTTCATTGCAATTCCGTGCATCAATTTTGATTGATTAACATAGAATGGGAGATTATAAATGAATATTTTATACAGAAAATCATATTGTTTTTTACTTAAAATTCAGAGAACTCTTTTACTGCAATTCCCTGCACCAATTTAGATTGATTTACACGGAATGGTACATTATGAAATGAATATTTTATACAGAGAGCATTGCGTTTTACTTAAAGTTCAGGGATTTCTTAATTGCAATCTCCTGTGCCAATTTTGATGATTTTCACAGAAAGGTACAAAAGAAAAAATTCAGAAAAAATCATTGCAATTCTCTGCATCTTTTTTTTTTTTTTACATTGAATGGTACGCCGGTGCATTATGAAATCATTATTTTATAAAGAAAATATAATTTGAAATTGGTTTTGCTTGATGAACACGGAACGGTACATTATGAAAGTTATATTTTAAACGACTTCTTTCGTTGAAATCATCATCCTTCATCGATTGTGGTTTATTTGGAATATTTTTTTTCAAGGACTGGTACATTTTTAGATTGATATTTTATATAGATGTTTACAGGCAATTTGTGCGTGCAATCAAACGAAACTGTGCTATTCAGTTATTCCTAACATTGTCTGACATTCCAGTTATCATTCAGTTAGATGGATATCACAGGTTCATCGTGTCATCATGACTTGGTTTTTAATAACATTTAATATAATTACATCAACCAAGACGAGCCGGAAAAGAATGAACCGGAACCGGAAAAGAATGACGACAATCATAAATCTAACAATTTCTTATTGTAAATGT
The DNA here is from genome assembly GCA_033439105.1 of Magallana nippona. Taxonomy (NCBI): domain Eukaryota; kingdom Metazoa; phylum Mollusca; class Bivalvia; order Ostreida; family Ostreidae; genus Magallana; species Magallana nippona. The sequence continues at coordinate 12,902,548 of CM065921.1, forward strand.
ATGTGCTTTAGACTCCAAGAAATAAGAATACATCCCCCGATACATATTTATAAGATTTTGCAATATAACATTTTGCGTTGATCTCAACGAAAATATTATAACACAAAATGTGATCATTACTTATGATCACTCAAAACCTGCCAAAATGTATCATGATAACAACGAATAATACACCAGTAATCAAGACCTTACCGATACTGGTACTGTACCAGAATGTCTATTATGTATACCAAATTAGAAATAGTTTAAATGTTTGCTTCCTTATATCACCTCTTTCTATCAAGTTACATTATATCAATCATAGAGGACTTTGTACTTTTTCTAGTGCCATATAAAAATACTCGAGGGCCATTTTTCACCTATAAACTATTAAATGAAAATATTGCAAACATTAAATCAATATTCTTTCCCTGAACATTGGGTCCTTACCGTCAACTGACCTTGATCGGTTAATAAACTGCACGTGTACGTGAACGCGTACGTGTAAAACAATAAGATTCAACATTTTCAACATGTTCAGCATACTCTCACTGTTTATGAAATAATTCTATGACTTCGATGAAACCAAAAACACAGTAATTCTTAATAATCTCTGCTTCACTTAATACAACGTCTGATATAAACTAAGTCTATATTTTTATTTAAAAATGCTACAAGTTTTTACCTCCGTGTACTTTTTGATTCTACACGTTTTGTACAACTTGTAAAATTATGCATTAAATTAGGGGATTCCCCATGTTACACGTATTCGTACACGTACATGTTTAAATGCTTAACCTCTCTAATGTACTACATTTACTAGTTATTTTAAATATGACTGTTTAATCGGATGATTATATAATTTATCTATTATGGACATCATTGTACAATAATATGAGGCTATAAGGGCCAATGTCAAGTGATTTCGCCCGAAGACACAGAAAAGTGATATCGGCCTCGCCAGCTCAGTCTATATCGTCTCGGTCAACATCACTTGACATGGGTCCTTATAACCACATATCGAACTACAAAGAAGTCCATAATTAAAACAAATTACAGAGTGCTGTAGTTTACATTTATTACGTTTCAAAGTCAATGTCACGTTTACATTGAAACTGTTTTGATGTTGCATGTTCATAACACGACGTCACATTTTTATCCTGTTGAAATAGCTTTATTAAAAACGGAGAAAACCTCAACTTAGAACTGGTTAAAAGCCATAAAATTTCAGATTTGAAAACTCTGAGATGTGTTTTATTCAAATCTGTAAAATTCTCAAAATGTGCAAAAAATATCATAAGCACCCTTTTCTCATGGACTCAATCAAATATAATCATATCATCTAGATATCAAACGAGAGACAGGGTGCAATGATATGATGAGAAACTGAAATGTTTTACTTCGATTGATGGGGTTCTAAATCATGTGTAAGGGGTGTTATAATTTATTTTGTATTAAAGGCATGTGTAAATTTAGTATTTACAATTATGTTTTAAAGTCACGCATATTCATATTCATGTTTTTTAATTAAGCACATTTTTTACGAAACGCGAGGTTTAATGATGTAAACATATTTTTAAAAAAAAATGAAATGGCTTCACAACCAGAACAAAGTCAGTATCTTTGCTGGTTACTTTGGAAAATGTGAAATGGAGCTTGAACTAACCTTATGTATATATTATCATTCACTGCATGCTAATTTTTCCACTTTTTATTTTGCAACGTGATTTATAAATATACAATTTTGAAAACGATGCCATATAAAACAAGATATACGATTCACTTACCTAAAAATCTCACCATACTATTAATTTCATATTTTTGCAATAAAGATTTACTTGTGTACCATATTATTTCTTCGAACAATGAAACAAGGGTAATTAGAAATAAAAAAAACTAACACATTTTTTGTGATGAGCTGACTTATTTTTTTTAAATATAAGCTTGATCTTCTAATCAATTGGCAAGTAAAATAAATTCGTATATCAAGTGCGCTATTGTTGGTTATTTATTTTTGTTTTTCGGTTGCTACTTTTATGAATAAAAATTTATTGATTTATTCATCTAGTTATTTAGTATATCATTAGTCATCTTATGAATTGATTAAATGTTTTGAAGAATAATGAATTTACCCGCGTATCTTTTTTAGAATTATTGTTCGTAAAATTAAAAAGAAAAGCAGAATTAAACATAATTTTCAACCATTTTGATAAAGAAATATATGAGTGAGTGTGTATTTCTTTATGTTTTTACTTTTAAATATCCGTAAAAATATGGTGATGTGGTCATCTCTAGTTTTTGAGAGATGGGGACCTAAAAAATAAACTATTCATTATAATTGGATTTCAAACATCGGGCTCGGAAACATCAAGGACCCCTACCCTTGGGGCTAAATTTTTCAGGGTCATCTACTAGTGGTATACCACTACCAATATAAAAATATGGTTAAGTGGTCATCTCTAGAATTTGAGATTCGGGCCCCCACTTATAGAACACTATTCAATCATTATAATGGGGTTTTAAACATCGGGCCCTGAAACATCGAGGGCCCCTACCCTGAGGGCTGAAATTTTCAGAGTCACCTACAAGTGGTAAACCACTGCCACTGTGAAAATATGGTGATGTGGTCATCTCTAGTTTATGAGATATGGGACCCTAAAGAATATGCACTATATTCATTATAATAGGATTTTAAACATCGGCTCTGAAACATCGGAAACAAAATTTTTCTAAAACAGAGGTTTAGCCTGGACAAAATTTGCACAAACAGACAGACGGACTGATAGATTTATTAAAATATTCTCAAAACATTTTTCACTTACAAATTCAGAACACAGAATTATGCATATAAGTGTATATCTTGTAAAACCAAGTACTTTTTTCAGTTATAATTACCTAAATTAAGTTCTCTGTATAATTCCATTACACACATGTTTAATTTTCAGCATTGTCTATAAAAAATAATAAATCGGCAAAACGAAAATTAACCTTTACAGATGAATGCAGATATATGCAACCTGGATGTGTAGAAACATTGATTTTAATCCTTACTGGGTTTCCATAAATATTTTCTATAAAATATGAACCAAAAACGTGAGGGAGAAACCCTACTATGGGGGAAAAGCTACTATATAGTAGCTTTTCCCCCTGCGGGGAAAGGCTACTATATAGTAGGTTTTCCGGGGGGGAAAGCTACTATGGGGGAAAAGCTGCTATACAACACCGGTGAATAAATCTTACTGTTTGACAATGATTAATAAAGTAAAACGTTTATGGTGAAAACCACGCATTTGACCCATTATGGGTTTAGATTCCATTTTAATAAATCAATAATAAAAATAAATAAAAACTTATTCTTTAAATAAAAGTACTTTTAGGATGAAGTCAAGACCCATTCATACCCAAATTTGCAATTTAGAACAGTGAATGATCCAGGATTTTGGCATAAAACGCTGTGCAGCTTAATTTGGAAACCTATACCTGTCGTGTTTATAGAATGAACGCACAATATTGACTTCCATCGTGAAATTTACACTTAATACAATGCATACAAGCCAAAAATTAATATTCTAACTTAAATTGAAATTCTTCGTTGCTCCGAGTGGGGGATATACAACGCCTTGTACGCACCTGTTCTTTTCAAAAATTCCACTAGATTCTCTTTCTGCAAGTTAGATAATCTGCAAATTTCAAGATATTTATTTCGCAAATGTTCTGGTTAAATTTCGTGAGGGTTTTTATCTGATGAAGAGTTGTACTGGTCCGAATTTCAAATAGACTTGTTGTTACATATGAGATATGGGATATCCGCTTCTTAACTCAGTATGGAGTATTTAAGCAAAACCTAGATGGGACCATTATCGAAATTCTTTGGTAAAGATGACTCATCTGTTTTTTAAACTTTGCTTCTGTTGATATCTATATGCCGTATGATACTCTATCTTTAACATTACTTGATACACTCATATTCAGGGTTGGCAAAAAGCGGGAAATACTCCCAGGACTGTGGGAAATACTGGTATTTTCCGGGAAATATTGGAAAATAAATACAACTACATACAATGTACTAGCATACCTCATGCTATGTCTTTATCAAATCTGTTATTATGTAAATATATAGTACACCTTGTTAACTATGACATTTTAATCATTATCTTTGATTTTAACAAGTCTTGGCTAGCCAGTAATGAATTGGACATCTACTTATATATGATATAAACATGGTTTATTCATACACCAAGATAACTTGCCATATCTTATAAGCAATATGCTTCAACTTACACCGTAGCTTTCTTCGTTGCATACAATCAAGTTACGCAATTAATATTTTATCCTCATTTGTATTATAAAAATTAAATTCCCTAATCATCATTTTTAACCAAAAAAAAGGTAAAAGAAAATGGATACTAGAAAAATTTGAAGCAGCAATAAAAAATGCACTTTACCAATGAACGGAAATATTTTCATGCCATCTTTTTTTTTTAATTTTCGGACCATTAAAATCATTCCTTTCACGATATGTCAATTGAAACAAATGGATCAAGTATTGGTGTAACTGGTAATGTTTCATCCTTTAATGATCATTCACCAAGTACTTTTACACAGGAGCATCAGTGTCAGCAACAAGCTTCATGCAATCATTTAAACCGACATGGACATGATTCGCGCTCAAAGTTTTCAAATCTTAGTTTTTATTTTAAATGTCTTAATGGCTAACATCGGCTTTTTTTTTTACTCTTAAACAAATTTTGAATGCCGATGATGAAGATTAAGAGATCGGAATTTGTTGTTTTGTGAAGAAAGCTTGAATTGTTTTTGTTTACATGTGTGTTATTTTAGAAAGTTCCATTCAATTTTTTTTCCTGTTTATAAAGATACTTTTTTCAACACATTGAAACAGTTTATCTTGTTTGTCACGAGTCATTTTATGGAAATTTCTTTACAGTACAATTTTTGTTAGCAAACCAATGCACGATAGTTTGTTTTACATAACAAATAATAATAAGCTCTGTATCTCGCTTGCAACTGATTTCTGACATTCAAATTTTCGAAAAGTATTGGAAATGACAAATTAAAGATGATTATTCTAGACATTACAATAGCTACATAAAAATTGAAATTATTTGAGCTAAAATCGTGTCTGTGTCCCTTTGAACTGTTTTACTCATTTGTCAGATAAAAACAATAAATGAAATTTTCAAAAGGACTAAAGTACACATAATAGATTTAACATGAACTTTATTTTTAGTCCTGATGAAACATTAGTCGATACATGTATAAATGTAAAAGAGTTACATATACATAATTACACTACATTGTTGACACTGTGTACTAGATAGGGGAACATACTTATTCTACGAATTGTACTGAAGCAAAAACATATTACACGTTTGCAAACACTGCCGCATACAATGTCCACACATATTTGCTAACACTTTATTTGAAGAATGCTAGGCGAATTCGGTAATTAATTCGATATATGCTTGTAAACAGCCATTAGTATGTGTCATGCAGACAATACCTGTATTTTCGATAAAGATAACATCATTCCTGAGTAAAAACTAGAAACAAGTACTTCTGCTTTAAAAATGAAGGCTGGCGAAGAATAAATGACCCAATCCTAAAAAAATTTATAATTGTTCATGTCCGTTTAACAAAGCCACTATCCAACATTCACACCATCCATTAAACATTTACAAATTCATTCCTTTGCCTATGATTCAACGTTGATCATTCTGTTAATGCAAGCTTTTCTGTGAATGCAAGTTAAATTTCATGCGTCTTACAGGAACTCGGACATTAATGTTCTTACAACTCCTGTGAAATATATATGTTTAGGACAATGCAAACTTATAATAATGTGTAGTACATAAGATTTGTCTATTTACTCAAATTGATCATAAATTATCCGAGTTTATAAAACGTTTATTTACATTAATATACACAGAGGTGTTGATAGTAAAACATACCAGTCCAACAATACTGAATGTAGTGAATGTGATAACAAAAATAGAGAAGTTTCAAGATATAATGTATTACGAGAACAACTGCAATGTATTCAAGGAATAAAGACACAAATAGTTAAATATACTCTAAAAAGAAGTACACTTCTAGAGTGTATAACAAATCACCTAACAAGAGAGCATCTTCCAAGTCAAACATACAAGTGCATAACATTCTGTATTTGTCTGGCCAAGGTCATTGCAAAAGTTAAAACAAGCCTAGCTTTCTTTGGGTAGAGAAAATAAAACTACATGGATTTCATAATTTTCATTTATGAAAAATAGAGAATACAACTGCTATTATTGTTATATTGTCAATGCAAAACACTCTCAAATTATAAACAAATTATTATATATCATTTTGTTGTGATATCAAACCATTCACAAGCAATAGCATTTCACCTTTTTCGAGTATAATTAATCAGCTATCAAATTGTGATTGTTTTCTGGTAGCTCGAAAAGATCACTGTGTTGTTTTCAACTCAAATTGAAATATCTTTCTTAAAGGTTGTACAAGCTGCTTTTAATAAAAGGGAGGCAAGCAAATGACAAAAATACACAAAGAAATAACTTTGGATAAACCACAAAAGGCACAATCACATTTTGTAGAAAAATGTAAATACAATGTAAGAAAAAATTGTTTGGTCGTTAATCTAACCTACAAGGTAAAAAAAGGAGCAAAATCTGCTTGTGAGTTGCAATATCCACAAATTTAAATATTAAATACATATATTTCCTTGTGTATCATATTCTTCTATGAATTTGAAACCCAATTCACAGTTATAAAGAAGACAAAATATTAAAATGAATTCCCATTCTTTACTACTATTGACAGTAGAGAACGTGAATCATCATGCCTAACACCAAGCCATTAACGTAATGCTGTACAGCTTGTCCATCAGTAAGTTTTTGAGATGGCCCCGTATACAAAATCCTCAGTTTCCAAACGTCCTGACACAGATTCTGCACAAACAACACAGTCCGTAATACACAGTAGAATAGAAGAGACAAACATTCTATTAGGATCACAGATGGCCACCATTGGAGACCAGGGATTGATGGCTGAACGTTTCCCGGAGATTTCCCGAGCGGATTCCGAATTTCTGATCTTAATGTTCTGCCTCAGTGCTGGTGAAGGAGAAGCCATTGAAGACTTTTTGATTCATTGTCTTGAGGAGTTCTTTATCTGGTGGGGTGAGCTGGACCTTCTCCATTGTGAAGTCTTTGTCAAAGTTTGATATGTCATGATCAGATTTCTGCAACAGAATTGCATACAAAAAATCATTTACCACAGCATTCATCATGTATATCATGTATATGGAGATTTAGAAGCCAACATACTATACTCAAAAACTGTTTAAAACATTTTATCTGTATTTGATTTGGTTTACATTATATGATTACACTATATGACTTATATAGTCATTTACAATTAAAAATATTCCCATAAATTTCTGTAATGCTTTAATTTTGCAAACCTGCAACCAAATTACTACCCATAAAGATGATTATGAAATAGTATCTTTAAATTAAGGCAACTTACAATTTTTGGTTTGAATGGCGGGTCTATCTGCTTTATCTCCAGTCTGTCCCAATCTATGTTTTTGTAGAATGCCTGCGATCTGATTGGTCCAGCCGAGCAATCGGGCATGCCAAGCCTCTCTTTGGGATTTCGTATGAATAACTACATAAAAGAATGTATACCCTTAATAAATACATTAACTATCATACTAATTCTTACAATAACCAAAAAAAATTTCAGTGCCGGTTAAAAAAAATGGCTTACAGACGGAAATTGATCAGTTTTTACAACTTTTGGCCTTAAAATTAATAAAGAAAAGTGAATGTTTTTTGAGAGACGAACCAAACTAAGCATTGACGCTGCCTCCTTGGAAAGCCACCTAGGGTAGTGAGGGGTGTCATTCATAATGGAATGAAATAAGTCGTCTTCGTCGTCGCCATGGAAAGGTGACTGGCCAATCATCATCTCGTACAGTAGAACACCGTACGACCACCAATCAACCGACTGGTTGTACTTCCAACCTTTCAGAATCTGTAAGACAAAACTCAAGGATAAAAATGTGAACAGTTTCTACTAAAAAAAAAAATACAATAAATTGTTACATGACAAAAGGGAGAAAACTCTTTATCTGAGCCATTCTTATTTCCTGTTTTCCATAAAAAAAAAGTGAGATTCAAAAAAAAAAAAAAAGGTCAAATGCATCATAGGGGTAACTGTTTTGTTTTTGTTTTTCAACTAGTGTACTGTATACAGGGAAATATTCGCAACTGTTTTATTTTGGCCCCTTTCGCTCTCGTTGTCAGCGGGCGAATTTAAGACTGGACAAATCCAATGTCTTAGATTATCTCTCTGTAAACAAAATTGTGTTCTGGGCGAATTCAACATGGGGCGAAATTGTTTGCAAGTGTAGAAGGGTGAAGATTATACGGGGCAAAAAATAACCCTGTATACAGTATTATGCATCCATTGTAAACAACACCAACTTTAAGAAGATAAGTGAATAAAATGTAAATATAAGGTGTAAATATAAGGTACTAAGGTTTATTTTAATTTGCCATAACTTTTTTGAAATCTTATCTCCTTTATTGATAGTGAATGACAAAGTCATAATACAATCATACCCATAGGGAACAAATCTTAATAAGGGGCGAAATAATGAGATACCAATTACGTGAAGTTTGTTTTGTAAACATATTTTGTACATCATTTTCCACTGAAATAAGACTTAATTGACTGGAAAACTCCTGCAATGCCTGTTATTATGCACACACTAAGCAAAACCATCGTTTAAAAGCACACATAGGATATGCTGTAGAATTGGACCAAGTAGCTTTAAGCATTGTGATTTATTCCAGTACTAAATGCATGTTCCCCTGAATCACTTAACCCTCCTAAATATAACTTTCACCAAATTTTGTGAAATAATGTGAAATTAGGAATTAGATGTTGCAAAAAACAGCATTTTCTTAACAGAGAATGGAAAGACCTATTCATTGTACAGGTAACTTATTTTACAGTTATGTTTCAGCATCATTCCTTACCTCTGGAGCGATGTAGTCTGGAGTTCCACAAAATGTGGTGGCCTTCCTCTCATCAAATACATTCAGTTTACACATTCCAAAATCTGCTATCTTTATGTGTCCCTCTCGGTCCAACAACACATTGTCTAGTTTAAGATCTCTGCAAAGTAAAACGCCATTATTTGTGAATTTAATTTCAACATGAAATAGAGAGACCATGCTCTCAATGGGCACCTACTTTTTTTTGTCAGAGTATGAACATCAAAGTGATTGAAGTTGAACAAGCTGTTGTTATATTTTTGGTTGTTTACAGAGATACATGTACATGTATCTGTATTTAAATTTACAAGATGTATTTATAAGACAACAGTTACAAATTCTGTCATCAAATTAAAAAGTGAATTTGCAATACAAAAAACAGACTGCATCCTTAGGGTGTTAATTACCCTTTGGAATTAATCTGCTTGTAGATTGGAGAACCTAAATCTTACCTATAAACAATTCCTCTTGAATGTAAAAACTGCAATCCTAACAAAATTTCTGCACCATAAAATCTGAAAAAGACAATTCAATTGTTACAATAATTTTCAACTTCATCCAATTTTCAGGCACATGACATTTAATAAATTTTCGGGCACATTCACATTTAATTAATCATATTATCGATCTACCTTGGCTTGTCCAAAATTAAAGGTTGATACAATTTAAGAGAAAATTTCTTGAATCAGTATTATAAACTGATATATTCTGTAAAAAGTATTATTTTGTGTATGACCCTTAACTCAGTACACCTGCAGACTCTACTTGTTTATGATGAAAATGATTATTTAGTCTATGCAAGGGTCTACATGTATTAGATGAGTATGATTATCTATCTTTGCCAAGCTCTGCATGCATAAGATGAGAATGATTACAAGGACGTACTGAGCTCTAGACATGTCGAATTTCCCGGACAGTTGTATATGGAACATCAGATCGCCACCATTCAAGTACTCCATCACAAAGAACAGGTGGCTCTGAAAATAACCACATCTTGTTTAAATGAAACATGTAACATTTAAACACATGATCCAATTGTTTCATTAGATAAGAATTAACACATTAAGTCTGAAAGAGCAATTATGTGCTGTACCTAAGAAACTATTAACAGAACCGATTGTTCCTTACTGAAATTATTTTTAAAAGTGGTTTTTATATTTAATTTATACCTTATTGACTCTTTAACTCTGATATATAACTTTAATACATGAACCTCCCCTCCTAACCATTTATCCCAGTAATAATCTCTACTTACTGGTGTGGTGAAAGTACTGTGTAGATGAGTTAGATAGGGGTGCTGACAGCCCAGGGCTAGGACTTGTTTCTCTATCATTGTACACTCTACATCATCATCTTCTAACACTACGTCCTTCTTGAGAACCTTGACAGCAAAGTATCGCCCTCGCCCCTTCAGCTCTGCTAGCATGACCTTTAAGGTAAAGCAAATCATAAACATATCTTTCAAAGTTGAGTGACTTGACCCGAGCTGTGATATTTTTTCTGCTTTTTCTCAATCCTTTGAATGAAAATTGAGACTAATGATTTCATTCCAAAAATCAAAATCTAAATGTAATTAATAACAAAATTTATCATCTGTATAAATATATCAGTGTGTTTATATACAATATCAATACAGGAATAATTCTTAAGAAATATTGTTAAAAACTGCTTTATATAACTAACAGTAGTGAATTTTACAAATTTCATTCCCTCTAAAAATAAACCATTGCCCATTATACCTTTCCAAAACTTCCTTTGCCCAAAACTTTGTGGAAAGAGAAATCAGTGGGTGTGAATTTTCGTCGAGGGGCAGCAGGGGGTTTGCTTCCTGGGGGCTCGAGAGGGGGGCCATTTTTTTCCCAGATCTGTTCATATCCTTGGCCTTCATCGTCTGAGCTACTCTCTTCTTGGCTATTCTGTAACAGATGGATCAAATACAATTGAATTTTTAGTTTTTTCATGATACAAGGCATTGTCCGAGTCCACTGGATTTATATCCCTTAAAAACAGTGAAAAGGTTAAAATCACATGAGTTCTGACATGCTTCATTCACAAAATGATATTCTGTATGCATTCATGTTCTCAAATTTGCAAAAATAACCTATCATGATACGTACAAACTAAATTGATAAATTCTTCAAAAGATCTACAAGATAAAACTATTAATAGAATCTTCCTCCAGGATTTTGACATGATGGCCTTTATTTACCGTAGTTGTGCCTTGTTTTCGTTGACTGACAGATGGTGCCTTCCTGACCTCACTCAAAACCTCCGCTAACATCTTTTGATTGACACCACATAAATTGGGCATGAATTTCTCACATTTCTTGTGGCAGTTTGTACCACATACTGCAAATAAATATTAATTTTTGTCAAGATATGTATTTATTGAACTGTCAGAAAAATTAAATTTCAATGAAATTTTCCTGATTTATAAATCAATTACACACTCAATTTTCAAATGAATTTTAAAAAATCATTATTATATTGTACAAGCTTTAAATTTATCATTAAGTTTAAAATTTAAAGAATACGACTGAAAAATTCATTTGAAAAGAAATCCTTTGATAACTGCCTCCCTTTGATTGAAGGATACACAATGTCCTACAATATTTGCCGTACCTTCACACTTGAGACCCTGTCTAAACAAGCCATACAGTAAAGTGCCACAGTGATCACAGAAGGTCGGCGACATGTAGTTATTGACCTTGAACCTGTGCGGAACGTTGATATTGAATCTCTCCGACATCATCTGAAACGTCAAAAAATTTCTTTTATAATCCATCTACATAAATTGTGTACTGTAGATTTTTATTCAATGCGAGGAATTAATATTCATGTAAAATCGCGAGAAGTAACATTCATGGATTTTAAAATCTCGCTTTTATTTTTCAGAGATTTTTTAACTAGAGGAAATTTGAACAAAAAATTGTTGCTTGCGATTTAGTATTCTCATAATGTGATACACAAAACAGCGAAATTGCGGAATTAAGTTCTTGCATAAAATACAGAATTTACATCATCAGATTCATAAACTAGATAAATATTAAACGTTCATGATATTTAATTCTTATATTGAAAAGTACACTGTGTAAGAGAGATAAAAAAGATCTTTAACAAATCATTTCATAATTATGTATTAATCAATTTTTTAATATTACTATTTTTGGTTTTCTCAAATATAATCTAATGTTGAAAAGTTTTTCAAATGTCACAGCTTGGTTTTAAAAGCAACCTTTACAGTTAGTCAATTTCTACATTAAGCTAAAGAAATTCATCAGAATGACTAAGGAATCTTTGTTAGAGGTTGAGCGAGCCTGACCTTGGTCTCCCTGCTGTCTTTGGCACTGCCCGGACACTGCCCCAGGATCTTCTCATGACATTTTTTGTGGACAGCACAGTTACAAACTACAACATAACAAACCAACATTAGCATAATAAAGAACTCATGTTATTTTTCCTAAGTTTGTAAATATCATATGACATTATCAATGAAAAAATATTCATTACATAGCATTTGGACTAGACTTAAATTTAAGGAGCAAAAAGCAAAGACGTGAAGTGTTTTTCATTATATTAATTCAGATGAATGTGTGAATTCAGATTTTTTACTTTGCTGGACAGAATTTGCTGAACAATATGATAATTTTATCCTCTGCTTGATAAATCACACAAGTTTTATGTCTCTGTTGCAATTAAAACCTACCTTTACATTGATAGCCCTGTTTGTTGAGACCCCTGGCAAAAAAAAATTAAAAATTCATATATCAAATGCTTTCAAAATTTAAAATTATGAAACAAATTATCAAATAATGTTTCAACAGATACTTATTTACTGAAATATTTGTAACATTGGAAATCTAATCCTTCCTGTAAATTATGTGTTATGTAAATTACCATAGAAACTCATTGCAGAATGAACAGTAAGTCGGCTGTCTGAAAAATTTGGCGATGAACTGGTGACCCTTGACCTCGTGAACTTTCTGCTGTTTGATGGCACCCCTACGTCGAGTGATCCCTCCTCCCCCTTTTTCTGGGTCTGTCTGTGGAATTTGTTCTGCAAGAGACAATCAGAAAATAATACAGAGGTGTTTACATGATCTAGCAACTAGCAGTTGGTACAATTAAAGAAACATTTTGCACAAGTTCTGTTTTGTATGGCTACAAAGTTCCACTTTGATCCTTCAAACTGGCTTGCCAGGTCCTGGGAAAGTTACAAAACACTAACCTAGGCACTGTGAAATTCATTTTTTAGTACATATACACTGACATTTACAGTTGCAGATATATTGATTTATGGTAAATATGGTATGCCCTGTTTCAAAAACATCTATACATTCATCACATTCACACTACAGCTTAGCTGCAGGTGTTCTCATGTGCAAAGATACAAACTTTATTTCAAATCAATTCAATTCAGTATACATATAGGTACAACATAATTTATTTAAGACAAAGAAGTTTGAAAGCCCCTCTTTTACAAATATCATTTTAAATATCCTGATCTGGTACAATCATTTTGTACAGGCACTGATCCGTACATGTGTAGCAGGGAGCAAGACATTGGAAGGGTGTGTAGTAAAATAGGAAAATGAATCCATCGGATAGCAAATAAACTTTAAACAAAACAAGAACAATGGATGGGGTGCAGTAAAATAATGGATCTAAAGGATAGCGGATAGGCTATAAACAAAACAAGTGGATAAGGTGAAGTAATAGAGGGGAAAAGTCACTCATGTCCTCTAGCTTAAAGAGAAATATGCTCCTATTGTAATTGTACAGCGTTCTATTAATTTTAAGCATTTCATTTCTAAAGCGATCATAATTGTAAAAGCAATCTTATTAACTTTAATTTATATCTTGGTATATGATATTCACAAGGGTTTTTATATAGACGTGATTATTATTAACATTTACATACAATTGACAATTTGAAATAATACACATGATGCATACCACACACCTTTAAAAAAAGCATTAATTCATTTCAACCTTTTCCAAGTACAGTTAGTGCACAAACAAACAAACAAACAAACAAAATAAACATTAAAATAAATAAATAATAAATAAAAAATAAAAAAAAAATAAAATCAATAAAAACTTTTAAAACACACATAATAAAAAAAAACCCTTATATGAAAAAAAGAACAAAAAACTGGATTAAAAATCTCATGGAAAGATGCCTATTGATGTTTAGTCAGTCATATGAACGAATTAACACATGCAGTATGTGAGATGATCAGGTAAAAACAATGATCGAGATATTGATGTGAAGCAATGACCTGGTAGCAATAGGATACACTACAAGCACTGGCAACCACACACTGAGATCTATATTACAGAATCTATCACATTACAAGTCAAGGAAGCATACTGATGGATTACCTTTGGACTTGACAGACGGTCCGGGAGCTACCTCTAAAAACAACAAGACAATCTCAATAACAACAGATACATGCTTTTGTCATGCACACTCAACTTGCACTTTCCCCAAAAGGAAAATCCTACACAACTGTCGTGATCAGGGTTTGAAACTTATCAAAGTTTCTAGCATTTGTATTTGTAGGCATTAGGATTTTTCCCTATGACAGAATTAGCACCCCCCCCCTCCCTCTCCTTTCCAAAAACAAAATTTATTTACATTATAACAGTGTTATCAAACTTTTTTTATCATGCATATTTTTATTTTCTATTTTAAAGAAAAGTACTTGCATATGTATATTCAAAGACAAAATGACATATTTCAGCAAATATAGATATCTTCCGTAATTAGTTTTCTAGGCACCCAGGATACATTACCGGTATTAGGAATAATATGGCTTATTTACTTCATTAGGAAAACATTTTAGTGAAAAAAACCTTTTAATTTAATCATTTATTTTTTTTCATCGAAAATGGCATTACCCATTTAAATCTAAATTGTCAAGCAGTCACAGCTGTATGATTGAATACCAGGCTAATATATGTGCCAACATATTATTTGCACTTAGGCATGAAAGCCTTTTTCACATGGAGACAACTCATTCTCTCTTTTCCATACATCTTCATTTTCCAAAATCTTAATAGTTTTTTTTAAATAAATAATGATTCATAAAACTTAAAAATTGCTCGTAATAATCATAAACATAATCACTCGTAAATTATCTTTTTATAGATATGCTTTTAATTTTACTTATATTATATGTGCAGACTTGGAAAAAACATGATTTTTATTGTTAGAGTATATAAAGTATAACATGTTGTGTATAAACAACGACAACATACATATGTTGTCTCAAACATATGCTTAAATACACATTTATACTCTTTTAAGGGAAGTGTTAAATTTATAAGAGCAAATTTGAAAATTTCATGAAATAATCAGAAATCGTTTAAAGGGGGAGATTAATATGCTTTGGTTGGAGTGTGTTTTCTGAATATTACAAGTTCGTTATTCTTACTAAATTTTAGAAATGTGAAAGAAAACAGATTCTTGCATGCAATAATTCGCTTGAAATATGATGAATTTCATAATCTTAATATTTTTACTTATAAATACATACATTAATACATGACATGTGCTAATGCATGTATCTATAAGTTGTATATTATGTAAGACAAACAAAAAAAATGGTACAAGATGCATCACATCACATGATTTTTTCATGCCTTTAGAGATAATGACATTTGATGTGAACACTTTGCTTTGACATTACCTTCGTTTTCAGAGAAAAATCGAATCTGTATCTGCAATCTCCCAGATGGCTTTAAATCCAGCTGAAATCAAAATCAATAAATAAATGTGAAAGTTGAAAAAAAATTTCTGTGTCTGACTCAGCAAAAGTATGAAATAAATAATTAAAACAAATTATCTATAAGGGTTAAAAATCATTAATCAAAATGAAATAGATTGAATTGAAAATGAAAGCATTAATCCAATCTTTAGTTAGCTAGTTTACACATTTGGAGCAATGAAATTTTGTTCCCAATTTTTGAAAAATGCAGAATAAAAAATGTAAACATGATCATGATAAAAGCCAACAAGTGAGAAAGGAGAAATGTGAGAAGCCCCAACTTATGATCTGGAGACTGTAATAAACCTCTCTCTCTCTTGGATGAGAATATAAAAAAACATAGGATGAAGACTAATAATCTCCGGCTGTAAAGTGAAGGGAACATCAATTGTGAACAAAATGCCAGATCTCCTGAGATACACTTTACATCAGACCCCAACAACGTCAAAAGGTTGGAAAAGGGTGTTTGACATATGGAAAATCAATCCCATATATCTCATCTCCTTTCTCCTCCAAGTAATCATAAGACCCGACATTATATGACTTGAGGACATTATTTTTCCCTTTCCGATTCCACAAACAGAAAAAAAGAGGGACAGATAACATCTCAAGATAATAATTAAGAGAGAGGGGGATTCGGGGGATAGAAAGAGAGAGAGGGGGTTGATATCTCATGATACCAAGCAGTAAAGCAACATGGTAAAGATCTCTTTGCTACCATCCATGTTAGCTGGTCAGATGAAGATATTTCTACAGGCCTCTCTTAAAGAGTCAATTAAGTGCTAGAATCCATAAGGAGCCTGATGACAAGGGCTAACCGAGAGGAATCAATAGCGTGAAAGGAGGCAGAGCTTGCCGTTATAGGATCTAAACACTTGATCAAATTACAGATTAAGTATGGTCAATCAAGGTTTATGCTATCCTTGTATGATATTGTAAATCTAGACATCTTTTTCACTGATTACCGACATTTCTACTGAATAAGGAACTAATAAGGCCTATCATAGACATTTAAAGAAAACTACCAAGATTTCTATATCATACAAATGGAGAAAAAAGGAGCTGCTATTTGATAAAGCTTCTTTAGTACACATAAACTAAGGTACACTCAAACTTAAGTGCCATGAAGCTTTGGGAGAGCTAATGTTGTTAATTAAACAGGAAATCTGTTGTCTACTACATCATGAAAACAGTGTGATATATATATACATATATATATGGCACAAATTGCTAAACAATTGATTTTCTCTTATAATTAATTTTCAAACCTACATTATGAATCATTTATGAGTTTCAATTTCTTCCCTCATAATTTTGACTCAAATTTAATAAATAATTGTTATATGACGAATGGATTCCTGTGTTACGTTCATTGAACTTCATTCCTCCGATTTCAGAATGTGATGAAGAGAAATCAGAGCTGAGGTAATAGTCACTATTCCCCCATAGCTTTTCTACAAAGGGTATACATAAGGGTATATATTGTACAATGATATACTATAAACCACCTTGAATTCATTTTCAGTATAATATGTTTGCAAGATACTGAATCACACCTTTTTCCTTTTAAGAGGGCTCAATAGTCATGGCAATTTTTAGACTACATAAATCTCCTTAAGAAGAGCTCTGTAGAAATATATAGGAAAACATTCAAATTTTAACTTTAAAATATATGGAATTTTTCTTCACTAAATAAGAGTTAATAGCGAAACAAATCATTTTGAAAAATCTAAGGTGGACCTGATTGATAATTTGTTTGACCACACAGCCTCCTTAATTGGCAATGGAATTAGTTACATTCTATTTCATCTCTGATAAAACATAATAAACCATTAAAGGTACAATCAATTAAGTGCCTTCTGAAAAGGGAGGTAATTCTAAATACGATAAGGCCTAAAAAAAAAAATAATGGTTTGTTTCCGCTTTCATGCTAAAAAAAAGTAGGGTCGGTAGGTTGGAATTTATTTTTATTTTTTCAAATAATTTTTTTTTTCTCGTAATAATTAAACTTCGTTAGAACAACCATGCCTGTGTTTGTTGTATATACAATAACATGTACCATGTAAGAATTCAAGTGTTTTTTCAACTTATTATGAAAGATAATAAGTATTTCTCATTTTATACCAATCAGCAGTGTCTGTATCAAACTGACACATATATATATTGCTAAATACATACTGCAATAAAGGGGAAGCCATTGTCTACTTTCATTTTTAAAATATAACCAGAGTTATCTCGCTTATCTCTCGTGATTTTGAGTATATATCGATAAACCAACTACCATGACAGGTGGTCACTTAATAAGGGCTGAGTGTTTTATGCAATTGACCAACAAAATGCGCGAGAGTTGGCAGAAGTGTATGCTGAAAGTCAGATATCCAAGACCTTTCTATAAATATCTTCTCACAGATGTCACCTGACTATTTAGCTGACCTAACAAAAATAAAAAACGATCATATATACATCAGATTCTTCCTCTGGAAGCGATGAGAGCATTATATCTATCTACAACAGGTGGAGACATACAGCCATTTTGAAACAAAATGTTTTCGTTAATAGTTTATTACATACACTGATTTGAAAAGAGAAACTGCTTAAGCGTTTTTGTGACCAAAATTTCAAGTAAAATTTTTTTCCAAATCGGACAAGAACAGGAATTGAAAATCTTCAGTCAAAAATCCTTAAAAAAAAGTTTTGAGTCGGCGGTCAAAACTAGGGTTGGTCGGGAAAGCGGAAACAAGCCATTATTGTTCTTTGGCCTAAATAATTTTAATGGTGTATTCCTTCATCAATATATGACGTTAAAATCTGTTAATTTTTTGTAATGAGGACAAAAGGGACAGTTCTAATATCGGTTACAGCTACTTACATGTTAAAGAAATAAGGAACGAATTCAATAGCTACAGAATCAATAGTCATATAAACTAGGTTGGAACAGTTTACACTTTTTTATAAACTACTTTTTTGTTTTTATACAGTAAACCCAAAACACAAGCTTATCAGCATTTTTTTTTCCATGGTCTATAGAGGCGGGATGAACCTAAGCAGTAAGGATACCCATGCTGCAGTAGACTATTAGACACCAAGAGCCTAGCAATGTTTTTTTTTAAATACAGGATTATAGAGGGTAGATGAACCCAAGCTGTTAGAATTATACCCATAATGCAGTTGACTGTTACCAAGAACACCTAGACCTAGCCACCTAGAGCCTAGCAGTGTATTTTTAACACAAGGTTACACATGTAGAGGGTAGATGAACCTAAGCTGCGAGGATGATACCCATAGTGCAGTTGCACCTAGATCTAGACACCTAGACCCTAGCAGTGTTTTTTTTAAATACAGGATTATAGAGGGTAGATGAACCCAAGCTGTTAGAATTATACCCATAATGCAGTTGACTGTTACCAAGAACACCTAGACCTAGCCACCTAGAGCCTAGCAGTGTATTTTTAACACAAGGTTACACATGTAGAGGGTAGATGAACCTAAGCTGCGAGGATGATACCCATAGTGCAGTTGCACCTAGATCTGGACACCTAGACCCTAGCAGTGTTTTTTTTTAACATAGATTATAGAGGGTAGATGAAGCTATGCAGTGAGGATTCCCATGATGCAGTAAATTGTACTCAGTACACTGAGAGTACCTTTAAGCAGTATTACAGTGACCGCGGGGCCTTACCCAGGTCGTGGAGATGCTGCCATCTCTGCATTTGTCAGCTAAAGCTCTGGCACTGATGGTCACATCAGCCAACATCCTGTTGGGTTTCTCATTGACGATCATGTTTATGACTCGACCCTCATAAATGTGAGCATCAAAACAAGTATTCCATTCAGGGTATATCGTCCTTTTTTTCTGTACATACTGTGGTTTCTGACCTACAAAATCAACAAGCAATATAAGAAAATTCACTTTATGTATTATTTACATGTATGCATTTGTTTAAAAATACAGCTTTAAAAAACCATTAATATCTGCATGTTCATTTACATCAGTCTATTTGTAGCATTAATGGTTATACATGTAATACCAATACAACATTTATCAAATACGGTACATAATATATGACTCTAAACTATCTGTAGCAAAACTCTTTATATATACATAACAATTGTGATTCTTTTATATAATTATATTTGTCAATGACAGGCAGATGTAGTAAACATGTATCAAATTTTTAAAAATGCAATCTAAGTAAAACTAGGAAATGTGGTGCTTCATCATAAATGAATGAATAGGAAGTGTACACTGACTGACCTATAAAATTCGTAAAATATGAATTGACTCAGGAAAAGAACCATCATGACCTAGATTACCAATACATCATATACACTTCAAGAGCATTTTCTATGCTCAGAGGATTGTACATTAAACATGTTTGTATATAGATGATACATTAAACATGCATTTATATGACAAAGCATACATATATATGAAATAAACATAGCAATATGCCTAATGTTCTCATGATCTTCCTCACCGGGATTCAATATAGTTTGCAAATGAACTACCTTTTGTATGATTATTATATTAATTGGGGTAACAAAAAAATCTGTATTTATATACTGAATGTGAATATATTTAACACTTATCCAATATCATACAGCTTAAAAATATTTACTTATCAATGCAATTGTTTTAAATGCACTGCCAGGACTAAATGATCAAAGCTTTATGAATTATAATATAATAATTAACGATTAAAAGAAACAAAAGTCTACAATGCAATTAATGTCTCATTCATGCAGTTCCATTCATAGAGCTGAATGTTAGCTAACTCTTAACAGGAAATTCAATGCTCTCTGTAACTTCAAGTGCTTATAGTTTTAATACCATCCTTACATGATTTTCAACTATTCAATGAAAAAAATATATTTAATATAAGCTAGTTGTAATAATATTTCAAATCATTTTACAAAAATGTGAATGGCTTTGCTATGCCTGTGAAAGAGACATTATCTTCCTCTCTGTTCATCTTTGAGCTTCACTCGGAGTTTTATCCTGATGCAATTTTTGTGAATTTCAGTCAGGCAAATCAGCAAAATCTGTAGTTTTCATTTTATTGCCAAAATCCAAACCATTTTATTTCCACATTGTTACAGTTTACACATCCTTAATAACTTGAACCTTGATCTGAGCTGATCGAATTTTGTTCTGATCAGCAGTCTCATTAAAAAAAACCAGCCAACTTGTTCAGAATCCAACAATATGGCTGTCTGTGCCTTACATCAAGTCTCCAGTGTCAGCCGCTCTGTTTGAAGACGAGTAATTACAGATCACACGGCCCATTCATTTGAAGGTTTAGAACATAGGGAATAATCAACTCTTAATTAAAGCTGTTATTTTTCACACACTGAAAGACATCTCATTTTGTAGCAGTTTAAATCGATTCTTTTACTGTGCCATGGGAATATATAATTGGTGTAGATATTTCTCTCTCAGAAAAATCTTCATGCAAGTTTAATTTGATTAATGAATTAATTGTACTAGAGAGTCTGCTCTCTGCCTAGAATGGCATTGATATAAGTTTGCTACTGATTTTAGCTCCGACATGTCTGAAGGGACCTAGGCTATGAAGAGAGGACTGGTTAGTAATGCTTTAGTGAAGTACATACAGGTCAATACCAAAATAACACCACTTAATTGATCTATACAGTAGTTATTAACAATTTGTGAATCAAAAGTTCAGTAAGCAATTAATAAACCTGCAACGAAATCAGAAGTTCAAACTGCCTACCATTATATAGACAACAAATATCATGAATAAGATTCTGTCCATTAATAATAGAGACAACAAATATACATGCATAGAAGGATATCATTTTGTAGAAAAGTATTCCATTGCAAGCTAAATCTATTATTCATATAGAGAACAAATATGCTGTGGACATTATTGTACGATTCTGGCAAAAATATTCTTGACCTTAATGAAATGGAAATGTCAGTAGGATATGATCCTTTATGGAAGCATTTCCAGCATAATTCATAAAGACAACAAATGTATATATATAAATGGTATGACCCTCCAGCCTTGATGTACATGAAATCATAACAACATTACTACTTTAACATGGACAGCAGTAGTATGATCCTCCACAAATAGGAACGACTAACCAAAATCACCAATAATAAGACAACTCAAGAACATGGGCATGCAGGCATCGAGTGTTCCTGTAAGGAGCTAGCAGACAGCCTAAATCATAAAAACAACAAATAACCACTTTTTCTGGGAATCAATACTCAGGAATTTATGGTATCCATAAAACAATTCCCCAAGGGCCGAGATTGCATTAAATAACAATCAAACAAACAGGGAATATTACCCAACTGCATGCTAACTGTAGAGATTTGGCTTAAATTAAATATTTAGGAAGCTTTCTCCGTTAAGTGACATTTTCATTGGAGAGATTGTAATAACCCATTATAGGATGTGTGATTCAGTGTGTCGGTAGTCTTTACTGTAACTGGGATGGATACATTTTACAGAAACCTTAATATTTCAAACAGGTACACATTTTATAAGGAATGTAACAACATGCAATTTATCCTAAATCCATGGATCACTTTATATGTAAACTGTTTATAACCAATTAACCAATACTGAATAATTGCAAATGTGTAATCAGCAAGGTGACTACTGTTTTCAGTCAACTGTTCTTCATATGAATATAAATGCTGCATAAAATTTCCACATGACAACATCTCATCAACTCTGTCACAAAATTCACATGGCATTGCATTGCAATTCAATTTTTCATTGAGGATCAGAATCACACTTGGAGTGAATAATATCTGTGTCCTGTTTCACACATCATGATAAATATGCACCTTCACTGTATGATTTTCAAATGGAGCACATTTACTGTGTATATCATGAACTGACATTCAATCCAAGCGTGATGTCATTAGAACATACCTGGTGAGTTGACCGTTTCCTTGACATTGACGGCTACAAACGGATCAAACGGTTCCGATGTGGTCACAGTCGTTCCTTTGTCTACCTGAAGTAGCTTGACCCGAATGAACCCAACCCCCGGCATCACGCTCCTTAGGTACTCTCAGGACTTTGATTATTAACTATCCACCTACAAAACACAAAACAAATAATTACTCTCTACTCATTACTCATTAAGGGAAATTATTGATTCCTAATCCATTATCATATAACATTTATATATGATATGTAATACTGAGACAGACTGGCACAGAGAGAGCAGCTAATGTACTTATATTAATAAGTTTATATACACACTTCAAATTGTTGCAAGTACAGAAAATATCTGTTGTGCTTTATCAGTGAAGTAACTGAGATTCATCAAAACAATACACATATAACATATTAGTTATTTATATTTCTGGTTCACAAGTTGGATATATAAATTCTACATTTCCCAGTTATTTTTTAATTTCCCTTTCCCATAAAATAAAACACATCTAAATTCATAAATATCATTACATACATCTAATAATTCACATGCATTTTTTGTGTTGATCGCCTTTTAACTTGTACCTTAATTGTTATTGCTGGTGACATGCTATATTTTTAATCTAATATATCAAAATATTACAAGTAAATCAGCACTCCCTTGAATATGTTTCTGACTTGACTGCTTCATTTATGACATAACTGATTTCTTTGAGGTTTCATATGCTCCAGCATCACAGCAGCTACCCCATGCAGAGAGATCTGGCGAAGTCTCCCCATTATGTAATATATCCCACCTATCATTTGATATCTAGAGTAAAATGTGTCCTACACATGCCCAGTGTATTTGAATACAAGAGCCTATATTTGAATACGACACTGAAGAAATTACAGAGGCGGATCACTGGATACTTTTGTTCTGTCTCAAAATAATGAAACTGGACTAGATGACATGTTTACATTGTACCTATAGCTTTTAGAGTATTTCTGTACAATATAACACAGATGGGGCTTTCTAGAGAATACACAATGTTCACCTACACACAAGCACTGATACAAGATAAATCCCCCTCCCTGACAAAAACAGAATTAACTGATATTCTCTACTTCCCTACAGCAACATCTTGTCATCATCCTAACTACACTTCTCATGTATCGGTGCACCTGTACCGTATACACGCAGATGTGACCATGCCCATAGTAAGCCCACTTCTCACCATGAATGAAACATATATGAAGTACTCGAGTTGCAACATATGAAAAAGTTAAATTGCATGACAATAAATGAGGGAAATAGATATTTAGGGATGAGTAACTTTTAGTTAAAGTTTAAAACTAAAATACAGAGTCAATGTATATAAGTGTTTTACATGTCAGTAAATAAAATTAAAATACAGAGTCAAAGTATACGTGTTTTACATGTCAGTAAATAAAATTAAAATGTTTGTTTTTCAGTCAAGAGAATATGGTACATACATACAAATATGCAGAAAGAATTCCTCAAATATAGTTTGATTTAGTTTGAAATTCCTCCATTTAAAACATTGATTACTACAATGTCATATATGTTCAGGTCCAGTATGCAAATACATGTACAGATCCCATCTTATCTAAATAAAATGTTAAAAAATTCACAGGTAAAAATGTGAAATAAAAACGTGTAAAAATTCAGGAAGTAATAACAAATCTCAAAATCGATGATGTAATTTCGAACCCATTTCTGATTTAAATGTTGGCATGTCTTATCAGGAAAAATCAAAATGAAATATCACTCTGAGCTCTGATACAACAAATCAAGTTTGTTAAACTGCATGTGCAGGGCGTAAGTAGGGTCTTTGTAACAATATCTCAACTGGAAAAAAAATTTAAACAAGGACTTTCCTTAAAATAACAGTATGTATATATACAGCTTCTTGCACTTTTCTGATTACTGATGAATTTATATGCCTCCTTTTGGATAATATAGTCCGACAAAATCTGAATGGAAACCACAGAGCTACAGCGCCACCAACTGCAAAAAATGTATATTCATTGAGCACAATAGTGTACTGTTTCCCGATTGTTTTCTCCGTATACACTTTTTGCAATTGGTGGCTCTTATGTAGTTCTGTGACTGGTCATTATGACCTTCATCAAAATATTTTTTTAGACCAATGAGCTACAGATCTGCAGCTATGTGGATACTAGCTTGGACATGGACTTGTTCCACTGAAAATATTTAGTTCATACATACATGTACTCTATCCATGCAGAATGAAATGACAACTGCTTTCTACCAGAATAGGTAAAATTCAACTGATTTAAATTTTGCCTTTTAATTGCTTCTTATTCCCTTTAATGTGTTCATATATGTTTTTTTCTGTGTCTGTAACTCATTTATAACATTTCATTTACTGGTATAAAAACTGTAATTACAAATAAAATCTAAATCAATTGCATGTATCTTGTTTAAATGAACTTTTGATTTAATAAGAAGGATCAACTTAACAACTAAAACCAACTATTTTTTTTCAAATGATGACCCCACATAATTTGAAAATAATTTTTTTCCTAGAAATAATTGGGATATAGTTTATAAGTTCATGAAAAAAAATTACAATATTACCGAGTATTTATTACAGTTATTGACAGGTACTCTTTTAAATGCCATCACAATTATATCAGCTAATATTTGTTCTTGTGTATAAATCAATGTTCACATTCCACAAAAATGCTGAAAAAATACAGTATATGTTTACTTTGGAATCAATTTCTTACATTTTCCAAGCCTAATTGTTTGCTTCTTTCATAATTATTTTCATTTAACACTATAATTCACTACCACACGCAGCCAGTTAGCAGATTATCACCTCAAATGTCATAGCATTAATCATGTACAATTTCAAACTTCAAGCAGACTTCATAGTAAACTGTTACTTGGGAGAAACTCCTTTTAGTAGCATGTCTTACTTCAGAGCTAGATTTTGCTTCAATTTACCTTACACACTGTTGATTCAACTAACTATGCAAACATTGGGTTCTACTTGCTGTAGTTCAGTTGAAGGTTTTATTTGATTGCTTGACATTGAATTATAGATTTAAATTCAAGAAATAATTCTTTCTGGGAGACAGTGTTTAAGCTAAGAACATCACCTCCTCTTGTGCCAGCTCTCACAATACTCAATCACATTACATCCTCGTTGTTTATTTCCTTATATCATTACCAGGAAGCCATCAATGTGTGCTAATGCATAAAACAAACAATGGGGGAGTCTGTTGTCATCTATTACTATAGGTTGCATCTGACATGGAACACCCCAGTTCACAATTACAATCACATGGTACAAGCATATCATTCTGATTTCCCAAAAACCCTAACAATATACATGAAACAATTGCTAAATACAGATTGGTAGATACAGATCTTCCATTAATGCATGGATTGACATAATTCCCCCCAAACTTATCAAATAGGCATAAACACTTCATTTCTAAATCACTTCATATATGAGCTGAATTAGAAGTGTCTAAATAAAATGCATGCAAATGTCATAGCCATGCATGTACATATTGGATCAGCAAGTGGCTTGCAGGTTTTTTTACTTTCATTTTCATATTTAAATTTTCTGAAACATTTCTTACTCTGATAACCTTTGATTCATGGGCTTTAGTTCCTATATAAATAATCAGTGAAAAAAATATTGTCAATGCATGCTTTTCAAACTAAAAAATACCTGAATAAGATATCAGTTCAGATTACTGATAATGCAAACTTATAGATATATTACGTGTAACACAATTTCAAAAATGCATTCAACAAATTAATCCAAACTGCAAAAGCATTCTTGTGGGTTTAACAGTTGCATGTTGGGTTTTTTTTATTTGCAATTTTGCAATATTCAAATGATTTCTCTTAAAGTCAATCACCTATGGCTGCTTGTTATAATAATCCTTTTCACTGAGATTGATACTGTCCAAATCAGATTTATCGAGAAATGTTCATTGCAGTCACCTTGTAATATTGGTATTATCCAGATAAAGAAAACAAAGATTAAGCACTGAGTTATTATTAGCAATACTTGAAAAATACATGCACTTGCTATGTATATTAAATGTATAGTCCAGAAGACAAGTAAATCTATAATGAGAAGGTTTAATTTTCTACATGTTTACTCAAATTCATTTAAATATGAATACCGGTAAAGTACAGTCAAAGATTACTTATCAAACTCATATATAATGATGTACAATTGGTTGAACCAAAAAGACATTAAATCTTAACCTTTAATCCATACAAGGGGCCACCTGACTTTTGAAAGGGTACTTTAGTTTATAAATCAGCATGAACAATTTTCATACTGTCATACAAATGAGGAAAATATTACCCCTTAGATGATAAACTTCACAACTTTCATCAGTTTATTTCTCATTGAAAAGCAATTATTGATCAAATTGTTGATGCAAGACCATAATCTTAAAGATGCCAAAAGCAGACGTGCTACATTTCCTTATCAATTATCAATGTGGAGAAAATCTATTTTCAATAAAGTAAGAAATTATTTCAAACCAAAATACAAAACTTTTTAGCATTGCCTTAAAAACTAATAATTGATGGCAAAAACCAAGAGAGTCTCATTTTCTAGATGTATTTATTTAGAACACTCAATCTAGACATTGAAATAATACTCAATAAATTTGTTGTCTTGGTGCTAGCTAGGTTCTTTTTTATTAATAAAAAAGAACCTTGCACCAAGACAACAAATGACTTGGCCTGAGTTCATCTCTGTGTAATAAACAAGTTTTGACTTATTGTTGACTGCAGTGAAATATTGCTTTCATATAATGAAATTGGAGGAGAACATCACATACATAACTACATTAATAATCCCAAACTCAATATCATTTTTCATCCAGAATTAATTTTTCTCTACCTCCTGCTATGTACTTTGTTCAAATCAGAGAATATCATACTGCATCTTTCACCACGGGAAAACAGAAATTAGCATAATTATAATGTTACTATGACAACTAAGTAGGAGAAAAATGTCTAATCAGTATTAGAAAGGGTTTACCGCTGTTAAATTAAAACAACAAAAGGTCGTACCAAGAGCATCACTGCCGGTCTCTAAAGATGATCACAACAATAATCATTTTTGACTACACCGAACATTTTTGAAATTGAACAAAAACATGCAGCAGTTATACAGCTCCAGAACAACTTTCCTTGAAACTGAGGATCTTGGGTACAAAAACAATAGTGCATCTTCCTCTTTTTGAAATTTATTTATAACAACTATAAGAGATGGTTAAATAAAGAGATATTTCAACCACTAATTTATTAATGGGTACTATAGAGTTGATATCTTATATGAAAAGTATTTTTTAACACTTGACAATAAATCAATTAATTCATCATTTAGTTACAGGATAAGTATCATTTAGTTACAGAATAAGTTGTTATTTAAAATAATGTGTAGGCACTTAATGCAAGCAATAACAGAGGCCACTCTGGTTTCTCTCTCAACACTTAATATATCTACAAATGTATTTATACATATAAGTAATTAATGAATTATATATGCATGCACATATGCATATACATGGACATGTTTACTTGATAAACGATCTATAACAAATAACTGTATTAAAACAATATAATACACAAAAAACAATACACCCCTCTTTGTTAGTCTATAAGTACATTAAAGCCATGTACAATAATTCTGCACTTTCTAGACAGTATTACATGTCGATGCTACATGTATATACTGATTTCACAGCGGAACAGAGAATGTAGTAGCTTTCCTCCTTAAGATGACTTAAGTCCTTCCTGACATCTCGTCGTTCAACAGGAAGTAAATAACGAATAAGATGATGCAAACAAAATGTTAAAAGATGCCATAGCTTTGATAAGATATCACTGATACTTAGGATCGAGTCACTGTGGTGAGATCAATAAATCATGCAGGATGATACTTAGGATTGATTGTTGGCTTTGATGTGGTTTCAAATAAATAACATTGCTTTCCATTATATTAAAAATGAATTTAAATATATTTTACATCATGCTTTATCATGCCAATCCTAAATGTACTTATTGCTGTCCATTTCAGAACTTGGAAGGTGAAAATGCTGCAGAGGAATATCATGTTACTCCAATACTGTATTTATAGAAAACCTACTGCGATGTATCATGTTTAAACATTTTTCATACTGTTACAAATTATATGTCTCCTTGCTCTGAGTAGTTGAATTTTCTACTTAGTATCACACACCAATTGTTTTATAGTCAAACATCAAATACATGTATCTCTATTTACATGCATATAATTATGTACATGTGTATTTATACCCCTATAAATTACAGTACACATTGAATATCATTATGATATATGGCAGAATCATTGTATCAGCATTTGACTAAAATCTTGTTCCTGAAATTTAACTGGGAAACACAGCTTTTAAAAAGCTAGAAAATAATTGAGCAAAACAGTTTTAAGAGGATTTTCTATTCAACACAGATTTCAATGCCATACCATGTTTGCTTTTATGTGAAACTACAAATGCACTGCGGAGCATCAGTAACTAATCTGATTCATTAGTATCTAAATCCCTTCACTATATACATGTACACCAATGTATGCCTGCCTTATTGTGTCTGAGCATTCCAGCATGGCTAGATTTACACAGATCCCCTATCAGTATCATAACAAAAAGTACTTTACAATGCTGTACTAACATAACAATCTCCTAGCTACTACACCATGTACTTGTACAAAAGTTATTGTACAATGTACAATAATAATACCATGTTTGTATATATGTACCATCGCTCTACATAAATAACTAAATATACAGTATCTTTTATGCAATTAAACTTGTACATTGATTATGTATTTAAAAACATGTACACTCAGTATTTATTTATTGCTCAGTGAAGATAAACAAGCACATATCATCTGTTACACATATACCGGTATATTAACATGTATTTGTCTGCACATAAGTACCTGTAACTACAATAAACATATCAATTATCTTTATAATCTCTACACTGTAGTTTATCAAATAAATAAAGGAATGAAGTCATTTAATGTCCGGATGAACAGATATATTTTATTGTTTGTGTTTACATTATCATGTATGTACCTTTTCAAGGGACATATAATTAGGTCATATAAATTTACACTTAGGCCTAAAAAAAAATATTGTGTGTTTAGGGTAACCCGACCTAACCTACAAAAATGCCCCGATCCCACCATTTTTAGATGTCTTTTTTCATCTTACTATGATTTTCATATTATTTCCATTAAAAACCTGTTTTTAAATATGCCCGCATGCAGAAAAAAATATGATAAAATAAACAAAATCCCTACCTACCTAATTTTTTCATCAGTGTTATTACCTTAAACACACAATTTTTTTTTTAGGCCTTAGTCACACATGTGCATACACTTGATGTCTGTGTTTAACACTTCTGTGATATAAAGTTTAGTGTTTTCGAAGACTGAAAAATGTTGCCATCATTATAGCTTCATCACATAAATACTGATTTTTAAAAAATCATGCCAATGAAGGATGAATATACATAATCATGTGTCATTAATAACAATTTTTCATGTACACTGTATGACTAAAATCAACAAAACTATGCATGTAATACGTTCAATTAAAAATCACAACAACAATCGCATGCAATAATTAATATGCAGAATATACAAAAAACAAAAATTGTATGTCAAAGTTACTTCATCATATACATTGTATTGTATATGTAGCAAAAATTAGTCAATTTTTATAACACCAACAATAATTGCTTTTCTGATTATGGTAGGTAAGTATGTGTATATAAAAAACAACAACAACAATCAACATGTAAGCAAGCTGACCTAGCAAGTTGCTGACAAATTCATGTACATGTTTTAAAGTTTCAGTTTATCTTAGGTTAACAAACAATTAATAGGGAAGTAAAAACAACAATTCTAATGACATTATTTTCCGTGCCTCTCTCCCTCCCACTCTTAAAATTTAGATTTACATGTTTTACCTAAAAGAGAATCTTGCACAATTGCACATGGCAGAGAAAGCTAGGTTGCATCATGTAAAATGCAATCCCTTTTTGTCTTCAAGAAAATTTTATCCTCTTTCTTCATCTTCTTTTTACCGATAAATTGGGTATATCCCTCCAACTATTTTTAGAATCGGTAGGACAACAAAGTAGTGCCTTTAAGCAAAATAGTTCCTATACTTGCAGAGTGGATATACATTTATTGGGACATTTTAAATCAGAATGCTTGACACCTGTCAGAAAAGAGGATTTGCAATTTTAAAAGCAATTGTCAAAATCGAATTATCATTTGAAGGAAAGAATTGAAATTGTTTGAAGTACACCCTTTTCAAAACTGTGAAATTCCCTACTTTTACTTTCATTTTCAGAGTTTTTCAATACAGACGCATTTTGCGGGAAAACGAATCTGACTTCACACCACGAAATTTTAACGGGGGAGAGACAATTTGATGAGCTTTCATTCAAGAGTGTCCTCATTGCTGAACGAAAATTAGGGCCGGAGCTATGAACCCGAACGTTAACATTACCGCCTATGGAAAATGCATTAGTGGACTATACCCAATTACAGATACATAATCCTTGTATAACTTTACCATTAAAAACATGTCACTGAAAAAGCCAAACATCTAAAATATTACCTGTTTTAATCAGTTGAAAGAAGAGTAATACATCCAGATGAGCTAGGCCTGCCTCAATAGATTTTGACAGAATTCACTACTGTAACAACAAGATATCCAACAGCTCTGGCTCTCTCTATCTCTCTGTCTCTCATTGAAGTTTACCAATTTCCAGAGGTACATAGCAGCGTATGAGAGTAAGTTCATCTCTCACAATACTGAATCTCCTGTTTATCTGTAGTCAAACGCTACATCGAATCAATAAACAGCCAATGACAAATGGCCAGCAGATAGATTGACACTGTTATGAGAGAGTGAGATATATATATACATATATCTGATTCAGGTCATCTTCATTACACTGACTATATAATGATCAGTACTGATGTTGGTCGGCACTCGCTGGGGAGCTAAGACTTGTATCCTGTGTGGATATGAAGGTACAGCTCTCTCTCTCTCCATAAGAAAAGCCTGAACTCAGGATATATGTGTGTTGGATACATTTAAGTCAATCAAAAGATGCACTCAGGATCATCAATGATTTGTATTGATAATTAAAACATGATTTACCAGACCCACACACATTCACTGCAAGTTCGTATAGATTTACTATACCAAGAGTTTCTTTGTATTGATGATAAAAATAGATTATGGCAACTACTACATTTAACATGAAAAATAGTAGCAATGAGCTGGCTTATCTTTAATCTAACATGAAAATTTTAACATGTTTAAAGTAATATTGTTCTCTTTCACTCTGTTTTTACACCTGTATACAATATGTTTAACTTGTTGAAATCTGAAATTCATAGGACCTGTGCACATTTAGTTTTCAGTTTGCTGTCTTGTACAGGTAGCAGCCAAAAATAAAACTTATTTCTTTAAAAGATAACATATGGGGGTCCTTCATTCAAGGGTACTTAAAACAGGTATACAATATATCATGAAATTCGAGTGCAAGGAATAAAAGACACAACTGTCTAGTCATAAAAATAATCTTACCCAAGCTGTGTCAATTGAACTGCTGCTTTCCAAGGCCTAGTGTCTGAGTCCCTTGATCCTCTAGTTCATTGTTCAGTCATTACAATCCCTTGAAATTCTTTACAAATGCAGACCAGCCTCGAGTTCCTCTATGTCCAACTGACTTCCCTAGCTATGGTGAGGTACTGTCACGCCCCTCTCTGGTATATACTTCACTAGTCACGGATACCCGACCTCTACAGTTACGGAATTTAAGGGTATAGAATCACATGACCTGCAAAAGAATGACAACAAACACTGACAACATATATATTCAAGCACTTCCTCCAACCATACAATGTTGAATGCAAAACCTAGAGTCTAGCCAAGGTCCATAATAAAGATCCATTCAACCATGGCAAAGTCGACATTTAAATCCCAAACACGAAAGCGTGATGCGCGAATTGCTGGTTGTAAATGTACCCCTAAACAGGATCGTGTGTTGTGGGAGGTAATCATTGGATAATAATAGACTTGGATGAATAATAGAAAGCAGACTGATTCAATCAACTGGAATAATAGGGAAAACTTCATTGTGTGATTCAACTATGGGATGACCATTTCACATTAAATCATGGTTCATGTATATTTATGTACTAATGATGAGTATATATATACAGACATTTTGAACTAAACAGTTAATTTTTTTATATGTAAATCCCTTCAGATCAATGAGTGTAATGCCAGTTTTATTTATTGCTGCTACTCTATATAAGTCTAGCTAAACTTAACTGGAATCCTTCTGTAAAAGATGCCCCACTTAAATTCTTTCACTAAATATTAATTGGATGTGCTGTTATTCTTATAAACAAAAAGATTTCAGGGTGGTACAACTGATTTAAACATAAAAATATAATCATCCATGTTCATTTATAATAAATACACATACAAATGAAACATTCCTTGATGATGTGTATTATCTTTTGTACTTTCCTATCAAACAAATATCAGTTCCCTATATGTATACAGGAATCGATTTCTTGGTTTTGTAATGGTCTATCTAGACATAGTTGATTGAAATGAAATGCATTATTGAAGGCAATTCATTTACAGAAATTGCAAATTATCATGAAACCACCACCACACAAATCTATACTTTTTATGTTTGAATTTCTCAACAGTACACAATCATGCTATCAATTACTGGAAAAAAAAAAAACCAAATTGATCAGCATTGTAGTTATTTTTTCCTAGTTTAAATTTACCACTCGTGGATTCTACTGTGGCAAATGGCCTTGAGGAAGATATATTTAGGATTCATACCCAAGATACACACTCACAAAGAGGTCTAGATAACAACTCCATTATTAGCTCATAAAGGTTTATCAAAGTTCTCGATAACATGCTCATCTTCCTAAGAAATTGCAATATCTTATCAATATCTGCATTTACCAGACCCCTGACTATGAGCTTTAGTCAATACTGTTATATCTAATGGATCTACACAAAGACACAAATGTCTCCCAAGGAAAACCCATGAATATTTCATGCTTTCCTACAGTGTGAACATTAGATAACTGGTAACATAGCTTTAGCCATATATTTCATGGGGAACTGGGAGGGTATAAGTAGCAGACATCACACAGGCTTAGCAGTAAGATAGACACTTTACACTTTTCGTTGTAAACAAGTGGTGAAGCGATCCATCTGATCTTTGAGCCGACTTTAGACAGCTACAGCCTTTTAGATGTTAACCTGAATGTGAATGCATCAATGTACAAAGTAACTAATATTGACACAGCAGATCTGAACAGCAAAAATCATGCAGCAGGAGCTACAGTATAGTTGTCTACATGAGCCTGAGTTCAAATATAGATGCATTCATATTGCACTAATTATGTGCTGTGATTAATCAAAGTAAATTAAATGCATGTGATTGAATGCATTAGCCTAGATCTACCAAAAACCCTGCCTCAATTAATGCCATTCATCACATAATTTGTCAAACACTACACCAATTAGAATCTGTAGTGTCATAATTATTACCAAGTCCAATTATCAAACATCATTCCTCGTGGACATACATTTGTCAGCCTTTATAAACATGTCCACCAATTACAAAGAGCAATTTCAACAACTTCAGTTTTTTTCCTCTGCCATAATTCCTACATGAATTACACACATGTATACTGGACTTATCATTTTTCAGAAATAAAACATTCCATTCTTTCAGCAGATGGCAACCAGAAAGTGCCAACCATTATATACAAAAACAACGTTATTATTGATTTAGAATATCAAAAATGCATGCATGTGTAAACTTGAACACAAAAGACATGATAAAATGATTTCTAATTCAAAAACAGAAAACTCCAAGGGATCAATGAAAAGGATCTGATTTTGTCACATCATGTAAGGAAGCTATTAGCTACCTGTGTTCAATGATAAAGGTGAGTAAAGTCACGGGAATGAGGAAGAGCTGTACCATCCAATCACAGAAACATGACATCAAGAGTCATCGAGATCTCTCGAGACAACAAAATCAGCCTCTCTCTTTATGGAGGGAAGGACTCAGGCTAAGGGGACATATTAAATTCTAGATTAATAGCCAAGGTACGAAAAAAATTGTTTGTATATTAATAATATCGATAATTTTAAAGATTTTATTACAGGAAGAAAAGGAGACAAGCTATCATTCTAAGCAGCACAGTGATGTACCTGTTTATAGAGGAGCTTTAATACACTGATTTCAGGGTACATTGGGAT
Organism: Magallana nippona; assembly: GCA_033439105.1. Taxonomy (NCBI): domain Eukaryota; kingdom Metazoa; phylum Mollusca; class Bivalvia; order Ostreida; family Ostreidae; genus Magallana; species Magallana nippona. Next base: position 12,937,696 of record CM065921.1, read on the forward strand.
ATTTATAATGATCTGATGTTTGATGTAAACAAAAAAAAATCTACTCTTTATAGTGTGAAATTATGCAATAAATTGCAATCAACAAATATTCTCAACAATAGTTTTGACAAAGATTAAGTAATTGCATGGACCTTGATATGCATACATTCTCTTATTGTTAGCCTATATTAGACAGTAAACATGATTTTTTTTTTCATTCATGTAGCCATTCAAAAACATTTTAAACTGCTTCTGAAAGGGGGGTGGGGGGTGGGGGGCAAGCTCCTTCAAAATTCAATTACTGTGTAAATTTAAGAAACAAGTCTGCAGCCAGAAAAAGGGGGAGGGAAGGGAGCTACGTACGTGCCTGTAATATAATATATATATGAAGTATGTAATTTAAAAACATGTACTTCATGTACTGCTAGATCTGCAATATGTATAAAACACCCAAAATATCAGGCCAATTGTGAACACTAACCCTCATTTAATTTCTAAACCACCCTGGCCCCATGGCTCCTACTTTTGTATACAGTGCCTGGCAGACAGCAGGCATCACACATCCGAAGCTTAACATTCAAAAATATAATCCTATTTCTTTTACTATACAGAACAATTTTCCTGTTCATTTAACATTTCCCTGCAATACAAAGTTAATTTCAGAGCAAGAGAAAAGACCTATTATCCTTTTTTTCACCAGGAAGAGATTTATACTTGGTTGCTGATCAAGTCACTAAGTAAATTTTTTTTCCCTATGGCAACATCATTTATTCAGATGTACGTTAAATGCTTTCTAAGCCAACAAATCTATTTCAATGGTAACTTTGCTGTGATCTTTCACGCCTTTTCCATGAGTTTTGTCAATCAGAATCGCCAAGTATCCCCTAGTGTTGCCTTGATTCCAATCGGTCAAAAGTATAGTGTGTGCCAGTTGCTCATTAAACAGCATCAATTAATGCTAAGAAGTCTTTTAGAGCTGCAAGACTATGGTGGTAAAACATGAACTTAAGCCTTCAAAGCATTGATCTCTGTGCTGAGCCTGATTAATGCATATAATAAAATGTCTGTTATTTCAGATTTTATCAATTAAGATTTTATGTGAACAACACAATGTAATATGATGTCAACAGTTATTCATCAGTTAACTATGCATGGTATTAAAGTATATTCTGACAACCTAATGGCAGTAATAACCTTTTATTTATAACAGCATCCATATTACTAGACCTTAATTAAACCTTTTTTTTAATAAATATTTATTTATAACAGCATCCATATTACTAGACCTTAATTAAACCTTTTTTTTAATAAAACTAAAAACAAGCATGGAATGTGTACCCATATATGTGTATCCTCACATGTTTTGAAATGTCACTTTTAAAAGATTTGTTTGGCCTTAAGTGTTGAAAAGAATGTCTCAAGAAAATTAGTCTCGGCCCATAAAATTCTATGAAGCACAAGTGTATTCATGCATAGATAAAATTATCTCGGTATTAAGTTACCTCTCTTTTTATTCAGATCTTCATCAAGTAAGATCATGTAAAATAAAATGATAAGGTCCAAAATTGAAAAGATTGTAAAACACAAGTTATGGCCTGCCATTATACAGTTAAACAGATGTATATCTAATCTTTATATATACCCTTGAAGGACCACCATCGATTACACTGTCAAATTATAGAGAAAACACTTGTACATTTTCCAGGTTCTACGTGAAATTTTCTAATTGAAATGCACACAACTTCAGGAAACATTTCAAGGCAAAACTTGACAAAAGTCACTTACTTTTTTTTAATTATAAAAAATAAATATGCAGGAGTACATGTGATAGTCAAAGCAACCCAACTAGAGTTATTTATCTTGTCACTCAGACAGTTGTACCTTACACTCATCTGACTTCAGCAAAAAAGTGTTCTTACAAATCATTTAGGATATGCTAAAGTGATGTCAATTTACACTTCTATAATAATTTGTTATTTATTCACTCTAAATACAGAGTGCTGACATTCACAAGGAATACAATGTGATGCATATATCATATTTTTTTAATATCATTCCAGTTTGTACTTTCTAGAATTCCTTTGTGGAAAACTTGTACAAAGATGTAGTCAATGTCCTATCATACATGTACATGTATCTGGCAATGTCTTTATTATAAACCTTTATTATAAATCAGAAATCAATATCATCAATTCAGTAGCATACAAAAAAAATATCTCCTTAATTGGACAACAAAAACATATTAACATACATTGATGACCAAACAATACCACTGCACTATCAGGGGAACAAAAGCACTTAAAATGACACTCCTTTTATAATACTCTAATTTGCGGCCTTATAGTCTCTGTTACTTGGTCAAAAACTAAATTATTGATCATAAGACCAATGGGAATAGAAGGAGATGCATAAATGCATATATAAATACCGCCAGAGATCAATAGGATCCAATATACCATTAATTATATAAGGTTTTGTTCAGCAGCTATTATGATGTGCTATCTGTATAATGCAGTGAATGGTTGAATTTGTGTGCTGTTGGGTATTAATTGGTTGCTAGGCTCTAGGCTGCTAATGGTTGCCTCATAAAAGTCATCACAGGGCATTTCTTTCCTGCTAACATTGCCAACAGTTCAGAAAAGGTGATTCTGTATCTGATCAATTAGATACATGTCTCACTTTCACATTGTGAATTTTAAATGTGAACGTGGTGGATTTTATGAATTTATTTGCCAAACAAAAATTCTTCATACTGTTGCATTTTTAAGTTAATCATGTTATTTACTATACATGTATGTGGATCATCATATCATCCACTTGCAAATTCCAGTGCATTTGCCTATTTCTCTCTGATTAAATAAAAAGATAGACTTAAAAGATTGGGAAAATGATGATATATTCTAAAGATACATATATATAAACATCTTTCACTTTATACTTTCTTTTTCTTTGAGGTAAAATCATATAATATCTTTACATGGAGAAAATGTCCACATACACAGCTGTCTAGTTTTTAACTTTGAAGATCAAATTCTCCACTGATATGTAGACATTTTAGAGTCAATTTGGTCAGTTACAAGTGGACCAAAGCACTGAGACAAAATATTGCCAATCTGTTCCTCCCATGGAAACATAATAACCCCAAGCTATATGTGTAAAATCTTGATGAGAATCTCAGACAACAGAAAACTTGAATAAGTTATAGATCTGATTCTAAGCAAGGCATTTCCATTTTAAAATCATGTGGCCTGTATTACAATGTTAACTTCTTATACTAAACACAAAAATATCGTCAATATAAAAATAAAAAAAAAAAAACCCAAACCTGTGACATTTGTGATCTTTAAACTTCTGTAGCCTACTTAAACAATCTTTCATGCAAATAGTACGATTCTTCCGTGTCGTTAAATAAACTAGATAACATATTATCCGTTAACTATATTTCAAACAAAATATAAAATGCATGGGTATATGAATTAATTAAATCAAAGTACCTGTTGATGACAAGGTAGAGATGTCCAAAACATTAACTCTCAAGCAGAAAAAAATGAACCATGAAAGCGGAAAACCACTCTCTGACGTCACAAGATTATAAAAACCAAAATAAAATCCGCCGCTGACTACAGTTCCGGATTGGGCGTGGCATGGACGTTTTTATTTCAACAAGGAGAGGTTCTATATTAAAATATAACGAATAATAATCATGATTAAACGTAGAGAAAAATTCTGAGAATTGTGCCATTAAACCTTGGGTTTTTTTGGCTTACGTTGATAAACGAAAATCATTTATAATATTCATGATATTTGTGAAGGTTGACGAACATGTAACGTAGGATGTCAACATGATCAAATTCTCAGAATTATTATGTAGGGTTACTCATAAGTTGTACCATAACAAATAAGAATCAAACGACAAATGATTTTAAAACAGATCTAAAATTATGATTTAAGCTTGGGGATAGCTATGAACAGTGTACATGCTGATTAATCTAAAAATTAATTTGTTTATATATTGAATGATTAGTTATCATATTTACATGCACTAGTATGCATAGTTATTCGCCGATTGTAGTTTAATATCAAATAGAAGTTATTTTGATTTCAAATTATAGAGTAGATCTAACCATATGGGATTATCATTTGTTTGACCATGGAAATTATGTTGGATCACGGAGAGCACGCCTATGGCTGACTCACTTGGGTCGTTTGTTGGTACGATGGCTTGTATCCTGTAAGAAATCAGTCACATTTGAGGTATACCAATTCCTAGAAAAGTGTAAATTTAAAATTTAAATAAATTGGAATATAAAAGTATGTATGTAATCGATTAAGTTAATCATATAGTGCCACTTTCATTTAGAATTCGATTTTAAAAGTTTCAGTTGATTCAGTCATATTTTCTCACAAATGAGTGTTAACAAAGTTATTTGTTCAATTAACGGTTGACATTTGAATTTTCAGACTCGACTATTGTATTTGACTCCCAGGAACTACTAATCGCTTAAAACCACACAGTGCATATTAATTTGTTTTGCATGTCCAGGACATCGAGAAAACTAAAATTACAATTTTTGGTAAAGGCAGACAAACTTTAAATGTATCATTTCTATACAATGGTAACGAAATAGAAATTCTTAAGGAATTCAAATATTTAGGAGTTATATTTTCAAGAACAGGCTCTTTCTACAGCACTAGAAAATATGTAGTGACGAGAGCTACCAGAGTTATGTACGCAATAATCAAAAAGTCAAGAGAATTAAATCTATCGATTGATTCTAAACTTGATATGTTCGATAAAATGGTTGTTCCAATTTTACTATATGGCTCTGAATTGTGGGGTTTTGAAAATTTATATATCATTGAAAAACTGCATCTTAAATTTTGTAAACTTGTAATTAATCTTAAGACATCCACACCAAATTAATTTTATGATCTATGGCGAACTTCCTAGATATCCATTGTGTGTGAATGTAAAAATTAGAATGTTGAGTTTTTGGATAAGATTGTTGAAAGATAAAGAATAAAAATTGTCATATAAATTGCACAACTTCTTACATAGCCTAACACAACACAACAATTATAATTTCAAATGGATTGAATGTATACAGAATATTTTACATGAATGTGGTTTAAGCTATGTCTGGTTGACGCATAATGTAGAAAATGAAAAATGGATTCTAAATGTTGTTAAGCAAACTTTGATTGATCAATTTCAACACATCTAGTAAAGGTTTGTAACACATCTAGTAAAGGACTGATCTATAATTTGTTTACCAATAATATTTTTGTACCAAGAAATTACATAAACTCTAGTGCTTCTATGAATACTGTTACTACATTACTTAGATTTAGAACAATTAAGCAATCATAAACTGCCAATTGAGACAGGCAGATGGAACGATATACCTAGAAATCAACGATTTTGTAATTTATGTAAAAATAACATTGGCGATGATTATCACTATATTATGATCTGTCCAGCCTTGAAAGAATATAGAAAATCCTATTTATCATCAATGTATTTTAGACGACCAAATGCTTTCAAACTTTTTGAATTATTTTCATGTAAAAAATTAGCTGTTATTAATAACTTATATAAATTTATCATATAATTAATAATAGAGTCAACTCTCCAGATTGATGTGTACAATATACACTCTTGCTTTTTGTATGATATTTTCTGTATTGTATGTTTTCTCTATGTTGTTTTATACAATATGAGAATAAATGAATTGAAATTGAAATTGAAGACTGAGTTTATCTATTTGATAACTCGATACCTGTGAATCCCTCACTTAGCTTACTCAATGTCATACCTCTCATTTTTTTTTCTCATTTTTGTAACTCATTATTTGCATAGTCAATCATCATTGTTGATCTTATAGTTCGGAATACAGCGACCAGCCTCGCACTAATAGTCAGAGTTCGGAGCCACTACAATATACCAGCCATATCCGTCTCATGTTCATGAATGTTTCTGTTAAACTGTTGCTGTTAAACATAAACTGTTGCTATCGTTGAAACTCGTCCAATAAATTCGAAATCTTTCACCACTTTCTCAATTTCTCGGAAAAAAATGCAGTTTGGTGGACTATTACCGTTTGAAATGTACCCCTTTGACATGTCACCTTTTCCCCTGTCACTAGCTTTGAGTGACTTTGATCTGGATTCTCTAAATTGATACTCAGTTTATCTAAGTAATCTTTTAATTGAATAAACCCTGTACATTTACTGTTTATTCTCTAATATTTAATCTGTGCTTTGTTATCTATTTGTAATTTTGGCAGTTGCCGTTGGAGAGGGACGAACAAGGCGCTCGTTCCTTTAACTCCAGACCACGCGGAATATTGAAATAAGTTTGCGGAGTTTTAATAGTTTTTGTAAAACGGATACCGACGTGTGCATTTCCGTGGGTCACAGGCCTACCAGGGAATACAACACACCTATTGTAACCATATAAAAATGTACTCAACTCACCAAAACGTAATTTCATACATGTCTTGAAATATACATGTATCTTCTCAATTCCGGTAAACAAATGAGTTGTTTCTTCAATTAGCACTTCCTCGTCTTTAAATATTATTTCTTTTTCTGGAGAAAATGGCACATTCTTTTGTCGCCCCATTAAAGGTATTGCTATGGGGTTATGGTTTGAACAATATTAAATCGGATACTTTGAATTGTGTTACCACAAATTCTTTTAAACATATACTAATAGTCACATGTTTCATTCTGCACCAATCAAAGGACCACAGTTCATGAATTTTAAAAACAGTTTGTAACATTTAAAATATCGGTATTTTTGTTGCAGTAAATCGTAAGATTCTTTTTACAATTTTTTTGTATTATATATACTAGTATATGTATCTCCTCTTGGGAAAGAGCTTGGATCTTCCTTCATCTATTAGACTGCTTCATACTCATTCATTTGAAATTTTAGGTCCATTGGTTCTATATAAAAAAAAAAATAAAAATATAAAAAAAAATGCGATATCAAAGTTTACATACGAACTACTACACAGACAGACAGACAGACGGACAGACAGAAGACGAGTACCCGAACGGACGATTACACAGACACTTAGAAAGGCAGACAAATGTCAGACAAGTACATGTAGTGATCCGAAAAACTCACTTGAGTCTGTTGCCCAGGTTAGCTAATAAATTCCCTCGGAATTAGGATGAGGATTTAGGTTTGGATGTAAAATGTCAATTCATAAAACATAAACTGATTCTAGATGTTATGATTATAATGGCAATAATTGATAAATTTAATCTTTTCTTATCAATATGGATATATAACCCCTGCTTTATCCGCAAATGAGGAACCAAACTAATTCGAAGATCATCTACATTTTTTATGAATTAACTACTGTCCAAGAAATGTAACTCCCCCAAGTATAGATATTTGTTACTATTTTTTAGTCTGAGTACTAGAATCATTAGAGAGCCATAACCATTTAGATACTAGCAAATAATGATACAATATATAGACAAATGATTTTTCCTAGTACATAAAAAAAGACGGATTCTATCAAAAATTAAAGCGAACACTATTGATTCATTGAAATGTTAAAGTTCAACTTGAATAAATTAAGTCAATTTAAACTAGTATGGGAATATTGACCAAAGAAATTCGTTTCACCACAATGCACCATAATTAATATTAAATCTTAATTTTTCTATATCCAAATAAACAAATATCAGATTACATTTTGATATAGATTTAGTTGAATGATTTATTATCTTTAAGTTTAAATATACAAAACACGCATGAATGGACTTTTTCATTGCACATACATGTATGTGGTCACTGAGACAAGTTCTATTGTCCACGATATTGGACTAATACGCATTTGTGTGTTGTGATTTAAGCGCTAATAAAGTGTTACAAAAAGCACATCTGTATTCAATTCATTTAAACAAGAAAATCGGACTTCAATTTTTTTAATTTCATAGTTGGTTTTAAAATCTTATTTCTGTAATCCGCTTTTGTAATACACGCCTTGGCGCTAATCTACCACTAGGGTCAAATTTCTTAATCAGCCCTTTTTCAAGATACATGTATGACCACAGACGAGCGTCAAAATGGACGTCTAGTTCTCTTTTGTTCTCTGTTTTAATGTAGTTAAAATGTCTTGGTGGACAGGCGACATCAGGAATTACTCCGAGGAGGAATTCCATGGATACTTCAGTGAAATTCGATTGGTTGCCATGCGCACCTTGCCCAGAAAACCACCAAAAGAGATTCTGTCTCTATTGCAGACGACACCGTTCCATTCCCCCTACGACCTTGCCGAGTCGGCACTAACAACTCCATCCTCCATCCAGGGAACGCATGAATTCTCGTATCTACCAGAAACAACCGAATTCGCCTATTCTCCAAACCACGACCTAAGGCTAGATCTACCGACTCCAAGCTCAGTACCAGACGACCATTTCAGCTACTTCCCTGTTTCTGCGAGGAACCGACTTCATCAGTGGCAGAAATTCAAAGATCACGAGTCGCCTAGATACAGTGATGGCGGGAAAGAATGCTCCACATTCAAAAAGTTTGCCTATGGTATTGCCGTTTACATGGCTATCGCCCTTTTAGCGCTCATAATTATTGTTGGAATCTTGGTTTCATCTTTAAAAACATTGGACTCAAACATCAACGAGTTAAAAAATGTAAGTACACCATACATGTTTAATAAAGCGCGTTTGTTTCTATAACTCTCTAGCCCACGCTCTATCATAAATCTTTAGAAATATGAAAGATAATCAATTTTGCTTTTCAAAATAGTATCAATGATACAAATTTAGAAAAGTGATTAATTTCTAAATTTACGCTCCAAATATATGAACTTATATCATCACACACCTTATGCATAATTAATGAATATTCAAAGGAAATGACACAGCTCACCATTTTTTGCTGTCACGGACGTATTTACCAATTAAGCCATGACGAACTTCAATAGTAAAGCAAGTTAAAATAAAACATGCAACTGAATATAGGAGTAGAAAATCAAATGAGTGTGTTGAAGAAATACACAAAAACGTATGTACACCTCATATGTTTCAAAGTTAGTATTTATAGATGTTCTTCTTGAAATATTTAGTAATACCTTTGAAATACATGTACATGTTAGAACCTACTGAAGACCAAACACGTTTGTTTCTGTGTGACCAACCAAGATCAAAGCCGACTGGTCTTTTTTACATTGCTATTTGTTTCTGACATGCATGTATCTGACTATCGCCAATTCTTGAAAACATAAAGCAGCCAATTGTTGTCTCTCATACTACATATTTGTAATGGATGTGTTTACTATTAGTAATTAAAGGAACGGGCTGCATTGCATAACTACGGCGATCCAAGTCTTTCCAACTCCATTATAACTGTTAAGATACCATGTTTCTGTACACGGTCTGTCAATCACGGCTAAGGCTATCGTTTCTTGTTTGATTGACAAGAGGTATGTTTTTGATCTCAATCCAGGTAAATTTTAGGGGAGGTGGCTTAAAATTGGGTCTTCAAAGATCATGCCCATTTAGCATAGCGGTAAAAAGCAAGATCTGAATATATGTACACTCAGTATATGTCCCATTACGTTTCCATTGGAAATCTGTGACGTTTTTTTTTCAATAACACGCCAAACCTGATCACGGCGTATGAGTACAAGTAAACGTCGTCACACGTTTTAAATAGATTTATTATAATATATATATATTATTGTAAGATTAAATGAAAAGTTCAAACTAACATGACCGATTTGATATACATGTACTTATAAAAAATATTCGTTAAATCATATCTATTCATTAATTAAAAAAAAAAAAAAGAGCTTTCTCGACAAAGTTTCTGGCACTATATTTTTAGCCGCGGAAGCGAACTAAATAACATATTTTATGGCTGTTCCATGTATTATTCATATCCCTTACTAAGAGCGTATATAATAGCTTTAAAGCGACGGTACACAAATACTTCATACAAATAAATATGAAAATTGATATATGATAATTTGTCTGCATAGGACCGATGCTATCCAAAAATTAGAATTAAAAATAAGCTAAATGTTGTTAAATGTTCTGATATCTACTTTCAAAGTTTCTTAGTCGAATCCGGGCTCTGTACATTTTGTTTTCTTCAATTGTCAGAATTAACACTCTTTCCCAGTCTGAAAAATTATGACAACCGTTTGTAGTCCTCTGCATGTACAGGTAAACGAACTTATCATCTTATCTAATTTCTTTACATTATACAATTGTTATTTCCATTTTTTGTTGATTGGAGCACATTGAATACTGTACATAAAAGAGAAAAAAAAAATAACGTTAAAGAGACACCTGGGTATTAGCTGGTATAATTAAAAATTGAAAGTTACCACTCTTTCTTCATATTACATTAAAACAAAACTATCAACTTCAAAATATCTACAAATAATATCAACAGATAACAGGCTAAAAGTAAGTTTTTCTGAACTCTTAAACACGTATTGCATTTTATATAATACAATATCAAATTTCATTTTTCAATTGGAGAAGTATCTATAAGTAGTTTTATTTTTCTATACATGAAGTGGCAAGTGAATATTTTCTCATGCATTGTTATCATGCTTTATTATTAAACACCTCTATACCACCTTTAAACACAATAAACGAAAAAAAGAGAAAAAGGACTCCGCGTCAAGGGGTAAAAGAAAAAAAAAAAGAAAAACATGTACATGTTAATATACATGATATATGAGTACTTGTATATCACTTTCTTTGGTTATTGTCAGTTTATAACTTTATCAGTTACTGATATGATGTACATTGACGATAAACATTGCAATAAAACCAATTTCATTTTTATGAACATTAATGACTGCATATATATTAAGATTTGAGAATATATACATTTATCAGAAATATATTTTAAGTCAGAATAAATATATGTATGATTTTTTAATGCTTTGAAAGGCAAAGAGAAACTTTAGTAAGATAATTTTTTTTTCATGTCCGATGCAATTTAATTTGACCTTAATCCAAAACTAAATTTTAATATTAGATTTATCAGCGAATGATCCTGAAGTACATGATCTTTTTAGATATTGACATTTGTAATCATTCTGCTCTGTAACATATCGGCCTCGCTACAAACCACAAAATGGTATATATATTTCACCTACAGTACCTTTAAAGTACAAATAAAATTCATCAAACGGAAAACTGCTTTATTTTATTAGTGTATTTAGCCCGAAGATCTGCCAAAATTTATCTTAGGAGACGAAACCCGTCTGTCCTTTGGTGAACACAACTTTTGTTACTAAAAATGGATAGACTATAAGAACCTTTAAAGTGTAGCAGAAATAATAAAAAAAACACCAAATATAATATATTGTGCTTAAATTATGACGTCTACTATAATGTCTTTTATTTTGTCATACAGGGGGCGAGTTCATTAACATCGTCTGATAGTGCAATACAAGGACCCCTGCAACAGTCTTCGGCAATACCTGAACCAGCTACAACTAAAGATAAGGCGTTATTTACGTCATCCACGCCAGCAGTAACACCAAAGATAACAACCAAACCAAATAATACCCCAACAACAACAACAACAACAACATCAACGACAACAACCACAACACAATCAACAACAACAACTACTACTAAAAAACCTACTACCAAAACAACAACAACAACAACAAATACAACACCTCGTCCAACAACAACGAGCACTGCGTCATCCACTACCTCAGACCCCAGAACCACAACGAGACTAACAACTAAAAAGCCGACAACAACGCCGCCTACAACAGTGGCACCTTCATTAGATCCGGTGCTTTGTGACGACACATACTGTAGCACGCTGTCTTACGAGATGTTGGGGAGAATGAACACGTCAGTGGATCCCTGCACGGATTTCTACAGCTACTCCTGTGGTGCTTGGATCTCCGGCAGAAAAATCCTCCTGGATATGAATGTCATTGATCAAGACAGAAATTCAGTGCTGAGTGATGCCAAGTTAAATCTTAAGCAAAAAATTAGAGGTATTACAAAAAGCTATAACTTTAACAACAAAATCATCTCTCTCTCTCTCTCTCTCTCTCTCTCTCTCTCTCTCTCTCTCTCTCTCTCCGTATCTTTCCTTTGGTTTGATCGTGTTTTCTGAGTTGTGGTGGTTTTCTATTGTCGTTCATTCGCACTTTGATGTAATACAATATTAGTGAACATTTTTGGTTCGTTAAACTTTATCCAATATCAATTATTGCATGACTAATGCCATATATTTGCCAAAACAGTAGTAAATCATTGTACATTACGTGTTGAATACAGTGCAAATTAACGCAAAATGACTAGAATCACTGACTATGGAAAATAAAGTATGAAGTATTTTGACACCTCTTTTCAAGAGATGCTTGAAGAAGAAGTCTTGTTCGGGGATTCGGAATATTTGATAGCTGCAAAGCTTCACTATCAGAGCTGTCTGGATTCAAACACTCGTTTTGATAGTAGTCAAGGTTAGTATAATTTAACCATGAATTTGTCAAGAAAGAACTTGCGTACTTGTTAGCGGGACATGGTATGCAGAAACCCAGAACAATTAAATTTAGGAATAGAATTCAATATTTTATAAATTGTATTGCAACTCTTAGGATTCATTATCGTCACCAATTTTCTTCCAGTGACAGATGATGCAAAACGTTTACTAGAAGTGTTCGGTGTTGACCGCACGTTGACAACTTGGATGACACCATCAATGATGCAATATACTCTGTTCGCAGAGTTCGGTGCCTTTGGCTTCTTTACTTATGAGATAGAAGGGGCTATCGTTGGAAACACAAAACGAAGCATTCTTCAGGTAATTTTGATTTTGGAGGAATATTATGTAAACCTGAGAAACGATTCTTGCATGTTATAAGAAAAATGGATGTATTTCCTTTCAAGTTTTCCAACAATTACCCTTGTTGATTAATTTAGTAAATAATGATGTATCATGCACCGTCTACAGTTTTCCTTTTAGATGACTCCACCTGAATTGTACCTGCGAAATAGCGTTTATCTGTATCCGTATGAAGACAATCAGGTTTGAAAAATCAAAAGAATATTTTGTTTTTGGGAAATTACTCATTCAAAAATGTAAAGAACATTCTTGATATGATTGATTGTTTCCTCTTTGTTTAGGTTGCTAGGCGTTATCTGGATAGAATTGTTCCAATGATTCAACGCTTTAACAGTAATTTGAAAAGCAACTCTAGTTTTGGTGAGTTTGTTAGGTTTTACAATGGTGATTACAAATACATGTATATGCATGAGTTTTATTAACTTCAGTATAGTTACATATGCTTAGTTAATGAAATAAACGAAATGTACAATGTTTTGTAAGATAGCAATATGTTAACTGGTACCTAATTGTAGCAATATCTTAACTGGTACCTAATATATGTAGTTCAACTCAGTAATATTATATCAATCAGATGACATCGGACGAGATTTGCGACGAAAAGTTATAGAAGTCTTTGAATTTGAAAGACAAATTTCACAGGTAATGACAAAATACTTGAATTCAAATCTATCTGAATATTGATTAAATAAATTAATATGGTGATGACTTGGAAAATATGTTTATGCATTAAGCTGTATCAAAAATCCATCAAAACCCACAAAAAAGAAAAAATATGAAAGAAATAAAATGAATCTAATTCATGTTCTTTGTCGAAGGCTATCCGTATCGCAGAAAGTTCCAATGAAGAAAAGTTATTATATACCATTACCGACCTCCAGAGAAACTTCCCAAACATCAACTGGACCGTTGCCCTACCAAGACAGCAGTTATCCGTCGATAGCCCAATCCAGCTTAACTTCCCAAGCTACTTTACCTCTCTTAATGGAATGCTTGGCAAAATCGACAGATCCACTCTCACCATGTACCTGTACGTCCGCACGATTTTAACCGGAATTCTTCCGTACACCCCAAAAGCTACACGACAGTTCATGGACAATATGTACGACTCTGAAACCACACGTGACTACACTTGGATAGACTGTATGGACAGCACTCTCAAACTTCTACCGGAGGAAGTGCTAGTGGAGTATTCCACAAAATACGCCGATCTTATCAATCCAGTGAGTGACTATATTTCCTTGTTGGCTACAAATCTGATTGACACAAGCTTACAATCCTTCATGGCTTACGGTGGATACAGCGACTCCACCAAGCTTACAGTGTCTGGAACTCTGTCTTTTTTGTCTGTGGTGGTGACACCGATACCCATCATTACCTGGACGGTCTCCCTCCCCACCAGTAGTGACGTGCTCCATCTGTTCAGGGCTAATTATGCCGCCCAGATTTATGCCAGTCGGTTAGTGAGTAGGATAGGTGAGGTGTATTCCATGCCGTTTATTCCATGGAGCGATGTGGATATCGTGTATGACAGAGATATCAACACAATCGGTATTACATTTTACTGTAAACGTATCATAGTTAGCATGTATGATTTTTGGCGGGAAATGCTTCTGCAACAGGTGGTTTTGATTTATTGCATTGCTGTAATTACCTTTTTATCTACATATATGTTTGACATTTGGCAATGTTCTTAATTTAGCAGAAGCAGCATTCTGCCAAAAAATGCCAAAAAGAATAAACAGCCAAATGTAATACGTTTACAATTTTTCCTTGTGTAATAACGAACTTAAATATGTTTTATATAATGTCTATTACATCAATCATGTGATTAAGATCAAAATTAGTAAAAATTAATCTTTTAGCCAATCTGCCAGTGAGCAGTTTGATACACAAACCCTTTTTTGATACAAAATTGAAACTATTTTATAGGAATATCATATGGAACACTCTCTTGGAAAACAAACCTGAAACCTGAGTTTTCTTTTATGTCGTCGGTGGGAGTACTTCTATCTGAGAAAATTACCAGTGCAATCTACGGTACGTATAATGATAACAATTTCATCGAAATAAAACCATACTTTATATATACAGTACTTATAAAGCTATCATTTTGTCATGGAATAATGAAACACCACACTATCCGAACAAATAAAAAATAATATAATTTTCTAGTTCTGTATATATGGAAGCTTAATTGACATCATCGATTACTCTCAAAAAATTGAAAAACAACTTAAATGATTTTCACAGTTGCTTTTTTTCTTCTTGTTTCTGCCCACAGTATAAAATAAGATGAGACATGGTAAAATACCAATTAAATACCGTAAAAGGCTTACAAGTAAAACGTAATACGAATTGATGAATTAAAATTGAATTCGAACTTTAAAAAAACCCAAATAAATAAATATGATCACATGATTTCAGGTTCTCTGGACGTTCAGTCTCCGAACACCGAATGGAGCGGGAGTTCATTCCAACATTTCGAGGATAAACACGACTGCTTCTCTAATCAGCTGTTTGAGAAAAGAACTGTAAGTGGCAATTATGTGGCAATTGATCGTGGATTGATTGGTATCCTTTGCTTTCTGAACTCTGAAAAAAGTGCTTGAATATTTTTAAAATGAAATGGAGTTTAACCAGTATGAAAGTAAATTGCGTATCATCACAATTTCAATTTTAGTTTCCCATAAAACTCAATACCATTAGGAAACGAAATTATCCCTAACGCTAATATAGACATTTGATTGCATTTAAAACGTTTGGTGAAATTTATATATACTTTATGCGTTAAATGCAATATCAGTAAATGATATATTATTTATAACGTTTCTTACTCAAGGTTTTGTGCATCATTTCAGGAAACTGGAATAGACAAAACAAAACGGGTGATGTCTGGTCATGCAGGACTTTACATTGTGATCCAGGTGTGAATTTTCAACCAACGTTTAAGAGGACTAGAGGGTCGTGGCTATTATTAGGCTACATCAACATCCTTTAAACGTAGAGCTCTCTATAGAGCTCGTTTCAAAATACCGTCGATTTTCCCACTTGGTGAGAGTCAATGTTTACGTCAGTAGTTTGTGTGGAGTTCCATTATCACAAAACCTTGACATGAAGAAGTCCGACATATCTTTCATTTTCCTCCAGCTGGAAGCGGCGATTTTAAATAGATATATATTTAAACTCAATTAATACAGCTTGAAATATAATTTTACTGCACATTTAAATAATCACACTGATAAACAATAGTGTTGTTGACCTTTTTTCTCGCGAGATTTCAAAAATGCACGAAATCATAACAAATCTCAACAGTTCGATAGAATGTGTTCAACAGCCTGTTTTTGGGAAGTAAGGACACATAAAAACGATATTAGTGAGCAGTAAAATCATTGGTTTATTAATTGGTTGTGAGTGAAACATTTGATTCAATTCGTAAATATTTAGTCATTTAGTCTGGCTTTAGCGAGCTGCTGACAAAAACAAGACGGTCACCAAATGGGAAAATCGACGGTATTTTAAAACGAACTCTAATGATATAAGGAAACATTCAAACTTTAAAAAAAAAATCCAAACTTCCAAAATATTTGGATTATTTTTTACTAAATAATAGTTTTTGGAAAAACAATATATCATATTTCAAAGTTTAAGGCATAGCTGATGGGAATTTTGTCGACCATCCAACCTCCTTAATTTCTTTCATTATCGAAGCAAAACTGACATATTATGTTGTTTTCAGATGCACATGTAAATGTTACTTATCATTTTGAACAATTTTGTCTGGAGTATCAAGAAAACTGCATTTGAAGCAACAATATATGAAAATAACCTACAAATAAATGAAACATATTGTTTTCCGTTACAGGTATCGTTGGATGACGTAAAGTTAGAGTTGTATTTCAAAATTGTTTGCTTTAATCATTCAGGAACAAAAGCGACTATTGCGGAACAACCTGATCCAGCAGTACCAGTTTCCGTTTTTAGCTCTTCATTCAGAACAACTGTTCTATCTGTCGATGATCCAAGTGAGTTTCTTGTCTAATTTTTCGCAAGTATTGTACATATATATCAATCATTATTCAGCAAATGAAGTACAGTGTATGCATTCATTTTTTTTTATAAATTTAAAGCGTTTTTTAAATAAGTTAAGGGTTTAAAAAAAAACCAAAGCACACCCACATAGATACATAAATATTTTAGGAAAAAAATTGTAAGTTATTTAAAAAAAATGAAATAAGTTGGGGAATAATGCACATTTTTTTCTTTGATGTATATACGAGTAAGGATGATCATACAAGAACTGCATGAAAATGACAAAAAAATAAAAGAGGAGCAGAAGTAAAAGTCGAGATATCCTCTCATTTTTTATCAAAATGGTACTTTGGCTCAATTCGTCTGTTCAACTACTGTATATTGGCATGAAAGACATAACATAATGGTTGAGGTCATATTTAAAAGTCATTGTAAATATGAGAGCTATTTAAACTGAATCATAACACACCTTCCTTTGCAAATAAAACCTTTAAAACGTTTCATATTGCTCTAATAGAATAATATTATTTCAGGAAATGTGCAAAGTTGATAAAACAGAAGATATTTTGCCCAACAAGTTAAGGTATTATGCAATTAAATATTTTTAAAATCTGATAAGTTGGGGGATTTGTTGAAGAGTTCTTTTATTACTTTAATAATGTTTTTTTTAAGACATTAAATGTTTTGTGTATATTCTAGATGGAACACTATTCTCATGAACGATAACTCGTTTATTGAAGCCTTCAGCTGTCAATCTGGCCTTCCAATGAATCCCCGCTATAAATGTCACTTATTTCAACAAACCAATTATACTATACCCCCAACAACAATTGCTCCAACGACAACTACTAAAAGCACTCCAACGACAACTACCGTGAAACCAACAACGACAACAACAACTAGCGCTAAACCTACTACGACAACAACTATCACTAAACCTACACCAACAACCACCACTAAACCTACAACAACAACTACTGCTAAACCTACAACGACTACAACTACCGCTAAACCTACAACAGCAACGACTACAACTACTGCTAAACCTACAACGACAACGACTACAACTACCGCTAAACCTACAACGACAACGACTACAACAACCACCACAGTTCAACCTACAACAACAACAACTGTTAAACCAACAACAACAACCACCACTACCTCTGTTAAACCAACATCAACTACTACTACTGCTAAACCTACCACAACTACAACAACCGCTCAATCTACAACGATAACAACAACTACCGCTAAACCTACAACAACTACTAAACCAACAACAACTGCTAAACCTACAGCAACAACTGTAAAACCAACAACAACAACGACGACTACCGTTAAACCTACAACAACAACTACTCCCAAATCAACAACAACTACTACAATTACAACGACTACATCGACGACAGCTGCATCTGCCCAGACAACAACGGAACAAGACACAACAAGTACAACAGAGTTTAATCCCTTTAATCCAGACCCAGGTACTGAGCCCCCAATATGCCAGTCAGGATTTTGTTATTCCTTGGCGTACTCGGTCTATTCTCGGTTGGATCTATTTGCTGACCCATGTGAAGATTTCTACCAGCATGCGTGTGGTGGATGGGTGTCTGGAAGGAACACTCTAATGGAGCTTAACCTTTACAATAAATCAAGAAATTCTATAACAGAAGATGTGCGTTATGATTTTAGAGAAAATTTATTAGGTAACATCACATATATATCATATATAATTATTCTATTCTATTTCAAGCATATATAATTAATGAGATGCTATTTTATTTAAAACGTGCCATATTGATGAAATTCAAACCATTTTTGTTGCTTTTTTGGAAGAAATTCTTGAATGTTTCTTGTTAGGGATTGTGGAAGCTAAGGTTACTGATGAAGACGGTGAATATCTTCAGGTGATAAAACGACACTATCAGGCATGCATGACTTCCAATAACATACGACAGGTGGAATCAGGTAAAAATCAGGAAAACTAGCTTAGCTTAGTTTGTGCGATTATTGATCAGTGATTTATTAAGATTTGAATATTTTTTCCTTTTCAAAACAAAGATGGAACTTAAATTATCATTGTTAATTTGTTCTTTTAAAATCGTATTAAAAGTTTGAAAATGTTTGGCCACCTATATTCAAAGTGTCAATATTTGATTTATCAGAATAGAAAGACATTTGTTTGCTTGTTCAGTGTTCAAACATGTTTTGAGTAAACTAGTATATATTGAGCATGAAGGCAATCATATCGAGATCGAATAAACAAATCTTGATTTAACATAACATTTTAATGACGTTATTATCTTTACCTGTAGAAGATCATTGGCGCACTGTTGGGTGCAGTTAGATATAACTGTGTCTTTCAACCACAATTTTATTTCTTTTATTGTAGTTACAAGTGACATGCAAGTTCTATTAGATGTGTTAGGCATGCAAAGTGATCTTACGTCTTATTTGGGACCACCTCTCATGCACAGCATTCTGAGTGGTGATTTTGGCGGTTCCGGGGTGTTCGATTACGGCGTGATACCGGCTCTTGTTGACCAAACACCAACGTTTATATTGCAGGTAAGCATTGGTCCATTCACATATTATGTTTTCTATCGAATTGTTTTATGCACACTTAGAGCAAGATTATATATATATATATATATATATATATATATATATATATATATATATAATACGTCAAGTTATATCTGATGTGATATTTTGTAGTGTTTAAATACGATATTGTCATAGGCACCTGCCGTTATATATGTTCTCAAAATATAAAAATACACCCTCTAACTTGATTATATGCACTGAACTATTAGGTAGGAAGTATATTCTTTTATCATGAGAAAAATACATAACGTCAGGTGCATGTTGGTATAGTGTATCTAATATTTATAGATCACTCCATCAACTCTGTATTTGAGAAGTGATGCCTACTTATTGCCGTATGAAGACAACACGGTATTTTCCATTAAACTATGTACATTAAAATTGATCCGCGTCTGCTCTGAACATTTTATGCACCATATAGAACGCCATTTTCTTTTTTGTACTAAATATGTAATATTTACTTTGTTAATTTTATCCCAATCCCCTTGTGCAATGAAAACTTAACATTGAATTTATCCTGATAAAGTAAAACATGTCAGTAAAATAAAATTAATGCATAGTTTGATTTCCTTTTTACATATGAAGGAAGAAAGAAACTATTGATTAACATTATTGTTTATATTTGCATTGCCATGTATTATATGATGTAATTTTAGATAGCCAAACGATACTTCGAAAGACTAGTACCTGTTTTGCAAACAGTCAATGAACAATTAAGAGCCCCCTTTGCAGGTAAAATGCTTAAAACTTATATGTATAGTATGCAAAGGTTACTAAAGAATAAATGTCAAAGTAGACATGGCTGAATACACTATTGTATACGTGCACACATTTTCTATAGTTTTTGTCAAAGGCACCGTATACAGGGTTATTTTCGCCCCATGCTATTTTCACCCTTTTACACTAGCTAACGGTTTCGTCCCGTCTTTAATTCACCCAGACACAGTTGTGTTAAAAGAAAAATAAATTGAAAATTGAAATTCACCCAGTCTTAAATTCGCTCGCTGACAACAAAGGCGATAGGGGCAAAAATAAAACGAGTGCAAATATTTCCTGTATACAGTATATTCAATATTGTAACCTCTTCTTTAATTTTCTTAAAAACGGGCGCCTTAAGTAAAGTTGTAGATAATGAATAAAATTGTTCTTTAAAGGCAATGACATTACCGATAGACTGTTCCAACGAATGAAGGAGGTGTTTGCTTTTGAACAAGAATTGTCAAAGGTTTGACTTGTACTTTCATTGTATATAGTATTTTAAAAGCCATTATACACACGTGCTAGATATATACCGAAAAGTAATTCATACTGAAATGTTTCCGACTCCATATCGTAGTTGTTGTTGTTTTTATGCAATGATCACTTGCCATGTTTTTTTTTAATTCTCTATAATTGATAGCGACAAGATTTTAAGCAAATGGTGAATTAGTGACATTGCTTCCTCCCTGATTTCAGGCACTTCAGGCAGATGGTGGTTTTGAACCCTATGTTGATGTCAGTCTGGTAGAACTGGAGGAGAGATATCCAAATATTGACTGGGTATACATGTTGCCGGCTCAACAAAACTTTGCTGGCACTCCCGTCAGAGTGGTCCGGCCTTCCTACTTTCAGAGTCTTGACCAGTTATTCAATGTCACTAATGAAGATGTTATTGCCATGCATATCTATACAAAGGCAGTTTTGACAGGAGTTCTGCCTTACACTCCGCTTGTTATCAGAAAGAGTATGGAAGGCATCTACGGAAACGACACAAGTAGTCCCTTTTCAAGGGGTCATTGTCTAGACTCTGTGCTTAACTTACTAAATAAGGAAATTCATCACGAATATAGATTACAATATAAGGAAGACATACAGACAAAAACAACGTATTACTTAAGAATGTCACAAAGAATCAATGAAACATTATACAACCATATGACATCGACAAATGATTTTAGTGATATTACATCTGAAAGAATACGTACAAAGTTAACTCAGCTAAACTTTCAGTTTCCGGAAGATCCGCAGATTCCTTGGACGGTCTCCATTTCTAACACACCAGACATATCGTTTCTTTTTCGCGCAAACGCTGCAATACAGAAGAAAAAATATCAAGAGTTTGACACGATTGGAATTCCAGCAACACAATCAGATATAGCGTGGGACGATACAAATATTCGACTGGACTCTGATCTCAATGTTTTGGGTGGGATATATTCAGATTGCTATATCTAACTTGTATAATAAATGTCAACAAAGAGTAGAGTTTTCTCTTTAATTTGCACATTTCAGTCAAATCCTCCAATCCATATTGTGAAATCATTATATACACTGTTTATGTTTAAAGTGTAGTTTTCTGTACGTTGTATTGACATAAACATTCTCTTTGTAGCCAATTTAGATCTGCTTATTTGGTGTTTGTGATGACATTCATTCATTTTTTTTCATATTTGTTTATAGGAATTCCCTACCCGGCTTTGAATTTTCATTATGCAGTCGACCCACAGATCCCAGCCTTATTTACTTCCGGTTGGCAAATTGCAAGACAGATGATAACCGCTGCCATTGGTAACAGTGCCTTCGCGATCGTATTGATATTTTTCTCATGCATCTTTGATATCAATTAGTTTCTAAACAAACTGGATCAATTAATTCAAAATCATAATCATTTACAGGGGATTTTACATCCACTCCTACTATGTGGAGCACTTCGTCTTTGGACACATTGCTGGAGACGAAAAAATGTTACAATACCCAGAACCCAGAGGACAACTTTGTAAGATTTTAACTTAAGCATTGAATGCTTATTTTTGGATGTCGTCTGTCCTGTAACACACCAAGCGGTGCAGACAAATTGCAGAGAGGTATTTAATTTATCTGCACCGCTTGGTGTGATACAGGACCGACGACATCCAAAAATAAGCATTCAATCTTATATTCATATTCATACTGATGTCTATTTTTATGAAAAATATGTGTATTGTCGCTGTAAAGCCATTATATACGCTCTCAGTCAGGGATATGAAACATACATGGGACAGCCATATTAACATGTTATTTAGTTCGCTTCCGCGACTAAAAATATAGTACCAGAAAATTTGTAGAGAAAAATCTTTTTTACTAAGGAGTAAATGTAATTTAATGATTATTTTTCAAAGGAACATATCAAATTGGTTATGTAAGATTGAATGTTTCATTTAATCTTACAAAAATGAATAAACTCAAAACACGTGAAGACGTTTATATTTGTGCACATGGTGCATGAATTATCAAAGTGTATTCGTCGCAGATTTCCAATGCAAACATAAGCGGAAATATACACTGAATGTAAATATATAACTATAACAGAACCGTGGCGAAGGGTGACAATTTTAAATTTTTTAGTACTTGTATGTTTCTTTGAAACTTGTAAAAGACGGTATACAATTATAGAAGTAGTATTTCCGATTTCTAATATTTTGAAGCTAACATTTTTTTTTTGTATTTAGACATGTTTATAGTTATATACTTCGATATTGTCAGAAATCTTATACATATATTAACAAATAAATTTGTCTTTAAAAAAAAAGGACTCCAGTATTTGCCTTCAATCTTTTTTCTCTTTGGTCTTTGTATTTTTTCAAAGGACGATTTTGTAATTGGTGACGTCATCGCTGGAGGTGTCAGTTTGGATCTCGTTACCAAGGTATTATATTTTATTGCAGACGAGTAAAGAGAACAAATATAGATGATATTTTCCCTTTTTGTACAAATTATTCAAATTTGTTTCAATAAATAGGATGTGTATATCATTTTTAATTACTGTTTACTATTTAAGATATACTCAGACCTAGTTTCTGCTGGTGATATACAGAAATTCCTCCTTCCGGACCCATCTTCTATTTTTTCAATGGAAGAGTTAATCTTCTTGACGTTTGTACAGGTATGTATGAATATTCTTTGCCATTTGTCGCTCTTTGGTTAACAAATATGCTGTTGCCTAAATGATTTGTCATGTATTTATCATTTTTAATCATTACATTAAGAAATATATTTTGGATTATTTTTATTTGAATTAATATTATCATCATTGTTTTATGCAGCAAATGTGTGAAATAGACAATTTATCGGGTACACCATCAAGCCAATCAAGGTAATGTTGAAACTAATATGGAAGCCATATTCTAAGTTCATACGCCATTCGATTCAACTTTTAATATACAATAGATCAGAAATATGAACTTGGTTGGAACCAGTCAGATCCCCTAGAAAGACACCACCACGTGACCAAATGAGTTCATAACACAGTGAAATTTTGAACATTGCTATTGATTGTTTTATTGAAGATTGGACTTGAAAACCAATGCATATTGTTGACTTTTTTAGGGTTAACAAAATACTTCAGAATGATGCTGGATTTCAAACAGCCTTTGAATGTCCGTCCGGATCCAGTATGAACCCAGACCAGAAATGTCACATTTTGTCAAGTTTGGCAAATCCTCAGGATTAAATATTATATCAAATGGTGTTTAAAACCTCTGTCCATCAAACAGATACTACAATATCGGTATTATCACATATGATCTAGTTTTCTACCTCATGTTTAAGAATGTTATGATATATAGGCAGCTTATAACTTTAAAATGTCATTAATTCATTGTACTTCTAATTGCTTCGTTATAATTTTATGAATTGTTTATTAATACCTGACAAATGCATCATATATAAAGTCATTCAAGTGCTATATATGTTTTTAATGCATGTATAGAACAATGTGTAATAAACATTGATGTTTATTTATCAAACAATAAACACATTCAATACATAAAAAAAAGATTGTGTTTATTTTTATTTAATATGCATCGTATTCTTCAGGTTTTTGATAAAAGCTGATATGAAGAGCATTTCCTCGGTAAAAATTAATAGTTTTATGTCTGGTAATAAAATAAGACATCTCTAAAATGAAAATGTTTGCAAAGCGTAACTATTTATTCAACATCTACTTCAGTCATTATCATTAGTGTACATCAGACGACAAAATTAGGTCTTAAAATTTATCGATAGAGAGCAAGTTAGGTATATGTGGGCTCACCATGCTTGTTTCAATATGGCAAGCCTTGAACCACGGCCAATATGCACAATCCTTTCCCATCTGGTAAAAGAGAGATATGAGGACTCCGGGCCGTGGCTTGAGACGATGGCCTTGAAGGATAAGGCATATTTGGCGAATGGAATTAATCATATGAAATAAGAATAAGAAAAAATATCGCTGCTTTTTGTTTAAGTGGCAATCTACAGTAAATTGACGGGTAAAGAATTGCTTTAATTTATCTGATGTCTTCATATGTGTTATGTAGGCAGTGATTATTCAATCATTAGTAATTTATTTGGATAGTCACATGGTTTATCTAAAAATGACGTCTCAGTTCATTCTCCTTCAGAATCTGTATCCATGACTTCTCTACTTTTAATCTTTTAATTGCCAGTAACTTTTTCAAAGTAACCTTATAGGGTTTTTTTTTTTTTATATGTAATTGAGTATTGCCAAGTGTTTGTGTTTTACAAGATAACTTTGTTTTAAACCTTTTGTAATAATATTTCTCCATATCGATGATTCAGGTCTTTAAATTCATTAACAACTGTCGCCCTTTATTCAACAATAATTTAATTCTGGTTGTAACGCGCTTTCTGATTTGCTAAAAAAAATATTTTATATCGTATAAAGAATGTTGCCTACGTCATAGTAAGACCAACATCAAAAACGTATCAATCCGCCTGACCTTACGCTTGAATTTAGTACAATTTGATATCATTTTAGAGGTCATATGAACGTTTTTATCAACAATTGATAGCACAAAATTAAATTATTAAATCGATCATAGTCCAATAACTAAAATGATACAAACTTTAGTACTTGATGATTAAGACTACCGTAAATAACTGACGAAGGACATGTTATTCAGTAGTTATTATTCACCTAGTCAGAGTGGTGGCCATAACATTTGTCATTGGATGTTGGAAATAGTGCAATGCCCTCTAATGCTCTAGGCCAAGACACAGGAGCGGTAGAGATCCTTCAAGCGCCGATCTAAAATTAATAGGGAAATATAATTGATATATACATGTAATACAGGGTCGAACAGTGTAAGTCAAGGCAAACTAAGTAAACTGGTATAATAAACAGTACCTACCCCTTCGATTAGAAGATAATAACATTACTCCAAATCTTGGGAATAGCACAATAGACTCTTTCACTCCAGCTCTTCATTCTGCATTTCCACGTGATATATGTTATAATTATGGTATGATTTTGTATTTAGAGTCCAAGTGCAAACATAATGCCTGTTTAAGGTGTAGCATGTATACGTATTTATATATTAACAACACGTCAACCGTAAAATTGCTTGAAACATTGTCTGTTGTATACTATCATTAAATAAAATAAAATTAACGATTGTTATAACCTGTGGGGTAATAGAGAGATAAAAACCATCTTAATTGTTACTCTTGATTTTTTTTATGAAAAAAATATACACAATATTTGACAACTATCAAATTTAATCGATTCCCGATCGAAATGATAGCCTTGCTTCCCCGAACCATTTTTTATAGTTTTATTTAGTCCAAGGATTTACACACACCGAAACGTAGTCGGGCGTGTGTTGTTTTTCATAAAAAACGTAAACTTTAACCTATAGCTTTGGCATTACGACTTGACAGCTCAGCACCGCACATGCACAAAGATGTTTCTATTACACATTTATTTGTATAGGCATGTGTACCATGTGTAACCATGAATCAATTTTGAAGAACTAACAATTGCATTTATCAAACAAAACAAAAAATTACATTTAATCAATTCTTTTTTCATTATATACAAAATACATAGGTTACTACCATAATAAAAATGAATAATCTAATATACTTTTCCTAAATCAATTTACCAATTTATCATTTTATATAAAGAAGTGTACATATCTTGGATTCATTCAAGTAATAAGTGTATGATATGTAATCCCCCAAAAAACCATTTTAACAAGAGCTTGGACTTTGGGTAGTTGTGTCAAACAGCAATGTGACGTAGGCCTGTCTTTTTCATTACTGGCCACTTAGCCATGGCTCTTTGAAATCAACAAGATGTGTCTGGCTCTTGAGCTGAGACTACGCAATCTGTGTAAATTTCACTTAAAACCAACGTCATTCTTAACTTTTTCTGATGCAAGAAAAATAAAATTATATCCTACCGAAAGTCCAAGGTCTTGTTAAAATGGTTCTAATACTTTTAAATGCGTTTGAACTAAATGGTATAAATTACAAAAAGTTTCTTATGTAGATCATCACACTGACAAAGTTTGGATCGGGTTTCCAACAAACAAAAACAGCGCTAAAAACGGCATATATACATGTAGCTTTGAATATAGATGTATTATTTTCTGCCTAAAATCTTAAGTATGATATGTGTATTCAAATCATATAACCCTTTAATTGTCGCATTTTCAACAGAGGTCACTTTTTTAATACATCTTAAAGAATTATTTTAGCATTTAACTTTTTCTATCATTTCTTATTTTAGAATTATATGATGTTCTTTTCATTAATTCAATAATTTACTGAATTATGAAAGTTGGCGGCGAAATACCACATGAAAAATTCAAAATGATAATAAAAATAGACGTATCTGGACATATTTTTCATTATTGTATGGTTTGTCAACAACATATAGAATTATATTAGAATTTAATCTTATTAATAGCATACATTCATAATATTTTGTTAGGGGGAAAATGCATCCAAAAGGAAGAATGAACTTAATACTCAATGGTTCCTTTATCCGCACAATGAATTAAAACTGTATTGTTTTTAATTTTGTATTTACTCCCATCCATGACTTCAATTTTTCTATAGTCAACTTTCCTTACTTATGTAGCAATATACCTTCATCACCTGCATATGGTGTTTTTGTCTCTCAGTTAATTCGATACGCAAGGGCATGCTCTTCGTATGAACAGTTTCTAAGGCGAGGCAAGCTACTGACAAACAAGTTGATAAAACAGGACTATCAACAGGCTCGTTTGAAGTCATCTTTTCGTAAGTTCTATGGTCGATACAACGACCTTGTCAGCAAATACAATCATCCACTGGGTCGCATGCTGATAAACGTTTTTCATACTAATTGTTAGACAATAATTTATCACCTAATTGTCTACGGACTTTTCCGGGGTTTTTTCCCCCGATTACGACAAAGAGCACACGGCGGGTGTGACCGGTCAGCAGAGGATGCTCACTCCTCCTAGGCACCTGATCCTACCTCTATCATTTTGGAGGTCCGTGTTGCTCTGCTTTGAATTTGTATTTCATTTTATGGATTTTTGAGATGGTTGACGGTTTGTTATTGTCATTTTTTCATCCAGTAAATTCACAGCGAAATTAACAGTATGTCATATAGCAATTCTTTGAATTACACTCACCCAGTGAATTCCCTATATGACAATAGTATAGACAGTGGAAAGGGCAAAAAATACACTTTTAACATAATTAATGCAGGAATTAGAATTCAACAAATAAAATAATATCATAAATTACCATAAATGCAAAATAGTCTTCTTTGCAATATAAAACCAACCAAAGTTATCTATATACAAATCAAAAAAGGTAAAACAAACAGGAATACCGCATATTGTTTCCCAAAACGCCAGCTGTTTATTTTTGTGTATCCGCTTGTATTATGTTAATGTCTGTTCGTTTTGCATTTATGTCTGTTGGTTTTACTTTTCATTATTAGTTTGAACACCGGTATTTTCCGTATTTTATTTAGATGTGAAAATGTCCTATTATATGATAATTTTTCTGCATGTAACTAAAATATTTATAATTAACAAGATGAAAAACAAATCTTTAATTTTTCTACGAATAATACATTCTGCAAAAAGTTTTGTACAGGATGACAACAATGCAAATGAGCTTCAGTAGAAATCTTTGAATGGCTTGTCCTAC
This sequence comes from Magallana nippona, assembly GCA_033439105.1. NCBI lineage: Eukaryota > Metazoa > Mollusca > Bivalvia > Ostreida > Ostreidae > Magallana > Magallana nippona. The sequence goes on from CM065921.1 coordinate 12,966,143, forward strand.
AAAATCTTGTTCATGACATTGTTTTAAAACTCAAACATAACAATGATCCATTGTAATCTTTGAAGTATATGGATATGTAGAAGTTAGCTAATGCGTCAAAAATATCCAATCCTCAACATACCCACGAACAAGTCGTTTTTCGTCCACTTGAGATCAATATCTAACAATTCATCATTTAATACAGTTTATCTAGGAAGTTTACGAAAAATTGTTAAGTTGAATAAATTTTACCATTACTGATGACGACTTCTTAAGAAAAAAATATGCAATTGTTTATTCATTGTGCTGCCAGATGATTATTCTGACTTCTCAAAATAAAGTTGTAGCGATTTGCCAGCAAAATTATGTTAACGGCCGGTTACGGTATTTGTTTGACCATCGTTACAAACCACAGTCAATATGTACGATCGTTTAGAAGATACATGTATCTATGTAGACTCTGGACCGTGGCTTGAGACGATGTTGTTCGACATATATGTCGATTTTTAAAGAAATATTATAACAAGTTTAAATCAAGGAAGGTGACAATCATTTAATTCCGAGGAGAGGGTAGGTGGGGGCGGTCAACTTTTGAAAGTATATACATTTGTATTTGTTCTGTACATTTATATTATAACTAACAATTAACTTACTCTCTTTTAGCTAGCAAGAAATTCAGATAGTTAAGACACAAAATTGTGTATGAGTGTCTTTGGTCAACTTAAAATAAAAATGTTGCCCCAAGAAGGAATTTCAATGAATTCTATGTCCAAAACAATTTGCCAGCCCGACCCCAATCCCCCATTTAGAACGAAATGTTCGTCGTATTAGCTGTATGTTTAATAACAGGATATCGACTTCTAAGTCTTGATTGCAAATTATTGTTATCAGAAAAATCAAATTGAAAAAAAAATTCATGTTGGCATGAATATCGGACAATATAAAAGAATTAAAATTTAGAAACTGAAACATGTAAGTAGATAATTCAATTGCGTAGAACACGTTCTTTTGCAAAGACATTTCAAAACTCCGTAATTTGGATCAATTTTCAACATGGTCAATTTTCAACGTGTTGAGAGATTAGAAAAAAACTTGTTCAAGATGTTGAGAAAGTCAATATTCTTCTTTACACTGGCGTAACAGTATTTTAGTGGGGGCATACGACCTCTATGTAACAAATCCCAGAACTCTTCCAAGTGCCTAAAGAAAATATGTTTGTTTATTGATTGATCCTATATTAGGAGGGTCCAGTTCCTGGAAGATATATTTTTATATTTCCGTGTATTTTATAGCATAATATTTACTAAATATTTTCTGCTCTATTAATTCTGTGTATTAAATTAGACACTTAATCCTGTGATGTTTTATGTCAGTGTTTATCCAAGCCGTGTAAAGGTGGACTATTTCAAAATAATATTCCTCTTCACCCTTAACTAAACAGACTTTAAGATACTTATTAAAAGATAAAAAAAAAAAATCCCAAATGTTACATGTATACTTCATTTTTTATGAATTACAGTATTTATTTCCAGTGTAGAAAATTAAAATGATCTGTGTAAGTTTATTATATCCTCTCACGAGTCAAATATTTGTAACACATTCGAGGTTTACAGGTCTTATTCAGCTTTGGTTGAAAGGCTTGTTAATAAAATCTGATTTGATTTATGATGAATAAAGGCGCGTTGGGAAAGATGACTGTAAAACATGGCTGCACACGAAGGATTAACGGCGAGGGTGCATACTGGAAATAGATGCATACTTTATATAGAACAAGAGCTTGCAGAATAAGCCACGATTTTGTATATGTTAGTCAAGAGTTATTGATCAACTGATCGCTTAAGTGACCATTGCACTTTTCATTAGGTAATGGAAAGAGTGCAATACATTCTAATGCTTGAAGTAAATCACAAGTATGGTATTGCCTTTGAACTCAAGCATCGATCGAAAAATAATTGGGTATAAATGTAATATGTAATCAAACAGTGTAAGTCTAGGCGGTGTAAATAGACTGGCATGATCAACTGTTTTGATTTACCCGTCTAATGAGTAGACTATAACAATCCCCAGAGCGCAATACATCCTTTTATTTGACCTCTTCCCAGTGCCTGAAGAAACAGACATTTATTAACTGTATATGTATATTATTTGAGTGTTTTATTTCCTCGAGATATGTGTTATGGCAATATGTGTGTAATCATAGTTTAAGGAAAAACATAATACATGTATAATACATGTATAAAGAAAAATTAAACAAAAAATATTTTAAGTTTGTTCAGGTTTCTCTTACTTTAACTTCTTACTAAGTTACAAAAAGTATATTCAACCGCATCCATTGATCACAAATAATGTAAAGCATGAAATATATTACACGTAAAAAATTGCACTGACGTTCGAACAACTCATGATCAGCAACCCCTTCCACTTACATATTGATGTATAAATAGGTGGACAAAGCTTTGTGATACATGCAATGCAATGATTCAGTGTTAACTGACTTCTAAACTGAAACATAATTTTTATATTCCATACTCTTTATCACCCACAACCATACAGTTCATAGGTTTAACTTTAATACATGAATAATTAGTAAAATAGATGCACTAACATATACATGCATAAATTAGTATTGTAATTTTTTAAACTATTGGCAATGAACATTTTTTTATGATTTACTGGTATTCATGAATCGTTAATGAATAAATAAAATATTGAAAGGAAAAAGCGACGGAATAGCTTACAACAGATTACATCTGAAGGAAGGCAAACGCTTAAAACGACACAATATGCATTCAAAACACACTATGCAATAAAAAATAAAATAACTTCAAACTTAAAAAGAAGAAGATTCAAGTTACGTTAGAGACAAAAATGTTATTAAAAAAAATGAAAAGTAATTTACGATTTATATACAAAAGGGAGGGACAGAAGATATAGACAGGGAGTTATAGAAATGAACTGTAAAAAATTGAACTTTATTTATTTTACAACGATTGATAAACAAGTTCTACAACTTATATTAATATTTTTCGTTTGCGCGGATGTTAGCGCGAGGGGGGTCAATGAACAGTTTCAAGTTAAAAGTGTCCGATTGATGTTGATGTATTAAAATTCAAAACAGTTTGTTTCTCTGCTTGATTGTACAAACCAATACACAATTTGGTCTTTTTATGCTGTCAGTATTTGCATTGTGATGGACTTTAAACCCTGATTTTCTGCCATATCGAGCTGGTAAACATTTACAATTTTTCTTAGAAGATATTCAATTTACATACATGTAATTATGATTTACAGAAGCAAAATTTCCTCAGTCTGTAGTCATCAATACAATCAGACTGGTGGCCATATTTGTTAATTCTACTAATATCACTGACCATCTTGTACGAGTTGTCCTTCTCATCAAATTGCATGGTAGCCTCAAACAATGCATTACCGGGAACAGTGCTAAACGTCAGCTGATAATTCATCTGCGCTTTGACGCGGTTTCCATATGTCACAAGCCTGTTAATAACGTCATTTTTACTTTCTTTAAACCTGAGAACTTTTTCGGATGGAAGAAGTTTTATGGCGTTTTTTATTTCCCCTAATTTAAGAAACGTACACCTTTCAGACACTTCAATCAATTGAATATTTATTTCCTTTATCATATTGATGGCTAGGTTTTGTACGATTTCGTTTGTCGGTGACAACGTTTCACGTTCAGCGCATGCGCACCAGTGCGGAAGTATTCCTGCTTTTTCACATCCTCTGTCCTCTGGAATTTCTCGGAAAAGACTGATGCCTCTATTTTTAAAGCTCCTCCTTATTGGTATAGATTGTTTAAAATAAAGTATATCAGAAAGAGTTTCATAAATATCAAATGGTGTTGTTAACCGCTGAGTATTCGTTTTCAGATTATTTGCATAATCCTGGTACTTAGAGAGAAACCATTGTGGAAAAACAATGAACAGAAAAGGTAAGCGTTCTTCCATTTTCCCAACGTATGTCTCACGTATTCCTCCAAAGCGCATTCCATGATCACTGTACAAGATCAAAACTGTATTATTCAGTTGGTTGTTTTCCTGAAGTTTCTTAAGAAATGAAAAATATGGAACATCTGCATGTTTGGCAGTGTTAAGGTTATCATGTGTTAAACCGGAGATAAAAGAAAAGGCAAAATATGGAGAGTATCTGTACATGTCCATGAAGTGGTAAATGTAGCTGAGAACAATGTCGGTTTCCAGTCTGTCTGTTACGCAATTATGGTTGTCATACCAAACACTATTGTCCGTTGTCATAGCCAATGAAAAATGTCGGTTAAAGTAATCCGCCGGAGACCGGTGAAATCCGGATTTCAAATAGTCAAAGGCGGCGATTTCAGGCGCGTCCTCTGCGTAAAGAGTTCTATATCCTTTAGAAGCAAATTGTTTCCAAATGAAATCGTAATCATCAAATGGAAGTTTACTCATGCTTTCATTCCACGGAACTTCTTCCAAGAATTTTCCCATGGTCAAAGGAACAATATTCACAAATGTATTATCTGCTACTTTGTTGTAGCCTGTCATCTCGAAGGCACCTAGTTCTTTCAATAGATAATCACGCATGCGTTTTAGGTATCTTTGAGAATTCAGTCTTGATACGGAATCCACCCCAATCATGGCAACATTGAGAGTCTCTTTAATGTTAGGACTGGCTCTGTGCTTATTAAATGCGAGTGAACACCTCTCGTCAACATCGGGTTTTGGTAAAATAAATTGATGGAAATGTTTGTGGATTTTCCTATGATTACGGTTGAAACATAAAACTCTGGCGAACTCATGCCTCATTTCAATTGTATCGTTGAATTCTTCACTCGGCAGGTATGTAAAATAATTGTGGTCACGGTTATCCGACGGTCTATAAATAGGTTGGATTTTACAGTAACCAAAGTGACCATTCCATTTTGATTGACTGACTGCTGTCCAGTTAATGTGCAATTTGGTCCCGTTTTCAAATGTAAATGACGGTCTTTTGTTGCACAAAAGTGGTTCGCGTTGCGGTTCGATGAATTTGGCAATTGACTGGTCAAAAGGGTCAATGTTTGGAATTTTACAAGCAGAGGTATCAACCAGATACGGAAATTTTTCGGTCCATTGTTTGTCTAGTTTTTCAGTACTTTTCATACGTTTGTAGAAGGTGGTGTTGAAGACATCTATTGTAGAAAGAAGTACAGTGGTGAAGAGAAGGATCGCCCCCAACTTCAGGTAGAAGAAGGAGGACCAGTAACGATGGTACATTTTAGAAGTAGTTTTTGATACCTAAAGTCAGTATTATATCACATATTGTACATTACCAGATTGAACAGATCAAGTCACGGCACTGAATATGTTTTATGAATTGATTTATTAATAAACCAATTTATCATTATGAACATTTTTCCTTAGGCGTCGGGACGGGTGCAATGCATTCTATCGCTAAAGCTCCGTCCACTGACTAAAGAGAATACAGTTGTGAAATGATTGAGAAGATTTTATGGGTGGTCGATCCAGTTCACAGATGTTATAGGTTAAATTACTTACATTACCGTGTTTTTATAACATGATATTTACATGCACTACATGTACATGTACTACTAAGTACTCTTTGTTCCATTCTTTTTAGGAAAATCGAGTGTTAATCATAAAGAAACTGACGAGACTTGAATTTACACAATCCAGATATAACCAGTTTAAAAACGATAAGTCAACGTATGAATAAACGCATTGTTTTAACTTTCAAAAACTTTCAAATTTATTGTTTAACTTATTAAAATGTAAATTTTCATTCAATTACACATAAACATTTATCTTTACATAATTCATTGATGTATTTTCATACTTTTGAGATTAATGTTGCTTTGCATATTCCGAGACCGATCAAAACGTAAATTACAATAAGATCGAAGAATCTACGGACTTTAGGGCGGAGAGATTACAATTCTTAGCATTTAAAATTTTTTTTTAAAAAATTTTGGTTGAAACCATATGTATGATAAGAAATAGGAGATATTGTGCAAAAATCAAATGGTGACAATGCATGAAAAAAGTTTATCAATCATTTTTGAAAACTCGACATTTTCATTAGATGTCCAATGTCTTTAGTAAAAATATCCGAATATCAAAAAAAAAATGACTAAAGATGGTAAAATTTCTTCTGTATGAAATAATAAGAAATATAACTAGACACGATCTCGTTGCGAGCAACGAGGAGGTCTTCCTTCCAATTTTAGAAGTTGAGTTACATGTATGACCTTTATTTTGCTATTTACCAGCTAAATGATTTGTAAAAAGAAAAAAAAAAGATCTCTTGATTCTGAACAGACGATTTTCTTCTATTTCTTAATCTTTTTTCATTTTTTTTTTCAGCCCCTTTTTTCTTGATATCAACTGAAAGATCTTATTATTTTAAACACATTTTGTTCATTAAGTGTTCAGAAATGTGTTACCGTTCTTGAGATATTTGGGAAAGATTGCTTTAGGGGCCGACCCTTTATCTCCCTGTAGGGTCCATTTGACGAAACTTTGATGGTTAAATTTTATTACGAACACTATTCTAAGCATCTTCTCTTATATAATGCTTTTCAAAATATTTCTCCTTTTTAAGATATAAATGATCAAAATATTGGACTTCTAGCCCCTTAAAACCCCTAATTATGTAACATATCCGAAAACTTTTAACATGCGTAGATAAAGAGCTAGAAGATTAACATTTTTGCTTCTATATCACATTACAAAATGTTTCTTATTAAAGAGATATAGATGAAAGACTTTAGACCCTTCTGGGCCCCTAATATGAGGGGTCAGCCCCTTTTGCTTGGTGTCAGTTGAAAGGTCTTGTTTATATAAACTTTTAATGTTCTACATATGTTAACAAAATATTTATGACAAGAAAGATATTCGTGATCAAATCTCAAATTTCCCAAAAAACTGTCAAAAAAGTTAACATCAACATTTTCAGGTTCAGGCGAGCTTCCAGGACAATGACTTCTAGTCAAATCTAAAACAAGCATGCAAATCTACCATAACCACTCTATCTTGCACATAAATTTCAAGTCTTTAACTATAACGGTTTTTGAGGAGATGCGTGGACAATATCATGTCCCAAAATACATGAAAAAGGGAGATAATTCAGAAGCGGAATTGAATTTTCAGACAAAAAGTTGTATGCAATGAAAGGTTCACCTAAGACATCATCCCTGTAAAAATCATTAAAATCGATGGAGAAATGGCTGAGAAATTAAGGGTGTCTACCAAGAAGAATAATTAAATAATATAGAAGAACTAGACACGATCTCGTTGCGAGCAACGAGGAGGTCTTCCTTCCAATTTTAGAAGTTGAGATACATGTATGACCTTTATTTTGCTATTTACCAGCTAAATGATTTGTAAAAAGAAAAAAAAAAAGATCTCTTGATTCTGAACAGACAATTTTCTTCTATTTCTTTATCTTTTTTCCTTTTTTTTTTTTTTTTTTTTTTTTTTTTTTTTTTTTTTTTTTTTTTTTTTTTTTTCAGCCCCTTTTTCTTGATATCAACTGAAAGATCTTATTATTTTAAACACATTTTGTTCATTAAGTGTTCAGAAATGTGTTACCGTTCTTGAGATATTTGGGAAAGATTGCTTTAGGGGCCGACCCTTTATCTCCCTGTAGGGTCCATTTGACGAAACTTTGATGGTTAAATTTTATTACGAACACTATTCTTAGCATCTTCTCTTATATAATGCTTTTCAAAATATTTCTCCTTTTTAAGATATAAATGATCAAAATATTGGACTTCTAGCCCCTCAAAACCCCTAATTATGTAACATATCCGAAAACTTTTAACATGCGTAGATAAAGAGCTAGAAGATTAACATTTTTGCTTCTATATCACATTACAAAATGTTTCTTATTAAAGAGATATAGATGAAAGACTTTAGACCCTTCTGGGCCCCTAATATGAGGGGTCAGCCCCTTTTGCTTGGTGTCAGTTGAAAGGTCTTGTTTATATAAACTTTTAATGTTCTACATATGTTAACAAAATATTTATGACAAGAAAGATATTCGTGATCAAATCTCAAATTTCCCAAAAAACTGTCAAAAAAGTTAACATCAACATTTTCAGGTTCAGGCGAGCTTCCAGGACAATGATTTCTAGTCAAATCTAAAACAAGCATGCAAATCTACCATAACCACTCTATCTTGCACATAAATTTCAAGTCTTTAACTATAACGGTTTCTGAGGAGATGCGTGGACAATATCATGTCCCAAAATACATGAAAAAGGGAGATAATTCAGAAGCGGAGTTGAATTTTCAGACAAAAAGTTGTATGCAATGAGAGGTTCACCTAAGACATCATCCCTGTAAAAATCATTAAAATCGATGGAGAAATGGCTGAGAAATTAAGGGTGTCTACCAAGAAGAATATTTAAATAATAGAAGAATGAGAAACAGTAGAATAACAGTAAGGTCTTCCGCTGAAGACGGAAGACCTTAACTAGACACGATCTCGTTGCGAGCAACGAGGAGGTCTTCCTTCCAATTTTAGAAGTTGAGATACATGTATGACCTTTATTTTGCTATTTACCAGCTAAATGATTTGTAAAAAGAAAAAAAAAAAGATCTCTTGATTCTGAACAGGCAATTTTCTTCTATTTCTTTATCTTTTTTCCTTTTTTTTTTTTTCAGCCCCTTTTTCTTGATATCAACTGAAAGATCTTATTATTTTAAACACATTTTGTTCATTAAGTGTTCAGAAATGTGTTACCGTTCTTGAGATATTTGGGAAAGATTGCTTTAGGGGCCGACCCTTTATCTCCCTGTAGGGTCCATTTGACGAAACTTTGATGGTTAAATTTTATTACGAACACTATTCTTAGCATCTTCTCTTATATCATGCTTTTCAAAATATTTCTCCTTTTTAAGATATAAATGATCAAAATATTGGACTTCTAGCGCCTCAAAACCCCTAATTATGTAACATATCCGAAAACTTTTAACATGCGTGGATAAAGAGCTAGAAGATTAACATTTTTGCTTCTATAACACATTACAAAATGTTTCTTATTAAAGAGATATAGATGAAAGACTTTAGACCCTTCTGGGCCCCTAATATGAGGGGTCAGCCCCTTTTGCTTGGTGTCAGTTGAAAGGTCTTGTTTATATAAACTTTTAATGTTCTACATATGTTAACAAAATATTTATGACAAGAAAGATATTCGTGATCAAATCTCAAATTTCCCAAAAAACTGTCAAAAAAGTTAACATCAACATTTTCAGGTTCAGGCGAGCTTCCAGGACAATGACTTCTAGTCAAATCTAAAACAAGCATGCAAATCTACCATAACCACTCTATCTTGCACATAAATTTCAAGTCTTTAACTATAACGGTTTTTGAGGAGATGCGTGGACAATATCATGTCCCAAAATACATGAAAAAGGAAGATAATTCAGAAGCGGAATTGAATTTTCAGACAAAAAGTTGTATGCAATGAGAGGTTCACCTACGACATCATCCCTGTAAAAATCATTAAAATCGATGGAGAAATGGCTGAGAAATTAAGGGTGTCTACCAAGAAGAATAATTAAATAATATAGAAGAACTAGACACGATCTCGTTGCGAGCAACGAGGAGGTCTTCCTTCCAATTTTAGAATTTGAGATACATGTATGACCTTTATTTTGCTATTTACCAGCTAAATGATTTGTAAAAAGAAAAAAAAAAGATCTCTTGATTCTGAACAGACAATTTTCTTCTATTTCTTTATCTTTTTTCCTTTTTTTTTTTTTTTTTTTTCAGCCCCTTTTTCTTGATATCAACTGAAAGATCTTATTATTTTAAACACATTTTGTTCATTAAGTGTTCAGAAATGTGTTACCGTTCTTGAGATATTTGGGAAAGATTGCTTTAGGGGCCGATCCTTTATCTCCCTGTAGGGTCCATTTGACGAAACTTTGATGGTTAAATTTTATTACGAACACTATTCTTAGCATCTTCTCTTATATAATGCTTTTCAAAATATTTCTCCTTTTTAAGATATAAATGATCAAAATATTGGACTTCTAGCGCCTCAAAACCCCTAATAATGTAACATATCCGAAAACTTTTAACATGCGTAGATAAAGAGCTAGAAGATTAACATTTTTGCTTCTATATCACATTACAAAATGTTTCTTATTAAAGAGATATAGATGAAAGACTTTAGACCCTTCTGGGCCCCTAATATGAGGGGTCAGCCCCTTTTGCGTGGTGTCAGTTGAAAGGTCTTGTTTATATAAACTTTTAATGTTCTACATATGTTAACAAAATATTTATGACAAGAAAGATATTCGTGATCAAATCTCAAATTTCCCAAAAAACTGTCAAAAAAGTTAACATCAACATTTTCAGGTTCAGGCGAGCTTCCAGGACAATGACTTCTAGTCAAATCTAAAACAAGCATGCAAATCTACCATAACCACTCTATCTTGCACATAAATTTCAAGTCTTTAACTATAACGGTTTTTGAGGAGATGCGTGGACAATATCATGTCCCAAAATACATGAAAAAGGGAGATAATTCAGAAGCGGAATTGAATTTTCAGACAAAAAGTTGTATGCAATGAGAGGTTCACCTAAGACATCATCCCTGTAAAAATCATTAAAATCGATGGAGAAATGGCTGAGAAATTAAGGGTGTCTACCAAGAAGAATATTTAAATAATATAGAAGAATGAGAAACAGTAGAATAACAGTAAGGTCTTCCGCTGAAGACGGAAGACCTTAATGAGAAACAGTAGAACTAGACACGATCTCGTTGCGAGCAACGAGGAGGTCTTCCTTCCAATTTTAGAAGTTGAGATACATGTATGACCTTTATTTCGCTATTTACCAGCTAAATGATTTGTAAAAAGCAAAAAAAAAAAAAAAAGATCTCTTGATTCTGAACAGACAATTTTCTTCTATTTCTTTATCTTTTTTCCTTTTTTTTTTTTTTTTTTTTTTCAGCCCCTTTTTCTTGATATCAACTGAAAGATCTTATTATTTTAAACACATTTTGTTCATTAAGTGTTCAGAAATGTGTTACCGTTCTTGAGATATTTGGGAAAGATTGCTTTAGGGGCCGATCCTTTATCTCCCTGTAGGGTCCATTTGACGAAACTTTGATGGTTAAATTTTATTACGAACAATATTCTTAGCATCTTCTCTTATATAATGCTTTTCAAAATATTTCTCCTTTTTAAGATAAAAATAATCAAAATATTGGACTTCTAGCCCCTCAAAAGCCCTAATTATGTAACATATCCGAAAACTTTTAACATGCGTAGATAAAGAGCTAGAAGATTAACATTTTTGCTTCTATATCACATTACAAAATGTTTCTTATTAAAGAGATATAGATGAAAGACTTTAGACCCTTCTGGGCCCCTAATATGAGGGGTCAGCCCCTTTTGCGTGGTGTCAGTTGAAAGGTCTTGTTTATATAAACTTTTAATGTTCTACATATGTTAACAAAATATTTATGACAAGAAAGATATTCGTGATCAAATCTCAAATTTCCCAAAAAACTGTCAAAAAAGTTAACATCAACATTTTCAGGTTCAGGCGAGCTTCCAGGACAATGACTTCTAGTCAAATCTAAAACAAGCATGCAAATCTACCATAACCACTCTATCTTGCACATAAATTTCAAGTCTTTAACTATAACGGTTTTTGAGGAGATGCGTGGACAATATCATGTCCCAAAATACATGAAAAAGGGAGATAATTCAGAAGCGGAATTGAATTTTCAGACAAAAAGTTGTATGCAATGAGAGGTTCACCTAAGACATCATCCCTGTAAAAATCATTAAAATCGATGGAGAAATGGCTGAGAAATTAAGGGTGTCTACCAAGAAGAATAATTAAATACTATAGAAGAATGAGAAACAGTAGAATAACAGTAAGGTCTTCCGCTGAAGACGGAAGACCTTAATAACAGTAAGGTCTTCCGCTGAAGACGGAAGACCTTAATGAGAAACAGTAGAAAAACAGTAAGGTCTTCCGCTGAAGACGGAAGACCTTAACTACATTGTAGAAACAAGAGGCACAATGGCCACATCGCAAACCTTACCAGCAATATTTCAATTTGTGACTCAGTAGTTACTGTGGAATCATTTCTTTCGAACCGTTGGATACTACTTTACATCGCCACAAACTTTGTACATGTACATAAGAGTTGCATACACAGACATTAGTGTTCCTTCCAAAATGTTTTCCCAGTAAATTATATTCCCATAAGATTGGCAATCACTGTGAAAAAAATGTAATGTTGTTTTAATTGTATTTATATTTAGCATTTCTCATTTTAAATACTACTGTACTGTCTGGAGAAACATGAAGAACAAAAACTGTCTATATAATCTATGTAGACGTCAAAAAAGAACCGGTAGCGTTATTTTAAACAAACATTTCTAAACATCTGCTTTAGAAATACGTAACAGCAACTAAACTGGATGCCAATCGCTGTTTTGTGTACAGAACAACTTATCTTGTTTTCAAAGTTTTACATGATTGCGGTTACAGGGAGATAACTCACAGATTTTCATTGTGACGTAAGACTAATGACAGTAATCTATCTTAAACCATGATATGAAGATACATATTATTATCATTCCCGATGTGACTGTTTAATAATGTGTTTATTAATCAAGAGAAACAATGTTACCATGCAAAACACCCGACACACCATTTTAGACCTGGCACTCTGTCGTGCATAGACATTGCAACAACCATTTACTAGACAAAGTATTAATATTATGGTTTTGAATTATTCCGCACTGAATATTTTTTAAAATATGATTTTGGTGCATAATAATATAATATTTAACATGAGCAGTTACACTTGATTAAATTAATTAAAATTAATTTAATTAAAATTAATTAATTATCTTTCTTAGAAAATATTTTGTAAGATTTCTTGCCGTCAAATTTATCAATGGCAGGGAATAAGCAACTGAAATACTAGTTACAAAGATTCCATGACAAAACATGCAAGTCACAATTTTGTCAACAGTGGTTTTCCTATATTACACTATCAACAAAATTTCTGACAATCATCGCATTAAAGTCATTTATTTATTGTACATTAAACTTGTTATAATATTGTATGAATTGTACTTGGATATTCTTGCCAAGTGCATTACTAGTGATGTGCATTTGAGTATACGTCTATGTCACTTATACACGAACATGTGCATCACTTAAAAATGTAATACACCTCCTTACATGTTGATAAAAGTTGAAAATAAAATGGATGTGAGTTTAAAGTAAAAGGTAGGGAGGGGTGAAATCATCCGACTTGATTAAAGGACATGCAAAGAGACTCGACTTTGTCTCCTTTCAAAATATTGCACTGACTTCTGTCATATTTATTGCACTGACTTCTGTCATATTCATAAATGTAATTGCGTGTATGATAGGTTCAGTACTGCCACCGAGTTGGAGCCTACCTTTGGTCCTTCTTCCTAGCATATTACATTAATGCCCAACAAAATAACCCACGTGGAGTAGTTTAAAGAGTTTAAAGAGTTTCGTGCGTGTACATTTCTAGACAAGAGCCCTACAGGCCATGGCGGTCACCTGTTTATCATAGCCATTAGACTGACGTCTGATGGCCTTATTTTTTGTATTTAGAGCTTCATTTTGGAGTCTAAACCCTAATCCAAATTTGATGTTTGAAAAACATTTATTCACAAAAGGGGAAGGGGGTAAGAGTCTAAAGTATCTCGGATTATCTATATCCTAGCTCCATATGCCAAAAATTGTAAACTTTTGGTATAAAGAGACCTGCAGGCCTTTAATGGTCAATCTTTTATAATACGGTATTCAGAATATCAACAAAGTTAATGGCAAATCATTGCCCACGAATACACGTTTCCCAAAACTCCTTGTTTTACAAATTGTACGAAATATGTTGCCCACAATTATTAATGAATCCAGAGTGTTTGAATGTTTTCCTCATATATTTTATTAGTTAAGTGGTAGTCAAATATAAAAAATAAAATTTGGTCAAAAAGAGAAAATTGGTTGTGTAACAATCAGTATTGCTGAACGTTTGCCACATCCCCTCTACCCATCCTTTTCATTGAATATTGATGTAGAGATCAATGTCATATAAAATAAAAATTGCATACATTTTCCAAACTCTATCTAGAGCACGTTATTGTGTTTGGTTTTTCAGTCTCGCCTTTTGATCCAGTTCAATTTTGTCCCCTGATCTGAAGTGAAGAGGTGTGAATCGAACTAATTACAAACCAAGAGAGACAACTGTTGATATCATCTACATCTTTAAAATTAAAGGAAAATAAATGTGTTTACATTTATTCAAAATATCAGGACATCACGATTTACAATAGCAAAATTTTCTCAGCTTGTGGACATCTATGCAATCAGACTGATGGCCATATTCGTTGATTCTACTAATGTCACTGATCATCTTGTACGAGTCGTCCCTCTCATCAAATTGCATGGTAGCCTCGAACAGAGCGTTACCGGGAACGGTGCTAAACGTCAGCTGATAATTTACCTGTGCTTTGGAGCGGTCTCCATATTTTACAAATCTGTTGATAACGTCATTCTTACTTTCTTCAAATCTTAGAACTTTTTCGGATGGAAGAAGTTTTATTGCATTTTTAATTTTTCCTAATCTGAGAAACGTGCATCTTTTGGACACTTCATTAAGTTGGATGTTTATTTTCTTTATCATATTGTTGGCTACTTTCTGTACGATTTCATTTGTCGATGACAACGTTTGAAATTCGGCGCATGTGCACCAGTGCGGAAGTATTCCTGCTTCCTCGCATCCTCTGTCCTCTGGAATTTCTCGGAAAAGACTGATGCCTCTGTTTTTAAACCCCCTTCTTATTGGTATGAATTCGTTAAAATGAAGAATATCGGAAAGAGTTTCATAAATGTCAAAAGGTGTCGTTAGCCTCCGAGTATTTGTTTGAAGATTTTCTGCATAATCCGGGTATTTTGCAAGAAACCATTGCGGAAAAACAAAGAAAAGAAAGGGTAAACGTTCCTCCATCTTACCAATGAAGGATTCGCGCATTTTGCCAAAGCGCATTCCATGGTCACTATACAAGATCAACACTGTATTATTCAGCTGTTCGTTTTCTCGTAATTTCTTCAGAAATTCTAAATATGGAACATCTGCATATCCAGCACTGCTGAGAAAATCATGGGTTAAACCAGTGATAAATGAGAATGCAAAATGAGGAGAGTACTTGTACATGTCTATGAAGTTGTAAATGTAGCTGAGAACAATGTCAGTTTCCAGTCTGTCTGTTACGCAGTTATGGTTGTCATACCAAATACTCTTGTCCGTTGTCATAGCCAATGAAAAGTGTCGGTTAAAGTAATCCGCCGGAGACCGGTGAAATCCGGATTTCAAATAATCAAAGATGGCGATTTCAGGCGCGTCCTCCGCGTAAAGAGTTCTATATCCTTTAGAAGCAAATTGTTTCCAAATAAAATTATACTTATCAAAAGGAATTTTACTCATGCTTTCATTCCACGGAACTTCTTCCAAGAATTTTCCCATGGTCATAGGAACAATATTCACAAAGGTATTATCTGCTACTTTGTTGTAGCCTGTCATCTCAAAGGCACCTAGTTCTGTCAATAGATAATCTCGCATGCGTTTCAAGTATCTTTGAGAATTCAGTCTTGATATGGAATCCACTCCAATCATAACAGCATTTAGAGTCTCTCTTACGTTAGGGCTGTCTTTATGCTTCACAAATGCAAGTGAACACCTTTCGTCTACATCGGGTTTTGGTAAAATAAACTGATGGAAGTTTGTGTGAATTTTCCCATGATTACTATTGTAACATGAAACTCTGACGAAATCATGTTTCATTTCAATAGTATCATTGAACTCATCACTGATCTCCAAATATGTAAAATAATTGTTGTCATGGTTATCTGTCGGTCTATAAATAGGTTGGATTTTACAGTAACCAAACTGACCGTTCCATTTTGATTGGCTGACTGCTGTCCAATTAATTTGCAACTTGGTCCCGTTTTCAAATGTAAACGACGGTCTTTTATTGCACAGGACAGGTTTGCGTTGAGGTTTGATGAAGTGTGCAATGGAAGGGTCAAATGGGTCGATGTTTGGAATCTTACAAGCCGAGGTGTCCACAAGATACGGGGTTCTGGCGTGCCATGACCTTACAGAACTAATCGAACGCTGGTTGAAGGTCGTGTTGATGAAGTCTATGGTGGATATGAGCACAATGGTGGTGAGAGCAATCACTGCAAACTTCAGGTAACATACGAAGGACCCATGGCGGGGGCACATTCTGCAAAAGGAAGGGGTTATTAATGCAATGTAATATTACTTACCACACTAAATATAACAATTCAACAAAACTTATTGGCCAATTAAGGGCCCTCAAGGGACAAGATGATTGTACAATTATATTTTTAAGCATCATGCACATCTAAAAACATATATTTACTTGTCCAGTGTCTTTCCCTGTGATAATATTGTAACGTCTATAGTTCAATGCATTTCATTTACGGCGCAAATGACGCAAATGGGGGCGCAAGTGGGGTTTGCATAATTATACAAAAAGAAAATAACGTAAAAATGTCAATATTTTAAATTTTTTAATTAGTTGCTGAAAATTGTTTAAATAGAAGTAATAAGGAATCATTCTTTGAATATTATGAGGTGATCATTACGGTTGGTGCCTAATCAAGTCAATCAAAAAGCCATTTGAACATTGGATTTGATCACGCTCCCACCATAATGATCACCGCATAATTCTCTTGAAAAAAAATCCTTATTCCTTAAATACAAGAAGGATAGTTCGAAGTTTCATAATTAAAAGGACACAGACATAAACATTAATTTGCACATGCATACATGTTTCATTATCTATAACATACATATGGATATACGGTACAAAATTTAAATGATTTATCACGATGGTGGAAAAATGTAATATTGACATACAAATTTTTAAAAGACAGCTTCATTTGTAAGACTTTACCAAGAGTTTTTAGATATATCTAAGTACAAGATCGGACAGTACAAGTCATTTTAGCCACGGCAATGCATATTTATAAACTCATATATGTGGAACTCATAACTAAACTCCACGGGAAGGTCATAATTAATGATTAAGGCCATATGGCCAGTTATAATTCAGTTACTAACGATTTATGAAACGAAGATGGTATTAGTTCACGCGTCGTGCCTCTGAACAAATCCTATACAACACTTTGACATTCCGATAATATTCAGAAAAAAAAATATACAAGCTCAGTTCTCTTATACGCATAATGGATGAACTTTGTAAGTCTACACAGTAACAATTAATGAACATACATGTATTATGAAATATAACTATATCAATCATTAGACTGATTTCACATTGAAACTGGTAGATCTAAATATATCTATATTTGAAAAAAGGAAAAATCCCTTCGATAAATAGATTATGCAGTCCCTGCCCGGGATTCAGTGTGGTGTCTGGGATTACTAACCCCCGCCGAGGAGGGACGGTCTGTCAGAGTAACCCCAACAGGGGTCACGCAACAGACATTAACTAAGCATATGTCTTTATCTTCAACATGCATAACGAATTTATATTATTTTTCTCAAAGTTAACATAGGTGAAGAGGATATGTAATTTACTAAGTCTTACCATTCGGATTTTAAATGTATTATTAAAAAATATTCAAACAAATCAACATTTGCATGACAATCCATTTCCCTATGTTTTACAAGCACTTGTTTATATTGAAGTAATCAGATTGAACATGCTGAATATCTATTGCTTAACATGAGGTTTGTTTTTGGGTTTTTTTTAAATCTGAACTATTCAAATAACTAGAATTATATAATTATAAATATATATATCTATCTATATCTATTTATCTCCGAAACTGTTGTTATTGTTTACATCTCGGATGACTTAAAACTCTCTGATTCAGTGACCAGCTACGTGTTGACTATAGAATAAGATACAAACCTATATAAAGTAGTTCCAGGTTTTGTTTGAATGATACTGTAAATATCGATATTTTCTAAAACTCTTACCTTTTGAAGGGCATGGAAAATGAAATGTTGAACAACTTTTAGACGATTGCAAACTTTTGGAATCTGTTTCTGATACAAAGTTTTTGATTGGTTCCGTTCTTATCTACAGACTCAGTTCCTGTGTAGCATCTGGCTGACTCAGCGGGGGCGGATCTAATTCGCCTTTATGTCGTCTAATGGGGGAATCTGCATCATTTTGTATCTACTTATCGTCAAGTGTGGGTTTTTTTCTCTTTCTTTTGTTAAACGTATGATGAGCATGGAGCTAAGAGTTGTATCTTAGTGAAGTGGGTATAGCTTCGTGCTTAATAAATTTGTGCTTAAGTGAAATAAAGATAAATGTTAGGATGGAGGTAGGAAAGTTATATTCAGAAAAGAGATTTTAGAGTCAGAATACGCTAATTTTATTCATGAATCCAGAAATCCTTATCTGTTGTACCAGTCTGATCTTAAATTATAATCTGTATGTGAACTTTCACAATATTTTTTAAACTGTTCTCGAAAATAATGGGAGGTCAAGAAGTCATTTTTCTTTATGTGATTTTAAGAAAAATGTAGGTTGCAAAAAAAGAGTGATGGGGATGTAGCCCCCCCGGTTTTGTTACCCTGCTTTGTATGTATACATCAATCTTAATTAAATTTAAGACACTGTAGATATATTATTTACATATTTCAGACATAATTATAATATGTATAAGATAAGCACTGACGGATATGGAGTCCCCTACCCCTTTTGGGATCAATTTTGTTGAATAATGCAGAAAAAGGACGTCAGATATATAGCTTGAATAGCTCATATAAAAATTTCATAAAAACCCTAAAAACCCAGGAGCTGCCTTTCAACAAATCCTGGACTGATCAGCCCCCCCCCAACACACACATACACACACACACACACACACACACACACACCGGTACAACTGACAACTGGGTCAGCTATTTATGATGTCGTTCGTGAGAGGGTTTATCTTCTCTAGCATATGGTAAGTCAAGAGAAGTTCCGATGTTAATGTTTACACCCTGAAACACGTGTATGGAGTTGTGACCGGAATTTACCTTTCATAACTCGGCCAATTTCAGTATTTGGGACATTGCATCAATTATTGACTTGATGCTACGAGTCATAAGTTATTGTTGTGTAACCGATGATCCTAAATATATAAATGCACAGAATTCTCTTCTATTACAGTCAAATTCTCTGGACGTGCTTGCACCTCTTGTAAAAAAAACCTTATGTAAGTATTTCCTTAACCAGTTAATCTTACACAGTTAAATGTAAATTGTTTATGTTAAATATATAGTTTAATTACTGGTCAGTTCATATCGACTTAATAATATGTTTAACTGTTACCGTTGTGTTAACATTTCTGTGTGAATACTTAAAACTCCTACTCGATTTCACATTTTAAGATCAATTAAAGATAATAACCTCTACTGTTGATACCTATACAACCATCAACCATTTTCCGTGGACACAGACTCCTTTTAACTCCATCACCTTCATTAAGTATGACCAGTATACTGAAAACCATTGGCTCTGTGGTGTCTTCCAAAGGTCTTGACAAGCCTGCATATGAAGTGCTCAGCTCAGAAAAGGTATTGTGTCAACTCATCAAATTCACAAAAATGAACAAAACTTACTTATTATGTTAATAAGTTATATTTGCAGTACATTTTTTCGTTTTTAAGGGATTTATGATACAGAGAGGCAGGGCAGTGAATCATGCAGCAACGATGTTGCCCCACCTCTCTGTATCCATAAATCCCTTACAAACAAAACAAATGTATCTGTAAATGTTTTGTGTCATGGTTATTTGCATAATCGCAGGATCAAACTTCATGGGGTATGATGTCATAAGTCCTTCATTAGACAGCACATGGTTTCTAACAGGGTGCAGTTAGTTTTAGGACCCTGAAGTGAAATGGCTAAAATGGGGATAAATATCGTTACCTTTTTAGTATTCTGATAAATGACGATTTTTAAAATTATGCGAGGCAATGGAAAATGAAGAGTACACTATTAGGCACGTAGCATTTTTTTGAGTTAAAGAATTGGTAGCAGCAAAGAAAAAAGTACCGCACCATGACACAAACTAAAGGTGTATTGACTGTAAATTACAGTGAATAGTGAATTGTTATAGAAAAGTTTTTTTCTTTTATATAAACAGCTGAAAAAAAGAATTGATATTTTTCCTAATACCAAAATCTTTCCTAATACTTTATCAGATGGGAAATACTGAGCTTTTTGATGATCAGCAAAGTTTGTTTTACCAACACTTAAAATGTACATGTACATAAATTGATATTACGTCTTCATGCATATAAAATGAATTATTTTAGAACTATGAAACTCGCAAATACCACCCAGCTAAATGGGTCAGTACTACGGTACAGAGCATGGAACATGAGAAAGCTCGGAGTGCAGGCTTCCAGAGGCTGTTCAAGTATATCACAGGAGAGAACAAGTCAGGTATGCTTCATGGGAAACGCCCACTATTACGCAATCTTTTTTCTTTCTTCAGAATTATGAACTGAGGCGATATAGTCCAGCTAAATGGGTTAGTTACACTGTGAAATCTATGAAGAAGAAGGAAGCCCAGACTGATGGCTTCTGGAAATTGTTTAATTATATTCAAGGGGAAAATGAGAAAGGTGACCTCATTTCGTCTTCAGCATGCTTGGTACTTATGTACACTGGTTGAAGATAGCACATTTACTATACTAACAACATGTATACAAACAATTGTTGCATGTAAAATTGTACAGATGGAGGTAACAGGGTTACTAACTTGCACCTTTCAGTTGAGATAAAATTTACCCCATAGTTTGTGTACGAATAGTGCACACTTGCATTCAGAAACAAGAACTTGTGATTTAAATATGTATATTGCTTCAGTTCAATTTTTTGTACATATTTGCCTATCAACAACCCTTTCAATGTTCATGTACATACAGAAATGTATTTAGATGGCTTTATCGATGAGTGCTAAATTAAATGCTTAATTAAGTAATGACCTCTCTCTCTCTCTCTCTTTGAACATAAAAATATAGTTTTACACATGTAGCAAACTAGTCAGAGTTGTTTTACCTCATAATGAATGAAATATTGATAGGATAATTAATGCATGCAGTTGAATTATAGCTGTAACAGGAAGCGCTGCTTTATCAGTTTGCCAACAAATCAGGCCATATTCAGGGTTTTTTTTCAAATGGGATGAAGGTGGGAGGGGCTTTATATCTGCATAAGCAGCATATATCATACATGTACCTGAATTAAAGGGTGTCCAAGTAGCGTAGTGGACAATGCACTCTCTTCTCACCGCTGCGACCCGAGTTCGATCCTCGTGATCAGCAGTGGCTGCATGTGAAAGGGTATGGTGGTCGCCCGCTTTGAAACATGTTTTTTCTCCGGGCTCTCCGGCTTCCTCCCACATTAACGACCCCCTCGCTAACATCCGTGCCAACGAAAGATATTAATAAAAGTTGTAGAACTTGTTTATCAATCGTTGTAAAATGAATGAAGTTCAGGTTTTTTTTTAATTAAACTCTGTAAATTTACTAACTTTTAAAATTCTGGTGAGGGGTCAGGTGGGTTTCAGATGTCCACCCTCCCACCTATTTTGATTCATGCATGCATGTACTTATCACACAATGACAACTAAATAACTAATTTATTTGCACCATTCTAACCACGTTTTTGAAGATCTTTTAAAATTTTCTCTTCAGAAATGAAGGTAGAAATGACAGCCCCAGTATCAACCAGGGTAGAACCAGGAGCCGGGCCAAACTGTGAGAGCACATTCACCGTATCCTTCTTCATACCACCTGAGCACCAGGAAAATCCGCCTCAACCCAAAAACTCTAATGTCTTTATTGAGGAGCGACCAGGTTTTGAGGGGTACGTAAGGAGTTTTGGAGGATTTGCCAATGAGGAATCATGGGTAACGGAAGCAAAGAAACTTTCCGAGGACTTGAAAGAGAAGACCAGTGAAATCCGACAGGATTTTTGGTACACTGCAGGGTATAACAGTCCCTTCCAGTTATTTGGTAGAACCAATGAGATTTGGTTTGTTAAAAAGTGAACAATGATCAAGCATAGATGAGAAATTGGTGACCGATTTTTGAAAGTGATTTATTTTTTACTTGCAATAAATTAACTGTATAATATGGTGCTAGTGGTGGTTGAAGCTTTTCTGAATCATTTGTGAGTGTATGATTTATTGGTGTCTTTTATATGTGCCTTGTTTAAAACTTTTTAATCATGTTCATATACACATAATTCATCATGAACAACTTGGTTGGAAAACTAATTTATTTTTTATATTTTTATACAGATAACTATGTATTTGTTTATTTTGATGATTTGTCAAATATATATAATTATATTTTCAGAAAAATTAGAAATATGTAAGTCTTTTTTCAGTTCCATCAGCTATTTTTGTTGAAGATTTATAAAACTTAATATGATATTATTGACTTCCATCTCACTCTACGGGGTACAGAAACTAAATAAAATGAGATTGAAACATTGAATATGCAGTTGTGTGTTTGATCAATATGTTCTCAAGTGGCATTGCCTCTGTTTTCCTTCTAATTTAACCTACATATAATATTGACTAGAGAGGAATTCCAAGAGTCAGTTTACATGTATCTCTCTGGTGATGAACAGGCTCCAGAGGTAAACCAAGCAGAAACCATGATGATTATGAAATGAGCAGGAATTTTAAGTGAAAAATACAAATTAACTGCTCCTGGAATATTTAGATATGGTAATACCTTCCAAAAAAGGATTAAGCTTGGAAAAATAAATTGATGCATGAAAAAAAGTAACACTTGGAAACTCATATCTTTAATGAAATACCACATGATCTATATATACACACACACACACGCGCACACGCACGCACGCACACATGAAGTTAATTAAGACACTCGGGCACTGTAATGAGTTTATATTATTGATATTTTTCAGTGTCTTTGTCTATGATAACACTAAGAATCGATTTTGTAATGTATAGTCCAATGAATTCAAATGACGTATTGTGGGGCGCAAGCAGAGTTTGCATTATTAAAAAAAATGAAAATCACATAAAAATGTCAATATTCTAATATTTAATCGTACTATTATTACTGAAAATTATATAAATATAATTAATAAGGAATCATTCTTTGAATTTTATGAGGTACTTTCGGTCGGGCGTGATTAAATCTATCATTATCATCTCATAATACACAAAGAATTTAATGATTCCTTATTCCTTAAATAATGTTTCAAGAACTGAAAGTTTATACAAGTTTCCAGGCGTAACTTGTAAAATGATCGATGCCTGGAAAGAAATGAATCCAAGCATCATTTCTACTCATGCGTAACTTTTCGGTCTCCGCCTCAAACATATGTCAAGTACGCCCGGAATTTGCTTGTCCCTGCCAGAATGCAACTATATCCCACCTAATAAAATTTTTAAGTCATCGAAAAATTGCAAATTCAAATTTGCCAGTGCACACGCAAAGACCACAGTTATGCTTCTGCCAACAAACTGAACAATAAATACCCCAAATTCTCTTTCAAAAATTTCCATATTTCCCCCATTTTATCGCTGTTTCATCACGGTCTTTGTGATCATAATGAAATTGATTAGTTGTTAATATTAATAATGTAATAAACTTTATTTCACACTCACATACATGTATAGGGTCTGCTAATTTTTTTTTTTTTTTTTGGGGGGGGGGTATCAAGTTTTAGCTAGCCTACTTTGGCTCTCTGTTTTGAACTCCAACTATAACAGGTAACGTTATATGCACGTATCTAGAAAAAGAGGGACCCCCCCCCCCCCCCCCCCCAACACCACCACCAACCAAGTGCTGGTGATAGCGATTTTCATAATTCGCGCTCTTTCATTTTCAACAGGTGGCGCTTCAAGACGTTGCTATCTGTAAACAACATGGACGACTGGAGCGGACACTTGCTCATGCATTAATCCTAGCCTCCGTCTCTTTCTTGATCCTGGACTTTATTTTCAGCATGGGTTAAAGGTAAGGCAAATTGAGGTTCAGATATGTACTTCGTAGAAATCCAGGAAGTGGATGCATCATAATTTAAACCGAAGACTCGGAAAAGTCACGTACTTTTCCTTGATCAAACTCGAATTTTCTCAACGTGGTTATGATAAATGCTCTGATATCTGAATTATTTGGTAAATAACTTGTAAGTCTATATATAAAACGCAAAAACGTAAATTATTATTTACATATTGTACAGACAATGCTGTCAGTGCTCTGTTTGTATAGGGCTACAATAGGTACATATTTTGATTGATAAAATTAGACATTTTGTTAAAATTGAGAAATTTGTAATCAGTATCCTGGCGTCAAGGGTTTCTGATAGTCTAACACTACAACGCTAACCCTTCTGATTATCTCTTGATTACAATTTTGAAACTATATCATTGTTAACCCCAGACACAGCATCGAAAATCGCCGATACAAAAATCAAAGTGAGTCGTCATCATCTGCAGTTTCTAAGCTTTACTAGATAAACTGGATGCCGCAGTTGACCAATGAAAAAGGGTGTCATATGTGTCCGTTAGTATGATTCAACAACAATTTTTTTCAATAATAGTTAAACATAAACATGATAAATGTGATATAACCTTTTGAATATATTCTGTAATATTTTCAATTGTTTTCTAAGCTTTTATTTTTACTTAGAATATCCAATTATTTAGTTTTCTCCATAACTTCAATTTACCAAATATGATTTTTACAATACCGTCATTTGAGTGATTATTAAATGACATTTTTTATTCAGAAAAAGCTTATTTTATAGTGCTCCTAGGATTCCAAACTGAGAAAAACTTTACAAAGTCATATGATAATTTTAGCATATAAATACGTCATCAGAGGTCTATTTGACTGGATGATAAATATTTTTTAGATACTGCGATATTATAGTTGGGATTTTGGGCAATTTTAGTGACTGTAAATAAAGTAATAATAAAAATTAGTATTTTATAAGTCACTTGAGTAATTTTGTGATTTTAACCATTTAAAGCTGCTCAGCATAACTTTGATAGTATACATGTATATATGTATAAAATTGAAAGGAGATTTTGTAAGTACAATGTCCCAAGTAATTTGGAAAATTATGTCATTTTGAAGAAAACTCATGTGACCAAAATAGACTATCGGAAATGCATGACTATCAGAAACACATGATGTCATGATACTGGCATACGACCAATTCTTGCCAAGGACTATTTCTCGCAAGGGTATTGTTTCATCATTTTATCAACACAAATTTATATACGAAAAATGACATAACAATGCACTGGCGAGAAATGGTACTTGACAAGAATTGGTCTCATGCCAGTACTGATCTAGGACCAATTCTTGTCAAGTAACAGTTGTCAGCCTGGGCAATAATATATTACAGTTTATCAGGTAAAGCTTTGTGGTGGCAAGAAACTAAGAGTAGGTCGTTGGTGAGATTAGCATTGTCTTGTGCAAGTGAGGTATCATATTTCTTTTTCTTATTGAATAGGATACCATTATTGGACTTCAATTAGAGAGGGTTGATGGTCAGACAGCTAGTGTACATAACAACTTTCTACTTAAGCTTCTCCGAAATTTAGGGATTTTGTTTATTACGGTAACTACTCACGGTCACCCATTTGTTTTTGGGGAGTTGGTTGGATCGAAAAAAACACCTTGGCTAGCGATGATAGTTGCTAAAATACTGTAATGCCTTCCACTCTGCTTAAATTTAAATCAGTAAATATATTTACATAATGTTTCAATCTTGTAGATTTACTGAAGCAATAATGCCAGGAGTACCAGATAGAGTTCACTTTGAGGATGAGGTGATACTACGGAACATAAAGCTTGACTCCATTCAAGAGGAAGAAAGCGCATTCAAACAGCGAGTAGATGACATTCTGAACCCCAATAGCACTTATCTCACAGATTTCCTTGGACCAGATGAACTGGGGGAAGACTTTGGTTTGGAGCCTGAAGATGCATACTATGTGCTTCCCAGTGAGACAGACACTGATTACATCAGTGGTCTGGATGACCCAATGTTGGAGAAGATCAAAGGCCAGATAGCAAAGAATCTGAGGAAAGAAGAGTCAGATACCAGCTCAGAGATATCCTCCAGGACAGATGAGTCTGCAGATCAAGAGGCTGAGCTCAATATCCATTACTCAGAGCATTTCACTTCTGTTCCTTATGGTGTCTTGCCAAAGGCTACGTACACACATGGTCGCAAAAATGCAGACATTATGGGCAGTAAGTAGAAAGCTTTTCAACAAAACTATTTCATAAACAAGGATTTGATTTTAAAGATTGAAATTTGCATTTTGATTGAAACTATAAAACTCTTGTTCTTATGTTCTAACACAATGTACTGGCCATCCTCTTGTATGTATTTAAGAGTACAATCCTTTTACTATGAAGCTAATATCCTCAGGTTTTAGCCTCACTTAAAATGCTATGCATGTTTTCAGTTGTGTACAATGGAAGAATGCGTCAGTTTGTCATTTTGGATGGAAAAGGCATTACTACCTGGAAGCGAGACTCTGGGCTTAATGGAGAGAGTCGCAGTAAGTATATCTTAGAAGTCTCCAACTTTTTATTCCATAAAACATTGAAACAGATCAAGACTACCGGTAGATTATTGAGTTATATTAATGATATCAGAGATCAACGCATGTAACAATAATGATGACCTGAACGTTTTTTGTTGGAAGTTGATAATTTTAAAAAGTATTAAAATAAATTGAATAATTTATAAATTTTATGAATAACATTATGATTTTTTTTTGTTTAAAAACAGTACAGAGAGCACTAATGTACCCAAAGTATGAATACAGACTGATTTCTTATCTTGTGTATGCCAAGAAGTTCAACTGTTACTTTGCTCTTGGAAAGGATTTCTCCTTGAAGGTTTGCAAATAGCTAATTAAAAAAAATACATGACATTAGCACTTGAATCTGAATTTATTCTTTAATCTCAACCCTTTTAAATGAATTCAATTAATATGCCCAAATGAGTAAGCAAGAATTTTGTAAATGATGTTATATAGTAAATTCAGATCTCTGCCTCTTGACTTTTAAAGGTGTTGAATCGAGACTTCATTGAAACTTGTTCTGTCAGCGCCAACCTGAGATCTGTTCTGTTCATGTTGTTCAATCCTGTGGGTGATGAGTTGATCACGGGGGGAGTGGACGGAACCACGGTGAGCCATCTCAGAGATATACATATATATGCAACAACGAATAAACTTTTTTTAAAAAAACAAACTTGTTTGAATCAATAATAGCTGATTCGGAGCTTTTAACTGAGGGGTGTTCAACAGAGAGGGTGCTCGCGAGCGCTCACCAAAATTCCTTATTCCTGCAACACAAATGTTGGTGAGCGCTCTCCAGCAATCGCTCTGCAGAACACATCTCTAGTTAACTATGAGCTAGATCAGATGGAACAGGAATTCGAAGTCAGACAGATCATTCTAAAAACTGGATATTTCAGGTTTGGAAATTTGAACAAGATGCAACCAAACAACTCACAGAAATCAAGCCTCTTGCCAATTACAGACTTCGAAGAGTGTATGTGTTTATTTGCTATTGCATTATAATTATGCCTGTTCATGTAATTTATATTTTTCCAATGTCAAACTGATTACAGATTGAAATTAAATGGAACAGCAAAAACCTGTTCATTACAAAATTGTTTTTGTGTATATTCACAATTATTTTCAACAAAAATTAACCATTGATGAAAATGGAATGATTTTCAGTTAATACCGGTATGCTTCAATTTCAGCCGTGACTTGAAGGATGTTGGGGGTAGCTGGGTGAAGCGAGTGGATTTAGACTTTACACTACAACATTTGTACTGTTGTTCAGACACAGATCTGTATGCATATGACCTCAAAGGGCAGCTACTCTTCAAATTTTTGAAGTAAGCCTTTTCTCTGTAGGAATACTCATTATATATAGAAAAATAGTAATTAAATTTGACAAAAATGTACATAGGTTGTGGAACCATGTATTCCTGTAATTTCACGGATCTGTGATTTGATTTTTTAGTAACTCATTATTTAAAAATAAAATGTGTGTTCATGATAATGGAAAGTTATATTTGATGTCAAAGTGTATCAACAAAATCCACCAATTATGCATCCCCCTCCATTTTCACTGAAGAGTATGTTTTTCCTTTTTATAATGATCGAGTTTAATTTGTTTGTTGATAGAGCTCACACTATGTCCATTACTGGCTGTATCTACTCCCAGTTCTCAAAGACTCTCCTGACTTGTTCCATAGACACAGAAGGTATGTTTTAGGACTATAAGAATACTCTCTCCATAGCAAAACTCATTTTGATCTGATGATGAATCACATATTTCAGTGAAACCTTCACTTGGTAGAACTTATTTTAAAAACTTTTGTATATATTTTATTATTATATTGCAGTAAGCAACATGTGTTCAAACTCCATGTATACTGTACGTGCTTTCATTAATAATTGTGGGCATAGATTTTTGAGGATTATGTGAGAATCGTAGTTTTAAGGATACATAGATAAGTAAATAAATAAATAAACGGCAAATGATCCAATCAATACAATATGTTGCTAGAAATTGCACTTCAATGATGCATTTTGTGGATCAACTTAACTATTAAATCTACAAAAATTGGTATCCAATGAATATTGATGAAAATCTTTCGTTGTGCTTTTTGCAGTGAAGATGTGGAGTCTTCGTGGTGGCCTGGTCCACACGTTTCGCGGTCACTCCCGTGCAGTCACAAGTATTGTGGTTCACCCTGTCAAGCCATCCATCATTGTGACTGCCTCCCTGGATGGGTCAGTCAGAATGTGGTCACTCAACACAATGGAAATTCTCTACAGGTGAGGAAGATTTAAAATATGTCAAATGTACAACTAAAAAATGAATAAAAAGGTGTTTTTTTTTAGGATTCACCTGCTCAGTTTTAAACTTGGATAACTTGATGTATGGTAATTTCTCTGAAATTCTGAGCTTTGCAGTAGTATTGGCTTCAAAATAAATTAAATTTAAAGAATTCTAATTCATATCATAATATGAACAAATATCATGTACATGACAACCTAATTAAGAACTTAAAAACAGTTCAATTGCTTTATTTCTGCAACTATGAATACTAGTAGTTCTGATTAGCTCAATTGCTTTTTTTTTTTTTTGACTAAGAAACGTTCACGTACTCATATCAATATAGTTTAGATTTTTATGACATGCTTACACTCTCCTTTGTAGTGTTGTGATCTCGACGGATGGATTGATGTGGATGGGAATGACTGATGACTGTCTGATGTACTGTGCCACTGTCAGGAACATCACGCTCTGGAATCTCAATCAGTTCTATGATTTCTTTGCCGTCGCCAGAAGCCGGATTTGCCGCCTTTCTCTTGCCACCTGTGAAAACAAAACCACGCGTGTGGTTGCTGAGGGTCAAGACAGCAGGTAAAGGTTCTATACAGTTAGAGATTTAATTGAGATACCAGTTGTGCTATAAATGTGTTTGGGCACTTTCAAAAGGTTTCTTTTTATCATTTTTTTCCAGAAACTGTCTCATTGAATACAAAGCTAGTTTGTTAGCATATTGCCTTGTAGAGATAATTTGTTTGCATAGTGTACACAGTTTTCACATGATAGTTTAAAAATGTACAATGTTCAAAAACCTGGCAAACAAAAATTTTCTACCAGTAATAAATTTGGACTGTATATTAGATTGCTTTTTCTTTCAGTATGCGCTTGTTTTCCCGTAAAAGCCAGAAGAATTTGACGACAGTGTTACCTCCCCCTGATATTTCTCCCCTCCAGAGGGTGCTGAGTGCGTGCTACAGCAGGGAGTACAACATGGTGTTTGTCCTCATTACGACCATGGAGATCTGGGTCTATACAACCAAGTAAGAACTCAGAGATTTTGTCAATCGTATATAATTATGAAATCTTGCAGAGCTATTGCTACAGTAAAACATGGTTATAGCTAAGCGCCAGGGACTAATGATTTTAACATGTATTACAATCTTAAGATTAAGGTAATGAAAGTGAAAGGTTTGAATCACTGTAAATGTAAACTTGTGATTTTAGCTTGTTTGCCATAATCATGTTTTATTTGTATGTATAACGTGTATGTACTTGTTTAATGTATGTATTGTAAAGTCAGAGCTTCATTTTACAAAATTTGCATTTGACAAAATTTGAGTTTCATGAAATGATCCTCAGCATGCAAAATTCTATACAAAATCATTTATCCCTATAACTATTTCAATATGCTGTTATCAAGTTAAAATATATATTACGTATTGATTGATATTAGCTTTCATAAATTTTGTTTTAGGTTGTAAGTTCATATGTAAAACATGTCTAACTTGATACTTGGATAGACATTTCATACATACTAGAGTTAATTGCTCTAGTCAACTATAAATCCAATTTTTGCAGTATATTGATGCACTCTCACCTTTTATGTTACTGTTAGAACTGATCCAAGCTGCAGGGTAATGACTTGGAATGTCCATGACCTACAGATGTCTTACCTGTCCAACAAAGGCAAAAAGGACTCGGATAATCCACTAGGGGGCTGGTGAGAGGCAGACTGTTCTATGACATGAAGTGAATTAATCTTTAAATTAGTTATCTCTATAAAGGTTGTCAATTTGATCAATCTCTTGAAGATATTGGATTAATATGTTCTGGTTTGACAGTTGCATTGAAATTCAGTCAAAAAGAACAAACCCATATATACGCATATTTTAAGAGCAATAATAAAATTTATCTCATTTAATAACCAAATACATTATATACTTTTAAAACTTGAAGTGTCTCTAAAATTCTTCTTTACAGGTCTTCCTCCTTACAAGGTGGTCCCTCCCACAGGGCGACAGAAAATGGGGTTGGTAACGAGAGCCTGGCCACCTGCCACTCCCTGTGTATCCTGACCTCCACGGCCACCATGTGGACAGAGGAGGGGTTCTGCTCCCCCATCCAAAACATGGACCTGGAGGAGACCTATCTCCTCATGGGGATGGAGGTTAGAAAATAAAACAGTGCAATGATATATTTTTTTTTTTTTATATCTCCAAGATCAAAGATTGGGTGACATTGCTTGGTCTGTGTGCTTTTTTTTGCATCTCTGTCTTCTGTCTTCAAGTAACTTTATAAATTTGCAAGGCTATATCTTTTGAACAAAGTATACAAGATAGATACTTCTGTGTAATGAAGTGTAGGTTCAAGTTCATAGGTCAGTCAGTATAAAATGGTTGAATGTCCTTGACAACAATGAAGGTCAAATTTTTGTAACCCTCTCAAGGTAAATATTAAAAGTCTAAACACTATTTTTGACATATGAAAATTCACTTCAGCTTGCTACACACTACAAAATATGTTTAGATTTTGGAATGACCAAAAAAGAAATGTATTAGTTGCAAGAGTATTCAACATAAGTAACCAAAAATATAAAGACTCAAATTTCATAGAAAGGATATCTTATTAAAAACATATATTTTGTTTTTAGGATGGAAGGATTTTGTTCATGGATCCTGTTACCAAAGGAAAGAAATACATGGAGTTCAAAGCTTCAAAGGATGCTGTGAGTTGTAATTCTTTTCTTTTTTTTTATATCATTTATATATACTTTCCATTCCATGTACATATTTCTTACATTGCCATCAACATTAATGGTTTTGCTGTTATAGACTGTCCAATTCTTTTCCACTCT
Source organism: Magallana nippona (assembly GCA_033439105.1). Classification (NCBI taxonomy): domain Eukaryota; kingdom Metazoa; phylum Mollusca; class Bivalvia; order Ostreida; family Ostreidae; genus Magallana; species Magallana nippona. The sequence continues at coordinate 12,997,933 of CM065921.1, forward strand.
GAAAAAAATACATCTTTATGTCAATTGATAGTGTACAAATCTTTGACACTAATCTGGTAAAATTGTCTCTATCCTTGGATGTGAACTAATGAACTATGATGGCCTGCCCTTTCCCATTAGATTCAGGAGATTAGACATTAGAATCTTGAAGGAACATGTTGTTTACTAGATGTGAACTATGGTGGAATTTTCTCCTCTTAGATTCAGGAGATGAGACATGACATTGCCCACAGTGCCCTGATTACTATGTGTCACCTGAAGGAGCTAGCAATGGTACAGATCTGGAGCCTGCCCCAGCTTCAGCTTCTCCACGAACTGTACTGCTCACTGGACATCGCCTGCTACTCCAGAATGGTAGGTGGAGAAAGCCATTGTTGATGTTGATTTAAAGACCTTGTCATTTTTTATGGTATTTATCTGTACTTATGTAAGGCCTAACAAAAAATGTTGTCCTTTAACTCTTCATAAAAAGTATCACAGAAATTATTTTGTAAATTTTTATAATTATTTATAATGATGAATTATTATTTAATACTTTATAGTTTGATATACATTCAGCACTCTAAAATATTTTTTTCTTTGAATATCAGGATCATTTGTTCATGTCAGGCCATCTAGATGGCAGTGTGAACTTCTACACACTTGAACCAGCAGAGGACTGGGGACTGTTCAGAGCAAAAGGTTTGTATGTTAAGCAGTAATATTTTATGGCCTTTTTGTCAGCCTTTTGACAATCAAAATTTTCTGTCTCTGAGAAAAATACCTTATTTTAATTCAAATTTCTTTGCAAGTTGATATTCAAATTTTCTCAATGTGTGTGAACAAATCCAATTTTCATGTATACATCTGTGATTTCTATTATACAGTTGAGCCAAATAAAGATTCAGTTGTGAAGAAGAAGAGGCCTGAACATAATGCTGAAGTAGTAGCCATTGACTCTTCAAAGTCCATGAAAATTTTCTGCTCTGCGAGGTTTTTATACATCTTGATACTAGATAAATTAATTGTTTAAATAATGTGCATTATCACAAGAAGTTTGGAGTGTTAATGAACAAACATTTATGATTACAGCTAGTATTAAAAATAATTAATAGTATTTTGGACAAAATGATAAGAGTTTGGTCATTTTCATTATGTTTAGAGAATCATGTAGTTCAAAGTTCAATCTTTTATGAATAGACATTGACCTTGCATGAACTTTCAGTTTAAATGGAGTAATAAGAATCTGGGATGAAAACAAGCACCTGGTCACTGAAATCTTTATGGACCAGTTGGAAATAGATGAGAACATTTTACAAGAGGAGCCAGGAAGGAAGAAGATCAAGGTGGATGAGCAAGGAAGGAAGACAGTGGAAGATGAGGGTGGAGACAGTAGCAGTGCCTTCCAGGACAGGTCACTGTCAGCAGCCTGTTTTCTTAACAACACAGGAGACCTCATCATTGGCTTCAAGAACCACATCTTTTTCATTGATCATACTAAAGGTATAGGCATTCTAGATTGCTCTCTGCGAGTCCCAGTGACTCATGTCTATAATGTAGTATTCTGAATCAAAAGTTCAAAATAGTTTGTGTCTTTGAACTTTTCTTTTTAATTTTAAGTTTTCATTTTGTATTTTCAGTGTGTCCACACCTGTCAGTCACAGCGGAGGAAGAAGAGATTGATAAAGGTTTGTAACATATATTGAGGATTTTGTTACAAAAATTTCATGAAACATGGATGATTCTTCATGCATATTTATTTCAGTTTAATTTTTTTATTGCAAAAATTCATAAAATAAACATTGTTTTAAATAGTAAGCCTTGTTATTTGAGATAATTAAGATTTGTTAAAATTTACATCAGCAATTAACCCTATTTAGCAATATAATCTAATATACACAGTTGTTTTAATTTTGTAAACAAATACCATTATGACTGAATTACAAGGGTGTGCAATTTTTTTTAAACTTTTCAAAATTCATATTGAATTGATACAATTAATATTAAACGTACATGTGATTGGTAGATGTTTTGTTCAGAATCCAGAATCAAAACTTTATTTTTAAACTTTCTCATAATTGGGCTATTTCTGTGCTTTACAGAGTCAGCCATTATTGAGGACCCTTCAGTTATCTATGAAGGAGGAGTATATCTCCCTGAGCCAGTCACTTTAGAAAACTACCTGGTATATCTTCCTAAATTTTGTAATATATATATTGAGTTTTGCAATTTCAAAAGGATATTTTGGTCTGTCATATTGTGTGGATGGAAAACCCATATACAATGTATCTAGAGATACATTGTTGTTATTATATACTATTTATCTTTTGTGTTGCAGGTTCCCTTTGATTTTATTGACTTTTCTAAAGACTTCTTGGAGGGCAAAATTGACCTTGAAGAAAATTCTGATAAAGATGAGGTATGACAATATGTGAGATTTTAAAAAAAATTGTAACATTTTAAAAATGTATACTGTGAAATCATCAAACGTGTTGGAGTCAATCTTTGTTGATTGTAACTTTTCCACAGGTTCAAAAGAATATAATTTCATGGATGTTTGAATTGTGTTTTTATTATAAATTGGGGATTCACAATTGTGGGTGGCGGAACACGCAAAATTTATGAAAATTGAGCCACATGAATTCCACAGTATATTTGCTGGTGTTCAAAGAAAACGTAACTGAGAATGAGTCCCTGGTGATTTGGCTTGCTATATTACAGGATAGTGAGACAGATTCTTCCCTTTCTTTGGCCCCAACTGAAATCTACCAGTCCCCCCTTGATAGCCCCTGGAGCCGCTCCATGATTGACCTGACATTGGACTCGGAAATAGACAAGTTTGAACTGCGACAACGAATGAATCTCACACTGGATGAAATCAACAAGAGAGGTAAAATGTCGTATAATTTTGTATTACAGAGGATGACATTTTCTTCTGTGCATTTTATTCTAGTAAATAAAAGCAAGAGCTAGTGGTGAGCTTTTACATAAATCAAAATATGTTAAGAATGCAAGCAATATTTGCTGCATGGTCATGATTGCATCAATCTTTTGTCTGCATGAATGAACAAGTTATTTGTCAAGATGAGATTTTGAAATCATTTTAATAATTATTACATTTTTCTAGAGTTTCTGTGATTTAAAATAGCCAAAAAAGCATAATACCTTCATTTATTTAAAAAAAAAAATGGGGATATTTATTACAGTAATACATCTATTTGTTGAAAAATATTGCAGAGGTACATGTATCTCTATGGATACACTTGTAATATTTATGTGTTTTATTGTTTTAAAAAAAAAAAATCATTTTTAATGTCATTGTTTGTCATAAGTGCACTGGGATAAAGATTACTATTTCAGTATTACAGTATAACATGATATGAGGGTGCTAAAATATAGATTGAAATTGTGCATTTTCAGTGAATGCATTTTAATCATTTTATTTAAAGCTGAATACTATTGTAAAAGGTATTGTCCGCCATATTTCTCTTTCATCGCTGATATCCCTACAACCCCTACATAAGCCGCAGACCTCTTACAGTTCAAAGCATTTCGCTTATAGAGGTTTCACCTGTGTGGTGTACACTGTGCCCTGCCGTGTTACTTGGTCGCAATGAAATTATCAAATTTTAAGCACTTTTTCTAACCCAGGATAATACTAACATCAAATAAACAGGTCAATACATTATTTACAAACAGAACATGCACATAAAACAAGAAATGAGTGCACAAAATCTAAAACCACGAAAGGAATGCTACACTATTGTCACAAGTTTCAGGTGTAAGGAAATCGAAGGGGTTATAATATATTTATACGTGTGATGGTGCCTATTTATGAGCGGTGTTCAGCTTTAACAAAGTTGATCATATAATCCTGAGTACATTTTTTGCTGGTTATGAGCATGTTATTTACACAGATTGATAATGTATTAAATATAATTATGCAGTAATTAAATACACGTAGTCAGATATAGATAAAAACTTGCATGTCTTGCATGATTGAAACTTGTCTTATGTATATGCACACCTTGTAGCTTTGGAGAATCTGCGAGAATCAAAAACGTCCACTGATCGATATTTGCGAAGAAAATTGACATACCTTGCTCAACTGAGGAGTAAGAAACGTAATTTCCTTAATGCAGTGTTTCACTCTGCAATCCTATCGATTTACAGCACAAATTGACCTAGCAAATTGGGCACAAAATAATGTTATAGCTTTCATTTTATTATCTTTTTTTAGTAATATATCACCCTACTGTCTTTCTCCTGTCTTCAAACCACCGTCATCTCGGTGTTGTTTCTCCCACTATTACATTTATATCATTGCACATCTATACCTGCACCTTTGTATTATAACAACATGCACTATTCAGATTTTTGTTATTGTAAATTTATCGAGCATAATCGTTTTAAAATTGGAGTTTATTCTCTTAATCAGTATATTGTTAAATGAAAATAACTATATTTTTCACAATTCATTGATTTCAAAAAGTTTAAGGTCACTTTATGCATACATGTTATCGGAGTCTGAAGATTTATCATTAATAGATCTAAAATAAGAAAAACACTCTATTAAAATTCATTTAAGAAGAGAGTGTATGGTTGTTGTTTTTTTTTAATTTTAGCTAGTTCAGACACCTGTGATTTAATTTTGCTATACTTGTATTATATACAGGCTTCTATGCTTCATTTTGTTCTTATACAAGCTGAAAAGATGATCGATGTAATGTTACAGTTTGCATTTGCAAATCACATGATTTCACATAAAGTGTATACAAATAAACTATCATGGAATCATTTACCAATGTAATTCATCTTATGGTTTATTGAAGATTGCGTGTACAACTAAATGTATTCTTACAATAATTTTTAACAAAGAAGGACAATTTCTTTCCAAGTTTCAATGTGTATCAGCATGTGCATGTACTACTTCCATCTATTACAGGTTTATTTTCATATAATACAGTTTGATTTTACAAAATATTGAAATATCCATTTTATATAAAATTTTTGTTTTGATCAGATGGTAAGAGAAGGAAAAGAAGGAAGGCAGTGAACATTGTGGATGATGATGACACACCACATGCCTCTGATAAAGAGTCCGAGGGAGAGGGCCTACCAAAGTTTGACTTTCCTATGTTTGGATCCTCCCCTGGACCCTCCCCAATCCCCACTCCCTCCTCCCACCCAGCTACCCCAGAGCCAGAAGAATTTGTAGAGGTCAGTATTTGTATTTTCTATATGTGGTACTGTAGCTTTTCATTATTATAGGAGGATTTTGATGACTGAATCATCAGATTAAAGAATTTCTTATTTTGAAATAAGAAAAATATAATAACTTCAGAATTCATTGGTTTGTAAATTATCCAAGTGCTATGTATACAGGGTTATTTTCGCTCCATGTAATTTTTGCCCATTGACACTTGCAAACAGTTTTGCCTAGTCCTGAATTCACCCAGACACAATTTTTGTTCAAGGAGAGATAATTTGAGACATTGGAATTCATCCAGTCTTAAATTGGCCTGCTGACAACGAGGGTGAAAGGGGCGAAAAATAAAACGGGGCGAAAATAACCCAGTATACAGTAGCTCTTTGATAATTTATGAACCAATAAATTCTGAAGGTTTTATATTTTTCTTAACAAGAATTTTTTAATGTGATGAATCAGTCATCAAAATCCTCTTACATTAGTGAAAAGCTACTGAGTTATTCTTACTCAATACATGTAGTATTAATGTTTTGTGCCTATTGCCCTTGTTTTTTTTTTTTAGGAACCTGAAGCACAACCACAAAAACCATTGGATGACAATTTCGTGCTGAAAGAAGTTCCGCAAGGTGAGCCATTTCTGTTTTTATAATCAATCACTATAATTTAAATTTATATAGTTTTGCTTCTGTTTGAGGCATTATTCATATTTCAATGAATCATCTTTTTCAATTGTAATCATTTTTTATCAACAAAAAATATTGAAATCAAATTGCTCAATAATTAGTGATTGTTGTTGCATGCATTTTAACATTCAATTATTTCATACAATTTATCTCTAGCATTTGGCATTAACAATATATTTGCTTATTTTTCTCTAACATTAGAGGACACACTTGGACATCTTCCCTCAGATGAAATAGACTATGTTATAAAACACCCCCCTGTCCCATTTCGTACCCCAGCAAAGGAATTAGAGTCCCTCTCTTATCCTGATCAGAGATCTAAATTACAAAAATTACAAGAAAAATTATCTCCAGAATCTCCTGTATCTTCCCCCTCTCTCACTTCACAAAGGCATACTTCAGTATCTCCTGAGACCAAGAGTATGTCCTTTGTTTTTGAGAGGACCCCCTCTCCTGATACCATGGCCTCGGAATGGTCTTCTCAGTGGAGTGAAGATGTCCAAATGCCCAGGTCTTGTAGCAATTCTACAATAAATATTCCATCAAGAGGTAAAATAAACTTAGTAGTTGTGGAGGTATTCGGCTATGTCATAGAATTAGGGTGTACACGTATATATGTTTGTATGTTGGACAGACATAAGCTCTTATGTAAGGTGAAGGAGGTTAATTCATTTTTTTGTAGCACAACTTAACTGAATTATCTTTAATATATGTACATGTGCATTTTACTCAGATAATTCAAAATAAAGCAAATGACTGTATCATTTTTTCAATGATTTTAAACAAATTATAACAAACAGTAAAGTTGGATTGAACATAATAACTTTCTCGGTATTAGTTGCACACTTTGAGGTTACAATCTAGGCTCTTCAGGTTATAATCATAACTAAACACAGCAAATGTTTCACATTATTTTGAGATCAGCACAGGTTTGATGAGGTGAAGGTAGCAATTGTTCTGTTGGCACAGGTTTAAGGTTTACACTATCTGGGCTCTGAAAAATATGTAATGTTTTGGTATTATTCACTGAGATCTGTTTTCTAAGACTTTGTTTATACATGTGCAGGCCTTTTGAATATTTTAGATTCATTGAATTCTAGAAACAATTATTGAATATTCCAATAAAAATTCTGTTCAGTTTTATATTTTAGCAAGTGTAGAGCTAGATATCTGATAGTCTGTAATGTAGTGTTATCATTATACAGATTGGCTGTAAATTTAAGTATGTTGTTTATATTTATAAGCGAAAACTTGTCGATGTAGAATGTGTTATCTTTAAATTATTATTCATGCGATTTGTAATTCATATTTACTTAAACTATTGAAACAGCCTTTTAATGTTTTGTGATAAATATTTTTATGATTTAATGTTCTTGTACATTTATTATCAGTATCATATGTTTAGAATAGTAATCAACAAGCATCATTACTTCAGAAATGACGCCTTTGGATTTCAACAATATCATTAAAGCCCAAGATTCACCAGACAATGTCGATGGAACTGCGCAAAGCGTAAATAATGAAGTCATATCAGAAATGCAATCTGATCAAATGTCTAGCGCGAAAAAGGGTACAAAATCCAAAAAGGACACTCCCAGGAAAATTAAAGCAGTCAAACAGAGAGAAAAGGAAGATTCAACACGTAAAAGATCACAAATATACCTCCTTTTGATCTTCCTTTGTTTAAATTATACCCAATACTATTTCTTGTTACTAACCAATCTGGTGAAAGACTTGCAGTTTACCTATATCCATCTAAGATAAAATACATGATGGCATATTTCTGCTCCCCATTTATAGTTAAGATATATTATGTCAACATGCAAGAAGAGTGTGTCAGCATGCAAGATAATTATGTCTACATGCAAGATACATGTAATTATGTTGACATGCAACTAACTAAAATTCATATGCAAGGTATTTTCTTAATATGGGTAAGTTTTTGCATAATTCATCTTCTTGTAGAGAGCAGAAATATGCCACCAAAACAATTGTATTGTAGATTATATGTTCTGAACATTTCTTGAAAAGGGATGTTTTTATCTTATTTTACTTCACTCTATCTCTCCAAGTCATACCATCTGCGATATTTTCTCATGATAATGGATACTTTGTAGAAGGAGTACTTAAAATGGTCTACTAACTGTCAGCGTTTTTCACCACACAATGTCCGTCAAATCTGAGTTCACAAAGGGGTTGTCCTTGCACTCTGTGCACCATACAAAATGGTGTCTGGTTTATGTATCTATCTGTACTTGCTTGTTTATACTGTACATTCGTCTTTGTCTACAAGTAAATGACTGAATTCAAATAGATGAAAACTTGATAACAAAATTTATAAGATTTTTAAAATCATTTAACTCATCTGAATGTTTTAAGTGAAGATTTTTCAGCATAAAATATGTTTTCATAAATGGAATCAGTAATTTGAAGAATATTTTTTCCAAGAAACACTGATAAAATCGTCTCTGTTCTTCTTTACAGCTGATGTAAAGGATGCAAACGCACAACAACAACAGCAAGTGGAAACAAAGACAGACTCCTCTGAGGAAGAGGAAATAATCCCAGATCGCCGGAACAAGTACAGACTGGACAACATTAAACTGGATGTTAAAGGTCTGATGAAGGGGGCCGCCAAACACACAGTGAAGAAACAACCCACCAGGAAAACGGATCCCTCGCCGGCGAGGTCCGACCACACCCACACCAAGCCAGAGGAACAGATTCTGACCCCTGTAAGTAGGAAAAAGAAGGGGCTAGAAAAACTAAAACAGTGAATATTGATATGGCTTTATCAGATCAAAACAAATCTACTAATGAATTTAATTTGGTTGGGTTCCTGGTCATTACTTTCACTAAAATTTGAATGGTAACAAGTAACTAGGCAACCAAAAATATAAAACATCAATCATACTAAAACCAGGTTTGTAACTGGTAGAAGACAATCCCTTAAAGAAGATACTCTACTCAAAAGATTTTTCAAGTTAAACACCTTTCATTTTATAGGAAGAATTGGCAAAGAAGCAAGTAGAAGAAGAAAGACGGTTGGAAAGGGCGAAAAAGCAAATGCTCAAGGAGAGAAAATTCCCCAAACGTGGGAACAAACCAACGCGTGCAGAGCTTATAGCAGAGCAAAGACGATTAGAAGAACTGAAGAAACAGCATCCTTATGGTGTAGCCCCACAACTGTCGGTATGATCGATTTGAGAAGAAAATTTTTTTTTATCTCTGTAAAAACATAATGTATAAAGTATATAATTCATAATGAAAAAAGAAATGAAAGAAAGATCTCAAAAATCCCCAAAAGTTTGTTACAATTGTGTTTTTCCCATTTTATCAAGAATTATCAGTCTTTTAAACAAATCTGTTCATTTGAATGTGTTTGTTTTCACATACAGGTTTAATCAATAACAAGGGTTTGTGGTAAATTATTAAGAACTATAGACATGTATAGAAATATAGTGACATAAATCTGCTTCTACCTAATCACCTAACTTTATCAACTTCTTATCAAATAAAAAGATTCATGTGAACTATGTCAAGCATTATCCCTGCAAGACTTCTTACTACTCAACTCTTTATGAAATATTTCAGCGATTCCAATATATTCTTTACTTTTGTTTAAAACATGTCGTCTCTATCATGATTAATACTTTTTTCTTTGAATGAATTTGAAATTCTTGACTTTGTAGTATTTCAAAGTAGAAGTGACTCTTATTGATTTGGTAACAAAAGTAGAATATACTAATAATTCCATTGAACAATTTACAATTAAATCCAGCACCGTTGTGTTTAATGTTCGAAACTGCGTTTCCATCTTAGAATATTTTGAGTACGGATGTACTTTGAGTATTCATTTCTATAGCTCTTTAATTTGAAATTTACAGCAACAACTTAACAAACCAAAAGAGGAAGAGAAAAAAGAGGAAGTGAAAGAAGAAATAAAAGATGAATACCCTTTGGTACAGCTTGAACCCCCTGATCTGGACAGCTTTCAGGATGAGCTCTGGAATCCACGAGAAACCGGCGTCAGTGGAACCAGTTTAATGGGAACCAAACTAGATCTGCCTCAAATTAAGAGGGGTGCCGCTGGTACTCCTGGACCAAGAATAATCAAACCACCGTCAACACCTACCCCCATGTCAAGAGGAGCAACCCCTCTTCCGCCCGAAAATAACGGGTTTTTACAGGTTCCCACGACACCTACCCCTGGAAGCAGACCGGAAGAGGTGTGTAAAATTCATAAAGTTACAGGTTATAGGTTTGAAAAAATTATTGAAAATGTAGTAAATGGAGTAGGAGTTTCTGTTTTGTTGTTTGCAAAGGGTTTGTATTTAAAAATGTTATGTTACTGTATTGAAAAAAGATAGCAAGAAGGTGGTTTGTTGAGTTTAAAGTTTGTTTATATAGATGGAACCATTTCATTGAAATCAAACTGTACAATTTGATTTAAGAATTTATTTTTGAATTTAGAAAAAAAAAAAAGATGTTAAATTACTCAAATTATATTCAAATTTTATGACACCTAAAGGCATGGTTCTTATCTGTCAATTTTTCAAACAGCCAAACAATATTAAAACATGTTGTTAATGAATTTTTGTTTTTAATAATACCACGATAAGAACACACTACATATAAATATTGGAACATTTATGGTTAATGCACCTTGATCGCAAATTTATTGCTTTACCCTATTTTTATGACGTGAATCGACAAAATGCTCTCTTTTCAAAGCTAACCTCGCTAACCCACTAAATGTATGTCAGTACAACTCAGAATTATTTAACGAATAGCTACTCCCTCTGTAATTAATTATAAAGATTGCAATTACATACCTCGGAAAGGACATAATGGAGAGGGCTGATAAGATGCCTTGTGGAGGGAACAAATGACTTTTGACAAGTGGTGATTTAAATAGACTGAGTAAGCACGACTGCAAACACTAAACTCCAAAGACCACGTTTATGAAAGGACTCTGTCATTCCTTTTAAATTACGGGTTTTCTTCCAGATTTCTAATTATTTAAATATTGGTGGACTGGATTAAGCGGAGGTTTCTGTTGTTGGTTTACCATGGGGCCAGTTAGATTGCTTCACTTCAATGTTGTGTCTGTAGAATGTATAGGTTCTAGTGAAATGTGTGTGTAATTCGATGTTGCCTTTAAAGTTTCTCTCACTCTGTTTTGATGTTCTGTGGGATATACAATGCCAAAAATACATTTCCGGGTTACTGTAAGTTATGATGTCTGTAAAAAGGCAAATACTAACGTAGAAATAAGTAACACTATTTTAGAACGGAGGGAATCATGTTAAACGATCCAAAACATTAATTGATCATCAAATTTGTTTAGATCTTAGTGACAACTTGGTATTCTCTGTACTAAAGGGTCCTCTTAAAACTTATTGTCAGTGTCTTGTTTTGATAATCGTAAAGTAATGCAATATACAAATCATGTTTTCTTACATGCCTTTCGATAATTAGTACTCTCCATTTTAGATTGACAAACTTCCAGATGAAGTGAGGAGGGAACTACAATCCAGACAAGGTACTGAACTGTTCGTTTTAACTTATTACCGGTATTTATTTTGACTATACATAGCACAATCAGAATTGATTAGTAAGGAAAGGAAACAATTCCACTTCAGATAGTTATGCAGATGAAGAAATGTTCATGATTTAAAGACATGTTATGATACTTTTAATTTGTTGTGAGATACTGAAAGAGCTAATGAAAGTGACAATTAAATAAACCAGTTCCTTGGAAGTATGTTGAATGTAATTCCAAAATACCTTGTTTAAATCTGTTAAATGAAAAGAACGTTCATTGACATTATATGGAATTTGCTCTAATGTTCTTAAAACTACTACTGGAGTAGTTAATGCTGTAACTTGTAATTGTCTCTCTGGGTTGCAAGACTATTACAGTTTATTTACTTTGATTCAATGATTTCATGTATATATGCATATTTTCACTGCACGGAAGTGTTTTCTGTATAGAGGCATGATTCATTGCATGGGATTAATGTAGTAATGTACTAGTAAATCTTAGTATTAAAGAATGTTTGCATGCAATTTGAAATGCTTACCAATTTGGCAGGCCGCATCTCTCCGTTAAAAGGACGTGAGGAGGAAGAGATCGATCGTGAAAACCTTACCCCTGACATAGAGACAGCTGTCCAAAAGCAGTGGACTGCTCAAAATGATCTTCCGGAGAGGCCTCGTTCTGAAACCCCCACCGCCGCTCTTAAGAAACTCTCAGACTCCCGAAAAAAGCCCCCCAAACTGATCAGGGTTGACCTTCCGAAAGAAAGTGAAGGATTGGAGACATGTAATTCTATGCTTACCAGCCTTGTCTTTTATCGTCCTTCGTTGTTCCTTCATTTCGTTTCTTTGCCGTTTGCTTTTTTAAAGTTTTTAACAATGGATTAACATTGTGATGAAGTCCAACTACATCTATGCATCCACTAACTTTCTTTGTATAACCATAAAACGTTCAGTTAACATTCCTTTATTTTTTGTTAAATAAAGAAATAACATTACTGTACTAAAATACACGTACTAAATACTATGAGAATTTAGTGCCTTTGTATATACATGTTTATCTGACCTATGTTTCCCTCGCCTAATAACACTGACCACCATTTCTATCTTGCATTTTAATTTTAGATGTTTCACAAATCCAATGTTTACAGCTTTGTGCATATGCGTTTTACTTATTCGTTAGCATATATTCTGTATAACCATGATTCTATCTGCCACATAAAAACATATACAATGTTTTGTAATAATCATCTTGTGTTTAATGTAATATATCATATATTTACACTATTTCAACAATCATGTTATTGAATTTGCATGGTAAGAATTAAGCACTGAGTTTCACAGTTTTGTTTGCATGATTAAGTGATTTAAATTAAACTATAAAAACAGTTCATTGTAACGCCGTAGAATGAAGCATTACTTCTCCTTTGGGATAATGCAATGCGTTCAAATTGTTAGATTTTACTCAACGTTTTCTTTCCTATCAGATCGCACGAGAGTTGCCTCTCCAATTTCCGAGATGACCGAAGATCGGTCTCACTTGAGTGGCCACGAAGCAGACGATGAAATGGTAGATCACCATGGACACAAGAAACACTACAGAACCCGGAAAGAAAGGTCGTTATTGACGAAAGAAGAAATCAAATGCATTCAACAGAGGCCAAATTCTTCTTTTCACAGACCCAAACCTGCAGATAGTAAGAATGCGTTTTTACCAAGTCGCTAAATGTGTTTTTTTTAATTGCAATGCATAAATTCTTATGACTCTTGATTTTTTCATACATTTCAAAATTTAAGAAATGTGCCCACTACAATTGAGTGAATGCAATACATTAAAGGAAATTCAATGCCAATTTTATAACTTTTTTTCTTCATTTTTGACCTTTTGCTTATCAGTCTTGGAGATGGTGATACCTGTAATAATGTAGATCAAATCGTTGTCAGTTAGAACGTCTCTCTTTCTTTATTATATCTTTTTCTCTCTTTGATATTTCACGTCACTTTTGTCATGATAGAATACATAGACATTCTTGGTAAGATATCTTCTTTCACTGCCATGTTCATTTTGTTATTAACAATCACGTTTGACCATCTAAAGGGAAAAAAAGTATTTAGATTGAATTAATTTCGTTTAAAATGATATTCTTTTATGGCTGCCAAAAATATAATGGGAACATTTCGATGTTAAAGACGAAACAGCAAAAGGATTAATGTTTAATAATTGTTTAAATTGATTCACAGGAAAAGTACATTTTCTGGACTTTATTGAATATAGTGAGTTAGTTGTCGAGGTTATGGGTTATTATGCAAGGGGTTATGGTTTATGGAAACGTAAAGAAAATACACGACGAGCACATACTTCACAGTTCACAAATGCATGTAATTTGTCTATCTGTTTAGAACGAATTTCACGAAATGATTAGAATCACTTTATGTAAGAAAAGCACACTTTGACTTAGAATCCAAGAAAACACATGTTAAAAATCTGGAACTGTTGCATTTAAAAAACAATGGTAACTCAAAATATTATCGGACCATGCACGAATGAAAATCACAGTAAAGCAAGTTTTCTTTGTTTTTTAAATCATCCTTAAATTTTATTTTTTTTTATTATGAACTGTGAATTTTTTTATGAATTGAATACGTTTGTACTATTTCTTTCGTCAAATCATTTGTCGTTGCATTTCAATTTTGCTGAAAAATTTCAACAGCTCAAGAAGACCTCGCTCGGCCTAAGACAGCGCATGTTCGTTTCCAAGCAGAGGTACGTTAAAGATTATGTTCTAATTAGAATAAACCAATGTACTTGTTTTCTTTTTCTACAAATTTACTTAATATATCGTTTTTGATTTGTTCTCTACGTACGTTCTGCACAATAATATAAATCATTTTTGAAAAAATATTACATTATGAAAGTAAATAGTAATCATGCTGTCTTGTCGTTTCTGTTTAATTTAATTTGTAAGTTTTGTTTCATTTGGTTCAATTAGAAAATACTGCATTTGATGTTTTGCACACACAATGTCGCATGCATGCTAAACATGTCTCATTTACAATGTTAACTAACATGCTGGTTTATTAGTCCCCGGCTTCAGAGACAGAAAAGATCAACGTGGCGGTATGTGTTTCATAAAACCCAATAGAATAGTAACACTTGTATACTCTCAGTAGTTTTCTTAAGATTACCTGTCTACCCTATTAATTAGCATCACTGATACTATCAGTAGCTGTCTTTAGAACGACTGTCTACCTTATGCCTTCCAGAAAGAAACTTGATGTTTGGAAATTTAAAATATGAAAATATACTGAATATACGTGTGCTATTGTTATTTTTATATAAACTTTGGAATATTTCATTCTGTAAATAGAAAGTTTCTTTCATCATTTATCTGTAAACATTCCAGATATAGATGTTTAGTTATCTGTAAAGGTTTTAGATGTAGATGTTTAGTTGTAGAATTTCAGTCTGTTTGCTTTTTTAATAGTCATTTTCATAACTACCTCAAATTTATGTCCGAAACTCCACAGTTGAATGTGTTGTAGGTGTCAGCTCAATTGAATGTGTTCTATATTGGTTTCTTTTACATGCAGGGCATTGTTGATACTTCACTCTCAAAAATGAATTAATTTCCATGTGCTTAGAAACACTTAAAGGAATTTGCTTTATTGTTACATGTAAGCTGTGCCTTATGTTTAAGAAGTGTAGGTATGAATATTATTTGAGCAAAATGATCTTTGAAACATTTTTCCCAATTTTGTTTTACGAAACAAAATGGATGATATGGGGACGCGCTTTACATTGTCCAAACATTATACCGCATCGAAGTAGACATGCAATTTTGGTATGCCGTATACTTTTTACAACTCAATTTTAAAGTATCAAGAATTCTTAGATAAGATTTTGAAAACCTTTATTAAACGACCTTGATTCCTTGTAGAATTTTCTAACAACAGGTGCTATAATGACATATACACAAGACGGTTTTAGTCAGTCTGTAGTCTGGGGTTTAATAATTAAATCAAAATTACTTTGACCCGTGAAATCATGCACTGATGAACTGTTGAAGTTTAACAAAAAAAATACAACAAGTTTGGACGATGGTTTATTTAATTTAATTCCCGATTACAACACAAGGTACATGTATTTTATTTCAGTTTAAATTTGATCCATTGTGATTCAAAACTTGCAGTTTGAAAATTGAATGAGATAAAAAAAACTTAAGGAAAAAATAATAAATAAACTTTGGAAGAATGCGCATAAAAACGCACACCGTTTAATTTCAAATAAATAACTGCAATTATAAGGAAACAAAACAAAATACATTTACTGCCGAATTTGATTTCAACCAAATAGTTTTTATTGGTTTATCATTCGTGAGAAAGCCTATTCGTCCAAAGTTGTTGTCAACTTTGCAGGGTATTGAGAAAAGGATTAACAAGATTAATTTATGTTTAATAAGTCATTTGATTTAAGAACTTAATGCATGTTTTGAATGCATAAATTACTTAAATTGATAGCCAGTAGACACATATGGAGGCAGTTAAAAGATTCCTTTCAAGAAAAAAAAGTGTTTCTCCATTGAATAGCAATTTAAATTTCCAATTGGTGAAAGGTATTTAAGCAGGTCGGAGGTCCTTCGGTTTGAATTTTAAAAAGTATGATCTACAGACTCCAATTTCAGCCGTGATAAACTAGAAATTAGATTCTGATTGACATTGTGAAAGAGGCTTTGAAGTGGTTTGTGTCCTTTGGATCTAAGTTTCACCCATAGAAAATCTCACGGACGGCCGATTTCATTTATAGTCCGTGCATGTGAATTCTTAAATATTCTTATCATGTGACAAATAATGGTTATGAAATATAACAATAGTTCTGGATGTATTGATTCAAAAGTGAAAAACTACCACTTTATTTGCAAAGATATCGATCGAATTTATTTAAAAGTAAATTTCAAACACAGCGTGGTGATCGATGATCGCATAGAGAGGGTTTAAATGTTTGGGAATTTCCAAACAGTAGGATTAGTGTGTGGTAGATAGTGCGACTGACAACGCTTTATGATATGGAAAAACTGTCAAAATTGATTCATTGTCCAAAAAGCTTTATCGACAGAAATTTTGGTAGTTTTTATATCCTCCAATAACCGTTTGGAAAATCGGCTTACGCGAATTGCAGTCTGTGTCCATCACAATGGGAATGTGAGAATGTAGTGATTTTATATTCATTTACACTAAACTTCTCGCAATGCCTAATTTACAGTTAGAGCTTATTTTGGAGCTTCCTGACAAGTTAGAAGTAAGTAAGCACAGGGAGCAAACGGCTTGAGCCTCTGTTTTCTCTATGGTTGTGTGTGTGTGGTGCTCTGAAATGTTTTTGAAATGTATGCGGAGCAAATTGGAATTATAACTTGCTTAAGGTTTGAACATGTATAAACAACAGTGTCGTGGTGTATCATATTCATTTATTTTTTCAACTTTTTGTATGGATTCGACATAATTATGTATTTGCGGATGTATGTGGTTTGAAAATCTGTGATGGCGGTGTAATTATTACAATGCATAAATAATCTGAATGAAGTTGTTTGAGTTGTATTTCAGCAGCATAATTGTATATAATGCCTGATATATGCATGGCTAAACAAAGCAAATTCATATCCAGTAATCTTAATCTAACTATATTTAAAGCAAATTATGTATTGTGAATACACTAACAGTTATAAATTATTTAGTATTTCATTGACTATCAAATGTATTTTGCAGCTGCTACTGCTCGATTTACAGTATTCAATTGATCATGGTTCTATTTGTCAGACAAAGCTGTTTTCATGATAGAAAAGTAAAAAGAATTCATATTAAATAAAGTTCTTTATCACATATTTGCTTAAGGTTACATTTTTGTTCAGTACCATTACATGCCGAAGATTCCGTTATTTGTTACAGGACCTGCAGAATGCGTTTGAGGATGCGTTGGAACGGTACAACAATATCCACGGGTAAGGCGTTAAACGTTCCTTATGATAGCGTTTTTGAATAATCTTTGTAACACCACGTTTCATCTTTTCGATTTTTCAAGAAATAATGCATACTCAACTTCTTTGTTTAATTATTTCTTTACATTATCTTGATGCGGTTTTTACAAAGATTTAAGTTGTATTTTGTTCTTTGTTTAAGGGAATCACCTACGGATAAAAGTAAACTGCTGTACAAAAATGATGGAAACAATTTTGAAGAGAATTGGCAGGAAAGAGAGATAGAGAGGTAACGAGAGGGAGAGAGAGAGAGAGGTAACGAGAGAAAGTGTGTATGTATAAATCTAGGTGGGTTTTTTTAAATCTAGGATACCATTTTATCGTCAGGTATTTTGTTTTTTCTTTGTGGTAAGATAGTATTTTTACCTGACAAGATTTTGTCCAAACCTTTCAATAACCTCTCAAGAGTAGGTAATTAATGGTAGAAAGACACGGTATTAAATTCTTATGAAATGAGTATAGAATGAATGTACATAGTTCTCGATATGCAGTATTTTGCCGCAGATTATCATGGCAAGTTGTATGGTTTTTTTTTTTGAAAAGGGATTTTATGTTTCTTCAATCCTCTATCATAGCAGTTCCGTCAATTGTAAACATGCAGAGATTTTAAAAACTTGTATGAAAATATATGTCTATTTGGAAAATCGTGACCATGTTCCTTTTATATAATCTGATAGTTTTTTCTAAAAGAAACCTCTTGTAAATGGCACTTAAGAAAAGCCATTTCCAGAATAAAACGCCAGTTATTGGAAAATGCCTTTCTTGACAACTTGAGTATCTGACTTGGCTTTACGTCGATACAAGGAGATAGGAATCTCTGTAAGGATTAGTTTTAAGGAAGACTTTTTGAGAATGAATCAATTTCAGCCGATTTTGCCATTGACTTTGTCGGTTTAGCACAATTGATAGTCTGTGTGGGTCTGTTATTGACCTTGGTGGTTTGTTGCAATAACTTTGCAGGCTATTCAACAGATTATGTCTAGAAGAGGTGTCTAGAAAAGAATAAATGAAGAAAGCTGGCAAAGCGATCAGAACATAAAAACAAAAACACTCTGTGCTGTGCAATATGCTGTACATCCGGCTAAATATGTTGAAATAAAACATGGTTACGTATTTTTTTTCAAATTACGGTATATGGTTTATAACGAATAATTTTCTACAGTTACATTGTATTACACCGATAAAAGAGTCTATGAATTTCGAAATTTAGATAATTAGGGGTTCTATGGAATTTAAACTTTAAAAACTGAATGGGGTTCTTTTTTTGTATACTTGTATACCTGTATATCAATCAATATTATATGATCCCATGTTCGTTAAAATTCAAACTGATACATGTATAGCCAAATATATTGAATTCCCTTTTTTATTAAACGTTGAAGTACAATCTATACGATGCATTTATGAAACTGTTTTATTAAAAAATCGTTCTCTTGTAATAAATGATATTTAATCTAGTTTGAATAGTAATTGTTTTCAAAAATTGGTTTTAAATTAAGCAATATCTTTTGCGTCTATTCTTTTCTTTAATAATGGCGAATCTCCATCAACATGATTCGAACCCGTCTTTATAATAAAGCTCCAATTGTCAAATTTCTCTTACAAAAGAATGATAGTTACACTACATATGTGACGTGTTCTGTTACATTGTTCAGTGCCAGAAGTTGTCTTTGAAATCGCTGATGGAAATTTCAGACACATGCTGTTTAGAATACATACAGCGCTTAATAGATGAGATTTTCTTATAAAGTTCCGTTGAATTAACATGTACTGTAATGTATTGTATACATGAAGTTGTCCCTGGCGTAGCTGTTGTTATTTTCAGACACATGCTGTTGAGAATGCAGAAAGCGCTGAGATCAAAGAGTGCCGCGCAGAAGAGGCAGGTTTGGGAAGAACAACTGGAAGAGAAGAGACAGAAGTTACAACAGAGGGACCGAGATACACAGTCGGGTATGTATATATAAGATTCTCTTATTTTTTTTCTCTTCCTCCGTGTAAAGATAGCAACTTGCCATTAAAAGCAAACTATTGGATGTGTTAAGAAGTCATGCATACTACATGTGTCTGAATAATTCTACTTTTCGATTTGATAAATATATTAACGTCAAAAGCGAGTATATTGCTTTGAAAGTATTATAATTTATAAGTTCTCTAACCTTTTTACAATTATTTAATCTAAATTGATTTAAATGGGTTTAACAATTCTTCAAACGTCAATAGAAACATTACATCACATTCCATGAAAAGAAAGTTTCGTAACCTTTTATTGCCACCAATGGGTTTTATTTGTATTTAATTTTGTAGCGTTGGGCTTTCATCCGCGGTCTGAAAACTCGTTCTTTGCATTAACACAAGTGGAAAGGGCCAACACTTCGATGTCCTATATGCCTCCTTTAAATACCGCAAAACCCACGGTGCAGCTCCCTAGACGTCCCAAAACGGCGGCAGCAAACCTTCAGAAGCAACAGATAGAGAAAACCGCACTCAAAGTGGAAAAACCATTCCGGTAAAAATTAAACACTGTGTATAAATCCACGATAAAGTAAATAAATAAAAGTTTAAGTAAAATTCGTTTATAAGATCATTTTAATTATTTTTCATTTTCATTTCCATGATATCAATGTATATTTATATTTATTTAAATTTTAAACGTAGCTTTGGAAATGCTTTAGTATATGTATAACTTAATATTTTTAGCTATAAAATTCGACAAGGTGGTTCAGAAACACAACTTTCTAGACCTCCTAGTCGGCAGCAGTCCGAGCCAAGTATATCACCACGCATGATTGACCCCAGGAACCCGAATTCTCTCCGTCCTCCCTCAACCAAGTCCATTCCCAGCAAGTGCACGTACGTATTTCATATATGATAATATATATATATATATATATATACACCGGTATATAAATTCAATATAATAAATGTGTGTAACATTTTAGTAAAATTTTAGGAAAAAACATACAGTGTATATGCTATTTTGTTTTTCATCAAGCTATATGAATTATTCATTATTTGCAAAAAATACCATTTAACTCAATCACAGTTAAAAGTAATCAAGATATTTCATTTCAAATAAATTTAATTTTTTCTAGTCGTAATGAAGACGCTTATACCGGTATCTTAAAAATTTCCTTTGAAAAAAGATCTTTTCTTTGAGGAAAGAACATGTTTATTTCCCTGTGTCAATATGTTTGGATAAATATCAACGTCGTTATGCAATAAGTCATATTTGTTCTTTAAAATAAGCCTAACTTAAACAACGAAATAGAACAAGTGCAACACTAAAAATCCATCAAATCAATCTCATTTGTTTACCTTTTAAGGCGATACATTCTCGTAAGTAAACAGAAACAGAAGACGGCTTTGCCGTTACCCACCCCCCTGGAGGAACAGCTGCTGGCGGAGAGATTTCCCATGATGGGGGAGCGGGTGTACAGACAACACTCGGACTTAGCGCTCCGCTCCAAGAAAATGACCTACTGCCTGGAGTACACGCCTTTCGTGAACCAATGGGCGTAGACTAGAATTGAATCTCTACGATTTCATTCAATCAAATTAATAAAATAGTACTGCATGCTTCAAATGTTTCGAAAACTGATACCCATGAACAATTTTGGGGGAGCATTTGATGGTTGACTATTTTGTTTTGAGCATGTTTTATTAATATTGTGTCAATAAACATAATTGGATTAGGCAGCAGGCATTGCCTATATATAAAAGCCTTCTCCATCATTCTAAATTTCATGTTTTCTAAATTCAGTTGTGTGAGGTTTAAATGTATGAACATTGTCTATAATAATGAACGAGAAAATTGATTCTAGAGTTTCCTTTTACATTTCAAGCATTAAAGTAGGCTATACTGAATTTTTGTTACACGTCGTCGAAATATGGTGCATAAAATATAATAATTTTAAGATGAATTTATGGTGTTCAGAAAAAGTAAATTATTTACGTATAATTACATAATTATTGTTTTATTTTGTATATGTACCAATTAATTTGAAATTTCATGTGTATCGTTTTGTCAAATTATTTTCTACGCAAAAATAGTTCTGTTATTTTGATGTGGATTTTTGGATATACGTTTACAATGTAGTTCAACTTAATGTCTTAAAAATTTGATATATTCTATTCTGTGGTTCATATACCTGTAAAAGGGGACATTTTTTTACCGTTAAAATACTCTTTAAAAAGAATGTCTAAATCATCAGATTTAGTTAGTGTCTGTGATACATGTAAATAATGAATTAAAATGACGCACGTTTTTATAATTGTTTGTGTTGTTTTAAACTTTTTGGATCGAAATTTGTTTGTTGTAAATCGTTGTCGTCGTCTTTGTCTTTTAAAAACTTTTCATATTTGTAGCCCTCCGAGATGTAGTTAGGTGGATTTTATGCTATACACTCGGCGTCTGCGTATGGTCAAAGTTTTTGGAGCAGGTCCAATATCTGAGTTATTACTGGTCCTATCTTCTCCAAACTTGCTTGGATGGAGGTGCATGATATGATACTTAATATGCACTGGACCGGATTGGATGTTGAAAATGAGCCATAGGTTTGTATGCTGGAGGAGGTTAAGGTCATTGGAGAAGCCAAGATAAAGTTTTAGGAGGAGGTGCCCTTTGATGACCTTACCTAAGTTACCTGTATTTTACTGGCCTAACTCCACACCAAACTTGCAAGGATGATGCATATGCATCTTATGATACTGTTGACTTCGAAAGGTTTGTAAATATTGGCCATAGCTTTCGGAAGCTGGAGAAGATTAACATTTTTATACCCCAAAGTTTCAGAATGTGAAGCAGTTAAATTGGTGTGTATTGCCTCAAATGTTACTAGTAATTTCGCGTAAATCAATGCGGATGTTCCAGAGACCTTTCTATTAAATTTGCTCTGCATGTTCTTGCATTTAATAAATAAAGTATGATATTAATAACCAAATTAAATTACCCTTGAAGTTAAAAAGAGTATCACATTATACGATAATTTATAAATAAGAGAAGTGTATTTAACATGTCCTCTCTCTCTTCAGAGGAAACAACTCGTACATCTATTTCTTGAACAAAGCACGACTTATAGTTTTGACAGGCAAATACCGTGATATGTTTTATGTAAGATATTCGTAAGCAAAAAGAATAATGCACACCATAATTATATGATTTGAAAAAGATGTTTTTTAGCTGTAACAAAAATTACGTCGTTTTTTTCCATTTTTAACCGTGTTTTCCAAAGGAAAAATTACCCCTATTGTACAGATAACTCCTCCTACAGTTTTCAAGATTAGAAATTGTTCTTTTGCAAATCAATTAAACATATATCAGAGGTGTGCATATTGCTAGGATTTTAATTTC
This sequence comes from Magallana nippona, assembly GCA_033439105.1. NCBI lineage: Eukaryota > Metazoa > Mollusca > Bivalvia > Ostreida > Ostreidae > Magallana > Magallana nippona. The sequence continues at coordinate 13,020,727 of CM065921.1, forward strand.
TGGTAATTTATGAAAAAAAAAATACTAGCTGTTGAACTTAGTCATTTTGGGCCAAATATTGCATATAGGGTATCCATATTGTATTATTGTATTAATTCCTGATAATTTATGAAAAAAAAGTATTAGCGGTTGAAATTAGTTATTTTTGGGCAAAATATTGCATATATGGTACCTCTATTGTGTGGATAACTCCTTCTACAGTTTTTAAGATAGGAAGTTGTTCTTTTGCAGATTAATTGTACATATATCAGAGGTGTGCATATTGATAGGATTTTGATTTCTGATTATTTATGAAAGAAATGCCAGCTTTTTTTCGGCAAAAATATTGCATACAGAGTACCCCATTTCTCTGGATAGGTAGTGTTCATCAATTCAGGGTTGACAAATGGATTATGGATACTGTTCACACAAAAGAAAACCCGGTTTGCTGTCACATTGACAGCTTTTCTCTTGTTGAGTGATTAATGCGAAAAGTACTACTGCACTAGCTTAAATCTTTTTAAAGAAAGATTAAGAGGCTAGCGCAGTTGGCTATAAATAATTACAGATGAGAAGTTGATTAAGAATTGTTTTTATAATTATATATTTGACGAGTTCTTGTCTTTGTTTTAAACTATGACAACATAAGAAAGTAAAATAAAAGGTATCTTTTACCGAAATGATGTTTAAAAATACTGAGAAATCTTAACATGGACGGTTTTCTAGAAAAGCATGAATAATTATTTCCCTTTGAAAATGGATTTAACTCTGAATAGTTTAATCTTTATATCAGTTAAGATAGAGGGGAAATAAAATTAAATAATGGTTACTGACTTATTAATAGAAATCAAGAACCTTAAACAGGTTATGGAAAATATTATTTTCCTCAATTAACTATTATATCATAATTCTCTTGATGTAATATTTATGTGGTGTATAAATGCCTACGCAATTAAAAAATGTCAGCTTAACAATCGTATCATGTACAATTATGCAACATTATGATATCGTAGATACAGACATAACAGGAAACATTGAAATGTGCTGACCCCAATTTTGTAAGAAATTTGTCATAATTTCTAAAATGATCTTTAAAGAGGAAAATCAACCGCGATAAGCAATTGAAAAATAGTTGAAAAATATAATTTTCTTTTAAAGTCTTCCAGTATCTTAGAATTATATATATCAAATGAAAAAAGGCGGGCATGTGTCTTTACAATATACATTTTATAAGAAGAACGTGATATATTAGATACGTTAGTAAAATTTTACGTTACAACATTGATAAATAAATCCGAGTCATGGATCAAAGTCTCAGTAATCATATATGCATGGAAAACATAACATGGGTAAATTGTATTTTGGTGGCTTGTAGAAAAACTAAACATTTGATTGATTGATTCAAAGCTTGTTTCTTTATCATCTAAAATCTTTCTAAATACAAATGCTTATACATGAATGTAGTGTGTTTATAAATGACATTACAATCGATTGTCTATATTTTATTTCCGTCCTTGTTGTTACAGCTCTTCCAATGGGTAAATGTTGATCAGGGCTCATTAAGAAAAATAAATTCCAAGAAAAACAAATTCATTAGGATAAATCTAAAATACATGTAGTTTGCAGAATTTTTTGGGGTGATTTTTCAGTCGTTGGTACATTATATTAACACCAAACTAGATAACCTTTCGAACGAGTTATCACTGATTATAGCAATGACTCGGATCTTAATGTGGCTTTTGCTAGTTAAAAACGGTATGTAAATATTAATTATATTGATTTTCATTGATATTTTAAAGCAAATTATTATTTACTTCTTTGTTATCTTTTTTAATGGAACACACACATGTATGTATGTATGTATGTATGTATGTATGTATGTATGTATGTATGTATGTATGTATGTATGTATATATATATATATATATATATATATATATATATATATATATATATATATATATATATATATAATAGTTTATCTCATTACAAAAGTAAATGTTATAATGTCATAATCTAGTGGAGTGACAAAGATGAAAAAAGTGGCTTATTTTTCGAGTTTAATGGACCGGCATACCTCACGGCTGAAAATTATTTATTCTTAAAGATATCACCCTCTTCAAACATTTTTGTCCGGTCGTAGAGTTTTCTCAAGTCATTTTTTTAATGGGGAAAAAGTGATGATTTTAGCGGGTTTTTTTTCCAACCATTCCTGTTGTTCATTGTTAAACATTTAAATTAAGATATTTTCTTGAGAAAATAATTATTGTTGTCTAAACGTTTAATGTAAGTACATATTTTAAATATTTGTCTGGTAAAAAAAAAAAACAGGCATCGTAACTCAAAATCTGTTTATTTCAAACTGCTGAACACAAGAAGGATTATTTATGCGATAGTGTTACATGCTTTGTTAGATAAAACCATGTTTTATTATAGACGATCGCATTTACAAATACTGAGGCAACTACACTAATGATTCAGATATCTTTAGACAATATACATACTGAAGTAATGACAACATTTTCAAAAATATTTTTAGTTTCGTAAATCGATATACTTGTGATAGGACGTATTTTTCCTTTAAAATTGCACACTCTTCTTTGAACAGTTTTGTCCGTTTTAGAGATTTCTCATCAAATCAGTTTCATAAGTCAATTGAAGTCAAGAAATGAACATATTTCTTATTTTTAGAATGTTTGTCGTGAATTTTTAAAATATATTATATTTACTTTAAATATTTATGATTACTTCAGGAAATAATTGAAGATTGCTAAGTTTACAATTATATAGATATATGATTCCTGAAATCAGTGTGTCTGATATTTTCTTACCACGCACGGAAGAGAAAAACGAACAATACTGTACCCTTGGTTTGCTGACTTCATTTTATCAATAAACAATGATAAAACAATAATCGGTTGGATACATTGATTCTGATTTGTTACATTATCATGGAGTTCTTAACCATTCAGAATATTTAAATTTCTGCTAGTATTGATCTGCTATGAATACTGCACTAAGCTAATTGTTCTAAAGTATGATTCACAAATATGAGGAAGAAAATTTCAGTTACACAAGTTTTTCTTAAAAATCGTGTTTGTTTCAGTTGAGAAAACTTAGTTATTGTTAAAATTAAACTGTGTATGTAACAGACATGTAATTAAATTACAGTTCGAGACCCATTACGTAGACAATATGCCAATAAGATAATGTTTTCAAATGGCATACTTAACTGAAATTTGTAATTTTACTTATAATTGTACAAATTTACATGTGTATATAAATGTTATCTGTGATTTTCAATTTGATAATGGTGAAAATGCATTAAAAACTAGCTTTAATTACATTTGATTTCAATGTTGCAAAAATTGTCAATATTCTAGCATATTTCAATATCACTGGTTGCAGCCTCTAAATAATACATTAGCATATTAAAATCATACATTCATTACTCTCTTTTTTTTTTGCATGAAATATCCTGCTTGTTCAAAGCTCTGCTCTGTGTCCAATCGGTTAAACGTCAAGAAAACTGAAAATTTGTATTATTCTATTGACATTTGAAGTCATATACTTCAGCGAGTCAAACTATTCGGAAATGGAATTCTCTCAATTTATATTTAGAAGTTAGGGAAGCAACGTCTCTCAACATATTCAAGAAAAATATTACTGAAAGTATTTCCTCAACCTCCGAAATATTTTTCATTTGGTAAACGCACTATTAATATTTTGCATACCAAATTGAGACACAACTGTATTTTGAATTATGATTTGTACAGAAGAAACATTATTGAATCACCTTATTGTATTTGTGGTCAAAAGGAGGATGTTTATCATTTTTTCTTCGTATGCAAGAATTATGTAAATGCTAGAATCAATCTATTTGAATTACTTTTTAATAGGCTTGAAGAAACAATTTTAATTAATTCACATTTGCTTCTTTGGGATAGTGACAATTTGTCTTACAATACAAACTGCTTTATTTTTTCAGCAGTTCAAAACTTTATTAAAGAGTCTGGAAAATGTAATAATTAATTTTCTCTTGTTTTTTTTCTATTTTTATACTGTATATCAACACTATTTACTATATATTCGCAAATACTTTGTAAATGCATATTTATGAATATTACTATTATAAAGTCAATAAGTATAAGTAACATGTAATATAATTATGACAATTGTATATATATTGTATGTATTATCATTTGGAGAGGAACATGTAAGTTGTAAGAACTTGTTTCCAATCCTTTTGTGTAATGTACACAATAAAATATGTTCAAATCAACAGATAAAAAAAATACATTTCATGTCACCTCTTCTACCGGATATAAACTATTCTTATGTACCTGGATCACTTTTTTTAAAAGCACGGATTGACATTGTAAATCGGACATTTACGAAATATATATATATATATATATATATATATATATATATATATATATATATATATATATATATATATATATATACACACACACAAATAGATTTCATCTACAGTTGTTTCTTCAATAAAAATGGAAGTCGTAAAAACGCTTACCTTATAATTGGAAATCTAAAAAATTATTTTGTTAAAAACCATTCTGATTGCACACACAAGTACTCTGAAGTTGACATTAAAAAGATGCTTGAGTTTCTGATAGACAACATCTATGTAGTTTTTGGAAATCAAGTCTTCCAACAATCTATTGGAATTCCCATGTGTGCCAATTGTGCCCCATTGTTAGCAGACCTATTTTTGTATTCTTATGAAGCAGAATTTATTCAAAAACTTGTACGTGAAAAAAATTAATCACTCGTTGTGGCCTTCAACTCAACATTCAGGTATATCTACGACGTATAACCAATTAACAATTGTTATTTCCATACTTACATCGACTCGATATATCCCAGTGAACTTGAAATAAAAGATACCACAGAGTCTGCGTCATCTGTTTCATATTTGGATATTTTACTGGAAATGGACATTGATGGTAACCTAACAACAAAACTTTATGATAAACGCGATGACTTCAATTTTTCTATAGTCAACTTTCCTTACTTATGTAGCAATATACCTTCATCACCTGCATTTGGTTTTTTTTTGTCTCACAGTTAATTCGATATGCAAGGGTATGCTCTTCGTATGAACAGTTTCTAAGGCAAGGCAAGCTACTGACAAACAAGTTGATAAAACAGGACTATCAACAGGCTCGTTTGAAGTCATCTTTTCGTAAGTTCTATGGTCGATACAACGACCTTGTCAGCAAATACAATCATCCACTGGGTCGCATGCTGACTGACGTTTTTCATACTAATTGTTAGACCATAATTTATCACCTAATTGTCTACGGACCTTTTCCCAATTACGACTAAGAGCACACGGCAGGTGTGACCGGTCAGCAGAGGATGCTCACTCCTCCTAGGCACCTGATCCTACCTCCAATGTAATGGAGGTCGATGTTTGCTCAAGGTTTGTATTTTGACCATCACAAACAAACCAAATCATAAACGTTTCGTTTTTTCCCTATTATGACATTTTCCCGATTTTGACATTTACCTCGATTATCACATGCCCAATTGTGACAAGGAGCACACGGCGGGTGCGACCGGTCAGCAGTGGATGCTCATTCTTCCTAGGTACCAGATCCTACCTCTATCTTTTTGAAGGTCCGTGTTGCTATGCTTTGAATTTGTATTTCGTTTTATGGATTATTGAGATGGTTGACGGTCTGTTATTGTCATTTCTTCATACATCGACACATTCATATTGTAAGGTACTTTTGAAATAAACAATGAATGTGAATATAATTCTGGTATTTTTGTTTTTATTTTGTATTGTTTTTTTTAATTTGAAAAATTGAACAAAGCTATAAGCCTACAATGATGCTATTAATTTCACTACACTCTTCTTAGTTAGAATAATCTAACTGTGTTTCGGAACAGGCCCTTACCACAGTTAGAATGCCTCCCATATACCCGTAATCTGGTAATGTAGCAGAAAATTGCAGAATCGCTCCGAAACGATTTTGGAGAAAATTAATGAAGTTGCATTGAAAATAACAGTCAAATTATTCGTAACAAACCTTTTTGAGAATGTAAATACCTTTCATATAAAAATTTAATCCATATAATGGAAGGATTCAACACCTTTTCACCAACGTTTTTTACTCGCGTCAAATTTACACACCATGTTGACATTCGGAACTCTCGGGATTTTTCATAGTAAATGCACTGAGTTAGAGTTATCTCCTATAGAGACAATACACGGAACGCATTCTATCGTTAAACCGGGTCCGTAGGACATTTATCATTTTAACGATAGAACATTCTATCTACACTCTCCTAAGAAATATAATGTGAATTTTTTTCATGGAATCAAATATTTCTTTGCCTTTAGTTTATGTTTCCACAATATCACATTGTCATGGATACACTCAGAAACGATAATACAAATACGTGTAAATTTTCATTGGAAATTTGCTGTATATTCTGTTCATATACCAGTATATTAATGATTTCTTATGAGCGAAATTATAAAATAACAAATATATTTCATTACTTTTGTCTTCTCTGATTTGAATACCGTGATGAGGCTGTGATTTAGCGTGAATGTAATGCGCACGCGCAAGATTATAAAATCCAAAAAATCCAGATTATTTTCGGAATTATTTGAGGAATTTTCGTTGATTATTAATTAGCGAAGCTTAATTGAGAAAAAATCAAATCAAATTGGTAATCTTCAAGTTCCAATGATGTTTAAAATATATAAAATTTCTACGACCGGGTGAAAAATAAATTATCACCTGATATTATATCTTCCCAAAAGGTACATATTAGCTGTGAGGTAGAGTGGTACATTAAAATCATATTTTCGATGGTATTGTCACTCCACTAATGATACTTCAATGATTCTGGAATTAAAATATTTTATTTCAGGACTTGGTTTCATATCTATAGATGTAGAACCCACAATGGTGGTAATTGGTAAATCAGATATAGATATCAGGTGTATCGTTGATTCCGCCAACCTCTCTAGGATTATCTCTATTCAACTGATTAGATCAAAGATAATTGTTGTGTTCGTAACAAACAAAGGAGTCACCTGGGAAGATTCGGCGTTGGAAAATAAAACCGGGGTAACAGTCAATGCGTCAATTAGCAATGCCAAGTCATCATATCTACATTTGGAAATCTTAAAGACAGTGGTCAGATATCCAGAGGACATGGGATCATATCAATGCTATTTGGTCGCTCTAGACTCACGTCGCGGATTGGTAACATATTACTCTCAGATTGTGAACATAAGAGGTAAATAAGACAAGCCTAGCAAAACATACCGGTGTTTATATATGCGATACACTTTTATACAACACAATAGCTGTATCAACGCACATCATTGTTTGACAAAATCCTATTGCATCCCTTTCATAGCTTTTACTTGCTTGTATGCTTGCGTACAAAGTTTGGTCCAATACATTTAGATGAAATATGCAATATCAGAAAAAAGAAATAATACAAATCCAATGTTTATGTTATTAAAAGTATTTGTGAAATGTAAGTTTAGCGATGACGTCGTAATCAGTCTCGCCAAATATAAGTCTCTGTGCGTTTATTTGGACTCAGATTACAATTTCGGGCTAAAACATATTTGACTATAAAACTGGAAATATTCTCTACTGAATACTTATACTTTGTATGATTGCATGGATAAAGATATGATAGATTTGTTCTTTTTAATCTAGATGTATAATTTGATAGATTTGTAAATTAGTTAGATTTAAAACATTGAATGGCTTTATTGGCTCTTAAGAGGTTATACCCCCTCCCCGAAAAAAAATGTTTCATTAAGTAAGGAAAACGATTACAAATTAAACTTTTCACGTGCATTTAGAATACCATACAACCTACATGCGTAAAAAATTAAGTTTTTATCATGATATGATTATTGAATAAAAACTAATTGAATATCATTAACATACCACAAGAAATTGTTTAAGTTTAAATTATGTCATCAGCTTCATCATGTTAGTATACACGTATACCTGAATTATTATTGATATTTTTTGTGGATGTTGATTGATTTTATAGGGTTTTCTCCATCTACATTTCAAAGTACTTCAGATAGATACTTCTTTCAGAAGAAACAAAAGAGTACAAAGGAGATATCCCCATGTACATGTAGCAAAGGTAACCAACTTACATGTAAGCATGACTAAAGGCAGATTTCTCTCACACGAACCAAAAGATTAAAAAGGAGATATCCCCATGTACATGTAGCAATGGCAACCCAATTACATTGTACATGTAATCGTGACATAAGAAAGACTTTATTTTACGACATTAAAAGATATGTTTGTTTTACTCTTGCTTTATTTCATTATATTTTACTTCTGAGAATACTTTAACATAAAACATAGAAAAAAATATTTACACTACTCTAATGTATGCTTTTTTTCCAAAATCGTTTTTATTTCTGTTTAAGATGGAAAAACACACCTAGAAAAAATCACTCAAATTAACAGTTAATTATTTGATTATGAAAGATGTAATGATAAATAAACTGTACACATATCAAATAATCGAAAAATTTGCAGTTTATGGATAAAAAAAATGAATATCTAAAATATTCAATTCCGTAAGTAACAACAAAAGCCCCTGTGGGGTTCGAACTCGGGATAAGCCCGACACTTTATCCACTCGCTATTGAGTTAGTTATATGTTGCTGTCGATAAAATCCTTTTGATAAAACGAAATGTCGTTTCGATCAGAGGTTAGCCATTTTGTGATGATGTGTTATTCCACCTTAATAACAGAAGAGTTTACACTAAATGAACATTTAAAAGAGGTCAATACTTTAACTTTAACTACCTACAATAATTTTTAAACCCAATTAATGAAAAACTCTTTCCAAAAACAGTTTTACAACAAAGTGCGTTCTATTTTAAAATAATCGAACTCTCGAATATCTTGAAAGAACAAGAAATTAACATTTAATTTCAATTACAATCTGATTAAAACCTTCTCTTTGATTTGCTTCAACAATATTATGTAACCATTCAAAAGACACCATATATGGTCACGTCTGCGTCAACTTTGGTTTAACCAACCAATACGTATGGTCGTCGGCAAAAACGTTTGCAAAAGATCTATATTTAACGAAAATCTAAATTTAAGGTTCCGAATGTTCACTTTCGAAGGAAAGATTTAAACAATTCAATAATTAAACGTGGTATTGCAAGTACCATGTAAAAGGTTAACTTAATCACTACGTACGTACATGTATATGGAAATGTTTGTCATACTAATTATGGGTTTTGGTAATTCTGTTGACATGGATGGTGACAGGAAAATAAGCAGAATGCTGGAACATGGACAAGGAACGTTTACCTTTCCACTGAAATAGTACTATACATTTTGTTTGTGTGCGAAATTGTGAATGAAACAGTACATCTAAAGGATAGAGGTGTATGCTTTTAAGTATTGTTGTAAGTTGTAAATGTTTTTATAATCATAAGTGTTCCAAAATTTGAAAAAGAAAAATTAACTTTCGGGGATTCATTTCACGTGTTTTCAAAGTCACGTTAAAAAGTAAGCAAGATTATTTTAATATGCCTGAGACCATTTCATAGCTTATCGTGGCAAATAAATGCTTTATCGGTTGGCGAGCAGTGTTTTGGTCGTATTTTCACGGATAGAGATGATAAAGGTAGTCATATGCATGTCATATATGGTTTTATAGATATTTTTTGTAAATGTGAATGGTGCTAGAAACTTGCCCTTCTCCGCAGCTGCTTTTCCCTTATAAACAAAAATAATGACAATTCACGGAAGGGGTGTATTCCACGTAATTTGAAGTTAGATACCAAGTGTGTTAATATTATACTGTCATAAACTTATTATTATTATAAATAAACTAGAGTTGGTGTAAATGACATATGGTTAAAAAATAAAGAGTTTTGCTAATGTAGTTTTTCCGCAAACAAACCTAAATCGGTCTCCTTAAGTTCAAGGAATGCGTATTATATTCATACATGGTGAAATTTATTTAGAGGTTTTGTTGTAAATGGCAATCAAATTCAAGATAGATACAAGGTTAGCTTTTTAAAAAGCTAAGAAAGTCAGCCGGCGGAATTTTGATTTTAGGACAAAAGTGAATAAACAATCTATTAGAATACAAGATAAATTATACAGTTTCCAGAACAATAATAATATACGGGTGTACATTTAGTTTGCACCTTTATTTCTTAAAGGCTGTAGGCGAGGAGACAAGCGTGTAGCAGTGTACATTCAGTGCATTGCCATGTTGTAAATGGGTGTAAATTTTGTATTTACTGCCATCCTGTAAATAACATGACAGTATGACTTGCACATCTACTTATTACTTAAATTTGGAACTTTGTAAACGTCGCAATCACTGCCAATATATAACCTCTCTAATCTTGCTAAGAGTCGGGAAGATATATGGGCTCGGGACCACCGCTGCGGACGATACTCATGGACAGCCTTCAAAAACATCGATGCGCAGTTTGACCTGTAAACTGACCTGTTTCATAACTTCTACGAATTTCTCAAACACGGACTGTCTAATTCCTTTCCAGAATTCCAATTTACGGAAGCGCAATTGAAGTTTCATCCCAACTTAATTAGTCACCCCGCGGGCTGACTAAAAAGAGAAAATGTTCAGTTTATGTTGCTCAGGTGGGCGATGTTGCCACGAGCATCGTGTTGATGCAGAAATTTCAATCGGGTTCAAAATACAAACATCGATTTATTTCAAAGTGAAAGTTGGGGAATTCTGTTTTAGTGGATTGTACTGATGATTACCAAGAATTAATAAACGACGAAGGCGTGTGTATTGAACAAGAACATGTTCAGAGAAATATGTATAACGTTATGAGTTTGTGAATATATTTTGGCAGACTCAATGAAAAGTTCAGGTAAGCAGTTTATGGAAGTTCTGCGTGATAACGTGTTATGCTAATCATGTACATGCGATCTAGGCTATATCAGTGTATATTAATGCACGATCTATTGTCAGTTCACATTATTATAATAAACAAATGCATTGGTTTTTTTTTTAGACCTACGTTAACTTAAAAGTAAAAACAACCCCAAATTTAACTTTTAACTTTAAAAGTTCAAAGATAATTTTATTAGCTAACAAAACATGTACATGTATATGTACGTATGTACCTTATTCCATAGGGGAAAAATGGAAGGACAAAACATACCCCTGCATCCTCCAGTTATGGTGTCCCCAACGCCTTTAGCCCAGAACTTCCATACACAACCTATAGGAATCAGCAGTCAGGAACTGCAGAGCCTTCTAGCCAAGCCTGCCAAGGAATTACCTGTCCAAGTAAGTACACAGCAAAGCACAGGTGAATAGCATTTAACTACACACATTGGAGTTTACATTTACAGGGCGTCGGAAGGTATTTCACATTGGGGCGGCAAATTTCATAAAAAAAAAAGGGGGAGGGGGGTTGAACCAGATTTGACTCTTTTACTCTTTTCCTGCTGTTATTACAAAGGGGTTGCACAATGGCAGAGTCCGGGGTGATGTTCAATTAAATTAATATTCAATAGTCTGTTCTGTAATACTCATTAAGGACTCACTTTTGTCACTTTTCCCATCCAAAGACAAAATCATCGACTTGTACATAAATAAGTCTATCATGTGATGGACTGGTTTGATCTCTGCAACAGAAAGCTCAGTTGGAAGAGCTTCTGACTAGATCAAGATAAGTGGGGACAGTACACAAGTTTGAACTGGAGATAATTCAAGGAGAAATAAATGTGACAGCCATGGCAGTCTGGCCATTGGTGCCATCATTTGGAAGAGCACCTGACTAAATATTGACTGGAACATGATGTTTTGAATTTATGGCCTTGTCCGTCATGTCCCCCCCCCCCCCCAAAAAAAAAAAAAACCTGCTAGAAAACAAATAAATTTTTACATATTTGTGTGTTAAGCATGTCATATGGTAGGATTATATGGTTTAATATTTTGAATATCAGTTAATTGTGTATGATATACATTTAATAAATATGGTAGTTTAATTAAAAACGGGCTCTATATTTGTACTGAAAAAAAGCCGGTATTATTTTGATTTATGATAATATGAAAACGGAAAACATTTAAATCCATCGTTTTAAAGATAAATCGTTAAACAAAACACAATTAAGAAAGAAAAAAACATTCGGCACTCGGGGACTGAACCCGGGTCGCCTGGGCCAAAGTCCAACACTCTAACGACTGAGCTACGCGGACTCTCGCTTCAAGACTTTGGATCCCAAAATCCCGAGAATGCGTGGATCGATTTTAAAACAAATTTCATATTCTGACGTTATTAAAGCGTCTCTATCGAATAGTCATATTAAAAAAATTCAAAACCAAAAAAATGAAAAATGACTGTTGTTTGTTTCCTTCCTGTGACGACCGGAAGTGACGGCGGACGTTTGGATATGCGAAGGGCACTGCGGCAGGACACTTTCTACCATCCCTGAAAATTTGAAAGTTGTATCTTAAATACTTTTGGAGAAAAACCGTGAACAAGCAAAAACATAAAATCTTTAATATCTCGGGACCGGAAGTGATGACCGAAAAAATCTCGTGTAATTTTCTTACAAATTTTGTCATGAATAAGATCTAAGAGTTTCATCAAAATCGACTGAAGCGTTTTTGAGAAAACGCGACAGAAAAAAAAAACAATAATAATAATAGTGAAAAAGAAACAAAGCAATAACAATAAGGTCTTCCGTTGGAAACGGAAGACCTTAATAATAGAGGAAAAGAAACAAAGCAATAACAATAAGGTCTTCCGTTGGAAACGGAAGACCTTAATTATTATACTTTTAAATTGTGTGAGACTCAGAGTATTTTGCAGTCAAAATGCAGAACATATCCAACATAAACCAATTCACCAAATAGGTACATGATGTACATGTAAAAATTTTTAATCACTGCAGTTTCTTATATTTACTTTTGTTTATGCATGGATTCGACCCCCTACCGATTGTTAGGCTTATATATAGAATGGTAACTGTATACACTAATATTTACAGTTTCAGATGTCTTTGTCTGTGATAACACTATGAATTGATTTTGTAACTATAGGCCAATACATTTTATCAATGACTATTTTAATATTTAAGTATCCTCGACACCCCGTGACTTCTACTTTTTATGAAAGTACGTCACAACATGGCGATTTTAACGCATTGTGAAACTGTTTATATTGCCGTAAAAAGGTGACTATCTCTGTGGCGAAATAGGTGTAGATTCGAATTCGATCTACCAACCCGCAGGTCCGGAGTTCGAATACCACAGGGACTTTTATTTTCATGAGTAGCTGTAAAATATAAAAAAAAAAAAAAATGATTTTTTCCCCAGAGTTGAATTTTTTTCTGTCATTGTCAAGTCGAACACATGCTAGAAATCCAGATCTTTAAGTAAATTAGAATAATGGGCTTGCATGCAGAACTTTTCCCAGGTGTGTAGAGGACCCTTGATTAATCGTACAATTGCTGAAAATTAAATGAATATAAGTAATAAGAAATCATTCTTTGAATGTTATGAGGGGATGAAATAGGGTCAGTCGTGATCAAATCTATCATAAAGTCCTTCAGGCTTTATCAGCTGTTTATTGGATTTGATCATCCCAACCGTATTTGATCTCCTTATAATAATCAAAGAACGATTCCTTATTTCTTAAGTCAAGAATAGTTCTTCATTACATAAATAAGATTTGGATTTAAGTAAAAAAAAATTATCCAAAAGACAGGGTAGTACCGGTATGATTAAACAGTTAAATTGAAGAATCTTTAATTTGTAAGAAGATATGGAACGGTTAGCAAAATTTAGAATTTGTTACTCAAGTGAATGATTTGGCCATATGCCACTTATAGAGATTAAAAAATGAATTCTTACAAGATTCAATACGAAATTATGTTTCTATTATAATTGCATTCATGAAATATTGTGGAATTAAAGATGGGATTGTAAAATACAAACCCCTGAACTTATCTAAACTCTTTACAATTGCAATACATTTACCCGTTTAGTATAAAAAGAGGTGTATGATATTTTTCTACTTAACCCTAAAAATGATCTGGTTTAAGGTCTTTTATGAGCTTGGTAACAAGTTACAACCCCTCAATAACGGAATAAGAACTGGCGACTGGGTCCATCTCGCGGAGCTGTTAGGCTTCTCCCGACAACAGATTGACCATTTTGAGGTTCGGTCCCAAATTCAGCGAGAAACGCCGGGCTTCCTGATGTTGAAGGAGTGGCGGTCACACGAGGACAGGAGCACGCTGTTCATCCTGAGGGACACACTGTGGACCTGTGGGCGCCATGATTGTGTCACCTTCCTTGACAGGCGTGTGGAAGGTAAGAATACAGACTCAGTCTTTGGTTCACAACACAAAACACTCCAAAACCGTGGATACACCCCATTACTGCAATATTTTAACGCCTACAATATTGATTGATTCAGTAATCCATTCACTGCTGAATTTGTTTTTCATTGTATGTGTCTTGTAAGCATATGCTTATAGATATTATATTATTGAATGGAAGAAAATTCTTAACACCTAATTTTTGCTAGCTAGCTGTAAACAAAAGACATAGTCATATTATGATAGTGCATGACCACACACTGACACATACATGAACGCAACCATTATTTGATGTACATGTACATTGTATAATTATATATATATTATTGCGAAATGTTATCAACATCAACAGCCAAGGAACTTTGTGAAATGATGAAATTATTTTATCTTATAGAAATCATGTTTATGGATCTCTATTTACGAGTCATTGATGAAGAAAATCGATTATTACCTATACGACTACTGAAGGTCCGCACTAAATGTGACTCAACAATACGGGAAAGTATTCAGAATTTCCTATGTGGAGACTCCGACGACAGTGAATATGAACTTGTGGATACACCCTTTCTGTCAAAAGCAAAGCAATTCAAAGTAAATCAATTTTTACGAAAATATCTTTGCATATCTCAATAAAATATTTTTGTAGTTTGTTTTTAAGTACTGCACCAGATTATGTTTAGACATTATCCAATAGTGATACAAATAAATAAATCCTTTATTCCAGACACATGTATATGCTGTCGACCATTATTATGACTTAAAATGTAGACATCCAACAGTATAGGGAAACCTCAAAATAATGTAAATAACAGGATATGCTGTTATGTCAATTTTACTTTATTACTTTAACAGGGTAAACAAATCACTCTGCGAAAAAAGAATCGAACGCGTCCTTGCGTTTCCCCAAAAGATTCCCCAAATTATAACATATTGATATCTAGTTCGGAAAACAGCCCAGGGGAAGTAAATTCGTCCGATGACCAAATCGGTCAAATGAAGGACTTGCCCGAGAACCTTGAAGCTTGTTGTGTGAGTGATAGTGAACTGGAAGTGAACTCTCCCAAAGCCTGTCCCAACACGATCCGCAAGACTGTGTACATCACAGAGGACTGTGTGTATTGCGGTAAAATCAGGACCGTCAGTCAGGTAATTTCAAATTTCGCTTAATTCTTTGGATTATGTTCCCAAAAATCTCCAGATAAAGATTTTCGTTGCAACGGATATATTTTTTTCTTCACAGAATTATGTTTAATTTAAAAAAAAAGATATTAGAAGAAAAGGTTTTAATAGTTTTTTTAATTATTTCTTTCTCTTTAGTATTTACTTTTTACTTTTTTTTTTTAATTTAGAGGCATGTATCAGAAACGTCGTCTGCTGTCAAAACCGGTGTTCACTGTCCCTCGTGTAATTGTCCTTTTCATTCGTCCCCAACAACAACAAACGATCCACTACGTAAGAAAATAGATCCCCTTCTTCGAAATCCATGGCAAGACTGCGATAGTTCTTTATTGAACGTTACCTCTGAACAAAACTTTGATTTGCAAGGAAGATCAAGTCATTGTGACACTAAGCTAACGATAGCGAAACAGTTGTATAGGGTTTCTGCATCAGAAACCATGTTTTGCAACAAACCCAGCCTAAGGGCAATTTCTTGCACATTTCTTCCCCATTCAAATAATCCTACTCAGTGGTGGCAAGGTGGTTTGACAAAATATGAGGATCCACCATATATTCCAATGAATTCAATCAAGCGCCAAAGGTCTGTCTCTGAACCCCCTGAAATGTTACTGGCCGACCTTGACACAAAATTCGACATGTCATTATCCACAACGGAACGTCGTCCCAAAAGACGGAAAATTGAACTAGTGTACCAAGAGATCTGTGAAAATATGAGAAATTTCCCTGGATGGGATCCGGACGAATCTGAACAGACGGTAATATAAGAACCCGAGAAAAGAAACTGAAATTTGTTTTCTTTTGTAACATAAGGCCCGAGGGCTATAAAACTTTGAAGAGCTCACTTTGGGTCTCTGTCTCATTTTCTACTATATATTTTCCTTTCAAAAAAGTAAGATTTAAAATCAAAATAAAGCTCGTCTTGTTTTATGGCTACGGAGCCAGGATGCTGTAAAAGCGGAAAAATTATTTGAAATTACTTCGTTTACTAGATTGAACAGTCCATGGCCCGCTTCTGTAAAGAGGATGGACACTACGTCATTTGGTTCATGAGGAGAAAACACCGTGTTGTTGTTACAGTCAGGTACGATTCCCGAAAACGATTTACATCTATACTAAACCTAGCATTGTTGTTGCACTCACTCGGTCTTTTCATAGGTTTCTGCCTCTGTCCTTTACTTTGAAATTGGTTATACATGTATTACTAATTGTCTGCCAAAATAAAGTTCGTTGCGTGTACTGTGTACATCTGTCGTTAAATACCAGAGTATCATGGGTATTTACTCATTAAACTTCAATGCAACAAGAAATGAACCCATCTGTTATGTTTAAAGTTATTAATTGAGTGGATAACTGATAGGATGAAGCCCAGTTTTTGTCTAGATAAAGGAATATCATAAACGCTGTTCTCTAATACCATGGATCTTATGATCTCTGAGTGTGCTCGAAACACATGGATGCAAGATTTTAATGTTTGCTTAATTTAAAAGAAAATGTTGACAGCCAAAAAAAGTCTGCGGACATTTTTCCGAGACATACCATCATGTTGTTGCAAGCTTTATATATTGATAAAAAGAACGTCTCAAGCCCCTTATTTAAAACTATAATATTATATAGGATCTTTTTTCTATTCTATGATTTTGGTTTCATAGTACAATTATCATTCTTACCTTGACAGCCATATGGGGAGATTGGTTCACTACGCTGTTTTCTCAGAACGCCATGGCGACGGCCAAGATTGGCACTATTTCTTCACAGAGCATCGCTTTACCGACATCCGCTCACTACTGCGCCATCACATGACCAATGGCCTGGAGTCTCAGTCTTCTCTAAATGGCGACAACCGGAAACAAATTGGCGCATCAAAGAGTCTGCGCGAGAGTCGTCGGGAACAGACCAAGTTGTATCACGTTACCCTGAAATACCCTAGAAGACCACAACCAATGAAAAAGTAATTAAAAAACAAAACAAGATGGTGAAAAAGTAACAAACTTTTTGTGAAAAGTAACAAAACTAACCATGAGGATAACGAACGTTACAGAAAAAGAGTACCACCGAACTATCACATTATATACATGTACATGTATGTTGTTATCCAACCCTTTAGAAGTTTGTTTTCTCTTTGTTTTTTGTTTTCTTTCTCATTTGTTAGTTTTTGTAACACATTACTCTTTTGTTTTATTTTCATTGGCTATTATTTCGTTTCATTTCATTACTTACCTTTTACCTTAAAAGTTTAAGCTTTTTGTTGACGACATATACTCAGCTTAAGCACGTGAGTTACCCACTTACCATATTTTAATTAGTATATTAGGGTTACAGTGAAGCATTCAGTACGAGCGATTTTTGATTTACTATATAAACGTTATTCGTTATATACGATAAGTAATACATTTTTTAAAGATAAGGGTAATTTAACTGACTTTGCTGAATTCATTTTAAGTGTATTCGCTGTCACTGTGGTTAACTGTAAAACTAATTTATTTTCTAATTACATTGGGTTGTTTACAATGTTTTCATTGCATGCATACAATAAGTGAGTTGTCTGCAAAATGCTCGAAAACATATACATGTACACGCAGGTGTTGGTGTTTACTTTAAGAGTACTCAGTACTACTATAGATATTATTTGTTGTGTTTTTATTAACATGCTTTAACCTCACTTCTATATGGAACCACGTTCCCTTTGTTATATTTTTACAACATTACTGCATATTTATTTACATATTCAATTTTTACTCTTTAAATGGCATAATATATACAATGTACCTATTATCTGTTTCATATTATTAATAAAGTAGAGGTACTAGTACTGTTATAACATTCGTTTTGATTTTTATGCAAAATTATTGATTCCAGTGAACATTATGGGATGAACAACATTTCACGATTTTCCTTTCTTTGTGCTACTATAAACATTGAGTATTAATTTTAAGTCGCAAAATTCTCTAGGTATTATATCTACACGATACAACAAACCTTGAAGTTCAGTGTCCAGATCAAGGCAGGTTCCTTTTCAAATTTATTTATAACTGAACAATTCGCATTCTTGTATTGCTTATGGTATCCATTGAGGTTAGTTTAGAAATTTTTTATTGGTTAAAACTTTCTCGATTCGATTATACATGTACATATCACATTTCATTGACGAAATTTATTAGATTTTATTTATCAGTATTTACATTTTCCAGTGTCTCTGTCTGTGATAAGACTACCAATCGATTTTGTACTATACAGCTCAAAAAATTCAAATGACGTATTGTTTTGGGCGAAAGCGGGTTTGCATAATTGATGCATATCTTATAATAATTATTCGTACAACTGCCGAAAATTATATAAATAGAAGTAATAAGCAGACATTCTTTGAATATTATGAGGTGATAATTTCGGTCGGGGCGTGATCAAATCTATCTTCGGGCTTTATTGGGTTTGATCACGCCCCGACCGAAATTATCACTTCATAATACTCAAAGAATGAATCTTTATTCCTTAATTATATTGATATAATCAATGCAGTTATTTCCCCGATCATTTACAAGCTATTTCTTTTGAGAAAAAAAAAACAGGCAAATTGTGTTAAAAATAATGAAAGAAAAAAAATTATTTTAAAAACTTTATACCACTTCGACCCCCTGAATAATTGTCAGCATTCAGACCATTTATAGACCATATCCTTATTAAAAGTAGATATCAAATTCAGCTTTTAATGTTCAATTCAACAGTCGAATATGCTTTTTGTGGTTTTTCATAGATGTTAAATTAAAAAAAAACAATGGTTAAGGTGTTTAAGTACAATGAGGACTTTAGAAAAAAAAATAGGTATATGCTTGATTTACATACATGTAATACTATATCATACGCAACCTCACTTGAAAGGTATTACTGAGAGAGAGAGAGACAGACACAGAGAGAGAGAGAGCAAATATGTGATAAAAATAGGTACAAGTAAATTGCTTCTGCGCTAGTGAATATTCATTGAAATACCATAATTTTTTTTGGCCGAAAAATGAATTATAAATACGAGTTTGGTGGGCACTGAAAATTGGCTGTAATAATTCTTATTTTATTTTAGATTAATCTTCTTAAATCAACAGAGATAGATTCTGAGATTTTAATTTTCAAACATAGATAGTTAATTACCACTCCATTAGTAAACAAGTATAAAATTTATACCATTGAGAATCTCTGATTAGAGCAGCCGTGTCTCCTTCAGTTATTTGCTGTCCACTTCGACCCCCTGAATAATTGTCAGCACTCAGACCATTTATATACCATTGATCCCGCTTTGTTTCGAGAAGAAGAGCTAAATGATGGGTTTATGACATTCGGTGATATTTCAGTCATTAAGTTGTAAATATCACCATAGTAAATATGTAAACACAAACAGAAGACCCTATCCACGATGGACGGGCTGACATCATTAGTCACGTGGTGAACGGGTACCCTGATAAGGTGTTTATATTTTTCTGGTGAAGAAGACACAGCCAACAAAGATGTTTTATGCACTAGGAGCACTACTTTTGGCTAACTTAGGTAAGGTGTTTTTTTTTACCATCCCATAGTTTATCGTTTTTGTTTCATTATCTATATGTTGTATTTGGAGTTTTTGTGATTATTGTGACCCTGTTGACCCGTTGCGCAGGATCGTTTATTCTATATTGGGACGAACTTATAAAAATTGCAATAGATACAAGCACTTTGCTTAATCAGCTTCTTATTTCACAAACGACGACCCCATTAGTAAATTACAAAGTGACTTTACACATGGCATTGTAAAATTCCGCCCTTTTGTAAAAGCCTAGAGAATATATTAAAATTTACGAATATTTTCCCATTTTTACATTCTGACAGTTAAGTGTACATTAAAATCATCACGTGAAATGACAATTAATAGCAAACTGGAATAGTTTGACATTTTATTGAACAAACAATATATACAGTGTATATTTTCAAATTCTCAAATCAACACAGTTTAAAATTTCAAAATTTGTTAATGAGGGACTTGCAAATGGCGAAGGCCCATGTACATAAATATCAGCCTAGGTTTGTTTTTTTGCATTATTGAAGTATGAAAATGTCAGGATATGTCGAACATTTTATTTTAACGAAATTACAGTTTATTGTTTTAACAATTTCTCTGGATTATTTATTTTTTCCTTTAGCCTTTGCACAAGTTTTTCAAATCGAGATTGCAAACACCACAGTAGAGTATGGATCAACAGATATCAGCATTTCTTGTGTGGTGACGAACGGATCTTCGCTCAGTACGGTGTTTGCCATCTCCCTTAAAAAGTCTGGTTCTTCAGTTGTATCCATAACCACAACTCCCAACGAAGGTATTTCATGGCAAGATACGTCCCTACAGAACCGTAATGGCGTCACAGCCAATGGGTCCCTTAGTGACGTCAGCACGGCACACCTTCATCTTTACATTCCGAGTTCCTCGGTAGTTTACCCTGATGATGAAGGGACCTACCAGTGCACCATGTCGGGGTTAGATCTGATGAATACCCCGATAACCGAAGATTCGGAATCCGTGTTTCTTAATATTACAGGTAAGAGTCTTTACTTAAGACTTCGATTTCTGTGAAATATGTTTTCTCTTGTTTAAAACTATCTCTGTTCATAGTTTTAAATAGTATAACAATTTTTGAAGAATATTTATAAAATTAACGTAGACCTAATTAAAACATTGTGCAATTTATTATCTTTACTCTCTAAAAAAATATTTGTAATGTTTGTTACGATTAGCATCATTCATACGATACAAACATCATGTTGATTTTAAAAGTGTTATAGAATGAATATTGGAGTTCCGTATTTTGTTTCTTTGTAGGATATATTGATACCACTAAAGGTAGGAGATGATCCGGCATGTGCATATTTATTTAAGTGTAACATCTTTTGACATGCTCTCTCTCTCTCTCTCTCTCTCTCTCTCTCTCTCTCTCTCTCTCTCATATTTTATCATATTGATTTGTTTTGAAGCTCCTGATTTGTCCACAATAGCGGTTCCAAGTTCAACAAACCCAGGTAAGTGGATAACACTAGTCTGAGTGATAACACAATGCCATGATATTGTGTGCAACAAGTGTAACCTTCAATATCATGCAGTTTATTTTACGAGTACTTTCCCTTTCCCTTATTACATATTTTAGTGGTAAGTGAAACAAATTATACCCAATAATTATTTTGAAAAATAAAACTGAAAAATAATAAAATGATGTTTTAGAGGAGTTTAGGTTTAAAGTATTGGCTGACACTGCACGAATATGAATGATTTAATGCATTGGCTTACACTGAATATAAATATCCTAGCGGTTAGTATCAATATTATTGTAATTGCAGCAACACCTGTATCTTCTCCGTCTTCATCCTCAGGTAAAAAGGCATATTAAAGTGTAATCTTGCTGCCAGTGTACATATATAATACCATAACATACAGTGTACAGATATACATGTAATCCCATAATGTACAATATACCATATAATACCAGATCGCAAACATCTAGTATATACATCTAAATCATTTTACATTCAACTTTGCACTGAAGAGCATTCCATGCTTTAGCTTTTTGAAAAACTGAAGTAAATCATAATAACACACATTGAACAGATTATTCATTTATTTGGATCTCAACACCATTTTTCAACTGTATGCTGAGATAGATTAGATTTACAAAAAAAAAAGAGAAAGTTAACTTCTGAATGTAACCTATCATATGTGATTTTATTCAACTTCATCAATGACGCAATACTGGTATCTATAAAATCTACCATAATGTCTGTAGTAAAGTAGATTTATAATCTGCAAATCTTATTTGGCATATAATACGTTATAGATGTTCAGTATTTATACACGTACGTACATATACATGTAGGTGTATTGTTTTCTTTATTTACTGACAACATAAGTATGCGTGGATCATTAGTCGAATCAGTATACAATATGCTGTTACAAGTTTAATGTCGAATATAGTTTATAAAAAAGAATTTTTTTTTAAATGTGATCTCAAAACATTCGATTTTCTTAAATGTGAAATAGAAATTCGACTGTTCATTCATTATTCCAAACAAAAATATAGTCTTCCAACGCATTTATAGAATATTTGCAGCAATATTAGATACTGACTTTAGTATTATTTATCTGGTTTATAGAGGATAAAATGAGGATATTGTGTAACATTCTTATTTGCTTTAACAAACATAACATCTTCACAACATGGTATAAAATGTTGTTTAATGGACTTTCCTAAAATAGATAACAGTAATGAAGGAGAAGGTACACTATTTTTTTTATTGGATGGATATTAAAAATAAAAGGCGTGACTCTCAGTCATGCACTTCAACAATTATATCGATCATAAAAATCAATGAAACTTGAACTGGTTAAATTGAGAATTTAAATTTGCACACTCATTTTATAATTGAATCCTTATGTGTGAAACGTTTTTAGCCCACCTGAACCGAATGGTTCAAAGTTTAACATAGATTAGTCCGAAATATCTGACGTTTTTCTGGCTTTTTTAACGATTTTGATATTTTACATGCCAGGAAAACGTCAGAACCGGCGCCATTACGAAAACTGGAAATTCGCCGCCTCCAACTGGAGGCGGCATTCTCGGCTCGATTTTAAATAGATATATATTTAAACTCATTAATATAGCTTAAAATGTAATTTTACTGCACATTTCGATAATCACACTGATAAACAATAGTGTTGCTGACCTATTTTCTCGCGAGATTTCAAAAATGCACGGAATCAAAACAAATCTCAACAGTTCGATAGAATGTGTTTAACAGCCTGTTTATGGGATGTAAGGACCCATAAAAGCGATATTAGGGAGCAGCAAAATCATCGTTTTATTAATTAGTTGTGAGTGAAACATTTGATTCAACTCGTAAATATTTAAAATCGAGCCGAGAATGCCGCCTCCAGTTGGAGGCGGCGAATTTCCAGTTTTCGTAATGGCGCCGGTTCTGACGTTTTCCTGGCATGTAAAATATCAAAATCGTTAAAAAAGCCAGAAAAACGTCATATATTTCGGACTAAACATAGATATACACGAGGAAAATGTTTTAAAATATTGTTCTCAAGAACCACTGCACCAAAAATGCCAATATTTACACAAAAGCTTGTATATATAGTGAAGATTCTAAATTGTAAAAGTTGTGACCCCCGGACCAAA
Organism: Magallana nippona; assembly: GCA_033439105.1. Taxonomy (NCBI): domain Eukaryota; kingdom Metazoa; phylum Mollusca; class Bivalvia; order Ostreida; family Ostreidae; genus Magallana; species Magallana nippona. The sequence continues at coordinate 13,044,453 of CM065921.1, forward strand.
ACTGGGGCCCCAGGCGGGGTTCAAAGTTTAGCATAGAAATACATAGGAATTGTTTATAAGATCTTTGTTCCATTTATTCAACTAAATTGTGCACAAAAAAACCAACTGTGTTTCCCTGATTATTGACACTCATTGCATAATTAAAGTTTGCTTAATCAAGAAATAGCGGATAAATACGATAAGGTGTAAAAATTCACTAAATATTATTTTAGTTTATCGCTCACAGTTTATTTGGAGACCGTGCCCGATAAAAAAAATTTAATATGTAAATTTATTTGTTATCGGGCACGGTCTCCAAAATGAATATAAGCGATAAATGTATCTTGTGATTTTGTTGCAATATTGCAGCTAGTTTGGTTGAGCATTATAGATTCGGCAGATCAACACACGTGGCGTGGACTTGTTTGTAAACAACCATACCATAGGTAATCTTGTTTCAAACGGGAATTGAAATAAATAAAAGTATGTTTTATTATATACTTGTTTCCTATTATATCGCGGGTTCTATGGTATCGCGGTATTTCTGTTTACGTAGTAGCACGCGCTGAAATTGCAAGGTAAACAGAGGCACGCTAAACATCACTGAGGTATATAACAGAGGAAACTCGCAATAACATTAGTTTCTGGAAATATTTTCGTATTGATAGATATATCTACAAAGTGATTTAACTATCGCAATATCATAGGACCGGCTCATACTATTAGGGAAACACTGTTATTGTGTTGTATCCTCGTATTCAAATTATAAACCTATGAAATTTGTTCAAAGGCTGCATGTTTAAAGCAGAAAGAAAATAATTTGTTTTTGAACTTTGAAATTTCTTCGATTTTTGTAACCATGATGACGTATTGTATTACAAATGCATCACTACGTATTTTATAAGGAAATTTACTGAGTACACATTCACATGGTGATGTTAAAATTGCAAATAAAAATATATTTGTTTGGTTTCTTTTTAAAGCAGCAGTTGCATATGCACGAATTTAGTTAGACAAAACTTAATTCATTTACTTTTTCATTCTGATATTATTTGATATACGACTATTGATACTGAAATTTGAATTAATGATATCTATATTAAAGAAATTGTCAGCTCGACGCAATTGTGGCCGTTCCGGCCTTTAATATATATAGTGAATATTCTAAAAATCTTCTTCTCAAGAACCACTGCACCAGAAAAGTCAATATTTATACAAAAGCTTGTATATATAGTGAAGATTCTAAATTGTAAAACCGTGACCACCAGGCCAAAACTGGGGCCCCAGGCGGGGTTCAAAGTTTAACATAGAAATACATAGGAAAAATGTTTAAAAATTTTCTTCTCAAGAACCACTGCACCAGAAACGCCAATATTAACACAAAAGGTTGTATATATAGTGAAGATTCTAAATTGTAAAAATCGGGACCACCAGGCCAAAACTGGGGCCCCAGAAGGGGTTCAAAGTTTAAGAAATATAGGAAAATGCTTAAAAATCTTCTTCTCAAGAACTACAATGCAACAGTTTAGGATATTACTATGCATACATCCTTGGCTATTGTAGATTCTTAATTGTTAAAACCGTCACCCCCGGACTAATACTAGGGCACCAAGAGGGGTTCAATGTTTAACACACACACACACACACACATACTGGTTTATATTACATAAAGAGGTATAGATTTCCATAAAAACATTCAGAGGTATATGCTTTATTCTTACATTTTAGTAAAATGGTATAGCAGTTTATGTTTACTTCACACTTAAGATTCCATTCATCATCCATTTTTTACAGGTTTCTTTATAGGTGCCTCGCAATACCAATAGAATTTTTGTTCACTATCCGAGGTATTCCTTTTAAGGTTATATCCAAATATGGTATATACCTCAGTATGTAATAATTTTAATAGCGAATTGTAAATTGTTACTATGTTTTCCATGTTAATTCAATGGTTAAGACATTCGAGGAGAACAATATTCACTGAGCCGAATGGCGAGTTGAATATTTTACTAAAGGGGGCTAAATTATCGCATTAATAAAAAACACAATAACTGTTTTATTAATAATTAAGAAATTCATAATTCATTCTACCCGTATATCATATTTCTTGTTTACATTTGTTGAAGTCTCAGTCAGGTATAATCGGGAGTAAGGGGGTCAAAATTTATATAACAAAGAGGATTAATTTCGATTTCTGAAAATATATTTTGGATATAGCCCCCCAAAACTCAAAAAAAAAAAAAATAATAAATAAAACATGCGCGGATCCAGAATTCTTTCCCGAGAAAGTCGAACCTTTCCAGGGAGGATCGAGCCATGACGGAAAATCGAACCTGTATAATGTATGGTGATATTTTTTTTTAATTAAATTCAGGTGGGGGGGGGCAGATTTTCAAATGAATGAGGGAGGAATCTGGACAACTCGCCCAAGCAAAGACAAATATAGCTCTCATAATTTTAATATGAGCATTTTAAGGAGAAAAAAGATTCATATGTAACAGGAGAGTAGAAAATACAGCGGAACAGCCCGGGATTCAAACCTTTGGATAATGCAATAACTTCGTTAAGCTGAATATGCTAAACGAGCAAACGTATTTGCAGAATATGTGTTGATTACCCGCAAATTAGCAATTTAACACACAGTTTATTGATGAATGAAGATGTTAAAGGGGTTGGACACGATTTGAGCTCAAATTTCTAAAAATTTATTTTTTTGTTTTTTTTATATCTAGAAAGGTAAACTTGGGCATTCCTAATGCTTGACAAAGATTGTAATGCTGGAAGTCAAAGTAAAAATGAAATATACAGCCAAAAATCTTTGTTATGTAAACAATGTGACATTTTTTCGGTTACAAAAAATGCGAATTTAAGAATTATGTGTTTAATCAAAAATTCTCATTACAAACTAAATAAATTATTCGTATTATGCATTAAAAGCGGAACAAACCACTATTTTACTGTAAATTCATTAATTTACCAAAATGTAAACAAACAAATGACTCAAGTCTTTGTTTACTAAACAAATGACTCAAGTCTTTGTTTACAAAACAAAGAGTTCTAGACACTATCTACCTTGTAACTTAACAGTGACTTTGTGGTCAATCATTAGAAACGCATATATATATCAACCATTCTAGACATTAATTTTGAAATAATAATTTTTAGCTGAAATCATGTCTAAGCCCCTATAATCTAAACTTAACCATAATCGTTTAACATTTTAAAGAAAAATGTTATCTATTCGTAGAGCGAGTTTCTTTGTTCTTTATTCACTCCTAGTTTGGGGAGCATTATTTGTCCACGAAAATGCAGCAAGAACCATAAATTAATGTTTCATACAATATACGTAAAATGAGGATTATTTATCGATAACTTATGAATAATGCAAATAGCTATTTTTCAATACTTGTTGATGACTTTTATATATGTTAAAAATAAAACAAATTCTTTCAAATCAGTAAAAATGCCGTCTTATTTTCCAATACCCACTTTCTAACACGCTGCAGTCAATAAAAATAGGGAGAAATTTCTGTGACAGGTACATTATATCTTGATTTTATTAATCAAATAAATATAATTTCGGCCAATGTATTTTGTTAACTGCTGCCAAATGCAGATGCCCTTCCCCAATATAATGGCAAAAAGAAAAGGACCAGACCGGCATCAACAAAACTAAGTACATGTAAAAATGAACGACAGGAAGTGTAATTAAACAAAACTTTTTTTCATTTATTATTAATTTATTTCGTGAATTTGTCAACTCAAAAAACAAAGTACAGCAGATTTTCTTATCACTCTTAATAACTAGAATGCAACTAAATGTACTAGTATATACTTTCTCTACTGACAAAAAGAAATAAACAGACCAGTTCAAAAAGAGGTATTAGAAAATACTGTTTGAGAGATTCAAATTCATTTTAAAAAAACAAACCACAGATCCATGCCCAAGTTACTGGTACACATGCAACTGTAAGCATAATCAAATAAGCTACATAAAATAAGATGGTCCCATATGCATCATCAGGCCAGCCTACAGAGGATCTAGCTAAAGAAGAAGTCACACATTGTGAAACGTCTTTCTGACACCTAAAATAACACTGACTGTATTTCGAAGTACAGATAACTGTCAAACAATACACAAAAATTACAAACCTTTGATTTACAAAATTAAACAACAAAAAACCATGTATTTTCAATTTTCCATCTCATAAAATACACTTTCTCAACATATTATGCTCAAATTGCTTTTTAGAACTACTGTAGGGTTTGACCTCCTTAACAGTACAGTTCATTTATCTCCAAGACTCTTTATTTGGTGCAATCTAAATCAAATACTAGCAATCTAGCTATTAAATCGTTTAAAGAGAATCCTGGTAAATGAAAACAGAAAGTAAATTTAAGTAATATTTTTGTAAAGTCAGTGAACTTTTAAGACCCCTTTATATTTATTCAAGATTCTGCAGTAAATGAAATGCACTATTTTGCAAAACATGCTACAGAAAATGCAAATGAAATGCAATATTTTGCTAATATGCCAAAGAATTTGCAGACAAAAATGTAATTTTAAAATTTCAAAACAATCAATACAAATATGAGTCATTAATAATTATAATTATTTAGGACACTTGGTACAGTATTTATGACTAAAATGTTGACATTCTTTCTATAAGTTTTAAATACATGTAAAAGACAGGAAAATAAGAGTCATTACAGATGATACAAAAAAATAATGCCTGGGTTGAAATATTTTCCTTTTCAAATTGTTTAAATAATAAATTTATATTCAATTTGTTATCTTTTTGATATCTGAAAGTTTGTTCTCATCATTTGTTCTCAATTCAAGCGATTCCATTTTACATAAAAAAAAAAAAAAAAACAAATGAGTACTATCCACACAACAGGGAATTCTCAATCAGTTAATCTTGCATCTAAATGCTAGATTTTCCACTCCTTGCTTGCATTTTCTTAATTTTTTTCTTATCGAGTGTAATGTAATTATGCACCGTGTTTTTAATTTTTTTCCAGCTTAATCTTCTTAACTCTTTATATTCATCCATTGCTTTCTCACATTCTCTTTTCCGCAACTCTTTGTGATGTAAAATATTCATTTTGAAAATCTTTCTTATAATGTTGACTTCTTCCTCCTTCAGTCGGCACAAATCTTTTCCTACAAAAAAATGCAATGAAATGACATAAATTCATTTTTAGTTTTTTCCTATAGCTGAACACAAATGTACCTAACTATGTGCTAATAGGAATTCCTATCTACGAACATAACTATTTGTTGATATCAAATATAAATGAACCTCACTATGCATTGTTAGATTACTATATTATCACAAATGAACTTCATTATGCATCGTAAAAGATTTTAATATACACACATACTTTACTTTGCACTAACAACCATGGTTTCCTATTTGTATGTACCATGTGTTTCCTATAAAACAGCATGTACCTCACTTTGCACAGTTAGAGTTCCCTAGATTAATGAATACCTCACTTTGCACAGTCAGTGCTTCATATATAAACACAGATGAACCTCACTATGCACTGTCAGTGTTTCTTAATATACTCTCGTGTACCTCACTATGCATAGAAAGTGTTTCCTATATATAAACACTTAATTGAGTACATGTACCTCATTATGTACTGTGTACTATACACACATTACATACCTCACTATGCAGTCAGTGCTCCCTATATAAATACATATACCTCATTATGCACTACTTGTGCTCCCTATATAACACTCACACCTCACTTTGCACTGTAAGAGATTCCCATTTAAAAATTACATCATCGTGCACTTGAACTGCTAGTGTGTTTTTATACACTTAAATAAACATATACCTCACTTTGCACAGTTTGAAATTACTATATTTAACAACACTTGTACCTCACCATGCATTTTTGCTTTTTATATATCAATTTGTAAATTTTATCTTCGTTTCTTCAATAGATTTTCTTAGCAAAATCTGTTCAGTAGGTTTGTAAATTTGTTTTTAAAATACTAATTAGAACCTATTTTAACTTTTGTAATGATAATGATTTCAAAAACAATACTCCGAGTAAAAAGGAAATTTCAAGATATTAATTACAGAACTGCATAAGTATCCTTCCAATACAAGATAAGTATCCTTCCAATACAAGAAATACTCCCCATAAATCTAATGTTTCTTTATGATTTTTATATAACATATTGTAGATATTAAATTATTTAATTCAAATATGTTTAAAAATTGAATTAAACTGGTTAAAAAATATTTTATAGCTGAAAGTTCTGACCATACTTTTCTCTCAAGTGTTATTTACAGATGTGAAAAAGGAAGTCTTTTGCGAGATATGCAAAAGCTACATTGTGACTATTTTATTATATAAGGAAACTAATTGAGAGTGTCATATATCTCAAAAGAAAAAGAAATCAGCATATAGAAGTATAGAAAGTACAAACATTCATGGTACTTAAATATTATCAACTGCTAATATATTTTTACCTCTTGGGTGTTTAGAAGCTTTTGGTTCCATTTCATTTTGTCTGACTGCTTCACATTCATCTGGATTTTCATCATCATTTTCAACCTCATCATCTTCAACTTCCTCATCCTCACCCAAGTTTATGTCTACAATGCACAGCAATACACTGCCATATAATTTGCACATATTATTTCATGTTTATACCACCCATGTAAAATAATTACCTTCATTGACATGTGCCTTCACAACTAAATTTACAAACATTTCTTATTGTACTCCTTATTATAGTCTATGTTTCAAATTACTTCCCCTTTACACAAATAAAAAAAATACCTTCACAGGCAATTTCATCCAGAGACTTCCCACTATACTTTGAAATGTCACCATTGTCAAATGCAGTTAAAATTGTTCCCATTCTTGCTATCTGCAGAGTGTCATTTGGAAGTCGGTAAAATGAATTATGAATCCTTATGTCATGCCCAAGAAAGCCTGCCATGATTTCCAGATCATTTTTTTCCAAATTGAGGATTTGGGAAACTGTGGCTACGTGCTTCCTTAGTTTAGTACTCGTTATATTTGCAGCTTTTGTAACGCCACATTCTACTGCAAATTTTCTAAGGCAATCCGAACTTCGAATAGGATTCAGCGAATCAAAGCTAGATCTTGCAAAGATATATGGATTTTTGGGATTCACTCCAGCCAGTTCTCTTGTTTCAATAAGCAAATTAATGCTTTTTTCAAGTGCTGGAGTTAGCAGGATAGGAACGGTGCGGCCTCGTTTCCCCCGTATTTCAACTCGGGAGAAAGTTTTACACAAAAGTTTTTCCACTGGTTTTAGAGAATCTTCAATTTCTTTAAGCGAGTCATTTTTAGATCTCTTTTCACAAAAAGCTTGAACGGTTATTCTTTCTGCTTCACCTCCTCTCCTTCTATTAAACATTACAAGTCTTGCTAATGTCGTTTGATTCAATTCATCCCAGATGGATTTTTTTACTGATTTCTGTAACAAAACAACTAGTTTTTCATTTTTTTCCTTTAACAGGCTTTGAAGTTTTTTTATGTCTTCTGTTAAAGGAAGTCCTTGACCTTTGTTCATTTTGTTTGCCGTTAAAGTTTGTAAAGCACTGCTCGAAATGGAATCGCTCCATTCATTTTCACAAAGAGTATAAAATGCATCTGCATTTTTACTCATATCTCCACTTCCTTCAATCAGAGCCATAGATGTTTTTATTTTTGCACATTTCTTCAAAGAATGACCCAACTTTAGAGCCAATGATGGGTTTGCATATGAATTTGTATTGTCATTGAATCCACACAGTGTTCTTGTGCATTTCACTACAGTTGGGAATTTCTGAGGTAGAATAGCATCTTCAAGTGAATTAATGTCTTTATCAAGTTCTCTCAGTGAAATGATAAGTCTTCCTAATTCTCTCATTTTTTGGCTAACATGTGTGTATAAGTGAGTCAAGTGTCCATGTTTTTGATATAATTTTTCTCCAAATTTCACAATTATTGTATCATTTCTAGCTGCAATGCTAATTTCGTCTGCAGACATTCTTTTCAAAACATTTTCTCTCAGCCCATTACTAACCTCTGTTTTCGTCGGAAGAAGAAGTGAGGCTTGAGATGAAACCTTTCTATATTTCGGTTTTCTTTCTTCAGGGGCAAAAGGACAATTTTTAATGTGCCTCCACAGACAAGATTTCAGGAAAAAACCCAAGCAATACTGACAAGGCAAGAACTTCTCAGCAGATGCCTCGTTCCAATTTCTCGTATATGTTATAAGAGTTCCATGTCCTGATTTTAAAACACTGCAATTGTGCTGATAATCTCCAGAGTTCCTTAGTTTCAGAAGAGCATGTTTTCGGTCCTTTGATTTTAATGGATATGACTCAATATGTTGTACTTCTTTTTCTTTTGCATGCACTCCTAAATAATGTTTTGTAATATTAGTATATTCTTTCTGGCAATAAAAACAATAGTGTACTTTGTCCCAGACACGGATACCCTCTTTATTACTTGAGTGCTGAACATCTACTTCTTCATCAACACTGCTTGAAATAATTTCAGTTTTTGAGTCCATAACTTTTCGCTTTTGTTGTTTAGTTGCTGAATTTGAGTCAGATGTTGAACTAACTTTGTCATCCTGGTTTATGATTTGAAAAGATGCTGCATAAGGGATAATATCAGATTCTGAATCTGAAACACAATCATATTCTTCCTCCTGTCTTTCCTCACTACACTCTTCAGATGTCATACTGCCTGCATCACTGTCCATCTCATAATCGGGATCTTCAGGGTCTGACCATTCCATTGATTCCTCTGAATCTTCTGAACCCTCTGAATCTTCTGAATAATTCTCAAGTCCTAAAAATAATGAAGAGGATGTAGTAAGCAATTGGTGGCTATTAATTATTAAATACCAAATATAAAACAAACATAAACTTGTGAAATATATAATATATATATGCATAACAAACATGTTAATATATTTTGATCACATATTAATAGCTTTAGAACCTTAAATATCAATTATAACATACCGCATAATCTCACTATGTACACAAGGTCATGGTACATTCCATAAGCTTGTTAAAGCTGAACACAATTGGTATCTGCCATATTAAATTGCAATTTCTTTATCTGGGGGCCCCTATATATAGTAAGTCACTTAGTCACTTTTCAGTGTTACCAGTCTGTCTACACAACATCATACACTATACAACTCTTGGTAGTGACAAAAAATAACTTAAAATTCAATGCAGGAAAGTAAGCTACCAACTGAAAGAAACTTACAATAATCTCACAGGTCTATGCAGTAAACCTGAAACTTATGATTGCAAACTTCAAGGGTACCAGAATTTCCCAGTGCAAATATCGTAGATAGTACATGTATTATCAAAAATATCGTACATGCCTATTTAAGAGTTCAGCTTTAAGTTAACATGACCTCTTAATACTGATCAGACTGTTCAAGTGATTCATGCTCCAATTCTCTGTAGTTGTCAAGTCAAATGCTGTATACTGTTCAGATTTCATATATGGTTATTCAGATTTAACTAAAGGATTTATTCAGATTTAACTAAAGGATATAAATCAATAGAGTGAGCATGAATCTGGGGATATTTAAATACATGATAGTCGGACATTATCATATATATCTTGGTGACTTAAAATTGAGATATTTTACAAACAAGTTTTAGATTTGGACATCATTATGCACTGAAAGACATTACCATCTTTATACACATGTACCTCACTACGCACAGTCAGTGCTTAATTCCTATACAATGTACCTCACTATACACTGACAGCGTTTCCTAAATAAACACTCATTTAGAACCTCAGTTTATGGAATACACATTAAGTACTAACTACTTTTAGAAAAGCCATATTGTACAAAATCCAATTTTAATACTTTTTTCATGATTTCATAATCATATATTGAAAAGTATGAAAATAGCAATGCACTCACTTTTTTCATAATTAAACAGAAATTTTCTGCCACCAATGATCAGCATATCTCCATCATTCAATTCATGCCCAATTTCAATTGGTTTTCCATTGAGAACAACAGGAAAGCTTTTACTATAATTTGTTAAGTAAGCCTGAAAAATTGCAAAAGTGGATACTTAAAAAAAGAAGAAGAATAGATCAGATAAAGAATTTGAGGCACACTCAGGATGAGGAATTTGTAGATCACATTACTTCTTTAAGAAGTGAAATTATAGGAAAAATCAACTTAAGGCAAAACTTACTGCTCAAAATATTATAAAAAAAAAAAAAACCATGTATGTCAAATCAGATAACTTAGAAATATACATGCAATGATAAACTAACATGTAGATAGTATATATTACCTTTGATCTTCCAACTGCAACAACTGCATGAATCTTGTCAACATTTTTGAGGGACACTTCAATATTGCATTCTCTTCCACTGCAAACCAATAAAGATTATTAAAACTAAAATTAAGTTGAACGAACTTTAATTATTATCTTGAACATGGTATCTCATTTACCATGGATTATCCAAATGAAGTTTAAAGTCCCAATCACTTTTTAGATTTTTTTTCAATATATAACACTTCATTGGTCCAGTTAGGTTTGAGATAACAAGATTGGACTGTATTGAAAAATATTAAAATAAAGAGACACTACAGGTCAATGTACCATATTTTTGTCAATCAGTTTTGAATGTACAGATTGATAAGCATATAGAAAATTTTAATGTAATGAAGGTTAGAACCATCAAATGTTAATGATAAGCCCATAATTACGTGTCAAGTGTCCGGAATTATGTTTGTTTACATTATGAGTAGCCAATCAAATCAAGGTAAACGACAAGGTTTTTAAATAGATGACTTAAGCCTGTGTTTAATGGGTAAGTTTTCATGTCAAGTAATTCAGAACCCCTGGTATAAGTCATCCTGAAATATTTACATAGAATGCGTTGATGTATGTTGCAATATTTACATGCCAGACTTCTTTATTATTGAATTAAACAATTAAATGGGAATCTTTAACTTTGAAAATATGGTAATTCCGCAAAGTTTATAATTTCAATATTGCAACAAAATTAGCAAATGTTTTGAGGAAATTATTTTAAAATCACTTTTGGCAACTTGACCTGTAGTGCCACTTTAAACTGTTTTAAGTCTATGCACTAAAATGTAAAGTACATATTACTCAAATCACTGACAGCATACAAATAAATGTAAGTATAGCATTATAGTACTTAATCCAACACATTTTCTTTCCATTTATTGTTGGCTTGGAAAAATTCTACTGTAACCAATGTTTGCCATTTTAAAAATGTTTTTAATTTCTGAACAGTCAAATCAACATATTTTATACCTTCCAATGACACATTCTTCATCATTCTCCAAAGGATAAGTTGCTCCTAAATTGTTATCCTTCTTAATCACAGTAATTTTTCCAATATCTATCAACCAAAGATAAAAAAAAATCAAAATAGATCTCCATGTATATTCACAAATATTGTAGCATTCAGCGATCACTGTAAAAAAAAAAAAAAACTGGACTTGCCATGGATTGAGGATTGAATAAAAAAAAAAGATTAAATAATAGACCTAAGAGAAAGATTATTAGTTTTATTATCAGTTTTTACTATGTGCACACACACACACATGTACCTCACAATGCATTGTTAGCTTTTACTATGTAAAATGTACATGTACCTCACTGTGCATTATTAGCTTTTGATGTGCAAACTTGATTTAGCCAAAGTGAGTGTACACCAGTGTACACCGGTGTAAAAAGTTGTAATTATATAATCAAGTGGATTTTGTGGTGTAGTGTAGATTAAATATGGCCGACACAAATGCAGTTTTCGGGAAGGATTTGCTTTTTTGGGCAATAATCCTCTGTATATTTTTTGGTTATCAAATACATGCATTTAATTAAAGCATTTAAATAAAGAATATAGAAATCTGACCAAATGCTGACTGCAAGTTTGTAGGTATAAAATTATGCGGTATGCTCGATTCTTTTTTTATGCCTTTACTTTATAGAAATCTCATTCTTGTGGTTCTGATACAGATTTTGTTTTAAAAATGAGAAAAAAGTAAAATGAACAAGAAATTACTTGTCAAGAACTATCTTTAAAAACATAATTTAATCAAACATCATTGCTCTGATACAGAAATCAACTTTAAATAATAAAATGCATTTTTATATTCATTATATTACATAAATTTCATCTGTCAAATTTCCAATCACATCATCTTTCTGCCATATTGGAAACAGTGTTACACCTTTCGATACATGCCCTAAATTTGGTGTAAGAAAGTGTACACTGGGTGTACACCGAATGTCTACACCCATGCACTTGATTAAGAAAGGTGTACACAGTGTAAGCAGTGTAAGTAAATCAAGTTTGCCCGATATGTACACCAAGTAAAAATACTTACTTCTATATACACCTCTTTCTACCTTCCAATTGTATTCTGCTATGTTGGAACAATTTCTACTGTGTTCTGAATAACTGGAGAGATTCTAGTAAGAAAATAAATTTAATTACAACAAGATGTAATTATAATCAGAGCGATTATAAAGTCTCCCAAACAAAGCAAGGCAGAGCGATTATAAAGTCTCCAAACAAAGCAAGGCAATCAGAAGAATAAGACTAAATTCAATATGTCTAGATATTTAGGCACTTCCTGTGTCAGGTGAGACGGAACCACCTCGCATGGTCTTGATCTATATATCATTTGATGCCCCTATACACAAGGAACAAGAATACATATGGTTTGTGGGCATGGATCTCAATGGTTTTAGAGATATTAGGGCACTACTTCCTGTTTCATGTAGGACGGAACCACCCCAGACGGTCATGACCTATATACCATTTGATGCTCCATTGCAAAGGAAACAAGAATACATAAGGTTTAGGGGAAGGGATGTCAACAGTATAAAAGTATTTTACCATTCCTGGGGGGGATGGGGGATGGGGGGGGGGGAGATAACCCTAGGGGCCAGACCTAATGTACCCCACATATTGTCTATAACACTCAAGATAAGCATCTGAAGACCCCATGTCAATATCTTTATTGGTTTTCAAGTTATAGTAATTTACAATATAGTGTATAAATTTTCCCATAGGATTCAATGTTAGACCCCACCCCCTTTGACCCCCCTAGAGGTTGGTTGACCAACCCAGAAGAAGAAGAAGAAGAAGAACACTACAAAAACAATAAGTCTCCAAACTTTATTTGGGAGACTTAATAAAAGTTTCCATTCTATCATCATTAAAGCATATTTGACACATAAACACACAATACAAAGATTTAAAACACAACAAATGGATGTTGTTCATTGTGCTGACCTTAGATCCGTTGTCTGACACAACTTCCTCAACACTGTCAACAATTTCTGGGGACACTTCTTCTACCCTACTAAACCAAAAATCAAATATACAATGTTTTATACTAACACAGTTACAAGTATTAAAGTAATTCTTTCTTTCAAGTTTTTTTTCTTGCTGAAAATTAATTAGAAATGTCTTCTTAGGATATTACATTAAAATTCTGTTTGTAATTTGAAAGGAGTTGATCCAATCTTTGGCAATCAAACATTGTTTAAAACAAAGAATTTACCTTTGAGTAGCATAATTTTCTTCAGACACACAGTCAGCATCTATCAACTTTAAAGCATCTTTAACAACACTAACTTTTGCAGGTGATGTATCCAGACCTATCAATCAAAATAGAAAGAAATGCAGTAAAAAACTATATTCTTAATCTGCATTTATTTATTTATCAGTCTCCATAAGATTGCATGCACATACATTTACCTGACTATGTATTCTCAAGATTTACCCAAGTACAAACAAATGTGTACCTCACAATTTGATATCAGATTAAACTATGTACAAATAGCTACATGTACCTCATTATGACTATGATCAGATTACACCATGTAACTATAAATATATCCTACTATGTCTTATAGGACTGTACCATGTACAAGTGCACATGTACCTCATTATACATTATCAGCTTTTACTATGTATACACACATGTTCCTCACTATGTATAATCAGTTTTTACTATGTATACACACATGTATCTCAGTATGTATTATCAGTTTTTACTATGTATACACACATGTACCTCACTATGTATTATCAGTTTTACTATGTATACACACATGTACCTCAATATGTATTATCAGTTTTACTATGTAAACACACATGTACCTCACTATGTATTATCATCTTGTACTATGTACACACATATATACATGTACCTCACTATGTATTATCATCTTGTACTATGTACACACATATATACATGTACCTCACAATCCATTATCAATACAAATGTTTCTCACTATGCATCATTTGCTTTTACTATGTACACACACATGTATTCACTATGCATTATCAGTTTACAATATGTACACTAAGTAAAAATACTTACTTCCATGTTCACCTCCCTCTGCCTTCTCCTTGTATTTTGCTGTGTTTGAACAATTTCTACTGTGCTCTGAATAACCGGAGAGATTCTAACAAGAAAATTAATTTAATGTAATTTAATTTTCCATTTTATTATCTGTAAAGCATTTGAAAAACGAACTCACATCACAAAGATTTAAAACACTACAAATTAATGTCGTCTATTGTGCTGACCTTAGATCCGTTGTCTGACACAACTTCCTCAACACTGTCAACAATTTCTGGGAACGCCTCTTCTACCCTACTAAACCAAAAATCAAATATACAATGTTTTATACTACACAGTTACAAGTATTAAAATCATTTTTTTTTCAATTTTTTTTTTCATTAACAATCAACTAAAAATGTCCAAATCAAAATTCTGTTTGTAATTTGAGAAGATTCCATTCTTTACGGCAATCAAACATTGTTTACATTGTATACATTGTATTGTTTATCGGTCAACAGCTGTACAGCTCATAGACATATACAATTAACATATATGCGTTAATATACATATAAACGGGTCACTTGAAAAAGGCAAGTTTATACATGAAGTTTTCTAATAACAAAAGCATTCTTAATATATTTACCTAAATTGCACATTGTTTAAAACAAAGAATTTACCTTTTAGTAGCATAATTTTCTTCAGACACACATCCAGCATCTATCGACTTAAAAGCATCTTCAACAACACTAACTTTTGCAGGTGATGTATCCAGACCTATCAATCAAAATAGAAAACAAAGTAGTAAACAAAACTGTACTTTCTAAATCTGCATTATCAGTCTCCAAAGGAATGCACATACTATTACTGTTTTGTATTGACTTGGCTTGTTTAAGGTCCTGCAAATACTTCTCTTTTAAGTGTCTTGGACTTCTTAGTTTTTCTGAAATGATTTTAGAGCTACTGTAATGATTTTTTTTTTTTTTTTTTTGCATGTGCATAAGGTTATATATAAAGAGGAAAAGTAAAGTTTTAGTTTGAGTTTTGTACATGTACATAGTGACCAAAGATTAATAAAATTAAGGTTGAAGAAACAAAAGTGAACAATGTGTATTCATTTCATGCATTAAAAATTTCTTTTAATCTTTAAAAAAATCAGTTCTAAACAATTAACACTGTATTTCTTTAAACTCGATCAGTAATATCATTAATCTACATGTATCATTCTTTAGGAAGATCAATTTCACAGTTCTTTACCACATTCTTATAAGAACAGCGTAGGACATGATGGTTTTAATTATTTTAATGAAAGTTTCACTTACATATTAATTTATGTTTATCATTATTACTGTATGTAATACTGTATATATTAGCTGAAGTTTGATGGTTTCCAAAAAGAAAAATTGCTTTACAGTTTTAGAACTTGAATATTTAAGGTATGAGCTGATTGAGACAATAATTAAGTTACACTTTAGTTGAATTTTTCTTGATCATTGTCCTACCTTGCCTTCTTTTCAAAGCATGCATTAGTAGAAAATAAAAAAAAAACCAGTGTATGAGGTTAATACCAACATTTAAATAACCTATCTCTTAATACATGTTAAAGTTTACTCAAGAATGGTATATACTGTAAAGCATTATCAGCAATATGGGATAAATATCCACGAGCAACCTCTGCTTAAAAATTTTACTGGTCATGAGCTAGTTATTCATTATTATAGATAAACAGTTTATCTAGCTGACCTGTTAACCCTCCTGCATTTCGCAGAACACTTCCCATAAATTGTTAAAATTGAACAAATATTCTGCATAGAGCCAATATCCCATTCGAGACATAAAAATCTCCTGCATGCAGCGAGTGACTTTAACAGAGCTAAAGTTGATCATGTTAAGCAATATTGTTGACACACCATTCCTATGCGGGTTAGGCTAATAGCAGGAAATATGAGGTTACACTAATATCATTAAAAACATCCTGGTACACTGGCAGAAAATCAGAGGGCAAATTATCATTTTATAAAATTAGACAGTAAATTTTTTAGAAAATAATATATTGATAAAACTTAGATATGATGTGACTAATTTTATATTTTTACAAAATTAATGTTGATTTTTTTTTATATACAAATCAAATAAATAAATTTAATTAATAATAATTAGGTTTCTTAGCAATAATCCAGGAATAAAAAGGTAATAATTGGTTTACAGTATGTACCACTCTTGATATAAAGAAATGAAATTTATCCCATAGCCTACATATTTTTTTTTCTTTTTCCAATTACAAATTAAATTAACTTCAATGTTTCAGTTCAGCTGAAACATTGAAGTTAATTTAATTTGTAATTGGAAAATGAAAATGAATATTGTTGAATTTATGTCCTGTTGTCTCGATGAACTGTCATAATTGCCAGGCTATTGAGAAAACTGAAAATTAAGTATAACTGTAAAAACTCTTCTAAAACTCCCTTCAAGGCAATTAAAGAAGAGTTTTGTTGGATTATATTGGTAATTACAGTATTTATCACTATTAAGGACTGGTATGGGACACCAGGTAATGTTTATGTGTATAAAAGTACATTATAATTTAATTACATTCCTTGGTTTAAAATTTTCAAAATTTACATTTTTTGACCAAAAAAATACACTTAAAATTTCATTTTAAAATTAAATTAAAAATCCAAGCGGGGATTCGAACTCATGACTTCCAGTTCCGCAGCTTACCCGCTAACCGATCGCATTATGCCGTTAGGTATATGTAATTGGAAAGAAAAAATATATAATTAAGTTACAGATAATTTTATTGTTTATTTTGTTAGGAAAAACGTCACAAATACTTTGGAAGTGTCCCATACTCCCTTAGATAGGCATTTAAGAAAATCCATCTCTTGGACTTGTTTCAAATTAAAATGTTTTGAACAAAAAAAACCCTTAATATAATCCAAAGATATTTACTCAAACTTGAAGCGATTAAATTTGAATTGCTTTGAAACTCTCGAAGATTCAGCTTGCCATTACAAGTAATCCTACAGACATGGAAAACAAAATATATATAAATTAATTCCGCCTTGATCCATTAATTGTGCCATGTTTTTGTTAACATATTTTGATATACCATTAATTAAAACCTTTTAAGCAGAATTTATTTATTTATTAGTTTGTTTCAACATAAATGTACATTTCTTGCATTTTTCACCATTGCTTTTATGTTAAAATCTGGTTATTCATACAAATAAACAAAAACACGGCACGATCCTCGTTTACATTACAAAGACTTCATAGCTGTGTATCTTGCATATAACTTAACGACCGACTCTTGAAATTAGGTTGAGCCATTACAATACCCTGTTCATGCATTCAAAAATTTTGATGAAAATTGTGACAATGCTCCTTTAATATGCAGACAATTTTTGACAGTATAAATTTACTTGGTGCATTGGATTATGAATTTCTAAGCATATAACTGTCTGAAATAATTTTTTTTTTTAGAAATATCAAATAACAAAAACCTTCCAATTTTAACATATATTTTTAATAAAACAAAAACCCCCCAGATATATTGCTTTAGAAAAAGAAAATCTTACATTTCATCTTCTTCCCAGAAGGAAATTTTATATACATCTTCCCCCAAAACCTCTTCTACAAAACCAGGCCACCAGATTCCATGTTTCCATATGCAAAAAACAATCTGACCTGGAAATAAACCCAATTATCAAGAAACGTCAAAGACGGTAGAGATACAAAATAGGTGGTAAGAATAACAGTGACACATAAAAACGACTGTTTCAAAACCATGCACCGATTTTAACATAAATTGAGAGACTAAAAACTCTAATTATTATAATTAGTAATCAGATGGGAGCCTTAATTATTCATTGCATCTTGATAAAGGCCCATGGTGGCACCAAAACAGTATATAGGGATCAATTTTACAGTACTTTAAAAGAAAATCTATTTTCCAGACTTAAAAAAATTATTAAGATTAATTCAGCCATGTTTATAGTAATCTACACTTTACTTACCTTTAACATAAGTAACCAACTTATGTAACTCAGTCTTTCTGCTCTCTACAAACATTTATAAATACATTATAATAAATTTTTATAACTCATTTATTTTTTGCCATATTTATGTATCAAAATTATTAAATGTGATATTTCCTATGTACTATGTATGTCTTCATTTTATAAACAACTAAAATGCATGAACAGCTGAAACAGGCGCGGATCCAAATTTTTTTCCTGCCAGGGGCAGGGGGGAGGGAGGAGGGTGTCTTTAACAAAAATCGAACCTGTGACATAATGTACGCCCCTTTCAAGATCCACGCATTTGAAATCTTACAAACACAATTTTAATAAGCTTACCAATCAATTACATTGGCTACTACAACATGCTATGCATACCTTTTCTTTTTCTTCTTGTTTCCATTATCAAACTCAATTTCTAAAAAGATAAAATTTAAAAATAATTACCATTTAAATCACTCCTAGTAATAACAACTACATAATAACATGTGTTAATTGTAAGTTCAAATATGCCCAGCAAGCAGCCAAAATTTTAAACCCATACAGTTTGTTTGCACAAAAAATATTTTTTTCTTTCCATCATTAACCTAGCTGCACATCTAAATTTTGTCTTTTAAGATGACTTTTTTCCCATACATTCTAACATGTCTATAATGAGAGGTAAAAAAAAATATATTTGTTCTATAGAGAAATCAAGTTAAATTATGCTTCATATTACTGATATAATATGATTTCAGAAATCTTGAAACACCCACACTCAGCACAGCGAGACTGAGCACTTGCCAAAATTTCCGTACATGCAAAACAAATTTTGGCAAGCGCTCTCTAGCGATCAGTCTGCTGAACACACCTTTCAAGTTATACCTTTCCATTAGGCATAGTACAGCTTCATAACATATTTACAAACACTGCATTCAAATTTCTTCTCCGGATAAATTCAATGACATGCAAAGCATCTTCCAATGTGAACAAATGAATTCTAAAAACTCCATAATATCCAGGATCATCACACTCTGGCATAAAATCAATTCTCTTTTGACAACAAAAGGAAATAAGTTCACCATATATACAATATAGTTTGGTTAACACAAAGCCAACAGACTTGGAAATGGGAAAGGCTGTTAAAGACATCATTATAATCCTTGGCACAAAATAAATTAAAAAAAAAATTCAAACACATGAAGAAGCACATGGTTGATTCCTGTTGAAACATGTAATAATTTCTAGACAGTTAATTGACTGCATATATGTAGTACCTTAATTACATTACACTGTATATGCTATGATTACCTATAAAACTAAATATCCCATCTTCTTAATAGAAGGAAAACTCAAAAGACTTCGAGCAGGCTCATGCCATCCATTAAAGTTATCCTCCATTACAAAAAATCTCATTGGATAAAAAAAAATCACATGAGTCGACATCGGATGAAAAAGCCCCTTCTACCACAAAATCATATCAAGATGAAAAAATATATATATTTATATATTATATATATATATATATACACACAAACACGTAATCCAGACATAATAGGTGGTGAGTTATTTCTACCTCTGACCTTTTCAGTCCCTGTCATTTGGACTTTTGTGATTTTCTAAAATCAATTAATGACAGGCACGGATCCAGAATTTTTTTCCGGGATAGAATTTTTTTTTTTTTAAAAATCGAACCTGTGATATAATGTAAAGTATTTTTTTTTTATTTTTGCAAATTTCAGAGGGGGTCCGGACCCCCACCCTTCTCTAGATCCGCGCATGGATGATGAGCCGAAGACAAAATTTTACCATTACATGTAACAGTATGCAATTAATACAACAAAATATCATTTAATCTATTGAATTTCTATGGGATTTTTTTACCTGACCTACGATTTTTGTCTAACTTTAAAGAAATTTGGAATAAAATGCAAATGAGTAAATATTTAATCCAATTAAATTAAGATTAACCTACAGATATAATTTATTTAGATGTATATAGATTTATATAAATAAATACCATACAAATGATGAATGGAAACCTTAGAAACATCGATCTTTAACACTGAGGAATATAATAATCTTTATACTTGTACTTAAAAAAATTACAAATACTGGTTTTAAAACAACTTTTCTTCTTTCAATAAAATCCATGACTTGTATGATATCCTCTAATGAGAACAAATAAATTCGAAAAATCACAGGCTGCCTCATAATACACTGGCAAGTAATCAAGTTTTTGTTGATAGCTAAAAGCATTGACTTCTGATCATCATATGTATAAAAGTCTTTAGTTAAAACAAAACCGAAAGAACATTTTAAACTCATCATGATCCCTGGCAGTAGATATTAAAATTGTTTTTTTCAAACACAGAAACACATGCCTCGTGGCTGCTAGCAAGCATCCTACTGTGATATATACATGTAATATCACAGAAATTAAGTGTAGATAACTTGGTTAGCATTTCTCTAAAAAAAAAACCACATTCAATTCTGTCAAATCATAAATGCATATTATACATAAAAATAGTGTTTTTGATAGGATTTTTATGAAACATTGGAGGGCGCATATCATATCCTTATGTATACCATACATCAGCAATAACATTTCTAAAATGAAGATATTTTAACCCACCTTTCAGATTCCTACAGCTTCAATCAAAATTTACAAATACTGCAGTAAAATTTCTCCTCTTCATAAAATCAATAATTTTCATAGCATCCTCTAATGAAAACAAATATATTCTGAAAACTTCATCATAAGCATCAAAGACTGACATATAATCAATCCTTTTGTGCTGGCTAAATAAATTCACTTCATCGTATATGCAATATTTTCTGGTCAAAATATAGCCAACAGACTTAGCAAACTTTGTAGAAGCCATCATCTATACATATATGACCTTTTCAGTGGATAATTTTGATCAAATAAATCTTCAATGCAAAGCACATGGTTAATGGCTGCCTTGCCTGCAAACTTCCTGTTTTAAAATTAAATAAAGTTCAGGGGTATATAAATAGTTTAACACATACCATTAACAATCAGATTGTTCCCTATTGCAAATCACGATTCCAAGATAAAAACAAAGCAGTCCACCTTCTAGATACTGTAAATAATAGGAGAAAAACACCTATTAAAGCTCCAAATGAGAGACAAAGAACAGAAAATATGAGTATCAGAAACACTACAGTATCCTCCATTATGAAAATCCCATTGGATAAAAATAAATCACATGACTCAAAACCTCACAATTTATAACTGATACCATCAACTTTGGTTCACTTCAAACTGGTCTCCAAAAATATATACACCCAACAAACGATAATGAATTCTATATAGTATCTTTAACATATTCAATCATTTTAATGATATCCATCTATCCAAAATCAGACATATTCTTAAAAAAACGCAATCAATATTACCTATAACTAACTACCTAAAATCTAGAAAACGTAATTTGACCTAATTTTGACGGTAAAATAGATATGCCTGTTGCTTGCCAAGCATTTTCATTTCAATAATATAAGTATTTATGGCCTACATGTTATACATTGAATATCTTTCTGTTTGAAAAAAAAAGTTTAAGTTAAGTATTCTACAGATGCTTACCTGCTAAATGTGATTTATGCCACCATGTAATCAAATCAAAATGGCCGAGACTCTCGAGTAAAGCGAGATAGTTTCCGAGTAATGTTGAACAACCAATCAAAATTTCAGCCAATCAGAGGCTTCGATTGAGAAAGTGTGTGCTTGAGTAAAAAATGACAAATTATGACTCGAAATTTGTAGAACACACACTTGCCAACCATCTGACGTCTTTCAGAGGTATATGCTAAATTTAAACCACGCAATCTTCACAAGCTGAGCACGTAAAAAATGAGGTATACATTCCGAGGTTACGGAAAAAGTACCTCGCTAATCAACACATACCTCAGTCTGTTGGTGTGTAAACAGACTTAATACCTCAGAAGTGTATATAGACGAACACACACACACACACACACACACACACACACACACACACATATATATATATATATATATAGGAAACATGTTTTAAAATCTTCTTCTCGAGAACTACAATGTTACAGTTTGTGAGATTACTATGCAAGGGTCCTCAAATAGTGAAGATTCTAAATTGGAAAAGCCGTGACCCCAGGACCAAAACTGGGGCCCCAGAAGAGGTTCAAAGTTTAACATAGAAGTATATAGGAAAAGTGATTAAAAATCTTCTTCTCAAAAACTACAATGTTACAGTTTGTGAGATTACTATGCAAGGATCCTCAAATTGTGAAGATTCTAAATTGTGGAAACCGTGACCCCCCAGACTAATACTGGGGCCCCAGAAGGGATTCAAAGTTAATATAGAAATATATAGGGAAAATTTTTCTTCTTAAGAGCTACAGTGCAACAGTTTGTGGGATTTCTATGCAAGCATCCGGGGCTATTGTAGATTCTAAATTGGTAAAATCGTTACCCCCGGACTAATACTGGGGCCCCAAGAGGGGTCCAAAGTTTAACATTGAAGTAAATAGGGAAAATGTTTAAAAGTCTTCTTCTCGAGAACTACAATGCTACAATATGCGAGATTATCATGCATGCAACATATGATAATTTAGATTCAATTTTTTTTTTAAAAAATAGGGACCCCTGGACTAGTACTGGGGACCCATGACGGGTTCAAAGTTTAACGTAGAAGTATATATGGAAAATGTTTAAAAATCTTCCTCTCAAGAACTACAATGCTTCACTTTGTCAGATTACTACGTAGGCATCCAAAAATAGTGTAGATTCTAAATTATAAAAGCTGTGATCCTCGATCTAATACTGGGGTCCCAGAAGGGGTTCAAAGTTTAACATAGAAATAATGAAGGATATGTTTAAAAATTTCTTCTCAAAAACTACAATCCTCAATTTGTGAGATTACTATGCAAACATCCTAAAATAATGTAGATTCTAAATTAATACAGCTGTGACCACTGGACTGATACTGGGCCCCGAGAGGGGTTCAAAGTTTATAATAGAAATAGCATATTATGCTACGAAATAGAGTGTTACAAGGAACTGTTGTTCAGGTGAGCGATGTGGCCCATAGGCCTCTTGTTATATGGAAAAACAAGGAAATATTTTTAAATGTGCTTGTACATCCTCCTTATCTCTATCTATATATAGAATGTGTTTTTCATACTTCCATCGTTGTCTACATTCTATGTACCATCTAGAAACATGTGTCAAACGAGGAAGGAAATACGAACATGTCTCATTTAATCCAAAAGCGGATATAGAAATTTTATCTTTTCCGAAATGAAAGCGTATTGTTTAATAATTCTATACATCTGATGTAATTTGTTAACTGTACTTATAAATTACATCAAAAGTAGAAGTAAGAACGAGTGTCTGTGATAATATATAATATAAAGCTATATACGTGTTTTAAAAATCTAAACAAATGTTTTCTATAGGAAAATGTCTCAAGTAAAATGTATATAAAAAATCTACTTTTCCTTTTTCTAATATCATACTATCGAACATCGACGATTATTGATGGAAATTAAAAACATAGTATTATCAAAATGAAGAGGGGGGGGGGGGGGGGGGGGGGGGTCGGTGTTCCTTTCTTACTGAAATATAAGCTGTGAGTAAATCTACAACAGATTCCGTCAGTCTATGCGAATTATTTAATATGTAATTAACTGAAAATCAATGCATACACAAATTTTCTTTTTTAACATAAAATTATTTCTCTCTGTATTGGTACAGGTTGCGAGCTGTCCAGGGGAAGTATACTGCTGATGTTTCTCACTATTCTTGGATGTACAGTGATGCGTAGATCTTGATTTTTATTCATTTGAAAAGATAAAACATGAACTGAGACCCAACGCACATCAAATACAAAATTTATATTCCATTTTGTATTTCGTAGACTTTAAATAACAGTTTGATCTTTGAAAAACATGTTATATTATAATATGCTGTGTAGTTCATGTATCTTGAGTTTTGATTTAAAATAATCTTATTTTAAAAAATGTTATCAGATCAAGTTTGGTTTTTTTTTTCAAATTATCAAAGTGAAATAAAAAAAATATTTTCAAAAGAATTCTACTTCTTGGTTTTTAGTCAAGACTCGCGAGTCAACTAAAGCTGTTCACGAATGGTAAAATTTTACTGTAGTAGTATCATTATAGCCTGAAAAACTACAAATCTTTAATCGACCTTTTTATCAACCCACGGCCAAAATTGCATACTGTTACAAAAGTAACCCCATAAATAAGTAGTAGTTGGTTTTTATAGTACCGAAGGTAATAGACATATAGGTTTATATCTCCGTACAAGAAGAGTGCAAATACTTGGGAATTACGACGAATTTAAATCTTGAAAATGCACTGGTTTTTCGGGTACATATATGGTTTTTAAAAAAGCCCACTATTCATCTTCATTCGACCTTTTAATCATGTCCTGTTTTGGACATACATGTATAAGAGACATGGTGACGCATAAACCCATGATTTAGCAAATATAGAATTTTTACACGATTTCCACATTTTTATTTATTATATGAAAAGGTGAACTTTTGAAAAATTACAGTTTTTAAAAGTAAATAAATCAAATTAAAAAATAGAATTAAGTATTATGCCAACACAAAATATTGAGTTTCCCTTCCGCTTCATAGCCACGCAAGCGCAGGGGAATGTAAATAATGCAGCGTGGCATATATCATGAGCTAGTGGACTCTCATTGAAACCTGATGTCTTCAAGAACTATAAATTATTTAGATGCACTCTCTATGAATGCATATTTCTTACCACAGACATCGAATAGCTTCACATTCGAATTCTTTTCTCAGAGTGTCAATCCCACTGTTACTATTTTTAGACAGCAATCGCAATCACATGGCACTAAAATCAATGTCCAAAACAACTCGGTTTGTTTACATTTGCATTTTCCGGATGAGTTTTATTGACTTTTAAACTGATAATTGATCATTTATGGTGCGTGAAACCTTCCGTATGATGAAATTTAGTATATTTCTTCTGATTTCTGTTGTCATAATCAAAAAGTAAAACATGTATTTTGAGTCACCGTGTCACTTTAAGTTGTAAGTTCGTTTGTCCGAATATAAAACAATAAACTGCTGAATGAATAAACAACAAGTAGTAGGTAGCAGCGTTTCTTTTATTACACATACAACATTATATTACACAACATTCATTCAACCTATTCACTTCAACTCCACATTGTTCGCTACACACTTCTCTAGCGAGTGAGCTTAGAGTGGCACGCTATCGCATGAACTAATTAAACAGGTTGACCTCGTGACTCAAAATCTATTCGAACACTTAATAGAAAACATGCATGCCGCACATATTTATAATTTTTAAATTGACTCTAGCTTTTTTCTAATATTACAACTGGCGAAAACTCACATATTCTTGATCTTTTTACACTGCTCTCCAGATTTTCCATTATAGGAATAATATAATGCAAACTGAATAATATATGCAAACTTCAATTCACACTGTATGGAAAGTGCTAATCGAAAAAGCAGTTGATTTGGATCACCGGCTATACTTTTGTAGGATATCTCGAATTTACTGTCTGCACATTTAGACAAATATGTAATATTAAACACTTTTAATTAACTTTGATTAAAATTGCATCAAACTACTTAGGCAGTTCTATTGTTATTTTTATAGTTTATTATATGTTTTCTTTTGTTTTCATTTTTAGCCATTTATGGCAGGCGTTTATCATCAATCTGATTGTTAATGTTTGACTATTTATCTATTTAAGTAAATTTTGAAAGTTGTAAATGAAAGATGTTTTTGCTATATATTCCACGATTATATACCAAGCATTTACAATTATGTTCGATCACTGGTTCTTTTCCATGCCTTGAAAATTACACCAAATATGTACCTTCCCCCGGTTTTGAAAGCTATTTTTTGTTTGCGTAGTGTTTTTTGAATGCGACTCTTTGTTGTCATGACAGCTATACTTTTTTCGGGTAGATCTCATGTATTGCTTATTATGCATTTGATACTCAGCAGAACAATTTATGTTAGAATATTAAAATTTACATTCCAAACGATACAACTTAATTCATATAAAGACGTCATTATGAAAATGGCCGTTTCAGAAACAGTATTCATGTCGGTTTCAGGAAAAGTATTCATATAAAGTCGTTACCATTCAGATTCAGAAACATGGTGATTTTATAGGCGTTTTTTGTTTTGTAATCGTTTTTCTTTACAGTTTTTCTTTCTTTTTTTGGCTAACCAAATCAAAGTACTGAAATACTGAAAGCCCGGCTCTTTTGACGTGTCTTTATGCATATTCATGTAGTGTATCAAAAACTGGCAAACTCTCTCTCTCTCTCTCTCTCTCTCTCTCTCTCTCTCTCTCTCTCTCTCTCTCTCTCTCTCTCGTGTGTTTGTTATAACATCGCACATGTATGCGCAAACCACACACTTTGGCAGATCGTGCAATGACCGCATGTATTTTTGAAATGGAGTGTTTTTGTAGTACGGCCGCTGGGGTCTTCAAAAAGATAGAGACGATATGCACTCTGTATGAATGACGCATATGTTTGATGTGCATGCGAAGTAAGGCAGCACTATCTGTGCAAAATAATACGGATACCTTCGAAATTCTTTCAAAGAATAAATCGTATTTTATGTTTTATTGAGTGTAGTTTCCTTTATTCTTTCCATACATTTTACTACAATGTCTAGTCCATGCATTAAGAAGTCCGTGCAAACTGATTGCCTCGATCATAATGCAACCGAGTAGATTTCTGTACCGGTATATATACCCCAGGGGCAGTTGAAGAGTGATCGAAACTAATATGGAGACCAAATGCTTTTATGAATTAAAATCAGCTTTAATAAGAAAACGGGGGGGGGGGGGGGGACACTCCTCGCTCCCTCACTACACTGTAACAGCCACAAGCGTGAACTTTGATTTTCGCTTGTGACGTTGCATTTTACAGCGTTCATCGTTTGTGACGTCATAATAAAACTCGACATTTTAACCTTTCAGTACCCTGTGTGTGTTACAGTGTTATAACTGCAGTAGCTTTCCACACACTTTACATGCAAAAAATATGTGGAATTTATGTAAATATCTATGAATATTTACAACTACCGAGTATGATTCCCTCTATTTCTTGTGGAAACTTATGGTTAATTCACTGTTCTATAGAACAGTTGTAGAAACTGAGAGGACTGAAATCTTCACGCCCCGTTTATCGATTGGTGGAAACCTACAGCGACCTAAGAAAAATCACGGACTGCACGAAATAATCATGATGATGTCAGACTCAAAACCCTATAGGAGACGATCTGGTTGTTTCTTTTAGCTAACGTACTAATGGACATTAGCAGTAATTTAGTAAATTTTACTTACTTTTTATAATGAATTCATTAATTTGTTAAAAAGAAAGATGTAAATATAAACAATAACATTCTTTCATTGATGATTCATGCGGGTTATGAAGGTAGCGATCATTGCAGAATGCAATTTTGCCATTTTCATATCCCGCATGAATCACCAAAGAAAGCATTTTATTGTTTAATTAAAACGTAACTTGTCTTTAATTAAAATTAGCTCCAATTGATAGTATTAACAGAGGTAAATGTGTTGCTGAAGTAGAATTGTTGCAAAAGGTACATTTGGAAATATTCCTTACACTCTTTAATATCTAAGTAAGTATAATACGACACTATCTTATATATACCCAAATCAATCATAACATTTCCATTGAACGCAAATCAATCATAACAAGAACGCAAATCAAGCATCACAAGAACACCAATAACGAGAGGCCATGAAATCAAATTCTACGATTACTTACACTGCTTTATCATTTTTTTACTAATAATGTATCGCTATTGATTATCAATAACTATATCATAAATACGTGAATGTTAAAATCATCAAAATATCATAAAAATGAATAGAACTTAATTTGATATTTTTTGGCAGATAGACGAAAAAAGTATAGCAGTCGCAAAAAAATGTTGCAAACAAATTATAGCATTGACGCAAACAAATAGTAGCTCCTTTTCTTATAATAACACTGTCCATTTAAGTTTTTCATGCTTTTCGAGTAAAGTGAGTAACACGATTTTCGCCAATAACTCATGTCTAATTTTCTGAAATATTTAGCCTACTTTATCCCCTTTGAAGTTCTGCATTTTTAAACACACACAAGAGTACCCAAATCAATATAGCAGGTGATCCAAATCAACCACATTTTCGATTAGCACTTTCCATACAGTGATTCACATACGTTCAAGGGTAAACATTTATAATTACGTGTTATAGTAAATGCAAAAATAAAAATTGTGAGACAAAATGATATAGGCCTATGAGTATTTTACCAAAAAGAGTATGTAAAGATACATATTTTTACATAATATTTATATAACTAAAAACGGACAGACCCTTTTGGTAACTATAATATTAAAATATAACACTTACAATGTAAAGACTATAATTTTAAATTAATCTAATTTAACCTTAAACGTTTAATAAACTTTTCTCAACTTCTTAAGACTTACTATAACATGTAATTGTCCTTAAATGCTAAAGTATACGTAGTCCATATTGCAAATTGCTACAGCTACCGATATTCTTTCCAGATGAAATTAAAATTCAACTTACCTTTTATTAAGAAAAAATATAATTTGATCCTTATAAAAATATTGCATTTTAGGAGAAAAATAACATGTTTAATGTTTGGTGAATACGGTACAAGAAAAAGAAATAACCATGCAGTTGGTAATCTACATTGTAAAGCAGTTTCATTTTGACCGAAGACTAATTTAGAAAGTGTCCAGCTGTTTACGTTATTTCTTCAAACAATATAAACCCCATTGGTATATGTTTTCTCAGTTAATCAATTTGTCGCTGTAGCCTTTGATACAACATAATGTAAACGAAGCTCACGAACAATAATAAAAGCAAAAACGCAGGAAATAAATGTTGCTACAGGAATCATTATTTTTCTGTAAAGAATTCGAAAAGATTCATTTTCATTTTGAAGTGTTGTGTTGTTCTTGTGTAATCCTGTGCTGAATTCCAGATACCCTAGAAAGAGACAAAAACAAAATTTCAGTATTCTATTCTAAAATTGCATAGTACATGATTATAAAAATATTATGTGATTGTGACAATATGTAAAGTTTATTGTCGATAAGGAGAAATTTAAATTTATGCGAGGTAAAACTCACTCGAAATAATGAAGTTTATTCAGAAATACAAATTACTTACAAGTACATGTATAAACTATGATACTTTAACAATGAAAAATAATGATTTCTTTGTTGTTTCATGGCAAGCATTGCAGAAAATTAATTATCAACCAACTTACCAAAATTTATTAAAGGGGCATGGTCACGATTTTGGTCAAATTCTATTTTTCTTTTTTTTATGATTTATAATGCTTTAGGAATGCATTCCTAATGATTAAATGAAATTTGACCGTCAGTCGTAGAGTTATAAGCAAGATTCAGGGCTCACAATTCTTGTTCATGTAAACAAGGCTCGTGCCCTGCTTTTGTTTACATAGGTTCTATATACCAGTAAAAAATATTTTTCAAGTTGATTTGTCTATCTTCTTATTCATTTTAAACATTAAAATAAACAGTTCTTAACGTTGGACACATTCATTTTAGGTCTAAAACTGGAATTTTCACTTCAACATTCAAAATGTAAACAAATGCTTCGTTTACATAGCAAAGAATTGTAAGCTCTATAACTCGATTATAACTCAACGAATGACACTCAAATTTTGGTTGCCTGTTAAAAATGCCTTACTGAAGCATAATACACATTAAAATCGGAAAAATAATTTTTGAACAAAATCGTGACCATACCTTTTTAATTAAGAAATAAGATATTATTTTTGGATGTATAGCGGGATATAAATACGAGTTGGTCACGTGATCAAATCCCATAAAGCACGAAGGGAATGATTTGATCACGCACCAACCGTATGTATATCCCGATATACATCCAAAAATGATACCTTACTTCTTATATTTACATTTGTTGCAAATTATGATGATAGCATTGCTCCATACTTCCTTTTTTTGTGATGACCTAGAAAGTCGCTTCGATAAACATGACGTAGCAAAAACAAGTTCAACAATGTTGCAAGTATTTGTCTAAAATTGGTAATCCTAATAAATAAATATGATATTACTTTTGACAAGACAACACTTTTTTATTATAATAAAGTGAAACAATTGTACAATTGAAAAAACGATTGAAGCTTGGCGGATTAGTGCAACTTCTGTCGAAGTCACAGAGCGGTTGGAAATTTGAAAACAAAGCGATTGAAAGCTGAGTTAGAGTCTACTGAGGCCTTTTCAGATGAAACTCTATCGCAGAATCAGATTCAAGAGCATGATGATTTTCCTCGGATATTTTAGAGACAAGCTATTCTAATTTCTTTTACGGAACAAAACGGACAGAGAAGCAGAAGAAGTTAATGGACTAAACATGAAAGGTCTGTGATATTGCGTTTGCGATTTTGACCCCGAGACTTAGTCAGAAATGAACTATAACTGATTTAACTACATGTACTTTGACAAATTGCGATTGTAATTTTCAAGAACGCTTTGTTACGATGTCGATCCATAAACATTATCTTACGTGAATCTTAAGCTACATGTATGATCATGTATCCCCGCAATTAATGTTATACATGTATATAGCAAAAAGAATGAATGAATAAAACTTCGTATAACAAAATACAATTTTTTTTTCTTTATGCCTAAATCATGTTATCATTACGATATTAGGTGTGTTTTAGCGCAAGTCTGTTAGAGAGTACGGAGAAGAAGTAGTGACCTACAAGTAGATTATTCATGCACTACTTTGACCTCTTGACCCAGACTGCTGTTATGCAGGAATAACAGCGGATTGCGAAAACAGTGTCATGTAAGGGAAAACATTTGCAAGTGTAAATATTGATAAATATCATGAATTTAATAGTAGTTGAATAGAAACTAAATACAACTATTAACATATAACTAGGCGGTGATTTCAATGCAGAATAGCTTTAATGGTGCCAATATATTTATATTATATTTATATCATAGAAAAATATTAGGAAGGGTTTTTTCCGTGGGGTTTTAGCATTGCTTTCTAATAGCATGATTAATTAAAAATCAAAATTTGAAATACAAGTATAATTACAAAATAATAAACAGGAAACGTGTTTTAATAATTATTCGTGTAGTAGAATCAAAAATAGTTTTTGTTAGATCTTGGAGATTCCAGTGATACTTCCAAATCGCACATGTTCTTGAAAAAACATTATATGTATTAATCAAACATATTAGAGAAATGAAGTGCCGGATAATATTACTTGAGATGTGGTTTTGTATTTTTTCCTTACCAAACAATTCATACGGTTCTGTTCACTTTAGACAGTATCAATGGGAATAATGTTATTAGGTTTCCTGCATATTTTATATACATGTAACATACGATGTTGAGATCACGCACATGTTCCTTATAAGAATGAAGTTTGATTTAAAGAACCAAGTTACCTTTTTGAACTGTTATATCAGAAGTTTTATGGTTTGTTGAAAAGAATAGTTCTGTGGTCGATTCTGAAAACTCTTTAAAAAAACAACAGCAGAATTTGAAATTCAAAGAAAATAGCAATCGCACGCTGTAATATATGAATAAAGCTCAATACAAATGTTACGCTATAGACATTAGGGTTGTAAATATCTTTTGGAGTCAATGAGACAATTTGGTTTTGTAAGAGGTATTCACTTTGAAAAAGAAGATCAGATAGATCACAATAAAATACAAACAAAATTATTCAAGGATAAGTTTTAAATTACCTGTTATGTTAAGCTCTATAGACTGAGAATTATAAATCGTTGCTCCACCATCTGCAATTACGCAGCTAAGAATGCATTGATACGATCCTATATATTTTGGATAGCTAAAAACGGAACCAGGAATTTTCAATTGTAGATATGATGACATGACATTGCTTATTGACGCATTGGCTGTTACTCCCGTTTTATTCTCTAACTCTTTATCATTCCAGGCCATTGTGTATTTCGTTACTGATACAACGTTATCTTCAGATCTCTTTAGCTGAATGCTTGTCACACCAATGAGATTGGAACCATTTACAACACAGTTGATATTTACATCTGGATGCCCATACTCTTTTGATGAGACCTCCACCTCTACTGATATGGAACCAAGTACTGAAAGTACAAAATATAAGGTTTTCAATTATGGACAGTTTTCTTATATTGTATTTGTTATTTTTGTTAAGAATTTTCATTAAGAGATCATGAAAAGTTAAAATGATCAATCATGAAAAAGTCAAAAAGCAAATAAATAAATAAACACGACAAAACTATGTGTCAGTCAATCAAGTCTGTCATTTATGTTTGGGAAGTTACAAAAGCAAAACTCCATAGGCTTGTATTGTTTTTATAAGTGTAATTATCGAAATATTTTTATAAGATAATACAAACCAGTCCTAGCGATCAACGTCCACATGGAAATAAAAACAATAGCCATTAACATCGACTGGTTATCGATCATAATATACAACTCCTGAAAAATAACTCAAAAAAATATCTTATCTTTAAAAAGCTTGGTTTTTTTTTTACCAAATATATGTTTCGTTCAGAATGAATAAATGTAAAATGAAATCAAAGCAAAACACTCTGCTATTAGTTTATTCTTTTCTCAGATTTTAGGTTGAACATACCTTATGCTGTTCTAATGATGATGTAGAACATAGTACATGTATTTATCCTTCCCTATTAATATTATTGCAACATAACACTATCATTTTGCACGTACCAATATCCTATATATATATATATATATATATATATATATATATATATATATATATATATATAGAGGATATCTATATTGTGTGATTTCATATTTGCTTTATCCAACGAGTTGAAATGGTGTATATATACAACCATTTCAACGAGTTGGATAAAGCAAATATAAAATCACACAATTATAGATGTTCTCTTTATCTCATACAATTTGATTTATATAATGAAGCTTTTGAGACAGCCCCTAATATGACCCGAATTGATTTTTTCAAAGATTAAACGATGATGCACGTTGTGTCATGCGGTTATTGTGACCTTGCGCAATACAATTTAGTACGTCATTTCAGAGAAATATATAAATGTTTGAATGTAAAGTTTCACTGAAATAAACCTTGAAATAATTGTTTATCTCTAAATAATTTTTCTTAGAGCTTAATCACTTAATTAAATGGAACTACTGATCAGAAGACTTGAATAATCAAGTTTGTTGACATACACAAAGTTGCGAATGCTCGTTAGTTTGAATTGACTCGAACGGGAAACAGTTGATGATGTTTTATAATACGAACACTAGCCTAATGATTCGATGTTGAAAATATTGAATACGGATGCTTACTGCTGGTGTAATAAAAGTCTTGGGAGACATTATTTCGGTAAGTTCTTGTATAGAAACGCAATCAAAGCGTTCTGTTTTCATTGCGTCGTCAGAATAAAGTCCTTGATAGCTAACGTGATTTGCAGTTTTATAAACTCCACAGTTATGTGTTTTCCTTTGTAATTTAAATCTTCGACAAAATCCATTTTAAATCAAATTTTGGTAGTAGATATAGCTTATATGGAAAATACTAGAAAGTCTTCGAAAATAGGTCACTGAAGCGTTGAAGCGAGGGGCTGTGTCAAAAATAGTTCGGACCGGAAGTATTTGATAAAGCATCACCCGTTTGATAAAGCAAAGGTTTATCACGTGGGTAGTATACACCACACGTATGAGATAAATAAATAAATAAATATATATATATTTGTGTGTGTGTGTGTGTGTGTGTGTGTGTGTGTGTGTGCGTGTGTGTGTGTAACGTAACTGGGGGGTAATGATGTTGACAATTATGTCTAACTCCACTTTAACCTCAGAAGTTACAAAAAATTATTTGGGTCCTGTGCTATCCGCAACACGTGCGTCGGATATACGATCTTTATAGATCAATGCAGAACAGCACAGTGTTTTCATATAACAAATTGTATTGTACACCAATTACAGAAGTAAGTCAACAATAAAGGAGAAGTGCCTTTTACTCATTCTCTCACCCTATATTTATACTAGGTAATAGCCTAACATAGTTAGGCTCCTATTAGGCATCTATTCGGCTCTGAATAATAGGGCATCCTGCTACCTAACAAGACTAGGCCACCATTGGGCGTTAGGCACCAAACAATAGGGCCTTAGCACGTAACATAATTAGGCCTATGCCCAAGACACCCAATGTCGTTAGGATGCCATTAGGCTACCTACTGATTATATAATGACATATAAAACAAAACATCTTTATTATGCATTAAAACTAACATATACAAATAAAAAAAACGACTACATTGACCCCTCCTTAAAAACTATGGACTTCCGCTGTCCATTGAAAAAAAATGAGACTATTAAACAAAAGAAAATAAAATGTACACAACCTTGTTTCAAATAAAAAAAAATATAACATACAAATTAGTGACTAGAAAATTGAAAGAAAAAAAAAACATACCGATACATGCATAAGAACAATGGACATAAAAAAAACCTTTATACAGTCACAGCATCATAATATTTGGCAGTCATTTACAAAAGACAAGTCTCTTGATTTCTGACCAGCATTTCCTTCCTAGTTCGTCCGTCAAGTTCATTTGCCTCACTTGATCGATCAAGTTGCTCTCTAGCATGCTGTATTAGTTCACTTTGAAGGTGGGTGAAAAATTTGTCCAATCTATTAACTCAGGTTGGATGAATCTCGAAGTCGAAATCTGATGACTTCGTCTGACCGAAATACCAGTTGGTGTGATTTTCCTTGTTGTAATTAGATTTATTGTAATTGTTTCAACCACGTCTGAAATGTCCGTCGTTGAACTAGGCTCTTCCTTACATTTTCAGTTGGATTATGGTCTACGGCTTCGTCTTCTTCGGTTATTCCTTCTTCTAATGGCTGCTCTTCCTCATCATCATTAGAATTTTCCGAGACTTTTCCATTTACTTTCTCCTCTTCGCCACAAATTCCTTCCAATAGGGTATCCATCCAAGTTATATCCAGGATGTCGAAATCCAACGTCCCCTATTCGTCTTCCGGTACATCGACTTGTAGAACGTCTTCCATTCCTTCTTCTTTTTCTGATACTAGCGGAGCATTGTTATTTTCCATGTCCATCATTCCCAATTCCTTTGCATCGTCGTGTTTCTTTCCATGAAGTTTCTTGAGTTGTGACACTAGATATTCTAATCTAAACGTATAGATCACACAGTTTTCCAAAGGACACTTTCTTACTTTCACGATGTTCTTGTGTCTTTGATTTTCATGTCGTTTCAGATTCTTCACGCTCGCAAGGAGCTTTCCACAATGTCTACATATCACTGACTTCTGATCGTTCACCCTAAATTCTGTATGTGATCTTTCAGTTTTTCTGGGGTTTTTTTATGATCCCTCCAAATCTCGATGCGTTTCTGTTAATAATGATTGCAGATTTTGTACCCGATCTCATTTCGGCATCCTTATCCGATTCTAATTCGGCGTCCTTACCTGATTCTAATTCGGCGTCCATATCCGATCCTAATTCGGCGCCCAACTCCGATTCTAGTTAGGTGTCTGACGTAGATCCCGGTTCAGTATCTTCACGTTCTTCTCTATCTGGCTTGTCAATAGTTTTTAAAAAAACTCTAAATTTGGTAGTTCTGTAGTCAAACTTTCCTCTTGAAATCCTCAATTAAAATAATTTTCTTTTCCCCTTTATATTCTTTCAAATTATCTCCGTGGACAACAACTCCAGGTAAGTCCTTTTTATGCTGGATTTTGTAGAGTACCTCACTAATCTTCTTTGTTATTACCCAAGGGCCATTCCAATTCTTACATATTTTCTGTTTTCTCCCTGGCTTAACTATTTTTTGGTTTCTCCAAACTAATTGACCTATCTGATAACTTTTTTTCCTAACCTTTAAATCATACTGTTGTTTTTGCCTTTCTTTTGCGTGCAAATTCATGAGCCTGACACAAGCTATCCTTTAAATTCCGTACGAAATCCGTCTCAAACATTTCCTCTTCTACCACATTATCTGCCATAACGTCAAGTGGTAGTTTAATTTCTCTTCCAAATACCATTTTATGAGGTGATAAGCCAGTATTTTCACGAGGAGTTGAATTATAAGCCAAGGTAACGTAATCCAATTGTAGATCCCAGTCTTTTTATACTCTTTATATACTTTGACAGCATGTCTTGTATGGTCCTATTCATTCTCTCTATCATGCCATCTGACCTTGGATGTAGATGAGTTGTCCTTGTCTTATTTATCTGTAACATTCGACACAACTCAAGAAACAAAGTACTTTCATACTGTCTCCCTGTCGGAGTGCACCTCAACTGGACACCCATATCTTTTTATACACGCTCGAAACATAACATCAGCTACAGTCTCGGCCGTTATATTTTGTACAGAATATGCTTCCGTCAATTTGGTAAAGTAGTCTCCCACTACCAATATATAACGATTTCCCCTCTCAGTTGTTGGAAATGGTCCTGCGATATCTGTGGCAATTCTCTCAAATGGGCCACCTATGACATATTTCTGCAGAAAATGACGCTTTTTGTTCGGGGAGTCATTCCCTTTCTCGCAAATCTCTTTCTTTATATACTCCCTTACATCTCGTACCATCCCCCACCAGTAAAATGGACAAATATTTGCTTTTTCCACAGTTTCTTTAAATCCTTGATGTCCCGCTAGCTTGGAGTCATGTAGATGTCATATTACAGCGTCTAAAACAGATTTTGGAGTACAGATCCTCCATCGTTTTGAACTATCTTCCCATAGAATACAAAGAGCTCCGTCTTTCACCTCTAATATCTCCCATCTTGACAACCAAAACTTAAATTCAGGGCTCTCCGCAACAATCTCATTCTTCTTTGGTTTATCAGCATTTCTCTCTTTTAGCTTAAGTATTCTTCCAATTACTGAGTCATCCTCCTGTTCCTTTCTCAATGTAGCATAGTTGAGAATAAGTTTGGGCCTGGGTCTTTGTTTTGCGGGTACGGTTCTGTTTACCTTCCTACCCCTTCTCAAAATAGGCGTTCCATCAGTCACATTTGAATCATCTAGTCCTCTATTACTTTCATTATTTGGAAATAAGTTAGGACTTTCAGATTCTGTATCTTCCTCTAAAACTTCCCTATCACTAACAGCTTGTATCTTTTCATCTTGCTGACCTTCTTTCATACATGGAACGTCTACTTCTGTAGGTCCTTGTTACTTAAAGTTTTTTACTTTGCCTTTTTGTATTGCTTACATACTTCCTTTGGTAATTCTGTTAACCTTGGCATTGCATCTGCATTCCCATGTCTGTTCCCTGGCCTATGCACTATCTTCATGTGAAACTGACTAAGTTGTTGAATCCACCTGCGTATCTGGCCATCAGGTTCTTTGAAATTCTTCAGCCATGTGAGGGAACCATGATCAGTTCTCAGGGTAAACCTTTGCCCTACACTACTGGCTCTAAAAACACCTGTCCGTATGAAAATCCCCTGTCTTTCCCTGTCATCCCCTGTGTTTTCCCTGTCATCCCCTGTGCACCCCCTGTCAGCCCCTGTACACAGCCCCAGTACACCCTGTAATCCCCTGTCACCCACTGTACACATCCCCTGTGTGCCACTGTAAGCCCCTGTCACCCCCTGTACACCACTGTCATCCCCTGTAAGCCACTGTATTTCCCTGTACATGCCCCTGACACCCCCTGTACTGTGTTTGAATGTTTATAACAGCCTTTCATGTTATTTAATTTCAATATTTTTTTCTTAATTCAATTATCTAATTCTCATGTGTTATAGTTTGAGATATAAATCAATTTTTGCACTCAACAGAGCGCCGACTCACAAGACACACTGTTATAGTAATTTTAGAAATTATAAAATGTTTTCATTAATAATTTATTGACACAGTACTTAAATAATCATGCTTACAACTAAAGGCTCGAGATTCACCGGGTGGTAAATCTCAGGTGAGGGCGGTGTGAAAGCCTTCAGGGCATTTAGTCCTTTAGCGGTCGGGAACATCACTACTCCGTAATATTTGAAAAATAAATATAAGAAATACTGTGAATTATTTCTACAAAGATCAAGCGCAGCACATGGTGTTAAGCATTTGATTTTGTGTATCTAAACAAATATTTGCACACTGAAACATGTTAATCAGTCAGAATGTAGAATGTACATGTATAAGCAGCCATGTTACGATAGAGCACGTCTGGTTTTTTTTTTATAACAAGTTCCTGATTATATCTTTATTAATTTCCCGTGAATAACAAAATAAAGCTTCAATAGCTTATAAGTTTGCCTAAGACATAATTTTAGTATGTTTGTTTATTATGAATTTTAACTGATGATTAACTCTCATAAACAATTTAATAATTTCTAAAATCTAATTTTCATTTCCCTTTACTGCAAAATGGAAGATATCAAATATAATGTTATTTATTGCCAGTGAACAGAAATCCGTGGCCTTGGTCAGAACATTCACAACATACCTGTACATATAAATGTAGCACTAGTGTTTTCTGTATATGTAGGAGTTTATATAGATACGGAGAGAGAGAGAGAGAGAGAGAGAGAGAGAGAGAGAGAGAGAGAGAGAGAGAGAGAGAGAGAGAGTTTGCATTGATTTTGAATTAAAAGTTACTAAAAGTATACCCGGGAATTAGTTTCCTAAAAAGTTAACATGCAATCCTAATTTCATTCCCAATTCTTAATTAGTAATTAGATTAACTTAAAACGATCATATTAATTTTAATCCACCAATGTTTTATTTTACACCATATCAATTATTCAAAGAATTGATTGAAGTTACAGTTTTCAAAGGAGAGAATGTTGATATTATTTTTTCACTCGGTCAGTGGTTATGTAATAGCTACTGTACACAGCCCTTCTTGACAATTTGCAGAGCACGGTAGCGAGGTTTGGAAAATGAGATGACAGACACGCGTGTACATGTATATACACACAGTTCCTCAGATCTGAATGGTCGGTCACTGATTATATAATTATAGCTACTGTACACAGCCCTTCTTGACAATTTGCAGTGCACGGTAGCGAGGATGGGAACAATGAGGTGACAGACACATTTGACACACCGTTTTCCTAAGATCTGAATGCTCGGTAATGCGGAACAATTATTCAATATGTTGTTTAAACGCCGCTTATGACTTTCTTTCCCAGTCTGTCAAGTAAAGAAAATTTTGACTTATCAGTTCTACATGTAAGAATATCAAACATGAGAAGAAAGAGCTTAAAATTCGGAACATCATTTGACACAGTCATAATTATGAATTAAACCGTAATGCTCTCATTTTTCATTTTTCAAATTCAGAATTTAAATAAATGTATGATATTTTTAATCTAAAACTCGAAACCCGAAACATTCTTTTAAGATCATGCATGCATGTCTTTACATTACCCGTTACCGGTATTTGTATACATGTATGAAATTATTCATGATCATGAACTGTATCATTGTTTTAAATGTATGAGGACAATTCTATACAATAATGCATATGAATTACTAAACTGGAAAATGCACCCTCATAAAAAATAAAAGTGACAAAGGGCCGTACTAAATAATCTCTCCTAAAAATTCAACTCTCTCTCTCTCTCTCTCTCTCTCTCTCTCTCTCTCTCTCTCTCTCTCTCTCTCTCTCTCTCTCTCTCATAATTTATCAGGAAAAAAACCACGAAAAACAATAGCTGACAGCAAATATCATCGATTGCGATTTACATGACTTAGATATTAACTAATTAACTTCCTGCTAAATAGAATCAACTTGCATTTCATTGGGACGATGTAATTCTGTGCATCATTATACCAGGCAAAACATCAAAATTTAGGTTATCATTTCGGTCGGTCTGTGATTATCTGCACGTGCTAATCATGTTGTGTTATCAAGCGCTTTAACTCAGGCAGGTTACATGGCACAGAGCGTCGCGGATATCCCGTACTCATTCTCCACTTAGGTTTGTTTTTTTTTTACAAATTACAAAACACGGTCGTTTGTTTAAATACATGGAATGAAATATTAAGCGGTTTATCAGTATATACTTATCTTGATATTTGTCACTGTTGAGTCAGAATTATTCACGTTTGTAACAATATTGCCCTCTATGAAATACAAAGAGAAAACAAACACCGTCTATACCATGAATGCTTTTCTTTCTTTCCATTTCCTTATGTATCAGAAACTGCTAAATATATATTGAAGAAAATCCGAAAACGTTTACTAATTAAAAACTTTTTCTTTACCTTATCAAGCATTCAAACACCGTACAGGGGGTGTCAGGGGCATGTACAGGGAAATACAGTGGCTTACAGTGGGTGACAGGGGCGTACAGGGGGTGACAGGGGCTTACAGTGGCACACAGGGGATGTGTACAGTGGCTCACAGGGGATTGCAGGGTGTACAGGGAATGTGTACAGGGGCTGACAGGGGGTGCACAGGGGATGACAGGGAAAACACAGGGAGTGACAGGGAAAGACAGGGGATATTCATACGGACAGGGGTTTTTAGAGCCAGTAGTGCTAGTAGATAATGCTTGAAATATCTCCTAAAGTATAAAACAGCCAACATTTTCCTTCTTGTAAAACAATAATTTCTGTCTTGCTTATTGAGCGTCCTGCTTCCATAGGCTATAACCCGCTCTTTACCATCTTGTTTTTGGGATAGGACTGCTCCGATAGCAAAGGCACTAGCAACGGTATCAAGCACAAACTCCTCTCCTTCCATGTTTGGATATGCCAAAGTAGGAGCTGAGGTTAACCTGGACTTGAGTTCTTCAAACGCACTTGGCAATCATCTGTCCAGAGCCATTTCTTATCTTGCTTAGCGAGGTCATATAGAGGCTTTGCAATTTTTGAGAAGTCTTTTACGAGTTTTTTGCTATAATAGCAGGCCAATCCTAGGAAACTTCGCATATCTTTAACAGAAGATGGTATTCGAATTTGATCTATTGCCTTCGTCTTCTCTGGATCTGTCTGTATACCTTCTTTTGAAACCACATGTCCCAGGAAATTAATTTTTTTCTTCAGGAAATGACATTTCTTTGGTTAGAACTTCAGACCAGCCTTTGCTAATCGATCCATAACCTCATTTAAATTCTTAAAATGCTCTTCAAGGGTCTTCCCAAATACTACGATATCATCCAGGTACAGTACTGCGGCGTGCCACTGCAAGTTAGTCAAAGCTTTGTCTATAATTCTTTGAAATGTACTTGCTGCATTGCATAGACCGAAAGGCATGGTGACATACTGGTACAGTCCACCCCTAGGCGCAGCGAAAGCAGTTTTTCCTTGTCTCCTTCCGCTAAAGGTACCTGATGGTAGGCCATATCCAAGTCTAGGGAGGAAAACCATTCTGCTCCATTGAGAGAATCCAGATTATCATCAATTCTGGTCAAAGAATATGCATCCTTTATGGTTTGTTCATTCAGCTTCCTATAATCTACACACATCCTCCACGATCTGTACTTTTTCTGTACCATAACAATTTGAGATGACCAGGGGCTAGTACTTTTCTCAATTATGTTTTGTTTCTCTAATTTCTTAATTTCCTATTCTAAGGCTTGTCTCTTGTGTAATGGAACTCTTCTTGGAGGTTCCCGGATAGGTTTTTCGTCATGAAGTTTTATCTTATGGTACCCAAGATTTGTTTTTCCCACTTCTCCTGGTCTTGCAAAACAATTTTGCTTACTAAGAATGAATTTTTGAATGTCTTTGCTTGCGTTTCATTGAGGTGTTCGCACCCTTTTGTGAACACATCCCGTAGATGTTCCGGGATATCAGTAATCAAACTATCATTCACTTCAACTTGCTCTATATTGCTATCACTCTTTCGCAATTCAAATACTGGCCAACTTTGAGAATGAATTTTAAATGAAAGTACCCAACGTAAACAGTCTAGTCGGGACTCCGAAAACGGAGTCTTTGGCTCCATCATGCATTGCGGTAAAATGACGTTTCTACTGTAAACAAAGAGTGAGTTATGTCCCTTAATTAGTTCTAATATAATCTCTTCAATTGGTCAAAAACACGCCAAAAATGAATTTTAGTTTCAAAAACAAATCTGAACGTATATGTGTCATATTTAAGTCATATGTTTATAACTGTTTACTTGTGTTACGTAAGATAAATTTTCAAAATATCAAACCTATATAAACCTTACAAATATTAAAGATTAAAGAACAAATTATCGCTTCAGAGACGACCGGATGTAACGATGAACGCATTGATGTATTAAATCCGTCGGTAAAGATTACAGTAACATAACATGATTTAATTCTGGTTGTAACGCAGCATTTGATTTAATAGAAAAATTAAGTTAAATTTGTATAACCTGGTTTGCATGTCACAAGACACGTCACAATGCACCAACGTCAAAAACGTACTAATCCACTTGACGCTACGTTTCAATTTTGAACTGATTAATATCATTTTTAAAAATGAAACGCAATGAATTTGTACAGTAGATTACAGAAAATTAAATTATAAGGAATGAACTCAATATATACCCAAGTTATACTCGTATAACCTGGGTTGGAGAAATTTACGTTCTTTCTATAATCCGCTTTGCCCAACTCAGATTATAGCAATTTACGTTTTTTCTACAATCCGCTAGACTGCCCCGACCAAGGTTATACTCGTAGAACTTGGGTAAACATTGGGTTCATTTCTTAATTGACTCTGAAAAACCCCTGAAGCAATGAAGATAAACCGACGAAATTATGATTATTGTTCCCGACTATTAACAACTTCGTTCAATTCAGTGTAAATTCATACGACACAAGATTTAACAAAAATGACGATTCATTTTATTTCGAATTTCGCACATATACGTAATTACATTTGTAAATCCTTAAAATTTACAACATGGCACTTGCTCCTTGTGTCATTGCATATAGGTTAAGCCCCCTTTGAGACGCCCAGTGACTTTCCAGAACTGGAACTAATGAAGTATCTTATCTTATTCATATGGAGTGTTTGACTTATGTAGGTAATTCCTAGTCCTAGCCCAACGATGCCCCTGCTTTGCTTTTTACAGCAAGGTTTTTGTTG
Source organism: Magallana nippona (assembly GCA_033439105.1). Taxonomy (NCBI): domain Eukaryota; kingdom Metazoa; phylum Mollusca; class Bivalvia; order Ostreida; family Ostreidae; genus Magallana; species Magallana nippona. The sequence goes on from CM065921.1 coordinate 13,087,984, forward strand.
ACTGACTTTATAATTTCCGCAATTACATATATGTATTTGTTTTACATTTTGTTTATCTTTAAGATTAAAAAGCACTTTCCAAAATCTTTATGTACATCTGACATCATACAGAAAAATACCAATCAAGAAATGACTTTGCTACTGTAAAAAGGTGAGAAAAGACTCTGAATCTCTCTCTCCCCCCCCCCCCCCCCGAAAACATGAATAGTTGAACATTTTTAAAATATCTTCAAAATCATCGAAATATCCACTCCTAAACCATATATATTTTTGTTTCTTGAACCATGATCATGTCAAGGCAAATCTTGTGGTATTAGTAGGTAATGGCCTCTGGGGGTCACCCATCCCACCCCCAAAAATCAGAAATGATCAAATAACTTGATAAAAATGCTTGTGATCCCCACCCCTAAAGCATATATATTCTTCCTCCTTGTGCATCTTATGGTATGTTAATTCAATCACAAGTGATAAGAGGAGGTCTAAGAATTAGATTTTTTATGGGACGGAACATCATTTTGCAGATACTATTGACCCTGAGAATCAAATCTATATTTCTAAAACCTTATTGCATATCTATAGCTCAGCCCCTGTTACTCTTTATCCCAATTAATGATGTGGCTATTTATTAAATCATAAGAGGATGCTGATGCTGATATTCATACATGTTTCAGTAAGGATATAGATGACAGTATATTCCTAGAGGTGCTTCTTATGGAAATAAGGGGTCTTTCAATTTCATACTCATCTTATAAGAAAGATTGAAATCTCCCTAATCAGGGAAATAACATCCTTAGAATATCAAGAACACATTAATTTTGAACTAATAGAACAGAAAAAATCAAATCTGGAAAACTTAAGAAAACATAAACTTCAAGGCCATTTTATTAGATCTCGAGCAAGATGGATTGAACAGGGAGAGAATTCAACAAAATATTTTCTAAATTTAGAGTCTCGGAATTTTTTTAACAAATCTATTTAAAAAGTTGAACTTGAAGAAGGGGAAACCACACACAAGCAATCGAACATATTGAATCATGTCAAAGAATTTTATGAAAAACTATATACATGTGCTGATTTGGATCTAATAAATATTAACCTTGAAGAAATTATGAATGTGGATATTCCTAAATTAGAACCAGATATATCTAGCTCGTTAGAATTTAATATCTCTGAAAAAGAAGTTCTTGAGGCTCTAAAAATATGAAAAATGACAAATCACCAGATAGTGATGGTTTTACAGTTGAATTTTTTAAATTCTTCTGGAATGATCTAAAACTTTTCATCTTAAATGCAATTAATTTTATTTTTTTGAAAAAGGAACTTCCCGTTTTCCAGAGATTGGGAATTATTTCATGTTTACCAAAAGGTGACACACCAATACAGTAATTAAAAAACTGGAGACCCATCAACCTTCTGAATGTTCTCTAACCGAAAATGAAAATATACCAGGTCTTTTAATTCTCATTGACTTTGAGAAAGCCTTTGATTCTGTTTCATGGTCCTTTATATACAATGTGGCTTCCTGTCAGAACTGTTCAAAATCCAAAGAGGCTGTAGACGGGGGGTCCCAGTAGCTCCATACTTATTCTTGATATGTGCAGAAATTCTAGCTATTCTCATGAAACAAAACATTGATATTAGAGGTATAATTGCCAATGGCAATGAACATAAGATTTCCCAGTATGCAGATGATGCTTTACTCATCTTAGATGGTTCACCAAAATCACTTTTCGCAGCTCTTGATACTTTAGACTTTTCCCCCCACATATATCAGGTTTGAAGCTAAACAGCTCTAAAACTAAAATTGTATGGATAGGTTCCAAAATATTTTCCAAGTTTTTCATCATTCACCTTGGAAACTTGATTGGGGCTCCACCACTTTTAATTTACTTGGAATAGAATTTTCTGTTGATTTAGATAAAATGACATCATTGTATTACAGCAAACAATTGCCAAACGTATTTTCTCTAATTCAGCAATGGAGGAGGAGAATTTTAACTCCCATTGGTCGCATCACTGTTGTAAAAAGTTTGATTATCCCGAAACTCAACCATTTATTCATTTCACTTCCAAATCCAAAACAAAATGTCATTTCATCTCTTATTAAGAGCCTGTTTGAATTTATTTGGAAATCAAAGTGTGATAAAGTTAAGAGAGAAATTGTTACTCTCGATTTTCTAAAAGGTGGTTTAAAAATGGTTAACATTACTTGCACCATAGCTTGGCGTGTTTTCTATTGTTTAAAGTGTGGGTTATCTGTACATACCCCACACTTTTTTTTAAAAACTCCGCCCACTATCTCAGGTAAAAGCAACATCAACAAAGTTGTTTTTTAACACGTCCGTAATATTCCGCAGTAAGAAATTCCTCCAGATAGAAATTGCCAAAACTCAACATGGATAACTGACTCAAACTAAGTTTCGTCGAATAAATCTCATTTGTAGCTCGAGCCAAAACAACATCGGCAATGGTTTTGTCAGAAAGACTCTATTTTTATTCTCCCCCATGTGTGTGAAGAAGTAGAGAAACGCGTGTAAGATGAAATAGGGGTATCCTGTATAAAGGTTTTATAGAAAGGCAATCACGTGATAGGTACGCGTTTGAATAGTAAACTTGTTTTGTGGACAGAGTGGATAGCGGTAGCCAATCGTATTTGACGTTTACCATTCACGGTTTCGCGACATGCATTTCTCAAATAATATATTTTTTTTTTTGCTTATTGATTGATTTTTTTAAGTATATATATGTACATGGTTTTCTCAGCCATTTTTAAAAACATACATGTATATTATTGATACAGAGTATCAAATAGGATTTTAAAAAGAGTAACTACCCTCATCAATTTAATTCTAATTTCAATTGTTTAAACAGAAGCATTGCACAACTTAGGGTTCGTAAACATGAAATTATGTTAATAAGTTTAATTCTTTGAAGCAAATATCGATACTAGAAGTCGGAAAATGATTAAATATGAAATGAAAATATGACAATGAGCAGTCGATTTATTCCTAATGGCTATGAATTTTAAAAGAAATAAAAAACAATTTATATTTCTTGGGGATATAGAACGTCATTTTCGAAATTCACGGAGTACAATGTACATATATAAAGACCAACGCATTGGCACGGTATTGTTTAGAGGCAAGTGCACTCTCAATAGCTATAATAATAAGATATAATGAATAATCGTAAACTATGGTACAAGTAACTTACCCCATATAATATTGTTGATTATGTGCAGATACCCGATGGGCGTGGTCATAATGACACTCGGGAGCTACGCTCCCTCGTGCCATTATGACCACGCCCATCGGGTATCTGCACATAACCAACAATATTATATGGGGTAACTACTACTAACTTTATGGCTTCTCTTAAATGTTCATGGATTAAGAAATTAACTCAAGGCTACAAACCATGGATGGACTTTTTTTTTAGCAATAAATGGTAATGACTTTGCAAAAAAAAACTTATTAATTTTGGTGATAATTCCTATCAGGCATGGTTGGTCAAAGAAATAATATTTTTTGGCAAGATGTTTTTAATTCTTGGCTCTGTTTTACTAAGAAAATGATTAAAAGCTCATTAAATACCAAGAATATTTTCGATATTCCAGTATGGTACAACTCAAACATAAAAAATTGCATGTACATATGTATCAAAGATTGGTATATGAAAGGGGATAAAACTATTAGATATTTTTTTAATGAAAATGGAAACATATTATCAAGAATAGATTTACTGAAAGATTCCATTTTTCATACATACCTCCAATGTTATATAATAGTGTAATATGTGTAATATCAAAATACTTGACATCTTTGTCTATTGATAGGTCCACTTTGAAGAGAGATTGCACTACATTTATGCCATTTTATTATGAGTCTATTTTTTGAAAGAAAAAGTTACAAAACATATATACATTTGTTTAACCTCCAATGAATGTGTACCTACAGCTATCAACAAATGGTATACTGAGCTATGTGATACTTTGCCAGAAGATCGCTGTGTGCAGGATGTTTTTAAAATCTGTTTTAGAACTAACAATGATTCAACTGTTAACTGGTTACAATATAGAATTCTCCATAGAATTCTCTCTCTTAAATATTATCTTAAGAAAATCATAATTACTACCTCTGATTGCTGTACTTTTTTGCAACAATATGTCTGAAACTATGCAACATGTTTTTGCAACATGCAAAAAAAAAAAATACCTCTATGGCATGTACTTAGTATACTTATATATGAATATATGAGAAATGCTACAAAAATGTTAGTTTTGATGTTTGCAATATATTATTTGGTGTCTACCCGCTTAACGGGGAGAACAGAATTTTAAACTTTGTAATAAAAATACAAAGCAATATATATTTTCATGTTTAAAACAAAATAAGACACCAATATTTTTAGGACTCTTACACTATTTATATCAAAAATACAAGATTGAAAAGTCTATTTATATTCAAAAATTAGAAATTGAAGAATTTTAAAAAGCATGGTATCCATGGAATGATTTTATTAATCATCTGGCAGTTTTAACTGTGACTTATGTGCAATAATACATCTCTTTAGTATTTCCTATTGGGTTTTTTTTGGTTTTTGTTTTTTTTTTGTTTATTACTATTTTTTTCATGAATTGTATCTGTACTGCTTAGGCTTTCAGTTTCAAAATTATCTCAAGCAACTACTATATTCTTTATTACTATGAGTATTGCAATATGGGATAAAAAAGTGAGTATGCAAGAAGTGAGAGAATGATTCTAACATCATAATATAACTGATATACTGTGTACATACAACCTTTGTTTACAATAAAAAAATCATAGGAGGAGTTCTGGGAACTAAGTTTTCTTTAGGAGTGATTAATGTCAATTTTTAGCTACTATTTGACTCCCTAGATGAAATTTAAATTTTTAAAACCTTATTGCTCATCTATAGGACAGCCCCTATCATATCTCAAGAGATAAAATAGCTACTGCATAAATTGTAAGAGGAGTTCTGGGAACCATATCTTTTTGGGAAAAAAAACCGTCATATTTTGTTGCCTACCGACCCCCGAGATAAAAACAAAAATTCTGAAACCTGGTTACACATCAACATGACACCCCGAATCATAATCATATTCTAGTAGATCATTTGGCTACTGTAAAAAAAATTGACTTTTTTTGAAACCAGACTTTTTGTTAACAAAACCGTGATTTTTCAGCCTCTAAATGACCCCAGGACAAAAACACTGGTTTCCTATGATGTAGTCTCATGTTCCGTTCTTCTCTATCCTCCATAAGTTAAACGTTGATTGTTATTAATAAGTTCTAAATACACAACTGTTGCGTGAGTTATCTCCCCTTACTTTGATACATATTCTGTTTGTTGCTATTTTTGAATTTTTATTTTTCAATTTTCAGCGTTAAATAATTTTTTTTTCGACATGCAAGATGATGCTTTAACTAAAGGTATTTATTTGATTTTTTAATCGTTATTTTACAAACTTGTCTTAATAAAAACCCCGGTAAGTACGAGGGTCAATCAAAAAATACGAAGACTTTTGCACAACTATGTTACTTAACGTTATATTATTATTAAATTTAGTAGACATAATTTAGCAATAGTTTCAAACAATTTGAAATCCAAAAAGTTAATATATTCTTTTATTTCTAGGAATTATTTAGAATATATTTAGAATCCTGCAAAAATGAGGTCAAAATTTGTGTTATTTCAACAATAACCCATATTATGTTGAAGATAATATCTCTATAAATTGGGCTTAAAACCAAATAATATTGAAACTTCGAATCAAGAATTGTCATGATATTCTATGTACCAAATAACGAAGGGATATGCGGTGGTAATGTATTTTAAACATCAAAAGTACGAAAGGGATTAGAATATCTGTAAATATTTGCTCAAAAGAATAAACAACGTCATTTGACATTCAAGGATTTTCTTACAGTAAATGAAGAGACGTGCGTTAAAAAAATATGAAAACTTGGAGTAACTAACTTATGATTCTCGAACAAATGTGAACAAATTAGATGTCAGGTGATATAGTGCCGATTTCAGTTGTATGGTGAAAAGAACAAAAGACTCAGGGTGATGAAAAGATTGGGTATTTCTACTGACTGTATGAGCGTCATCTTGACGTCATGTTTTCAATGTTACCGTGCGCTGTGGTGACAAAACGAGTTGTTTTTAAAATCAGATAACAAAAATACCTTTAATCAAATGAAATGAAACTTCGTAAACCAATGAAATAAGTGTTAGTGCATTAATTAATCTGTTAGATATGACTATTTTGGAAAATATGATAGACAGCCACATTGTCTTCGTATTTTTTGGTTGACCCTCGTAATGGGAATATACAAATGAGACAGAAAAATCTCAGCCCTGATGGCAATATACCCCTAGCTTCCGGTTGCTGCTTCACCTAGTCCAACACACGTGTATCAGGGCTGATACACTACTAGGTATATGACATTACTATTTATACCATAATGTGTTAATTGTGAGTAAATTGTTAATGTTCAAATAGAAAAAAAAACATCGATAAAAATAAGTAAATTTAAAAAAAAAGTACGGAGAAAGTTAGCTCTCCTGGTAAGTCAATGTCCATGTCTATAATTTATAATCATTTATTTGTTTTACTCTCTAAAGCATGCCTATATTTAACGTTCATGTTGTTACTCATATGTTTCTACATGGTACTTTATATATCAGTTTAGGAGAACAAATGCATTGTCATTGTCATTGAAATGCAGTATTACTCATATGTATTTTTCCTGACAATTAACACGTACCAAAAGGCATTGTCAAATGACAGTCTTTTTTCTTTATAAGCTTATATAGAACCATTTTAACAAGAGCTTGGATTTTGGGTAGTTGTGTCAAACAGCAATGTGACTCTATTTCATTGCTGGCCACTCAGCCATTGCTCTTTGAAATCAACAAGATTTGTCTGGCGTTTGAACTAAGACTACGCAATCGGTGCATATTTCGCTTGAAACCAGCGTCATTTTGAACTTGTTTTGACGCAAGAAATAGATAGTTACGTCCTACCAAAAGTCCAAGGTCTTCTTGAAATGGTTTTAACTATGTCAAAGATTCTTGTAAACTTTGAAGACTTACAAATGTGGGGTTTTTTTGCACACCAAATTACTACTACACCACTTACAAACAAGGCTCCTCAAAATTCGTGTTTATTAAATGGTATAGAACCATTTTAACAGGAGCTTGGACTTTGGGTAGCTGTGTCAAACAGCATTGTGACATAGGCCTGTCTTTTTCATTGTTGGCCACTCAGCCATTGCTCTTTGAAATCAGCAAGATTTGTCTGGCTTTTGAGCTAAGACTTCGCAATCTGTGTATATTTCACTTGAAACCAGCGTCATTTTTAAATTTTGACGCAAGTAAAAGATAGTTACTTCCTACCGAATGTCCAAGGTCTTGTAAAAATGGTTCTATATACAGGATCTCTCATGATTTGCGATGGTATATGATTTTTACCCAACGAGTTGTGTGTTTTCTATCCCCGAGCCTTGGCGAGGGGATAGAAAACACACAACGAGTTGGATAAAAATCATATACCATCGCAAATCATGAGAGAATCTTTTTATCACATGTTTTACCAAGTAGTTTGTTAAATCTCAATCTTTTCTACAAAAATTATAATTGTGAACCGCACAACAGATATACTACCAGATGTCAACAACTTTACGCACGAAAAAAAGTTCTTAAATATTAACAAACATACATTTCATTTTCGAGCACATTTTAATCAATTAATGGAAGAAAAAATAAAACAGCATTAAATGCTTCACATTTACAACTGTACACTTTTCAACTGAATTGTTTTGTTACTTTTTCATTCTACGTCAATCATCCGCATGGAGCTACGTAATGTTCAATTATGACGTCATGTGGTGCAAGGACACACAGTGATATATCAAAAATTTATCACGTGAGTGCTATCCACCGCATATTGAGATAAACATGTATAAATGACAATAATATTCTTGCAGCAGTTCTTGTGGTAGGTCTAGGCAAAAAAAGTTTGTCATTCCTGATGCTCAAGTACTCGCTAATTTAAACTCTACGAAACAAAAGTTTAACTTGCATTTTTATTACCAATTCTCATTTTTCTGTGAAATGATTACGCAGACGCAAAAGATGTATAATTCATTAACAAAATAATGTGGATCGATTTTCCTTTGAAAGACAAAGACTGCAGCTATTCTCAGTGTATCTCCTGATTATTAGCACAGGCCCAAAATACGTCAAACACACCAACACTACTATACTTTTTCTTAATATTTACATTGTAATATATATATACTTTACACGAGTTCTTATAACAACAATTACATATAAAAATAAACATAGCAAACAACGATAAAACGTAAGAATTGACAAATAAATTAAAAAACATCAATACTATACAGCTGTTGAGCTACTCATGACATATTCACAACAATTATGAAAGACTGTGTTTTAACAATACAAATAGGATCCGCCATCATCAAGCTTAAGTTCTAAACACAGCTGTCACCTTAATTAAAGAGATATGAGGCGAAACAACATTATCATAATTATATGGTGATTGTTAAATGTGTCATGCAGTATGTAAGGCTGATATTTTTTAATACAAGATAGCTAAAAAATGCAAGATTTTTTAATTAATTGGTATTTTGTACGGTAAATGCAATTCAAAAATTCTTTATCGTTCAATAACAACATTGACATTGTTTTACACATTCCGAGGGCACACAGTGCATTTGGCTGCAATGTAGACCTTTTCCCGAGCTACATGTATAATTCCTTTTAAATAAAGTTTGATTCACATAATGTTTAATAAAGAAGTTGATACATACAATACATTTGTTAATGGTGTGCTGATCAATCGATTTCAGAAAGTTAAATGTGCATTTTTTCTTTCACATACCCTAAGCCCTGGATAAAATATATGTTATAGTTTAATCTGTATTTCTTCTAGCTCATTAATAAAATGGTATTTTTACACAAATGGGTTAAAATAACGAAGTTGTTCCCTTGGAATAAAATAAGGGGCATATAAGGTGTGATAAGTGGAGGACTTTAAGAAACTATCATCGACTGAGAGGGTATTAAAAAAAATTGTTGGCATTTTCCTTTGAGTTTATATGTTTTTATTTCCTTTTTATTAAAAATTGTATATATATTTCTTCATATATTACATGTATAATAATTTTGAAATTATTTAAAACTCTACAGACAACAACCAAAGATACGTCATATCAATCCCCTGTAACATAATGTCAATAGCGTTGACCGATATGGGATCATAATTAGACAAGAGGTCCACAGGCCTTGACGGTCTTCTGAGTACGGTAACCATAGCCCGTAGATGGACCTGTGAGTTAGTCTCATGTTTGCATTTTAAGCTTCACTTTGGAGTCTAAATCCTCTTTTATTACTAGTATTTGATATTTGCAAACATCAATTCATTAAAGGGGGAGGCACGAATCGGAGGATCTTGGACTCTCTATACCATAGCTCAGGGGGCCAAATTTTTTTTTCGGTAAAAAGAGCCCTGCAGGCTTTTAGTAGTCACTTGTCAATGAGTAAAATGAAAGTTTGTACCCGAAAATGTTGTCAGATTTAATAACATTGGCGCACTTTTGTAATTGAAGTTGCACTTTCTGATCCTCTTCAGCTATCAAAGCAATGTAAACGCACGGATTAAATGAGTGATCCAAATAAAATACATGTTCATAGTATGGCCACATTGTCATCCCCCCCCCCCCCCCCCCCCCATGAAAAAGCCTGATTCCAGTAGCGATCACATTTAGTTAGTATATATCCCACTACTGTGAAAGTACAGAACATATTTATATAAAATTGTATACATTCTCACTATGTGGCCGTATTTGCCCTATCCAAGGACCGGAAACCCTGATCCAGGGGTCATGAATTCCACATTTTTATTAGAGGGCTTCATAGGCATCATAATTATGAATTTAGTTTATCTCCCCCTGCTGTGGAAGTAAAGAAAAAGATTTTCTAAGATTAAATACATGTTCACAATATGGCCATATTGGCCCTGCCCAAGGGCCTGAACACCAGACACAGGGCCATACATTTCATAATTTTAATAGAGGACTTAATAAACATCATAATTATACATTCAGTTTATCTATTACTACTGTTGAAATAGAGAAGAACATTTTCTAACATTTAATACATTTTTGCTATATGGCCATATTGGCCCGCCATACGGCCTGAACGCCCGATCAAGAGGTCATGAATTTCCCAAATAAGGTAGAGGGGCTTCATGAACATCATAATCATACATTTAGTTTTTCTCCAATATAAGTGGGAGCAACGGAGAAGAATTTCTAAGATTTAATACATTTTCACTATATGGCCATATTGTCCCCACCTTAGGATCTTATCCCCTGACCCATATGCCATAAATTTCACAATTTATGTAGAGGGCTATATGACATTATAACCTTACATTTCGGTTTTTTCAAATATGGGAGCAGAAAAAAAAATTTCTGAAATTAATACATGTTCACTTTATGGCCATTTTGGGTCCGCAATATGGCCTTAAACACTGAAAAAGGGGCCATGAATTTCTCAATTTTGGTAGATGCATCCCTGCTTATCATAACCATGTGCTTAGTTTCTCTGCTGAATGTCCAGTAGAGAAGAGTATTATAATGTAAATTTGCATTAATTTTTACAGTGTTTACTATATATTTCTGGCGCCTGAGGAGTTGGGGTTATAATTCTTTAAATTTATGTTCCGCTCCTTCTTTCGATGCTACACACCTTTAGTTAAGAAGAGGTATTAAAATGTTCAAATGTTAACGCAGGACGCACGGCACACGACGACGGACGAAAACGGATAGCAATAGGTCACCTGAGTGACTCGTTGACCTAAAAATAAACTTCTACATGCTGAAAAAGAGAAAACTGAGTATAAATGGTTGTATGTTATTTCTCCAGTCGACACTGTAGTCTCCCAATGTCCATCACGTAACGCACAGGATCAGTCAGGCCAGAAAATGCAGTTCTTTATAATAAATACATGACCTGATGTAAAAAATATTTATAAGATATGGCACTCCCTTTTTGTCGTTTTAACATCCTTGGTGCAGGGAATTTGATGGGTTTTGTATGCTCCAATTTCCAAATTTGAAAGTTTATCATACTAAACATTCAACATGAAAAAATATCACTTAGAAATCTTTCTGCAGTGCATGGGTGTGATATTGGTGGAATCATATTGTATTTTATTTCATAAATATCAATTGTGATTTGTATGTCTTTGAAAATATTTGCAACTTCATTCAGCACCATCCTCATTGAAATCTATTCAGTACCGCATTTACTATGGCAATTAACATCAATAAAAAAAGAGATCCTTTGGCAAACGGAGCGTGGCTCGATGAACCTGCATGTAAACAAAATTGAGATATTCAAGCATTGAATGCTTAGTTTTGGATGTCGTCTGTTCTATAACACTTGAAGGCTGTGCAGACAAATTGAATACCGCACGTTATCGCGGTATGACAATTTGTCTGCACAGCCTTCGAGTGTTATAGGACCGACGATATCCAAAAAAGAAGAAGAATAAGCATTCAATGCTTATATTTATATTCATATTGATGTTTATTTGTATGAAGTATTTGTGTATCGTCGCTTTAAAGCCTTTATATACGCTCTTAGTCAGGGATATGAAACATTCATGGAACAGCCATATTAACATGCTATTTAGTTCGCTTCCGCGACTAAAAATATAGTGCCAGAAACTTTGTAGAGAAAAATCTTTTTTATTAACGAGTATATATGATTTAATGATTATTATGAGTCATAAGTACATATCAAATTGGTTATGTAAGTTTGAATGTTTCATTTAATCTTACAATAGTAAATAAAATCAAAACACGTGATGACGTTTATATTTGTGCTCATGGCGCATGAATAGGCTGTGTATTCACAGGAAATGGAACTTCGCAGATTTCCAATGCAAACATACATGTAAGGGGAAAATACACTGAATGTAAATATATTGTTATGTTAAGCGAATTATAGAGCTGACAAAAATTTGGAAATAAATGTTTAGTCAATTGTTAATTTTTTTTCTCAAGTAAGATATTTTTTTCTTTTCCCATGAATATAATTCTTTTTATCATAGATAATATTTGCTTCATTAGAATGGTAAAATAAAAACCTACAAATATCATTTATTATACCTCAATATGATTATTTTATATATCTCGTCATCTGATTGGTTTAGAAGGTCACGTGACACGGCGAACAAAATGTCGTGGCTCCCGGGGAATAAATATCATATTTCACATCTTCGTAATTATCGGGATTTTTCATTCCAAAGATATGAAAAAGCCGAAATGAGTATACGATGTAGACAAATATGATTAAGTCAAAAATGTGTAAGCATTTTTATTCTCTTTATATCACAAAAACCAATTTAACTATCTATGATTCGAATTTATGAAAGAAAAGAGAGACAATAACCTAGAAAATCAAACAATCGCGACGTTATTGCTTTTGAAAAGTCTAAAAACTATTAGAAATTGACTATTTTGTATAATCATATTTTATTCGGTATAATAAAATATTTATTGCAGGAATGTTCTGGAAATATGAAGATTTATTCCCCAAGAAAAATCAAAATGTCCTCGGGCGATTCCCTCGGGGAATTTATTTGTTCTTGGGGAATAAATCTCCATATTTCCCGAACATTCATGCAATAAATGTATATCATTTCCTGCTAATCAGTATTTTAACAAGAGGTCCAAGGGCCACACCGCTCACCTGAACAGTAGTTCTTGTATATGTATCTATTTCGATATGCTTAGATATGAAACTCTTCTTTTATATTGTCAAACTCGCTTACTTTAAATGATTATGAAAAGTAAACAAAGAAGGTCAATGTGACCATGATATGAGGATAATAAAGATATGAAGAAGCATACATAGTGAAATAACTAAACGTAGCATTGTAGTACTTGAAAAAAGGTTTTTAAACATTTTCCTGAATACTTCTATGTTGAACTTTGAACCCATCTTGGAACCCCAGTATTATTGGTCCGGGGTTGACGATTTTAACAATTTAGAATCTACAGTTTCTGAGGATGCTTGCATAATAATTACACATAATACACATTGTAACATTGTAGTTATCGAGTACACATGTAGAAGATTTTTAATATTTCCCTTACGTATTTTAATTTATGAACTTTGAACCCCTTTTGGGGACCCAGTATTGGGTCACAGTTGGAACAATGTAGAATCTATATAATCTTAGGATGCTTGCATAGAATCTCAGTTGTAGCATTGTAGTTTATGAGAACATTTTCCTTATTTACATTTCAAGAAAGACGGACGGCGGGAAAGACAGACAGACGGACGGACGAGCCGACAAAAGTTAATCAGAATAGCTCGCTTGAATCTTCAGTTCAGCTGAGCTTAAATCCATGAAAATTAAAATATTGGAATTAATTTTCTGTAAATCATAGTATAATTAAACATGAAAATCAAATAAGAAGATATAAGACGATAATAGAAAACCTACACTTACCACATGTATTTATCTTGTTCTCATCAAAACCTGGATAAAAGTTCAAACGCTATTATAAGGAATGTTTTTTCCGATAAGTATAGTTTAGAAATCGATAAGCATGCACGCTTAAGCAATATATATCGTAAGAATTAAAATTATAAAATGAACTAATGTGTTTTTAACATGCTAAGGCGTGTTGCATATTAATAAATTCAACTTATTTATGTTAAAAGTTATCGAAAAAAATAGTTATTAGTTCATTTATTTTTCGTGTCAAACAAACGTACCTTAATCATGCAGAATAAATATTATTAAAAGTGTATTAAGAATGATTAAAATGTCAAAGTTTAACGAATATAACACTTTTGAAAATTAATTACATACTTTGTTTTAAAGGACTCGTGACATAAAATAAAAAATTATCTAACTCTTTTGATGAAATCTTTGGAGAACAGACCAATATAACATATTAAAATCCCATCTGTGTATTAGAGAATATAAAGCCCACACAGTGCAATCTGCAATTGATGCGATTGTTACAAAAGATAGGAAAACCTATTTGCAATATAAAAAGAAAACAGACAAAATCAGGAATTCACTTGTCACTACCTATTATCCCGACCTTAAGAACCTTAACGGTATCCTTAGAAATAATCTGCCTATTCTTTACACTAACGAAAGAATGGCTGACCTCTTCAAGGATCCACCAATGGCCGCGTTTAAACGCCCAAGAAATTTAAAGGACATGGTATTGAGAGCCAGATTAGACAACCCATTGCCAAATGGTGGCTTTAAAACTTGTTCAGACACCAGATGCTTTTTGTGCAAGCGGACAGTTTCATTAACCCCATTACGGATCGTACCTATAAAATATTGGAATATTGGGCAACACGTCTTGTCGCACAAACAACTGTACTCTAAGCAACACATTAGGGAAACTGGTGACCTCCCCAGAAGAATCAACAACCACCGTTCTATACCATAAAAAAAAAAAAAAAAATCAAGGAGCCCGTCGGGGAACATTTCAATCTCAATGATAACAAATGGGAAGACATTACAGTAGTGGTTAATGACCATAATCCTTATTGAACGGACGCGGAGAAGAAAAGCAAGGAACAATTCTGGATGCACAGACTCAAATCATTCAGACCTGATGGCGTGAACAAGCAAATTGACTTCATTAAAATGAATCTCGCATAGCGCTATCACCTGGTATCCATATAGTAATTTTACTAATTCTGTCAACGCAACCTTTTTCAATTATTAGTTTCCTGTATACTTTTTTTTATCTTTATCATAATAATTATTAATTGTTTAGTTTCCTTTTTCCTTTACATCAAAACCAGATTCATCTTAAAATCAATTTCTTAGATTAATTAAAAAATTCGGATTAAACCCAAAGCGCCATACGACTTAACATCGGGTGTTTAAATTTTCGATTATTGACTCAAAAAGTCAATTTTAAATTAGCTTAATAAACACAATCAGGCGTGAAGTTGACAGTCGATTGATTACTCCAGAGCGATCGGCCGCATTGCGAACACTATGCCAAACATTGAAATACAAAACTGTACAAACTGTAGTTCCTATTTCTTATATAGTTTTTTTGTAGTATTACTTATAGTGCTAGATTTTTGTTTTCTTTGTTTCTATTCAATGTAATGTATATTTTTCCAGAAGAAGGGACTGGTTGTCCTAAAAATTTGACAATTTCAATTGTTCGTGTCGTATATATCACGTCGAGTTGTCAGGCACGGATCATCAGTTCAAACGGGACGCGAAGCGTCGAGTTTGATCTGATGATCGCGCCTGGAAACGAGACGTGATCCGGCTCTTTGGATCCAGTTACTGTTACAATGATAAATTTATTATATAAATCATTGATCCAATTAAATCAGAGGTTATTTAATGTACACTACGTCATCAGTTTCAGAGAGGCTAATATAGATTCTGAAACCCACAGTATGGTTATCCTGAGAATCGGACCACACTCTGTAAAACAGTATCAAGAAAGGAAAAATTGATAGGTATATATTAATGTATTCCTGAATTCCTATCATGTATTAAATGCTGGAGATGAACGAAAAGCAGCGATAAAAAAAAGTTTTATGAAAATCGTATCATTATTTTTGACTTTGATGCATTTTTCAGTGTGGGAATGAGAATCAACGAATACATCTGTATATGTACATGTAATAGAAGTCGTGCATGAAATTTTTTTGTCCTCAGTTAGAATTAATATTTGCTTCTGTCGATGTAATATACTGTAAGCAATTTTAAAATACAAAAATTTGTGCATTTTAATGCTCATATTTAAAAAGCTTTAATATTTTATAATTACTTTAAAACTAGCATAGTAGTTTATGGCAAAATATAATGATTCTTAATTTCTCTCTATCTTTGTCTTTATAAAAGCTTTTCTTGTACAATCGATTAATTGAAAATTAATTAATGAATACAAAATTTGGGATCGAAATCACAATCTCATCATAAATTTACCCTTCTCTTCAAATTTGTTACAAATCATAAATGGAGATGACATGTGACTATTGTAAAAATATTTTGATCATAAATTGTGATATTATCTGAATTATCCATTTTTAATTCATAATAGCTAAAATATTTGATAATTTAAATACTTGAAAAGAATTAAATAAATTAATGTATAACTTTACACAATGCAAATAGTATCGAAATTAATGAATACTAAATCACAAGTACTGGTACTTGGTGCTTCAAAACAATGCATAGGCAAAATAAATTGCTCAGCTTATGAAGTCTTAGGTCACACACCATTTACATTTATTTCTTTTATAAATGTAATGAAGTATCTAGAAATTATATCCCATACAGAAGTACATGTAATATGGTACTATAATTAATACACTTTGAACCATACGCATGCAGTAAGTTAAATTATAAATACATCATTTCATAAACTTTTAACTGCCTGGTGCTCTAATTGATTAAATCTGTACATGAAAGTAGTAGGGAGGGGGTGAGTGAGCAGGGATTAGGGGATTGTCACTGCATTGTAAAATTTGGCCTTTTAATTGGGGGGGGGGGGGGGGTGCAATTTTTCATCAAATACATATAAAGAAATCATACTGTGAAAGCTTAAATGTTTTTGTGCACGTGATTATACTTTTTATAGGATTAAACACATAAACTATATTATAATGAATGTTGTGATTATCACATGTGTAAAATTCTTGATTTGCATGATTCTCAAACCCAAATTGCTCAGAAAAAACCTTGTAGTCTCATTGTCTCATGGATTTGATTTAACTTTAGTTATTTTCACAAAATGTACGTAAAGTTTCTGTTCATTTTGTTTATATCTCAATGCGTATGTTTACTGTACTCCTACATGTAATTGTTGGCTGTACTCGGAAATAAACTTCAGTTCAGTGTGTTTATCAAGCCGTGCGCTTCTTATCTGATGCCCAGTGTAGCAGATGGAAATGTCAATTCTTATTCAAAGGATGTTGAAAATGCAGTTTTTAAAAGAAAAATAATCATGTCACGAGTCCTTTAAATTAGATAATTCCAACGTGATTACTTTTCCATTTTAGTTTAATTCTTTTGTGTTTGAAAATGATTTAAATGCAAAAAACCTCAATGCCTTTTAATTAACAAATATATTTGACTAATTTATCATTTTTTTTTTTTAAAATATTTATAAATTGGCCCGTTCCACCACACACTCTTTCTCTGAGCAAAGCTGTGTTGCCTAGACAAAGCGTCTGGTTGAACAGACGTTCATAATAGCTCCGCCGAAATACTTAGCTAATTTTCACTTTTTTATCATAAAACCAACCGCCTTCTGGAGGCCGGTGAAAAATGTTATTACAAGTATAAAGCTTGTCATACTGATAACACTAACATTGTAAAAATACTGTGATGAAGCATAGATAGCTTAAAATAATGATATTAAATGCTTGGCATTTTACCTGTGATATTCAAAAAGATTTCTTCAGATCTAGGGAGGATCGGGAGAAAATCTTTTTTTACGGCACTTAGGTCACACACATACGTTGCCTCATCTGTTTGGTTAACATAACAAGCAAAGATTTTCAACTGAAGGTATGGTGAGTGGACATTTTGTATGGTAGCATTTATTTTTCCTCGATTCTGTAAAATTTTATCTTGCCAAAAGATACCATATTCTGTGATTGACACAATGTTTTCATTGGACCTTTTTAGTTGGATACTCTCAGTGCTATGAAGTGATGTTCCATCGACAATACAACGAATGTCGATATCCGTGTTTCCACGTTCAATAACAGTGTCTGTAACTTGGATCGATATAGTGGAAAAGGCTGCAATAGAAAATAGTAAATATTGTCTTACTTAATATATTATAATAATTTGTTTAGTTTTAATTTCTGAATGTACCACCATTACATGAATAAAGACATACTTCGAGATAAAACATTTTTTTAATTTTTGATGACTATCTTAGTATGCTGTAACCACTAAACCGAACTCTCCTCAAAAATATTTAACTGTATACGCATAAACCGGCTTAGTTTTAAAGCATCCTGCATGCGCGAATCCAGAAAATTTTTCCCGGGGGGGGGGGGGGGGGGGGCAAGCATAATTGTGTTTTCCAGAGGAGGTCCGAGGCATATTTGCGATAATTTTACAATGTAAATATATTAAATTTAAATTTTTCAGAGGGGGGGGGGGTCTGGACAGACCCTCCCCTCCTGGATTTGCACATGCCCTGCAATAATGTATTGCATAATTTGGGTTCAAATTGCAAAAGGGCCGGTGTTGTATAGCAGTTTTTCCCCCATAGTAGCTTTTCCCTCCGGAAAACCTGTTATATAGTAGCCATTCCCCCCGGGGGGGGGGGGGGGGGGGAGCTACTATGTTGTAGTTTTCCCCCATAGTATGGTTTCTCTCTCACGTTTTTGGTTCAAATTTTATTAAAAAAAATATTTTTTATTATTAATTACATAAACCCAGTAAGGATTTAAAATCAATGTTTTTAACCCTCAGTTTGCATATACCTGCATTCATCTATACAAGTTAAATTTCGTTTTGCCGATTTGTTGTTTTTTATAGACAATGCTGAAAAATGAACATATGTATTATGGCATACATAGAACTTATTTAGGTAATTATCCGATAAATTACATGATTTGACAAGATATACACTCATATGGTCCCAATGACTTGATTGTTTCTCATTAGGTGATCCGGGTTCAATCTTCGAAATAACAAAAGTCTAACAAAAGTGAAATAAAGGGTGATACAGGAATGGGATAAATGCGTGCCTTCGTTCATATCAGGGATGAAAAAAACCCTGTATTTTATACTATGTATTAATAAATGGATTTATTACCCTAAATTATGAGTAATCAATATCATCTCAGATATTGCAAACTATTGCCAGGAATGGTCCGCCGTAAACATGACCGGAATGTAAAAAGGTGGTAAATCGACTTTATAGTAGGTTTTCCGTGGGGGTAATCTGGCTATAAAAAGGGGCAAAAACCACTATATAGTCGGCTTTCCGTGGGGGAAGATCTACTATATTGTCATTTTTCCGGGAGAAAATCTGCTATATAGCCATCTTTCCGGGGGGAAAGATGGCTAGGGGGAAAAGGCACTATATCACACCGGTACTACGTATAAGTTATTATTTCTAAATTCTTAAAATTCTGAATAGTATGGTTACTAAAAAGCAATTAAATCTTTTTATTGTCAACAATTTATTTTGCCTGAGCAAAGTTACTTGAATTACACAGTACTTAGTAAGTATATATAATTCATACGTGAATTGGTATTTATTTTGTAGAAAGTATGTTACATTGCTTAAAGGGGCATGGTCACGATTTTGGTTAAAAATTATTCTTCCGTTTTTTAATGTTTACAATTCTTCAAATAGACATTTCTGATAGTGGAAGAAGTTTCAACATTGCAACGGCAAAATCATGTCAAAATTCACAACTGAATTATAAAATAACTTGATGTTATTTTTTTTAAGATAAGATTATTTGTAGAAACTATAATTTATAATGCATATGTTGAATAATTTTGAAGGTCACAATGTTAATTTCATTGAAAAATAATCAATTTGTAAGATTTTACAAGGATCTCAGAAGTTTTTAAATTACATAGCATATTTCAAATTCACATGTAAAAGTTTGTCATGATCAGATAAGTGTATGCCATTGCAATTGAATGATTTATTTTGGTATCCAGCGGTAAGATATACGATATTTTATACAAAACTGAGGTTGCCTCATTTTACGATGCATAATTATAACAAATTGAAACTAAGACTACATAGGTAGTATTCTACTAATAATATTCAGATCAAGAATAAAAAGGAAAGATTAAGCATTTCCTGTTGAGCATTATATATAGCATCCTTTTCTAACGTCACACCTGTTTCCTATCTCTGAGAGTTGTACACGTAGCATGCTTATTGAGTCAGAGTATATAGGGCAACACGGTACGGAAGTCTGATAGTGACAGATAAGATAAACAACAGAATGGCTCAATTCAAAAACTCAAATGAATAAGTAATAAATTATGTTATCATGTTAAAAAAATGTTCTGTGATTTTTTCTTTTGTTGTTTTTTTTTAACAACTTATTGTAAATTATTCATTTGAAAAAATATTTTCCTCAATAAGCAACTATTGAATTAAAAATAACCGAAAGCGAATGTTAATTACTTCTTTATATAAAATTGCTTGTTTTCAGATTCTTGATTATGAGAGTTTGGATTATAAAGATGTATACGATGACTTTATTTAATATGTAGCACTCACAGGCCTCCGTAGCTGGAACTGCGTATACATTAATATAATTGCACAATGAAAGGTGGGGTTTTATGTAATGATTCTTGCCGTTTGGTTCACAAATTGAAGATAGAGATAGGAAGGCTAAAAATCTTTAACATACATTATTTCCTGACACCTGATGATAAAAAGACAAAACGAAATGTGTTGCATTCGATTATTACGTCGTTATTCAAATCGATTCGTTTTCATAATGTGAGTCATGGACTCAGGATTCATATTACATACCGTAGCTATCCAGGAAACATACTGCCAGTATCAATTGTCTGACTTGACGCGGAATTGAGTCTAGGATGGTGTTTGTTTTCTTCATCATGATTATCCTAAAACACAACTCTTCCTCTTTATATTGAGTGAGTGCGCATGTCAGATGAATACTTATTTTTGCATCGTTACTACCAGCTGCTTCTTCACGTTGTATTTATTTTTAGGCATTTACACTCGAAATAGTTCAAAATAGTTAGTCGTTTTACAGTTTCAACTGGTTAAGTCATTTTGTGCGATTCGTTCATTTTTTTTTTTTTGGGGGGGGGGGGGGGGGGGGAATCCTCATATCGGAGAAAACTTCGTACAAGTTAACGTGACAACTATAGATCTAAAAATACATTTCATAACGAAAGTGCAAGGCTTTATATAATGCATAGTGTTCATTTATCCACAAAGATTATAACTGATAATTAGATAATTATACAAGTTTGTATTTCACTATGCAGTTTACTATAAAATTTAATATTGATATATAAAAAAACAACTAGCTATATATAATTTTTCAAAAGATATTCTAATCAGGTTTTAGTAACTTAATATCTAAAAATAAATAAATATCAACGACAAAGACTAAACCTCTTTGAAAATAATCAACATCCATGTACTTTGTAACAACTACATGTATGTATAAATGTTTCATTATTATTTCATTATTTTAACCGTTAGAGTATTAGTTATGGTCATTTATCCTAATTATCTCTCTTGCAATCTAGATTAATAAGTTAGGTTGCTCTTATCATTTATCCTCTTTCCATATTCTATTCCTCCGCAAGATTCAAACTCTTTCAATGCTGGAAATAATTGCCAATGTCTACTGCTCAGACAGGAAATTGCCATGCTTATTTTGTTATTAAAAGTAATTAATCTTTAGCTAATATACCAACACTCAAACAAATGATGTTATGAATTTTGGAGCTTGATTATGGCTTATAATTCGTTATTCATGTTTCTTTTTCAAGTATTAAGACTGTTTGCTATTTTCATGAATATGAGCCGATGCAACACGCCACTGATGCGCTTTAAGTTTTGAATTGAACATCATTTTATAAATATTTTATACATTCAGTAGTTATCATATTTTATTGAGGTATTACTTTAGTGGTTATAGCATTGCAAATCGATGTTTATGTTTCGCTTGCTTTTGAAGATATTGCATGCTACATAAGAGTCGCTTGACGTAAACAGATCAAACATTTCAGTAAGAATAACTCAAATCCTTAAATGGACGTTTTTCGATATTATTATGCTTCAATATTATTATTATTATTTATTTCATGATAATGTACTCCCTCCCTGTAGGCGTAATATTTTAAAAATAAATTATTAAGATACACTAACATCTTTATTCTGCACATGATCCGATGTAAAACACGTGGTGTTATTGCTCATTACTTAACACGTCATTACTTGCACATGATACTTATATGTACATAAAAAAATAATGTTTTTCCACACGATACTAATTGTTAGACCATAATTAATCACCTAGTTGTCTACAGACTTTTCCGTTTTTTTCCCAATTACGACAAAGAGCACACGGCGGGTGTAACCGGTCAGCAGAGGATACTTACTCCTCCATGGCACCTGATCTATTTGTTTAAGAGGTCCGTGTTTGCTCTGCTCCTGTTTTGTAATTTTCCTTTGGACTTTTGAATTTGAACACTGTTCGTTATTACCACATGTCATATATATTCAATGAACATTTGTACTTTTGCGCAAGGTTTATAATTAATCCAATTTTGCATTTCACTCCATGAGAAAAAAAAACAAAATGGAAATGTCTATGTTTCAAAAGGCTATTGGCAAAAAAAAACTTGATCTACTATCAATAATAGATAGGGAACAACCTAACGATTTTTATCGATTTTATCATCTCATACATCATTACAGAATTTTTACTTGGGGATTTCCCAGTAAAGATTAAGGTAAAGGTGTGGAGTATTTTTGTAAGGTTTTAAATCTGGTACCATCACTATTTTTCACAGTGGTCTTTGAACCTTTTAAAAAATGAGGGATGTTTAAACGATCGCAGTATGGGGGTCTTCGAGGTTTCCGAGACCTTTATTTGATATTCCTTTAAAATGAATAATGCATTTTCCTTAAAACCCGGAATTTCTAAAACTATAGATGAACAAATTACCAATACTTCGAAGTGGTTATAGTTAACAACTTGTAGGTTTTTGTCCCTGAAAATTTCAGCCCCAGGGTAGGGGCCTTTGATGTTTCCGAGCACAATGTTTAAAATGTTTACAATGATGATGCATAATGAACGAAAAAACCCATGACCAAGTATGTGTATCACGTGTGTGTGTAATCACAAGATGAACAGGAAATTGCTTTTAGGGATTGTATAATAAGGTCCTTTACAATAAATTGGTTTATTTATAGATTGACGAGTTTTTCTTCCTTTATGTATCATTCACATAGCAAAATAAGACAGCAGTCGATTACCCTCTTTCCATGAATGCAAGCAATAATTACACTATTAATTCAATGCCTTTATGAAATACACTATCACATGTTACGTGATGTTGCATAGCAAATCAAAATACACAGATACCATGTAGTATCTTATATATCACCACTGTATGCTACATCTCAGTTAGAAACGTAAAGTAAAAACACCATGCTATGGTAAAATACAAATAGGACATAAGTGTGGACATATGCTTATTATCATACTGAATAATAATGATGTGATAATGGTAATAGGGTTCAGGCATCACCCCCTTGTTAAAAACTTTCAATGATATTAATAATTCAAAGATTTGTTTAGCCTATTCAACAGTGTAATTTTGTTCCCAGGAATTATTTTGAAAACAATATTGAGGGTAAAAATGCAATAAATCTGATGTTGGGGTGATTTTCAGAATTTAAAAGTAAGCTATAATCTGGCATTGTAGAACTACATAAAACACAAAAATTGGGGGATTTTTTCCTGTAATTTTGTCTCCCCTGTGCCTTTCAATTAATGTATATGTAGTCAATATGTGTGGTTTGATACCGCATGCATGATAAGGCGTAGATTGTGGGATATCATCTATAATATTTTTTGTTGCTTTTTATGATTGTTTAATTAGTCTAGAACCAATCTTCAACAGGTGGTTTTCCAAATCAATAACTCTCATGTACAATCACATGGCGATTATTGATCATTTCATGGCAGAGATACAATGTACTTCATTTAAAAAAAGAACAACAAAACACTAAGAACTGGCTATCGTACATCCAGATTCCTATTAAATCATAACTATATATATCTATATATATATATATATATATATATATATATATATATATATATATATATATATATATATATATATGTATAAGTTTTTAAATGTGTTAAGTAGCATGATATGATTAGAAAAGGACACAATTTTCGTTTAAAAAAAAACAACGAGTACTCGACTATCTCTCGACTAAAGCCCCCGATTAGTCGACTTATCAAACCGAGTAAAATTGACATCCCTAATTATTAGGTAGAGAGTGAGACAAATATATAACTTCAGGTGCATGTGGTGAATACAAACTGATGATCTTGAAAGTTTCAGCCCCCAAGGTAGAAGCCTTCGATGTTCCTGCACACGATGTTTACAATCCCCTTATGATGAATACAATCTCAACTTCTCGGGCCTTTCCGGCAGAGATCGGAAAAACACATCGAATGTATTTACATAGACTTGCATGACAACCCCCTCTTTTTATAAAACTGTAAATACAGCACATTTTACGTTCTGTTGAGATGTAAGCTAGACTTCACTAAAGTCATTAATATACAGTTACTAAATATATCACAGAAGCGACATACAAGGCTGCCTAGCCGATACTTATTTTAATGGGAAGCAACTCCATTTTGTATACAAATCTAACATCCGGTAATGTTAATACATTCAAGGTATTTTCTGATCTGCTGGAAAGACCCGAAAAGTTGTTATTGATGATGAATAGTGTATTTTCATTATGGCCTTGAATATCAAAATCTAGAGATGACCTACAGTCTGTCCCACGTTATTGCTTCCATCACTTTTTGATGATTTTTTTAAATAAAAATACACATACCTGTAAAAGAAATACAGTTGAAATCAATAAAAGGGAAAATATCCAATTGCAAGATATCCTCATTGACACATTCTCATTTTTCACTCATAAAAATTCACAGGAACAAAAAAAAATTTCTTACGGAGATTTATAATTGAACATGTTTACATCTTTTCTCCATTCGGAATTACTTGGAAGACCTCACACAATTTTTCAACATTATCATCCGGGCTATTTCATGGCTGATGCAATGCAAAATCCCCGTAGACTTTCTATTTTGGGTTGTGTATTGAAACCTGAAGAGGTAGAGGGGGCGTTTCAAAACAGATAATCTGGACATTTTTCATATTAGTGGATGAACGTACTTTGAGCACAAAGGTATTTATGATTATCGAAATATCAAGCGAAAAGTGGTGGAAGCAAAAACTCGGGAAGAGTATAATCACTGTTGTGGCACAGTGTTAGTGGTTCATACTTTTGTAAGGCCCTGAAATTTTTAGCCTCTAGGCCACAAACCAATTATTTACCCCGTCCTCATTGAGCACGCAAGTAGTTTCATTCTAAAAATGTATGTAATTTTCAAAAATGCCCAGGAGTGATAAATGGGCAAGTTTGGTTCTTTTAGGGCATAAATGGAAAGAAAAAGGTTTGAAAAAATACAAGCAGAAAAAAGTCAGAAAAGGACGAGTGCACTTAAGCCATAGAGAATGGGCCGTTTTATGTAGAAAATAGGAACAAATTGCTTCTTTTCCGTAATATTTAAGCACTGATGGATAGTTCTGATTTAAGTGCAAGCTTAACTTCACCAAAATTAGCATACAATCTAAACAATTGACGATATTTAAATGCCTATAGATCATCTAAATCCGGAAAAATCGTACCGAACCCATTTGAGTGTTGTGTCTATTTAAATCAGAGGGAGGAGACATTTAAGTCAACATTATTCTGTTGGTGGATCGATTGGCGCGTTTGCTGAATTGCACTTTATGTGTTATTTAATGTTTGGAAAAAGTCGAATATAGCTTTGAAGTTACATTTTACCATAGTGATCAAACAAACATTACTATACGCTTGTATTTGAAATAAAGAATGCATTTATAATATTACATAAATATAAGCTTTTGAGCTTTAAGGGTATTTCTCAGATCAAGTCCACGTAATATTATGAATAAAAATACCACCGTCTTTCAATATGAATATTGTGATTTTAATATCATACATTTCAAATGTCTCCAAACTCTCTTTATTATTCGTTTATCAAAATCAAATACATTCAAATACTATTTTGCTGACTTAGTGTCTTAATATTTCAATAAAATTAATTTCCAAGAGAAAATGTACGTTTTAATAGTTAATGTCAAAAATATTACCAGTAGAACAGCATGAATAAAATTAGATTTTGGAAGAAGTATTACAATTTGGCATATAATTATGTTTTTGCAACTTTTGCGAACAATATGACTGCATGGGTTATTAACTTTTTAAATCATAAAATAATTGCATGGCAAGGACTCTTAGTGGAGAAGAACTTTTTATGGTTTATGTTAATGAACTTTTTTGACATTCCTAAATACAAAATATCAAAAGAATGGAGAAAAGGGCACATGATTTATCACTTTGATAATGCAATTGCTGGAGATTAGGAAAAAAATACATACAAAAGGATGAGAATAATAGTAAGTATGTAGCTGTATAAAGATTTTCATTTGCTCGGGTAGGTTAAGGCAACTCTGAGTTTAATGATGGTCGCAATTATGGTCATTTTAAAAATTGTTTATTTTTATAAAAACAGTGCTAAATATTAATATCAAGTGAATGTGTTTAGCAAGATATTATATTTCTACTTCGGAATCAAGTCGATCATTGAAGCTGTCGTGCCATGGTATCACGTGACAGTTAAAAATAGATCACTTTTTTACCTTAACAAAAAATCAAAAAGTGTAACACTACCCCGAACTTCATTTGTATGTATTATACAATAACTCGATCGGCAATTAGTTCATGTTTATTAGTATTACTGCTAGAATCCTATTGTTAATCGCATAAAATAAATATTGTCATTATTTATCGGAAACCCCCTCAACTTTTTCAATTTCATTGAAAATACTTCGAATTTTTCAATTACAACAACGAAGCAAAGGATTCTAGCAACACTTTTCAAGTATTTTAGGTCATATGCTTTTGATATTTGCCAAATTCATCTTTCATAATATTCGGGGTAGTTTTACACTTTTGCCTTTTTTGTACACACTGACAGAGGAAAGGCCGGTCAAGCCATATAAATGTTTATCTGCTTACCTTATAACACTCGCTGAAAAAACAAAATATCCATGCTTGTATTATCCTGATTATATCCTAACTGACAATCATCTAAATCTTAGGTATCTGCATTAAATATGTCTTATTTCGGCATTGTTTACACTGCATTCCGATTATTTGTCTCCCGACATTGATCTTCTCTATTAAACATGCTTGTGACGTCATCAATGTTAATAATACGTTATACAGAGAAATCGAAGATATATTCAGTTAGAATAGTTTCTATGTGGCATTTTACGCCTGTAGTTTTTATAATTTGGGCCAGAGATGAAGTTAAAATTGACATGTTTCTGATTAAAATATGACATCATGCTGCTTATTGTGACGTCATATCGATCAGAGGAATTTTTACTCAGTCGATCGCTGAGAGTTGCCTTATCATACCCGCGTGCTTTTTATCACACATAACAAGTTTTCTAAAGTTATCAAATGCATACAGTTTTACTTTTATGATTTTTGTTATCAAATGCATACAGTTTTACTTTTATGATTTTTGACATAAAACGCAGCCAAGTATAATGTAATTACTGATTACTTGAACCCCCCCCCCCCCAAAAAAAAAAAAAAAAAACAAAACAAAAACCCACAAAAAACTGTCTGGTCAATTTATTTTTACATTGCACGTGCTGGTTTTTATTTTTCCCCAACAAGAAAAAATATACCCCTCTTAAACACAGGAGTATCCAAAAGGGAAAGTACATGTACATTGTATTTATTTTTTTTACACTGGTTTGGCATCCGCCCGCGATTTTCTATCGTTCCATTGAAAAATTTTAGTCTGTTGATTTGCTACTATCAATAATATTAGGAATTATTTTGTTGGTTAACGGTGATTCGTGTCCTTTTAAATAAATATACCACAACAAGAAGGCGCCATGCACTAGCATCCAACCAACGGCGCATCCGATCTGCACTGATACCAGTATTTAACTGGATCCTGTGGCTGCGGAATCATACTGTATGCAGAGATAATAAGAATTGGAGGAGACACACCTAAACTGGATTTTGTCTTGCAAAATATTTGGATTATTTTTCCCAACAAAAATTTAATATCTACCATCATCACTTACATGTTTAGAGGAATATGAAAGGGTCTGTTTTAAATGAACATCAAAAGTTAGCGAACGTAGATACTCCTCGGTTAAAAAGGGACACCTTGCACAGCCTCATCAGCATCCATTTTAAACATTTTACTGCTTTTCTTTTTCCATAGTATCTTTAATGAATAAACATTTAAATGGGTTTACTTCAATTTTTGATTTTTCCAATATTCACTTTGCCACAGTGGCACCTTTTGGGTAATTTTAGACTGCAGTGATGTTCTTTCCGATATATTTCATTTTAAAAATAAAATATGCAACATATCTTACATGTATTTGTTAAAATGAAATATTGGTCTAAATACGTTCAAAAGGGAAACAACAAAGATCCCATTTGACAAATATCTTCCGTAGAACCCACGTGACTATTTAGAATATAATTTATTCCATACGTGGGTTCAACATGCCCGGGTCACGCAGGTAATAGCTCTCGCTTGCTTTAGGAAAAACCTAGAAATTTTCATACATTTTTAATTTTTTCAGTTGCAGCCTAATGTTGTACAAACTTCTTATTTTCACAGAGTTTTCTAGATGCTTAATGGTTCTTTTGTCTTTTCCTCAAGTTTGTACACGGTTAGGCTGGCAGTAATGAAAAAATGACAATAGCAAACCGTCAACCATCTCAAAAATTCATAAAACGAAATACAAATTCAAAGCAGGGCAACACGGACCTTCAAAAAGATAGAGGTAGGATCAGGTGCATAGGAGGAGTAAGCATCCTCTGCTGACCGGTCTAACCCGCCGTAGTGTAGATTCAAGTTTGTTCAAATCATGATCCCCGTGGTTAGGGTGGGGCCACAATGGGGGGTTGAATTTTTACATAGGAATATATAGAATAAATCTTTAAAAATCTTCTTCTTATAAACCATTTGACCAGTAAATTTTTAAAAATCTTCATCTCTGAAACTGATCAGCCAGAAAAGCTGAAACTTGTGTGGAAGCATCCTCAGGTAATGTAGATTTAAGTTTATTCAAATCATGATCCCTGGCGGTAGGGTGGGGCCACAATTAGGGGGGGGGGGGCGAATTTTTACATAGGAATATATAGAGAAAAATCTTGAAAAATCTTCTTCTCAGAAACAAATTGGGCAGAAAAGCTGGAACTTGTCTGGAAACCTCCTCAGGTAGGGAAAATTAATATGAAGGATCTATTATACGACATTGTTCAGATATTTTGTATATGACTCTATAAAGCTGATTTTATTATGTCTGTTGGTGCTCAGGTGAGCGATGTGGCCCATGGGCCTCTTGTTCACTTTTTACCGGGGCCCATAAGTGCACCCGTTCGTTATCTTTTAAATGCGCAATAGGAATAATATAAAGAGGCCAATGTTTACACATATTCCAAAGTAAAAGTGGATTTTGCAGGGCTGGTGTTATTTTAGGGGCCATGTCTCAGTCTCCTCTCTCGACTGATTTTCCTGTAGTTTAGATATGCTGTTGGACTAGTGTCATTCCATAGGTGTGCTATATTTCATTTGAGCCGAGGAATATTTTCAATGATTTTTGTTGTATAAATGATTTTTGTTAAATGATTGTTGTTGTATAAAGGAATAAGAGGGGAAAAAAATTGTGGTCTGTGTCCTCTTTGGTAGGGGCCTTCGATTTTTCCGAACCCGATATTTAAAATCCCTTAATAATGAATAGGGCATATTCAGTAGAACCCCGAAAAAAAAAAACAAAAGGTGACCACATTATTTTTTTTCATAGTAATATTAATTTACTACTTGTAATTGTCTCCTAAAATTTCAGCCCAAAGGGAATGGGCCTTCGGGGTTTCCGCGCCTGATCTTTACAATCCCTTTATGATTAATACTGTATATTTTAGTTGGGCCCCTATTTTAAAAAGCCAGAGTTGACCACATCTCTCCTTTTTCACAGTGTGTGTGGTTTACAACCAGTAGGTGTCACTGAAAATTGAAGGCCATAAAAAATATAAATAAATTCTAAATTACCACGTAAATTCTAAAATGCAGTTTACTTTTGAATTACAAATAACCAACTGCCAACTGTGGTCTAATGACCGATTGTCCCATACATATTTTTGTACAACTTTAAAACATATCGAATTACCAGGAATTGGATTTGTAATATGATCTAATAGGATGCAGTAACTACTCTCCACAGTTTATAAAATTTAAAATAAAAAATGCATATTAAGTAATGAGAATTCAATTTGGGAGTAAAAAACAAACATGTTATCAATAGTAAAATAGTTTTCCCTGCACTGGCAGTCCGGTTTCCTCCAACACCAATGCTCCGCTCACGCTAACATCCGAACCAATGAGGCATAATGATGAGTTGTAGAACTTGTTTGTCAAATACTAAAAAATAAAGTTCAATTCAGTTCAATAGTATTCTCTACAGTCGCCGTTATTTTCTTTAATACGGTTTTTCTTAGCATAAGTTGTCAATCTTCCACATAATAAGAATTAATATATAAAGTATTTTTATAACTTTCACAAAAAAATATATACTACTTCACGAATTATAAACAAATTATAGAAGCAAAGTAATGCCGATTTTTACTGACTAATATAAATACACATTTAAGCATTGTATCATTTTTTTTGAAAGATGTGGTCTCATAACTACAACGGTGCGTGGATACAAATTGAATAACGCGCGCTAGCGCGTTAAATGTATGGAACTTAGTGTGCACACACTGTTGCAGTTATGAAACCACATCTTTAAAACAATAATGATATAATGCTTATATTTACGCTTTTTAACAATTCCATTTCCGCAATTATGATTTACTTTTCAAAATATCTGCCTTTTTCAAGAGTAATGCGCAATTAACGGAAGTGCCTTTGGAACAGCCGAATTATACCGGCAAAATAGTGCAGAGTGCTTTAAAATCTAATAACAGTTTTATTTTTCATTCTGTTATATGATGAATTCAACTTTTGGTATAAAGAAATTAATAAATTGAATTAATTGAGTGTTATTAAAATATTTACATCAATGAAATATTAATTAGCGTAAGTATAAAAAGAGGTCGTTATCATAACGGAAATTCTATAGAAATTGGTTAAAGCACAGGCGTTATATAGATAGGGTATGTTTATTTATGTTCATGGAGAAATGTGTTATTAAGTCCAGTGATGAGCCTGTCGACGCCGGGTCAAAAATATAATTAAAATGCTACTGCTGACCACGGTGCGTCAGATCATTAGTATGCACTTGATCGCATTTACTTATTAGGATGAGAATGTTGTAGCGCAGAGTCCGTGCGTATAAAATGGGGGTGCGGGAAACACAGCTCTCCAGTAGTCATCTGGAAGCTGTCTTTCTGCCTCCTCTTTTTATACAGGTAAGATTAATAAATATACTTGCGCGCATTCTCAAAAGTAAACTTAATAGATTCAGGGGGTTCAAATAATATTTTATTTTCAGGGATTTTTGTAATAAATATTAATGTTGATAAACTTCATTGTAATTAATATTGATATTTATTGTTAAAATGTCATATTAAATTGTTATATCTTAATAAAAGAGTAGTCATCTGGAAGCTGTCTTTCTGCCTCCTCTTTTTATACAGACAGGGAAAGGGCTACTCCCCAGGTTGAGGAGGAGAGAATTCTGGGTTAGATAACGTGGCACAGACAACGCCAGGTGTCTGGTCAAGGACGAATAAGATCCCGAGGATCAAATTAACGGAAATATCGTATTCAGCAAAATCCGAGTACGATATAGTGGTGGAAATCCGGTCTTCGTCCAAGCCACGGTAACGTCAATTCTTCCAGTTAGAGAACTTTGTTAATGGCCAAATTAACGCCGTTTCAAAAACTTAAAAGAGCTGTGTCGAGACTTTCGGTAACATCTGGCTCGAAATTTATTCAGCCTGATTTTGAAGATTCAGACATTGAATTTAACGCTAACACATATAGACCAGATTTCGTATCAGAATCGAGACCAGATTTTGCATCAGGATCGAGCAAGAACTATAAAAACATTTCGCAAACTTCCCCGCCTTTGTTTTATTCTAATGATGATTTAAATTTCAACTATCCATCTGTGGTACTAAATCCACACGAGGCATCTTCATCCCAGGCGGCTTCCTTCGGAGGGACTACATTTCCGCCCTTCGATAGACACGAAATCAGCAGAGGCCCGGACCCGTCAAACGCACACAACGCTACGGACGAATATAACACTCCGAACGCAAACAACATCAACAACGAATCCAACGCCCCGGACCTTTCGGACGCACACAACGCCCAAAACCTTCCGAGCGCACATAACGTCAAGGACGGATTCAACGCCCCGGACCTTTCGGACGCGCACACCGCCCCGAACGCATCTCAGGCCTCCAAGACAAGCAACCCACCGCAGAACCTACCTCGAACCAGCCAGGAATTTGTAATACCAGAAAATACGGCTGCCAACTCACAGACAGCAGGTAGAAACTCATTTTTCTCTACCTTTAAAATGTCTTCTAACATTAAATTAGACAAATTTAAAGGAGATGGCTCTCAGGACGTAAATGCATGGTTTACAAATTTTGGGCAATGGGCAAAATTTCATGATTTGCCTGATTCTAAAATTATTGATGCTTTTCCGTTTTATTTAGAGGGGCATGCAAAAATTTGGTATGATTCTTTGTCACCTGAACAAAAAGTAAATCCTGCGACACTTACAAACTTGTTTCAAGAAAGGTTTAAAGAATTAGAAAACTTTTTGGATTTGTCGGTACTTCAAATGAAGCAAAAGGGGACAGAACCTGTGGGAGAATTTTTGTCCAGACTGGTCAGTTTAGCTTCTATTAAAAATATTCCAGAAAAAGTTTTACTTTCAGTTGCAATGAATGGTTTAAGATCTGATATTAAAACATACGTTGTTACCCAGAACCCCAAAACAATGGAACAGTTAAGGCAAATTGCAATTTTGGCGGAAAAATCTCAACCAAGTCAAATTACAACGTTAGAGACGTATGAAAATTTGTTGTCGGAGATTAAGAACTTAAAAGAAAAAATTGAGACAAAGACAGAAGTTAATGAAATTAACCGTGTTATGCCGCAAACTCATGATTATTCCCCACAATTTGTAACGCAACAACCACCTGTTTTTCAGCAAAGGGTTAGATTTCATTCGCCGCCACAGCAGGCACCTATTTATCGGCCAAGACGGCAAACTATCAGGCTAAATAGATCAAGAACGGTCAGATACGCGTTGCCCGATGTCAATATAACACCTAATACACAGCAGCAGTCAACCCAACACCCCCGCATGATCGCTCCGCAATGTTATTTTTGTCTAGGCATGTGCATGGATAGATCCAGATGCCCCGCACGAAATGCTCTCTGTCATACTTGTAACAGAGTGGGCCATTTTTCAAGGGCGTGTAGACAGTCATATGTTGTACAACAATAGGAAATCGCGCCTATCTCCAAAACGTTCATTCCCAGATCCACTGTTCAAAATTATCATCAGAAAAAACAATTACGTTGGCAACAAAACCATTTTCAAAATTTTAACGATCAACACTTAAATTTAAAGAAAAATCAAATTCACAGTTTCAAATCACCACAAAATTCTAATTTAAAACAAAAGAAAAATCAAAATTTCAATCAAAACAAATTTGGAGATGGGCAAGAGACAGATTCTGTTGATGTTTTAATTTCTTTTAAAGAAAAATGTTCTATTCCTGTATATGTACATACCACTCGGTTTAATGCTCTTTTAGATACAGGATCAACAATTTCAGCCATTAATTCCGACACTTTGAACAAAATCAAAATTCATGAAAATAAACTTTAAAATTCTGAACTTTCGTTTATCACCGGTGCTGGGGGAACGACACATACAGTAAATGGGAAAATCGAATTGGAAATAAAAATAGGAGGTCTTAAATTTAGGCAAATATTTTATGTCATTCAAGACTTGTGTCATCCTTTAATTTTGGGAACTGATTTTATGAAAAAACAAAAAGCATGCATTGATTGGGGTACGAAAACATTGTATTTACAAGAGTTTTCTACTTATGTTAATATAATTAACGTAAGTAATGGTTTGGCCAGAGTCTCAAAAGCAATTACCGTACAACCGAACGGATTTGCAAATATTCCAATAAAACTCTCGCGCACTCAGAAAAACCATACCGTGTTATTAGAACCGACTGGCAATATACAAAAGCAGCTCGCAATTGCAAAGTGTCTTGTAATTAATCGGCCGAAGCGCGTTTTTATACAAGTAGCCAATGCATCCAATAAGAACGTATGCTTGACCGCGGGCACGATAATAGCTACAGTGAGTACGATCCGGACAAAAGCTATTTATTCCATAGACGAAAATAACACAACTATAAAATCGAAATATAAACATGTACCGTTAGACTTAACATCAACTGTGTTATCAAATCAGCAAAACCAAATATTTCAAGAATTTATCAATCAAAACAGTGATGTCTTTGCAAATGATTTATCAGAATTAGGTAAATGCAACAATTATTATCATTCCATTATAACAGAAACGGAAAAACCTATTCAATCGCTGCCCTATAGAACATCGCCAAAAGCAAAGTTGGAAATTGAAAAACAAGTTAAACAAATGTTGAAATACGATATAATTGAAGAAAGCATTTCCGCGTATGCTTCTCCGGTTGTCTTAGTTAAAAAGCCAAATAATGAATATAGATTTGCAATAGATTATAGAAAATTGAACGCGGTCACTCAACTTCAAACTTTTCCATCTATGCGTTTAGATGATGTATTCGATGCGGTAGGTCAAACCAAAGCTCAGATATTTTCAACTCTAGATTTGGCTTCGGGTTATTGGCAAATTGCCTTGGATGAACGAACAAAACATAAAACTGCTTTTATTACGCATGATAATTTATATCAGTTTAAACGAATGCCTTTTGGATTAGTTAATGCACCTGCGACGTTTCAAATGCTCATGAATATGATTCTTAAAGGTCTTACGTGGAAACATTGTTTGGTTTACATTGATGACATCATTGTATGGTCAGATAATTTTGAAAATCATTTAAAACATCTTTCTTTAATTTTTCAAAGATTACGAGACGCAAATTTGACATTAAAACCACTCAAATGTTCATTTGCAAAATCAGAAGTAAATTATTTGGGACATATTATATCAAAAGACGGAATAAAAGTAAATCCATCCAAAATTGACGCGGTAAAATCTTATCCTTTACCCAAAAATCAGCATGATGTTCGCAGTTTTCTGGGTCTTGCAAATTATTATCGGAAATTTGTCAAAGGTTATTCCAAAATTGCGCTACCTTTAAATAGATTATTGACAAAGAACACGCTGTTTAAATGGACACAAGATTGTCAAACTGCTTTTGATTCATTAAAACAAGCTTTAACGAATACTCCCATCTTGGCGTATCCAGATTTTCAAAAACAATTTATTGTATCTTGCGATGCATCTGGAATGGCAATAGGTTATGTTCTGTCACAAATTGGGGATGATGATAAGGAACATGTAATTGCATATGGGGGAAGAGCGCTTAGCAATACAGAAAAATCATATTCTGTTACGGAACAGGAAATGCTAGCATTAATATCAGCTATTGATCATTTTCGCGTTTATTTAATTAACAATAAATTCATTGTTAATACCGACCACAAGGCGCTTACCTGGTTAAAAACGATAAAACATACAAATGCAAGATTAATTCGATGGGCTTTAAAATTGCAAGAATATACATTTGATATTAAACATCGACCAGGAATAAAACATCAAAATTGTGATGCTCTTTCAAGAAGGCCATACCCAGATCAAGACATGTGTCAAAACACAAACGAGTTCTCCCAAGATGATGATTTGTTACCGTCAGAAAAAACAGAAATAACATTCATCTATGCAAAAGAAAATTCTGAAGACATTTTAAAAATGGCTGAAAAGAAAACAAAATGTCAAAACACCACAATAAATGTACTATCAATTCAAACTCAAATTAAGAATGAACAACAAAATTGTCCATATTTTAAGCATATTTATGAGTATATACAACAAGGACTTCTTCCAGCAGATAAAAATCGTGCAAAAGCAATTCCGTATGAAGCAAATCAGTATGAAATTATAAATGATGTATTGTTTCATATATTCCAACCAAGAACTAAAAATAAGGCAAAAACGGAAGTAATTTTAAAACAATTGGCTGTTCCGGAAAAATTAAGAAATGATGTGATAAGGTCATATCATGATTCAATTGCAGGCGGTTGTCATTTAGGCGTTCAAAGGACATATGTGGCAATAAAACAAAAATACTTTTGGCCTAAAATGTATCAAAATATCTACGATTATGTAACGTCATGTGACATCTGTCAAAGGGTCAAACGAGATACGTCAGCTCGAAATGCACCATTACATCCCTTGCCAGTCCAAGGTACCTTTGATAGATGGCATATGGACATTTTGGCAGGATTACCAAAAACAAAACAAGGCTTTCAATATATTCTATTGGTTACAGATTCCTTGTCGCATTGGTCAGAAGCTTTGCCAATGAAAACTCAGGAGGCTACTGAAGTTGCTAATGTATTATACAAAGAAATTTTTACTAGGTATGGGGCTCCTAGGACTTTAGTCAGTGATAGGGGACAAAATTTTATGTCAAAAATAGTGCAGGTCTTGTGTAAAATTTTTCAAGTTACACGACATGTCACAAGTTCCTATCACCCACAAAGTAATGTAGCTTGTGAAAGAATTAATTCCACGCTTGCGCAATCTTTACGGGCTTATTGTCAAAAAGAACAAACACAATGGGATGAAATTTTGCCCAGTATTTTGATGGCATTTAGAATGAGTCCCTCAACGCAATCAACGGGGTTTTCGCCATACTATATGGTATTTGGAAAAGAAATGTCCTTACCGTTGGATGTTGCGTTATTGCCAACTGAGGAATTAAACAAAGCGCCTGATGCATACGTAAAGGAATTGGTCCATAAAGTAAAAATTATTCAAGAACTCGCAAAACAAAATGTAAAAGATGTCCAAAAAGTAAATAAAGAACGGTATGATAAAAAAACAAAGGTACCACAATTTCGGATAAGGGACCAAGTACTACTCAAAGTCATGAAACGTACCCCAGGAAAAAAACATAAACTTCAACCTAAATGGGAGGGTCCTTATTATATAATTAAGGTTAACCCAAATCATTCCTTTAGGTTGCGCCGATGTGATACTCACGTAGAATTGAAATCATCGGTGCATGCGAATCGCTTAAAGTTTTATAAGGATCCGCGAGATTTCAGACCACCACCTGGTAATGATAACGATGGTGAAGTACAAAACAAGAATCAAAATAATGTTACTCGAGATAAGGGAAATAAGCAAAACTGTCAGAGTAATGTAAATGACAGAGCTAATCAAGATAAAAATAAAAACAAGCCAAATGGACAATGGCATGAAGTTGAAAAATTGTTGAAATCAAAATACATAAATAACAAAAGACATTATTTAGTTAAATGGGCTGA
This sequence comes from Magallana nippona, assembly GCA_033439105.1. Taxonomy (NCBI): domain Eukaryota; kingdom Metazoa; phylum Mollusca; class Bivalvia; order Ostreida; family Ostreidae; genus Magallana; species Magallana nippona. Next base: position 13,125,544 of record CM065921.1, read on the forward strand.
TGGCTCAAAACCCACATGGGAACCGTCAAATAATATATCACAGTTTTTAAAACAATTGTATCACTCGTCGGTAAAACCAAGAAAAAGAAGACGATATTAATACAATTTAGCTAAGTAAAGAGCATAATGAAAAAAAAGAAAGAAAGAAAGAAATATACACGAAATGATTTAATATGTATGAAAGATATAAAGATAATCATTAATTTATGCATTTTAAGAAAAAGGGATATCGTTGAAGGTTGACTTCAATAAATTTGTGCTCATTCATTTTCATTCTTCATCATTTATTTCTTCTATCAGGGTACCCGTTTTCTTATCGTACTATTTTCACTTTATTACATATTAATGGGCACTTTTTGATTGATTTGTCTTCCTTGTTCTTGCGAGAGTCATACCTTTTGTAATACAATAAGAGCACAGACTCAATTATGGTGTAATGTTTCAGGGCAGATTACCATATAATATAATGTAATCGTGTCCATTCTGAACACACCCATCAACTAGGGATAGGATAGATCCCGTAGTTTGATGCATGAAATAATTATTGAGAGTTATAAATGTATTTGACTGTAAGCATGAAATATATATAGAGAAAAATAGTGTATGAACAAATGCAATTAAAAGCATGACATAAGGCACAAGACATCATTTTAAAATGACATTGATTTTTAAAGAAATGAGATGTTTAACTAAGTTTATATATAATCAGTACTGACAAAAAGTGACTAACAGAATGGATTAATCCTCCTCTCGGTGTATCGCATTGGCCATGCAACCACCAGCTGTTATTGATAACATCAACTCTGGGGTCAGATCGTCCTACACTAATGGTTGATTAACAGTTGTTTTCACGAGCAAGCTAGCATCAACGTATTTACAAAAACATGGGTTTATTAGCATCACTGATGATCAGAAATAATAGATTAATACAGATAATAACAAGAATCATCTTGTATATACTTTGTGTTGACTTTAACAACCATGATTAGCATTTCAAAGGGATAAGCGACTATGCAACATGAACCTCTTTTCAGAAACAGATGTATTCTAACGTGCCTTATGAGTTGGTTGAAATGATTTATATTATAATATTTGGCTTACCATTTAATATTTCGGTCACATTATTGGAAACTATAAAAAAATCACTTATTAATCCAAAATAAAAGTAACAACATAGTTCAAATTTTATTAAATTTTTTTTAACAATGATTTTTTTTATATTATTCTAGCAGGTTTTGTTTTGAAAATATTTAATTTTTTTTTAATCGGTGCAACACACGAATGCTATGATTTTTGATATATCATCCTAAATTAGTTATCAACATTAATGTTACACACGTCAATGGTTAACAATATTTTAAATTTACATATAAAATGAATGTATACAAATAACATAGAACTGTTGGTACACATAATTCTTTGTAACATTACAAGAATATATTTGTCTCTATTCTCTTGTCTTCATGGCTTACAATTGAGATGGTAATAATAATTATGGTTCCTGCTGACATGCATACTGAACTTCATGTATAATTTTTCGAGTATATTAATTGTATTTTACCTATATGATAACTTGATGACAAACAGATCTTGTGAGACAATCAAGTTATAATTTTTTACTAACAATATTTATTTTGACCATGTGCTCTATTCTACGGATGCGATATCTACAAGCGTTGCACTTTGATTTTGTGAACCTTCAATGGTCATGGGATTATCTAAAGTTAATGTAAAATAATATGTGATCATATGGTTTATACAAGAATATGTCAATAATCATATATTACTGTAAAACACTATTTTAAGGTAACCCAATTGTTGATGATATATTACAAAAGTGTGTTCCTTATGATAAAAGTCTTTTACTGTGTGTTGTACTCCTTTATTATTATTTTTTTGTGTGTTGTACGATTTTATGATATGTTTTTGCAAAATTTAAATTGACTTTTTCTCGTTGTAGTTACATGTACGAGCCACCTGAATCACAGCAGATCCGAATAAAATTCAAATTAATATTGAATGTTTTTCATCTTGAGGACAAGATTTTTTTTGTTAGTGGGGGGAATTTATCATAACGGAAATTCTATAGAAATTGGTTAAAGCACAGGCGTTATATAGATAGGGTATGTTTATTTATGTTCATGGAGAAATGTGTTATTAAGTCCAGTGATGAGCCTGTCGACGCCGGGTCAAAAATATAATTAAAATGCTACTGCTGACCACGGTGCGTCAGATCATTAGTATGCACTTGATCGCATTTACTTATTAGGATGAGAATGTTGTAGCGCAGAGTCCGTGCGTATAAAATGGGGGTGCGGGAAACACAGCTCTCCAGTAGTCATCTGGAAGCTGTCTTTCTGCCTCCTCTTTTTATACAGGTAAGATTAATAAATATACTTGCGCGCATTCTCAAAAGTAAACTTAATAGATTCAGGGGGTTCAAATAATATTTTATTTTCAGGGATTTTTGTAATAAATATTAATGTTGATAAACTTCATTGTAATTAATATTGATATTTATTGTTAAAATGTCATATTAAATTGTTATATCTTAATAAAAGAGTAGTCATCTGGAAGCTGTCTTTCTGCCTCCTCTTTTTATACAGACAGGGAAAGGGCTACTCCCCAGGTTGAGGAGGAGAGAATTCTGGGTTAGATAACGTGGCACAGACAACGCCAGGTGTCTGGTCAAGGACGAATAAGATCCCGAGGATCAAATTAACGGAAATATCGTATTCAGCAAAATCCGAGTACGATATCGTGATCCGGTTTGAAGTCGCGAGGAGAGTCAGTAATTGCTCTTCGAGAAATACAAAAGGAAGATTAAATGTATTCATAAGCACCAGATTTGGTGATTGGGTTTTCTGTGTCTATGCGTAAATATCACTCAATTCAATTAATGCAATTTAATAGCGGAAAAGAAAGGGAAAATAAATATTTAAAGATATACACAATAAAGAAAACAATAATATAAATATATAAAAGGATGACCAAACAAGTAAAAGAAATCAATATTTACACATCTTGAGAAACTAAAGACAAGTACATTATTTTTTATTGTTGATATAGAAAAGTTGTGATCCTGAAGAAAAAAAATACATAGAATAAATGATACATACATGTAACGGCATTTACGCTATATTAAGAATGCAATATATTCTGATTCACATAATTTTCCATAAAGTGGTTGTTACGATAATTTTTTCGTTTTTTGTTCCTCTAAGGATAAATTTCAAATTGTGAAAAACCATGGAATGCTTATGGTTCACTTATATATTGTTTTAAGTATGATCAAAAAGTAGTGCGTGCTAACAAGACATCTTGTAGAAAATGAGTCCATTGATTTCAATTAATTTGGCTTAGAGTACTAAAATTCCAACATGAGAAAAATATAACTAAGATAAGAGTTTAAAAGGATTTTTAACATCTTGAGAAACTAGGTTGTAATTTGTAAGTCGTTGTTATTTTCTACTATTTCATTCAGCGCCATCCTCGTTCAAATTTAATACAGTGCCACAATTTCTATGGCTATAGGCATCAATAAAAGCGTGATCCTTTAACAAATGGGTTGTCATTAGATGTACCTATAGGTACTTTAAATAATTGAGATTGATTAAAATGTAACAAAACATAAACAAACTATGGATACAATGCTTGGCTGTATTTGTCAAAATGATAGCAAAATTTCTTTATTATTATCTGTTATTTTTCTATTAATATATGGATTATCCGATTATGGATATTCTCTATTTCTTTGAAATTGTAAAATGTAGACATATGTAAGTGATGCAACTAGCTGGTGCTCACCATTCTTAAAATCATTTAAGGTCTTGCGATTGTCGCAGTCCAGAATATTTTTCTGATGTCAGTTTCTATGTAAGTCCCATGTGATGCACGGTTTTATCAATATATTTTGTTGTTCATACACACTTTGAAAGTTGTATAGAGTGAAATATCAATACTAATTGACAACTTAGAGTTGGAGTCCGTGAATTCAACGAAAAAATGTTAAATCCATAAAATGACAGTCATAATGCAAACCACATGTCAAGATATTTTACCCGACAATATGAATATTTCTTTGCAGATAAATATGGGATGTACATGTATAATGAATTATAACTGTACCAATAATGTTGAGTGAGTTCAAACCATTATTTAAAATGTTACAGACATTTAAATTGCTGTACAGTACTGTATCGTTCTGGTGTTGAAAAGTTGAATAAAATGCACGGTATATGGTAAAGTATGTATACTGGCAAATCAACATGCCTTGAAATTGTTCAAAAACATGAATAAATGGTGTTTATACTTACCACATGTCTCCTTATCATCAAAACCTGGATAAAAGATCTAACACTATAATGAATGATTTTACCGACAAATTAATACAGTTTAGAAATAGATACGCAAGCACGTTTATGAAGTAATTTCTTTCTGATTTTGATACCTTTGCTTATTATTATTATTATTAATTTAACAGCATCCCATTTATAATTAATCTTAGCTCACCGAGACGACGGCAGGGGGAGCGTATGCTATACCCCTGGCGTCGATGTCGGCGTCGGCATCGGTGTCGGCGTCCGGTCCTGGTTAAAGGTTTTTGTGCAGGTCCTGTATCTAATTTATGACTTGTCTTACCTTAACCAAAATTTCATGAATAGTGCATCTGGACATAATTACGGACTGAAGAGACTTGGGTGCTGAATCTGGGACATGCATTTCAGATGCTGAAGGAGGTTAAGGGTTTTGGAGCAGGTTAAAGTTTTTAGAGGAGGTGCCCTTTGATAGCTATATCTTAGTTACTACTAGTCCTTACTTCCCCAAACTTGTATGGATGGTGCGTCTTAAGATACTCATGGCATGACATGCGTAAATGCCGAATCTGAGCCAAAGGTTTCGGATGCTGGATCAGGTTATGGTTTTTGAAGCTGGTTAAAGTTTTTTGAGGCAGGTGTCCTTTGATGAATATATATTACTTACTACTGATCCAAACTTCACTAAACTTGCATGGCTGGAGTGTCTTATGATACCCATGCATCAGGCATGAATGCTGAATTTGAGTAATACATTGTAAGTCAAGGATGTTGAATGAAGTTAACGTGTTTGAGTTGGTTAAAGTTTTTGGAGCATGTGCCTTTTGATAGATAAATCTTAGTAATTTGTGGTTTAATCTTTTTATTAAATTTTACTAGATGATGCATCTTGTTATTTTGATGCATTTCACAGGCGTGGATGCTGAATCTGAGCAATAGGTTTAAGATGCTGAAGGAGGTAAATGTTTTTGGAGAGGTCACATGTTTATATGAATAATGAACTAATTCAAACTTGCATGGTCAATTTGGCTATATAAATAAATCACAGAGGTAGTTTCAGACACATTGAGTGATCTTGATTATCTAAATGCTTAGGCAGGTTTAAGATTTTGAAACATCTAAAAAATGAGTCAAGCTCTTTGAGCTGGTTACAAAATGAAGTAAATTCTGCTCGTTAAACAGATAATATTACTATGGATGTGTAAATAGAGGTAGCTTCAGATACAGGGCTTAATCTTTATTATCTTTATGCAAGAGCAGGTTTGAGTTTTTTAATTACATGTAGTTAATACAGGTTTTGGAGAAAATAGCTGTCCTTAGTTTCATGGATCATGTAACTTTGGATTTGAAACATAAGGCTAGCTTCATGTAGATACAGAACCTGATCTCTATCAAAAATGTTAAAGAAACATTGTCCTACCTTACTCAAACTTGCTTGATAGATGTATTAGGTTTTAAATGATATATCATCTGAACTATGATTTTGTACTGTATATATACAATATTAAACATATAATATTGTGAAAAAATATATGATGCAATATGATATTGTTTAAAAAAAATTGTATTACGTATATAATATGATATTGTTTAATATAATAATAATATATTGTATAAAATGATATTGTATTATCATTTATTATTGTTTCATTAAATATTATATTATATCATATTGTATCATATAATTTGTATAATTTGATTTAGCATTATATTGTAACATATGATACAATTCCATAAGATACAATATATCATTTAATATATACCATATGATACAATACAATATCATATGATACAATATCATATTTTATCATAAATATTATACCATACGTTACAATATAGTAATGTATCATGTAATACGAAATTGTATCATATGATACTATATTGTATTATATAATATGATTGTATCATGTGATACAATAATTATTATATAACATGATGCAATATCCCTTAATATGATACAATATCATATTGTATCACAATGTTTTACGGTATTATATTGTACCTTATTACTGTTTAATTATGTATCATATGATATACGATATTATGTCATACCACACTACAGTATCCATGACTTTTAAATAATACAATTAAGGTGTTCTCTTTAAAGAGATGCCTCGTATCGGTGAGCTTTGTAATCTATGAATACTTTTGTTTTTGTCTGACTTCACTGGTTTTCAACATTGTAGAAATAATGTTCAATGCATATAAAGCTTGACAATAATAAACATTTCACCTGTTATATTCAAAGAGATTTCGTCAGAACTCCGCAGAAATACGCTAAAATCTTCTTTAATGGCAGTAACATCGCAGAAATATGTAGCATCATCTGTTCGCTCAACATTACAAGCAAAAATTTTCAAATGCAGGTATGATAGGTTGACATTTTCTATGGTGGCATTTATCTTGCTTCGTGTCTGTAAATTTTTATCTTGCCAAAGGATACCATATTGTGTTATTGACACAATATTTCTAGTTGACTTTTTCAGCTGGATAATTTCAGTGCTTTTAAGTGATGTTCCATTGACAATACAACGAATGTCGATGTCTGTGTTTCCATATTCAATAACCTTGTCGGTAACTTGAATTGATATAGTGGGAAAGGCTGCAATAATAAAAAATGAAAAATGTCATATTTGGAGGTCGCCATTTTGATTATATGACGAACAATTTTATTTGATAAAAAAAAATCTAGGTATTTCCTGGGAAGCCCATTTTATATACTCATTTCCGCAATAAAGTTAAACGATTATATAATGGTATAATTAATATATGGCGTTTAATTTTAAATTACGTGTAGACCCCTCTTTTGTAAAGTTCGATCGTTTTCTTTCACAGACGAGGGTTTACTTGCATTCCAAGAAAATTTGTTTACCAAATCTATCGAGTGTGATTGCCTTTTTATCCTCTCTATATAATCAGCCTTCGAACATTGCTTGCTAACTAGAAAAGCAATTTTATACCACTATATAGCACTTTGTCGTGAAACAAATTTTCCAGTTGGTGATTTTTGTTCGCTGTAACCTAACACCGAACTCTCCTCAAATACAATTAAATGTATACTTAGAAACAGACTTTGTGTTAAAAGAACCCTGAAATTATGTATTGCAAAATTTGGCTTCCAAATGCATGATATAGCCATTCTCATTACCGATATTTCAGTATAAATGTTTTTTTCTAGATTGTTAGAGTTTTGAATAGTATTGTGACTTAAACTGCAATTAAAATCCCATATTTTTAACGATTGATTCAGCCTACTCGAAGTTATACCTGAATCATCCAGTACCAGTAATTCGTACTTTTGAATTGGTATTTATATTGTAGAAATCGATTGACATTGCATAAAATATCATATATTACTTTTACAAATCCATCACAAGTAAAAACAGCCATAGATTTTGATTTAACTGTAAATGTCCATGCGAAGATGTACACAGATGTTTACTAAAATCTAAACGAAGTTGAAAGTCCTAGTAAAAAATGAACAAATCTTTTTTAGGATAATGTTGAAAAAGGTACATTATTATTTCTTTATTCTAAATGAAATTTACATATAAAATCTTAAAAAGAAGAACGATTCTATTGTTTAGAGCTTTGAAAAAAACTTTTTGTTTAAAAAAACCTATTCTAAATAACAAAACATAAATCAATTATTTTTTACTTTCTCTCTTTATCATAAATTTGCAGAATGACCAATGCCATTTTTATACTACATTCTTGTCCTTGCCATCAAGAGCTCTTAAAAGACATTGAAAAATATTTAAAATTTTAAACTTTAAATTTTTGATTTCTATACTTATTAATATAGTGTGTTGCTTCCATCATATTTAAGATATATCCGAAGATTTATTTGAGCATCCAGCCTTCTTATATATAAAAAAACATATATCAGGAATTCAGATCAAATCGATTTGTTTTCATAATATCAATAATGGACTCACGATTAATATTTCATACCATAGCTTTTCATCAGGAAACATAGTAGCAGTAGCATTCGTATGAAATGACACGGAATCGAGTCGAAGATGATGTTTGTTTTCTTCATCACAAATATCCTAAAAACAATATACTTCATTTATATGCTGTGGCAGCAAGTGATTGCGCATGCCAACACTTACTTGCACTCTGACCAGTGCTTCTTCACTTTGTATTTATTTTTTAACAAATGGACTCGAAATAATTTAAAATAGTGAGTCGTGTTTCAGTTTCAACCGATTAAGTAATATAATTCGATTCTATCAATTTTTTAAATAATTATTTTGTAATAATTTTCCCCTATTTTAGATAAATATGCAGATTACTATTTAATATTGAATCTAAAAAAGACTAGCTATATACAATTTTTCAAAATATATTATTATCAGGTTTTAATAACCATATCAACCTACTTATTAATTATTATTATGAATTTAGAGTGCTTTCAACAACTCTGAAACACAAACCCACAACGGGAACCAAAACTAATCCGAGATTTAACCAGATATATTCAGTAAGAAAAAAATCAGATCCTTAAATGGATAAAAATTGATAAAAGCATGTCAAGAACATCTTTGACAGACAGAGATCCTTAGACAAAAACTTTCTCAGAACAATGTGGTGCTGTTTTGGGAACAACCATTTTCTAAGAACAATGATTATTAACTATGTAAATTTAACTATCCCAAAACTATATCATCCTTGAAAATTGAAAAAAGCAATTACACATTTAAGGAGCATTTGAAATCAGTGCAAGTAATAGTAAATGATATCTGCATTTCGACTTTCTTTCTTTAAATTCCTCACAAAATCGACAACAATTTTGTTATTTATATGTTTACATATTGATGAAAAACCTTGCAACGTTGGTCTATTGAAAATGTCGATATTATTATGATTGAACATTACTATTATTTATTTCATGATAATGTAGATGTATTCCCTGTAGCCTTAATATTTTTAAAATAAATCATTAAGATACACAAACATCTTTATTCTGCACATGATCCGATGTAAAACACATGAAACAATATTGCGTTCAGAGTAAAACATGTAGTGTTATTGCTTACTTAACACGTCACTACTTGCACATCAACGTCAGATATGGTGTTCTTTTTTCTTTGCTGCATGTCGTTCAATGAGTTTCATCTTCATTATTTTACAGTTAAATCCAGTAGGTTTCCTTCAAACATTTTCGAAACAAAATACTACGCAAACTTTAATACTTTTTAGGATTTAAGAAATATATATTCAAAATACATTTGTACTTTTGAGCAAGCTTTATAATTTACCAAATTTTGCATTTCACACCATGAGCAAAAACAAATTTGAAATTTTTATGTTTTAAAGCGCTTTTTGCAAAAAACCTTGACTTACTATCAATGATAGATAGAGGAACAATCTAAGGATTTTGATCGATTTTTCATCTCATACATCATCATAGAATTTTTAACTGGGGATTTCTCAGTAATAATTTATGTAAGGGTGAGGAGTATACTTAGTAAGGCCTCAAATCTCTCAAACTAGATATGGTACCATCTCTATTTTTCACATTGGTCGTTGAAAACTAGTAGATGGTTCTTTTAAAATATTAAGGGGGTTTCAAACAATCCAAGGGTAAGGGTCTTCGAGGTTTCCGAAACCGCTATATAAAATTCCCTTATAATAAACAGAGCATTTTGTTTAGGGCCCGGAATCTCAAAAATTAGAGATGAACAAATTACCAATTCTTCGCAGTGGTAATGGTTTACAACTTGAAGGTGACCCTGAAAGGTCCCAGGTAAGGGGTTTTTGGTATTTATGATCCCGATAATAAATTATAGTAAGTGTATTTCAGTAGGGCCCCGAATCTCAAAAGTAAAACTGGAGAAGACCAAATCACCATTTTTTCCAGGGAGTAGGGTGTGATTTACCATTTGCATGTGACTTTGAAAATTCCAGCCCCAGGGTAGGGGCCTTTGATATTTCCGAGGACAATGTTTAAATACCCTTATAATCAATGATGATGCATAATGGGCGGAAAAAAGCCATATCCAAGCATGTGTACACGTGTGCATGTAATCATAAGAGGAACGTGAAATTGCTAATAGGGATTGTATTATAGGGTCCTTTAATATAAATTGGTTCATTTATAGACTATTTAGAGGACGAGTTGTTTTTCCTTTGTGTATCATTCAATTAGCAAAATATGACAGCAGTGGGATACTTCTCTTTTCATGAATGTAAGCAATAATTACACTTTTAAATTCAATGCTTTATAAATACACGTATAACATGTTATGTGGTGTTGCAGAGCATATCAAAATACACAGATATCATGCAATATCTTATATATCACCACTGCTATATCTCAGTTAGAAACACAGGGGCCAAGCCGCCCGTTTTGATATTAATTTCAATGTAACCATAAATAAAGAAAGGGGTCGAACTCTGACCCAGATAAAAAAAAAACTACCAGCTCGCTTTAAAAGCCTCATAAATAATTTTATTGTTATAACATTCGCAATATGCATGTAGTTTTTAGACCAGTGATGCTTGAAATACACGCATGCCGAAGTCAAGTTGCTGGGTCTTAAAATTGCAGAGAAATACGTCATTATTCTCTCAAAGTCACCAGTTTATTTTTACTCGGACATTTACCGGTCTAGGTCTCCCGATGGGTTTTTTTTTGTCTATGACAACAGCTTTTCGACAAGTGGAGAAGCATTCGCACGAATCTTTTGAAAACTCACATCAAACGCATGCTACTTACATCCTCAAACCGGAAATTTTTGATAGCTTATGTTAAACTCAATTTCATTGGTTAATATTCTGGCTATTTCTGATCATGACCTTTTGGTCAAATCAGAATCAGTCATTCTCGAAGAAGTCAAAATTGCAAAATAGGTGTTGTATTGGTATAAGTTTTTATCTAATGTTCTTTTTGTTGTTAATAAAATCATTCATGAACACATTGGATCCTGGATCAGTTTATCTTGTTCACCACAAGTCATTTTGTCAAAGAAGTGGAAATTTCTATACTTTACGTTATTTATAAACAAATATAAGACTCGAGCTTTGTTTACATAACAAACATTCTTTCCTCCGTATCTCGCTTGTAACTTGACTTTTAACATTCAAATTTTGTCGGATCATTCAAAAAACAGAAGTAAACTACTTCATTTATACAAAAAAAAATAAGATAAAATTTTCAATCTCAAATCGTATATAGGTCCCTTTAAAATCGATTTAATTACTTAGCTCACTTATAATTATGAATGAATATGAATTGTTCATTTAAAATGTTTTATACCTTTAAACATAATTTATTTCAAAGTTACTACGAGAACTATTTTGAGGAGGTAAAATTAAAATATGACAGATGTTTGAGCGTTTTGAAAAAGCAATTTCTGCACGACCCCGAACCCTTGTTTTTATACAAATTATCAGTAATGATGACACCTGTGGTCTTTTTAACTTTCCAGCAAATTGTTCGCCCGTTAATATTCTCCCTGAAGTTGATTGCGCAGGAAAATGGCAACACCGGTAGCAAGTGCTTGCCATGCTTGATTTGATCATATATATGACAGATTAAAATCACGTACACAAGACCTGTATATGCGTTAACAGAATTGTAAGCTTGCATATCACAATTTCTAGTAAGAGAAACGTAATTCTACGAGAGGCTTCACAGATACAATATTAATTTTGTACATGTTGCATGATTTTAAGAACTATTAGAAATAAACCCGTGCAATAACAGGTTAATTAATTAAAGCATGTACAATTCAAGAGAAGAAATTCAGGAAGTATTGCTATCTTTAATCAGGGTCATGGGGATCAATGCTACAAGCAATAGAAATAAACGATTTTAATTTTGGCTTAGGACTTCCACTTGATTAAAACTATCTCTGTTTATAGTTTGAAATATCAATATATACAATGTTTTAAAAGTATTTATACTACAGAAAGTCAGCGTAGAATCAATCAAAATACTGTGATTTATAATTCGAAACAGTGCTGGTTTTGCATATATCAAACACTGCGTAAGGTTCTGGACATCCCCTTAAATATTGCGATTACAGATGTAGATGTAATAAACAGATAAATAAATAAATACCCTGAAATGAAATAACAACAATAGTAAATGATAAGAATAAAATACATTATAGACACAGTAATGTTTTACTCTTATTAAAGGGCAATAACTCTTATATGTAATTATACATGTAATTACACATATTATCCATACAGATCATATAAATGCTTTACAGCTATGTATGAGCTATATACGAGGTGTCTTTAGATTTGACATATCTTTTAATAATAAAGAAAAACACAATCCATACCATTCGTATGGGAATGGGCAGTCCCACGCCCTATGAGTATGCGCTTAACTGGCACAGCAGGGACAAGCGTACTACAAATTATATATATATATATATATAATATAAATACATATAATACTAAAATACAGATTACTTTAAAATAAGGTTTTCACTAGTATTAACTTCTAGTTTAATATACTTTAAATATTCTTTCACTCAAAAATCACTCTTACTAAGAAAGTGCAAAAGGATATATTAAATTTGCTAAATAATAGAATATGTACCATTAATAAAATATTAGCACTTATGTCATGGTTAGAAATTAATGTAAGATGAAGTTAAATCAAAATACTAAATGTCTTTATGTCCTGATATAAGTCTTGTCTCTTTGGCTTCAATATGATGAATGTCTTAACACAAAAAACTTCTGGAGGGAAATCCATAGACCAACAAAACCCAACTATACAATAAAAACCAATAGATTCCCTTCATAAAAACACACCTTTTAACTGATCATATAAGGACCATATACCCTAAGGGCATTAATTAACTTATGCCAGGTAAACCTAGGTGTTCTACCTGGGTAGCTAAATATAGAACTACGTGTATTACCAGAATATACTTTATCCTAACTAATCAATATTAATACTGTAATTAGATTTATTAATATAATAATTATTAAATCTCATACTATTACAAATTAACAAAATTATACATTGTACTGTTTGTTACAATTAGCAACAGTCATATGACTGATTTAGAATGAATATCAAAGTTGTGTGTTTTATTTTTATTAATTTTTTTTTGCAAGATATATTGATACCACTTAAGCTAGGAGATATTCCGATATATATATATATATATATATATATATATATATATATATATATATATATATATATATATATATATATATATATATATATGACAATAATGAAGGAGAGGGCACGTTATTTTTTTTATATGGAACGGAGATTTGAAATAAAAGAACGCGTGACTCTTAGTCATGTACTTCAACAATTATATCGATCATAAAAATCACTGAACCTTGGACTGGTTAAATTCCGAATTTAAACTTTCACACTCGTTTTATTATTGAATCCTAATGTGTGCAAGGTTTTCATATGGATAAACAAGGAAATATTTTTCAAATGTGCACGTACAACCTCGCCATAATCTCTATCTATAGAGTTTGTTCCCCATACTGCATTATTGTCTACTTCCTTATGTCAATTTCATTTTTCTGCTTTTATTGTTTACAATACTTTATTAATGCATTTCTAATGATCAACCGCAATTTGAGTGTCAGTCGAAGAGTTATATGCGAGATACATGTACATAGTTCACAATTCTTTATTAGTAAACAAGGCTCGTGCTATGTTATTGTTTACTTTTGTTCAATATACCGGTAAAAATTCCTTTTTAAGCTCATTTTTCTATTTGCTAATTAGTTTTAAACATAAATAAACAGTTCCTAGCGTTTGTCATATTCATTTTAGGTCGAAACCTGAAATTTTCAAACTGTTAACAAAATCATGACTTGAGCTTTGTTTACATAACAGAGAACTGTGAGCTCTGTATCTCGCTCGACGACTGACACACAGATTTTGATTGACTTCTGATTTTGATTAAAAACGGAAAAATAAATTTTGACCAAAATCCTGACATGCCCCTTTAAAGTTAAAAGTAAGAACAAGTGTCTGTGACAATAATGGGTAATAATATAATATAAAACAATATATGTTTGAAAAAATCTAAACAAATGTTTTCTGTACGAAAATGATATATTGTCAAGTAAAATGTATATAGAAAATCTAGTCTTTCTTATCAAACTATCGAATATCGACGATTATTGATTGTGTTCCTTCTGTACTAAACTATAAGCTGCGAGTAAATCTACAACTAATTCCGCCAGTTTATGCGAATAAAAATTCGTCGTTCGCGATTTTATATTCTTGCGATTTGATGCAAAACAGTTAATCGAATCTACAGTACGTGACATAAAATGTAAGGGAAAACTTTACAAAACATACTCTTTATTTATAGAAGTAGTATACTCAGTTTATTTATTCAGTTTATTAGGTGTATGGAACTTTAATATCATGTAGATTGGTCGATTATAAAGCGAGTACATTGCATGTAGAATCATAACGGTAGACATATTGCTCTTCCTTTTTATAACATTTTCCGTTATCAAAACTACACATGATTACAGACTTTTGTACTTTCTTAAAGAGAATAATATTAAGTTTCATATTAAGAATAAGTTTAAATATTTTCTTTCTATAATACTTCCAATTAAGAAGCAAAGAAACTATTGCATTAATTTTTGTTAAATGATCATCATTTTACTCTCATGTGCAATACACTGATATGAAATATTTTTAAAACTTTCATAAAATGAACCCTAAAAAATTCACACTGTGATTAAATCGACCCATCCAACCAATCAGTTCAGTCCACGTGTTTCACCTGTCAATCATATGAGTCCATGAGCTGCACCATGTGCTCCATCTATTTTCGTTCAATTGTTTTTCATTTCAAGAAAAATGCGTCTAATAATAACGTATTTTGCAGTATTTGTGATGTTTGATGTCATTATTGTACTGCCTCTGTGAAGTTTAATTCTTACACACACTACGCTGTTTAAAAGAAACTCTCTCTCTCTCTCTCTCTCTCTCTCTCTCTCTCTCTCTCTCTCTCTCTCTCTCTCTCTCTCTCTCTCTCTCTCATGTATGTATGTGCAAACAATACAGAAAAAATAAAGTCTTGTGTGCATGTATTTTATTTATTTTAAACACTTAATGGTATGTATAACAATTTCAACGAATGGCTAAATAAGTTTGTAGACTATAATCGGCTTAATCGGTACACATATTATTTTACAGCACACATATTAGAACATAAAGCAAATGAACCTGTGCTTGAAAACAATTATATTCAATGATACAGAAAAATCGTAAAACTAACAAAATGAGAATTATATATATTTGACTAAACGCATGATATGACTTATTGCATATGATCGTGGCAAGGTGGGAATGTCAGACCGTATTAGACCGGTAACTTTATTTACACAATAAAATGCTTTCTTTGGTGATTTATGCGGGATATGAAGGTGGCGACATTGCAGAAAAAATACATGTTAGTGGGTTAGGTCAATTTTTCTGCAATGATCGCTACCTTCATAACCCGCATAAATCACCAAAGAAAGCATTTCATTGTTTATATTTACATCTTTCTTTTAACAAGTTAATAAATTTGATTGTGAAAAGTAAGTAAAATTCACTAAATTACTATTAATGTACATCTGTACGTCATGTAAATAAAACTTGTTATGTACATGCATTTAAAATGCTTCAAATGAAATTTATTGAGTTTTTCTGAGTGAATGGATTATTCACCGAACATTTCTATAAAAATACGGGACTTTGAGTTTAAGTAATGATATGTTTTCTTGTGTTGTGTAAACAAATAGGAATATTATGCGGTGGAAAAAAGGGCTACTTTGTTACCGAAGGCCTTTCGAGAGCTCGAGTGAAGTATGGCGCATACAGCCTATATCTTGTTTTTAATCATTTGCAAAATCGAAGAATCGTTTCCAGAAGCACAAAATATATAGTATGAATGAAGAAAAAACTATATAAAACTTACAAGTACGGGAAAACAAAAGGAAAACATCAGTCAACACGGTATGCCTAAATACGTTTACATGTAACGGTAGACCTATAGTGAAAACAAAAAAGATCACGCCCTATATTCATCATCATGCTAATAATTTATCAAAATTTATTAAAGATGTCATTTTTTTGTAATGAAAGTTACTGAAGATAAATTCATCTTCTCTTGTCGGATTGTCGTCATCGATAATTTGATTATACGGCGATAACTGCATCATCCGCTACATCCCGACTGACCACCACTAAAACTCGTCACAAAACGGGAAATTAAACTATCAGCGCAGGCCTCGAGCAAAATATAATTACGTTTAAATCTTTCCTCTTTTTAATTATATTTTAATGAATCATCTTTCGTTTCGAGGACTGCGCTCTATATACATTTTTAAATTTTATAGCAAAAATGGCCTTGAATATGTTAATTTCCGGTAAACATCGTGCATTTGGCGGATGCAAGTGTTGCTTAGCAACGCTTTGCACGATTAGTTTTACGGATTTATCGCTTACACTTGACATCATATTTGTTATTCTGCATTTATTTACTTTTCATAAACAATTTGAAAAATGCTCGAATTTTAGGCAATACTATTAGAGCCGTACCTAGTTCTTTCTATTCAATTTTAAATTTTGTAGACCTTAAGTAACAAATGCAACCTAATTTTTTCATTAGTAATTACCCTAAACACACAATTCTTTTTAGGCCTTATACATAAAAAATATAAAAAATAAAACAAAATTAAAGATCTAAAATAAAACATAAAACCAAACTGGAAATCTGATTAATTAGCCTTAAACTGTTAAATCACTTCCCGCATTCATATTAATAAGTCTTATTATTAGAATCATAAGTCGGACCGTCACGTAATTGGTCTGACGTATTTTATGATGCAAATTTCTTATTTTTGATTACATGTACTACAGTGAATGGGATTTTAAAAAAAAGAATACAACACTTTTTCATTTACTTTTAATTCAGAAAATAGCATAATTTGATCTTTATAAAAAAAAGTGCATTTTCTGAAGAAAAATAAAAAAAACTACGAATCATGTTGAAAAGTTCGTACATACAGTACAAAAACCAAGAAATAACAATGCGGTTGGTGTTCTTTACCAGTGTACAGATATTTTCTTTAAATCGAAGACTATTTAAGAAATCGTCCTGTTGTTAAAGGTATTTTTTCAAACAATGTAAACCCCATTAGTATACTTCTCTGTATTTTTAGCTGTTGATGTAGCTTTTGATACAAAATAATGTAAATGAAGCTGTCGAGCAATAATAAAAACAAAAATACAAGATATAAAGGTTGTTATAGGGATCATTATTGTTCTATAAAGAACAATAAGATCTTTATTTTGAAGTGGTTTGTCTGTATTGTTAACTGATTCTGTGCTGTACTCTGGATATCCTAGAAAGAAACAAAAAATAAAATATCAAATATTCTAAAATACACAGTGCATGATTTAATTTTTATGATTTTGACAATATGTATAACTTGTTGAAGATCAGGGGACATTAATGTTTATACGAGGCAAAACACACTAAAATTCATATCAAAGTTAATCCAGAAATACAAGTATACATAGTAGTTTTTGTTTACTTTATTGTTCCATGCGAATATAATTATACGAAACAGGCCTTGCAGAAAAATTTACATAACCCACTTTTCATTTTTTCTGCAATAATCGCCACATTCATATTCTGTGTT
The DNA here is from genome assembly GCA_033439105.1 of Magallana nippona. Lineage (NCBI taxonomy): Eukaryota > Metazoa > Mollusca > Bivalvia > Ostreida > Ostreidae > Magallana > Magallana nippona. Next base: position 13,143,522 of record CM065921.1, read on the forward strand.
AAATAATTTTAGAACGCAACCCTCACCGTTTGTTCTCAAATAACCTTCTCCACTGTTAAACAAATCATTTCCTTATGGATGGCTCTCATTTTATATATTTCAGTCGAGAAAAAAAAAGTATTCCTTTTTTCACTAGCTTGATCTTTAACATTATGGTGCAATAGGATCAATAAGCAGCTTCTGATATTCAAGTCATGAGTTCAAAACTTTTCGAAGCTTTAACATTTTTTATAAAAAAAAAAATTAAAAATGCATTTAATGGTCGTATTTGAAAATGTAAGAATGGTATTATATTTCAAATATTATGTATTTTCATATAAACCACCAAAAGCAACATTTCTAACATTTTATAAAAAGCAAATTAAAGCGATCTACATATTAATGAAGTCACATCATCTACTAGGTCGCATGCTGACTGACGTTTTTCATACTAATTGTTAGACCATAATGTATCACCTAATTGTCTACGGACTTTTCCCATTTAACCCGATTACGACAAAGAGCACAAGGGGGTGTGACCGGTCAGCAGAGGATGCTCACTTTTTTTTTTTTTTTTTTTTTTTTTTTTTGGCAATGAGGTCCGTGTTTGCTCTGCTCCTGTTTTGTAGTTTTCCTTTTTCCTTTTGAATTTGAACACTGTTCGTTATCACCATATGTCATGTGTGATCTTCAATTTCATCACCGTGTATTCATTTATTCATTCAGAAATACAACTTTTGGCAATACAGCCCATAAGTTTACAATAATCCAGACATATGTTTAACATTAGACTCTTAGAAGGCTAAAAAAAGGGGGGGACCCCTAATCAAGTGTTCCACAGTTCCCACATATCTACACTTTATGGTTGAACCATGGTTTGTCCTCGTAAGGTTTGGAGATGCTGTTTTGCCTATTCTTTCGCTGGTACAGTACTTTCCTAACACACAGCTAATTTTGTCAATGCAACTATTAACCATTTGATTAGTATCACTGTCCTCCTCGACACAGGAATATAGAGCGTCCAGATTACTTATAAGAAAGCGTCTCTTGTGGAGTTGAAATGCGCACTGAACAGAAAAATCGACTGATGAGTGGTCTGAGAATTCCGTCAAGTCGTTGACTTTGAAGTGTAATATAATAGACAGTGAATTTGTAAAAACAAGATCGACGACGGATATACCATTTGGACCACAGTAAGTATAATTTCCGCTTGGGTCGGACTTATGACGACCGTTGACAATACGCAAATGCAATGATTTGCATAAATTTATAAGTTTTCTACCAAATGTATTTATTTTTCTTTCCATAGGTAATCTTGTTCTTAGCTCGGTATCGGGTATGTAGCTCATAATTTCTGATTTATGGTTATATATTTCGGAATAAAGAACATCGCTTTCAATGCAATCGAGTAACGTCCCGGTTCTTGCGTTGAAGTCGCCTGTGATGAGGATGTTTCCAAGATCAATATATTTTGTAATGCTGTCGTTAAGCGACGTAAATACGTCACAGTCTTAAATGTCATGAAATTTGGAGTCGGCTGGTGGTAAATAAACTGCTGCAATATATAGATCAATGTGGTTTGTTACAATTTCTTTGCTGATTTGGATCCAAACAATAGTGTCATATAGTATTTCTTTTATTTTAACATTCTTGGATAGTGTAACTTTAATCAAAAGTACTATTCCTTCTCCTTGTGTGCGATTATTTATTCTTTTTCTTCCCATGATCAGCATGAACGTTATAACCCTCTAGCGAGATATTCTAATGTTAAGAAATCCTGCACTCAAGAAGAATACAATATCATACTCGATTAAATACGACTGAAATATCTTATTGCTAAGTTTGTTTTCTAAACTACCATTTACATGAATTCATAAAAGCATTTGGTGGCCATATTAGTTTCGATCGCTCCTCAACTGCCACTGGGGTATAAGGCATTCAGGTTGCACGGACTTCTAAATGAACTACATAGTGTAGTCAAATGTGTGTAAACATGAATAAAGGAGACTATGAATCAATAAAACATAACATTTATTTATTCTTTGAAAGAATTTCCAATGTATCCATATTACTTTGTACATATAGTGCTGGCTTACTTCGCATGCACATCGAACACGTGTGTCGTTCATACAGAGTGCGTAATGTCTTCATTTTTTTAAGACCCCGGCGGCACTTCATCCAACACAATAGATAAATGATAGTAAGCCCAAGAAATTAACTAGATGCTGTCATTAGACAGTAATACCCGCACCAAGTGTTAGCCTCTAAATAACACTCTCTTGTACCAGTTTTAGTCAAAAAGAAGGCCACATGCAATTTCCGGTACTTTTTAAAAATTATAATTTTCATAAATGATGAGTTCACATCCAATAATACACATATTGTCTTTATGTACAATTTGGGGTTGAACTGTTTGCATCTGTTTGTGGTCTTTATATTATTTCCATTAAAAACCCGTTTTTAAATATGACACAAACAAACATTCTTAGGATTTTATATTTGTATTTGTGCCCTCATGCAGAAAAAAATATGATAAAATAAAAAAAAATCCCTACCTACCTAACCTAATTTTTTGATCAGTGTTACCCTAAACACACATTTTTTTTTCTTAAGCTTAACTGTTAGGTAACATTATTTTGGGGGAAAATATTATATTTTATACACTTAATTTAATGTTTCGTTCAATAAGGAGTACATCACAATATGTGGGTGTCCCATACCACCTTAAAGCTGAAAATTGTGCTTTACATGGTTAATTACCTAATAAAATTGTGCAAGGGGTTTTAAAGAATAAAGTTATGAAAATACATGCAATATGTTACAATCAAATGATCTCTGTCTGAAGTTACGTACACAACACAGGTCTACAGGTTGCATTAGCGGGTACTAGTTTTACCCAGCTCTTTGGTTTGATGAGTATCACATAGTGTACATGCATGTGTGTTTTCGATATGCAGAATAGGATTAATTAACACGAATAAACGTTTCTTTTGTGGTGATCAGCTAAAGGAATTCATATTGTGCTAATTGGATTATCATTATGATGTTGACCAATATAGGTAAGTATAATACATGTAGTAGCGCAATATTATGAGACACCGGTATACAAAACAGTTAAGTTTTACTTTCACTTTCTAAAATGTGATCTCCCTTTGCCAGCATACTGCATCATCATCTTTATTTGAATAAGCTTATCTACAGTTTCTGTCATTTTAATTGCAGATTTGTTTTAAATTTTTTCATTTGTCAGACTTACACTATTGAGTTGACTCCATATTGACCCTATTTTGTATTAAATTTGGGTATTAAATATCATGTTTATATGAGTTATAATAGGGAGGAAGGGCCCGCCTTAACCGTTCCCCATCCCCAGGATGTGTGGATGTGTTAGATATACATTTCTAGTGAGAATGAAGGCATGCTGCAGCTTTTTTTTTTTCACATTATACCCCCTACCCCATCATCATACACCAGTGATAGAAAAAGAGTTAATGACTAATTTTATTTTATTTTTAAATTATTTATTCTTTTTTTGTCAAGAGATTATGTGGTATGTCAAGATTTATGACTCATTAAAATTTATGCATTTAAATTCTGATTGTTAACATACATGTATAATTATATATAAAAAAAATACATGTGATATTATACTAGGGATCATGCAATCAATTGCAGAATTGCCAATCGGTTATTTATAACTCATTTTGACTGATTAATTTGTTAATCATTTTGAAAATAAAATCATTTCTAAATACGTGTATAACATATGATCAATAGATTGATTTTGTAACTATTTAGGGCCCCACTCTGCAGATGCCCTATAGTGATCTTTCTGTCCAATTCTGCTGATCATGTCAAGATACATTGGATACATTTAAGACAAATTGGCCCCTGCCCCTTGGGTTATTCCCCCACCCCCTGGAGTTGTTTTTAAACAACCACCCTCCCCCCTCCTCTGAAATAAGAAATTATAATACATTTTAATTACTGTTGAGATCCCTACCCTAGACCATATTTATTCTTCCTCCTCGTGTCATTGCACATCAATTGGTACATGTATATAGGTTATGCCCCCTTTGAGATGCCCAGTGACTTTCCAGATTTAGGAACTAATCAAATATTAATCTATCTTATTCATATGTAGTGTAATTCCTAGCCCTAGCCTAATGTTGACCCTGCTTTGTTTTTTACAGCAAGCTCTAGGTTTTTGTTGACTGACTTTACAATTTCTACAATTACATATAACATTTTGTTTATCTTTAAGATTAAAAAGCAATTTCCAAGATCTCTTTATGTACATCTGACATCATACAGAAAAATACCAATCAAGAAATGATTTTGCTACTGTAAAAATGTGAGAAGAGACTCTGAATCTCCCCACCCCCTGAAAACATGAATAGTTAAATATTTTTACAATATCCTCAACATCATCAAATCTCCACTCCTAAACCATATATATTTTTGTTTCTTCAACCATGACCATGTCAAGGCAAATCTTTTTGTGGTATTAGTAGGTCATGGCCTCTGAGGGTCACCTTAACCCCACCCCACCCTCCCAAAACCAGAAATGATCAAATAACTTGAAAAAAATGCTTGTGATCCCCACCCCTAAAGCATAATTTTATATATTCTTCATCCTTATGCATCTTATGGTACGTTATTTCAATCACAAGATATAAGAGGAGGTCCAGGAATAAATTTTTTTTTATGGGATGGAACATCATTTTGCAGATAGCATTGACCCTCAGAATCAAATTTATATTTCTAAAACCTTATTGCATATCTATAGCTCAGCCCCTGTTATATCCCTATAAATGATGTGCTATTCATTAAATCATGAGAGGAGTTCTGGGAAGTAGTTTTTTTCAGGAGTGATAAACGTCAATTTTCAGCTACTATTTGACTCCCTGGATGAAATTTAAATTTTTAAAACCTTATTGCATGACTATATGACAGCCCGTATCATACCCCAAGATATGATGTGGCTATTTATTAAATCATGAGAGGAGTTCTGGGAAGTAGGTTTTTTTAGGAGTGATAAACGTCAATTTTCAGCTACTTTTTGACTCCCTGGATGAAATATAAATTTTCAAAACCTTATTGCACATCTATAGGATAGTCCCTATCATATCTCAAGAGATGACAGAGCTACTGCATAAATTGTAAGAGGAGTTCTGGGAGCCATATTTTTTGATGCCCACAGACCCCCGTGATAAAAACAAAAATTCTGAAACATGATTACACGTCAACATGACACCCCGAAGCATATCCTATTAGATCATTAGGCTACTGCAAAAAGAAATTGACGTTTTTTGAAACCAGACTTTTTGTAAAAAAAAAAACCGTCATTTTTCAGCCATTTAATGACCCCCAGGACAAAATTGAAATTTCCGAAACCTTATTGCGCATCTATAGGACACCCCAAAACATATTCCAAGAGATGATTTGTCTACTGTTGAAAATGTAAAGGAGTTCGAGGAAGAAGGTTTTTTGTCAAAAAACGTCATTTTTTACCAATTATTTGACCCCCAGGACTACCAGAGAATTTTTGAAACCTGTTTACAAAACAACATGACACCCCTAATCATACTCCAAGAGTTCAGTTTGCTGGTTTATAAGATGTAAGAGCAGTTTGAGAAAGTAAAACGTGACAGACGGACGGACGGACGGACGGACGGACGGACAGACGGAACAGGGTAACAACAATATACCCGAACTTTCTTTAGAAAGTGCAGGTATAACAACGTAACATCGTTTCCATCGGTTTCTACAAAGACGCTCCGTTTCTAAAATCCATGCGGCCATTGCACGATCTGCCACAGTGTGCGATGTTATAACATACACAGGAAAACGTTCTACAACTATCAAGGATTTTTTAATATGTGTGCCTGGATTTCAGTCTATCTTGTTTCGTCTTTCATTGAAATTCCTTACCAGTGCAGTAGTTGTCATATTATATTTGTTGAAGACGCGTTTCTTCAAGTCTGTTCGTCCAATGTAACGTGTTCGGGTAAATGAAATACCTGAATGCGGTGAAGCATGAATAGTGCTATCAGCCTTATATAGGGGATGTGTAGCGATGAGCAGAACAATAGAAGTCGACAACTAATATGGCGTTGGTCGGATATATAAGGGAAATAATGCGTATTTATGAACTTATGTCAGCTTTAATAACACCCTCAACGACCCATATTGGCTTTCATCGGGAGATTCATCGCATAGAGTTAGTTGTTTGCCATTTACATATAGTTTGTCTTTCACAGAGCGTGCTTTCTGGTTGTTTTCTTTGGCTCTCTTGTACTGCGGGAGAAGTGGCTTTCGACGTTCGCGGTACTCTCTCGGTAGCTGCTCAATAATGCTGTAGTCGGTATGTTTGATATCGTGGTTTGACTTGCGGACTATTTCTCTGTTATGGAAGCTTTTGAATTTAACGAGCACTGGGCGTCTATTTCCTTCGTTTGCTTTTCCAACACGGTAGACGCTTTCTAACTGAATTTTTTTCTGGCACTCGAATACGCAAGTTGTCTTTGTAGAAATTTTGGATTACTTTTAAGCAATTTTCGGATTCGATTTCCTTGATGTTATAAAACAACTTGTCTTTCATTGCTTTGCACGTAATATTTAGAAACACATCTTGTATTTTGACGTTGGTGCGTTCGAGTTTATTGTTTTCGGTTTTTAGTGGTTCAAAGTCTTTTTGAAGCTTAGCGATGATTTCTGTCTGACTGGTTTTTAGTGCTGCTTTTAATTTTGGACAACAAATTTTCGAAAGCTTTTTGTCTAGAAGAACAATCTTCGACCGTTTTTGTTTTTGTTTTTTAGCTGATTGACCCTGCTGGTAAGGTCAGAAACGGATTAGTTGACGTGCTTTAATGCATTTCTTGTATAAAAAAAACCGCGCGTTCGATTCAATCAAGTTTCTGCATTTTGATCTTTATGTCGCTGATCTACCCGACTAGTAGCTGCGCCCAAGGTGGCGCGGTGCTAACTATTTGTTGATCTATAAGAGGGGATGGAGGGAATGCACATATTGGAAAACCGGGTGGAGAAGGCGGAAATGTAGGGTAGTGTGGCATACCTCCACGTTGTTGAATATGAATTGATGCAGAGGGGTAATAAGGCTTACCCACTTTCCCATGGTGACCGGAAACTTGTATTTGTACCGACCTATTTTCTATCATACCCCTGTTACTATTGTTGCTGACAGCAATAGCATCTGCGCTATCATCAGGGGTCCCAAATTCTACATAATGCGATAAAGGGTTTTTTGATTGTCGTTGGACGTTTTGTGTTGGCCCAACACTTAATTCTATTTTTCTCTTTTTCATTTGATTTATTTACTTTTGAACTCAAAAGTCCACGTTTCCATGTGATAGATATAAAATGTGGAAATCGTGTAAAAATTCAATATTAGATAAATCAAGGGTTTGTGCGTCACAATGTCTCTTTAACTCACAAGAGCGTGGACTTCCTGGTAAAACTGTAATTTCAATTCTTCGTTGGAACATCGGAACAACCGACCGCACAAGCCACCATTTTGTTGATGTAAAAATGTAAAATTATAATTACCGGTCTCATATTTGAATTCTCCAAGAGACACTACAGCTAATATTCTTCATCTTGTTATTTCTTGTTTTAAACACAGTTCAATAAAAGAATAGAAGTTGTGCATCTACTGAAAGAATAATTTTACTGCAATAATAAGCTCGCGATTGCACATTGTAGATGTGCCGGAATTCAACATTTTATATCATATCGACTCGAACTTTGAAATTTTATTTACATCACGTGATTTTGGATGACGGAAATTGTCAGTGGAAAATAATTATATTGGAGATTTATTATTTTTCATCTCTAACGAGACATATAGTTCGCGTTTGTGTTTTGTCTCCATCTTTTTTTTAACATTTTCTGGGCAAATCTGTCAATATTCGTGGTCTTTTTATCCTCTGCTGGAAGCTAATCTGAAATCTTTACAATCGATGCGCATGCGATGTTGAAAGAAAGGCTTGAATAGTAAAATTTACTGTATAGGCCGTCTAAAATTATTAATATTTGCAATAAGTTGAGAATTTTTAGATTTTAACAAAGCGTAATTTTTGCAAAGTTCATATTTTTAACTTCGCTAAAATATTCTTTTAGAGCTCGTTTCAAAATACCGTCGATTTTCCCACTTGGTGACAGTCTTGTTTTTGTCAGCAGCTCGCTTAAGCAAGACGCCCATCGCTTCGCCGGTGTAACGACGAAAAGTGACCCCCATAGAATATTGACCAAGGGGTCAAATTTCTACGGAGAAAACTCACCCAGAGTCAGTATTCTATGACAAGTAGGGTCCTTTTTCTACAGATCTACGACTCCCCACACGTTGAAAACTAACCCCCATAAAATTTTGACCTCGATTATAAACTACGTAGATATTTAAGAAATTAGAGACGATATGTGTAACAAATGAAGCATATGCAGAACTATGAATGCGCCTCTCGTTTTACCCTACATTTTAGAGTTACATATATAACATCAGTTTGCACAAAGCGATGTCTGTGTTTATCTTGAAGTACTCGATCGTCAGATTGCCCTGTGGAACCCTTCGCTAAGCCTTTTAAGGGTTATGTCATTGCCAAAAAGTACATGCATGATGATGCGCTCGCGTGCGCTCCCTTTTTGCATTTTATTGCGTTTGATGAATGTATCACAGTGCAAAATTCACTGTTCTTTATTAACTTTAAATCGGACGTTACTTTTCAAATTCAACATTTCTTTTAGTATATTTTCTCACATTTTAATTATTATTTCAATTAGTGATTGGCACTTGTCGGACTTTATGTTGGTAAATTCAAAGAGACAGAGTGTTGTGTCTTACTGCTTTTATCCCTTAAAACATCATTGTGTATTTGTCAGTTTTCATGTCCAGGACATCAAGGACTCATTGAGTTTATTTAATTACATGTATTTTATATCTGTGAACCATTCACTCACTTACTTAATGTCATCAACTGTAACTTTTCACTCATTGTTTAGATTCTTATGTACATGTATAGGCATGTAAAATTGTCAATCTTTAGTCTGGAATATGGCGGTCAGCCTCGGCCATTCGTCCGACGTACCGAGAGTCTGAGTTCGGAGACCAATACCTTATTTTTACTTTATTCAGCATATTTTGTCGGCGGTGCAGAGTTTGAAGTTAAATTCATCTGGCAATGAGTGGCTGAACCTTCCCCCGAGGATCATGATCGATTTAAAGAAACCTGAATCCAAACTACCTAAGGATGCTTCAACACAAGTTACAGCCTTTCTTGCCTATTGGATTTGAGAAGATTTTTCTCTATATATTGAATATTGCTATGTAAAAATTTGACCCCCCCCCCCAAAAAAAAAAAAAAAAAAATTGGGGCCCAACCCTACCCCTGGCAATCATGATTTGAACAGACGTGAATCTACCCTACCTGAGGGTGCTTCCACACAAGTTACAGATTTAATGGCATATTGGTTTAAGAGAAGAAGATGTTGAATCTATCCTACTTAAGGTTGCTTCCACACAAGTAACACATTTTCTGAAGATTTTTAAAAAGATTTTTCTCTATATTTTTCTATGTAAAAATTCGACCCCCCCCCCCTTTGTGGCCCAACCCCAACCCCGGGGATCACAATTTAAACAAATTGAGTCTACACTGCCTATGGGTGTTTCCACACAAGTAACAGCTTTTCTGGCCTATTGCTTTTTTAGAAGATTTTTGAAAAAGATTTTTTTCTTTATTTTCCTTTGTAAAAATTCGACTCTAAATTGTAGCCCAACCCTACCCCCACTATCATAATTTGAACAAACTTGAATCTACACTACCTTAGGGTGCTTCCACACAGTTTACAGCTTTTTTGGCCTATTGGATCTTGAGATGATGATTTTTAAAGATTTTTCTCTATACATTCCTATGTAAAAATCGACCCCCATTGTCGACCAACCCTGCCCCCCGGGGATAATGATTTGAACAAACCTAAATCTAAGCTATCTGAGGATGCTTCAACACAAGTTACAGCTTTTATGGCCAATTGATTTTTGAGAAGAAGATTTTTGAAAAATACTAACAATTTTTCATAAATTCTTAATTATCTCCCCTTAAAAGAGAGCGTGGCACTTATCTGAAAAACTTGAATCCCCTTCTACCAATAATTCTTTGTGCCAAGTTTGGTTGAAATTGGCCCAGTGGTTCTGGAGAAGAAGTCGATAATGTCAAAAGTTTACAGACAGACGCCGGACAAAAAACGATCAGAAAAGCTCACTTGAGCTTTTAGGGAAAACCTTTTTCGCCAGTCTTCAAAATTTTAATGGGGTGGGGGGGGGGGTATTTAGGAAAATTTTCCTATAATTTTTACCCGCTCCTAAAGAAGTGAGGGATTCCACATAAATTTAATTTTCTACGTGTAAACTTAAAAAAATGTTGTGAGAAAAAGTGGGGAGGAGGAGGCTTGATGCTACGTGCCTGATTAGTCAACATATCAGAAAAACTAGTCGTCAGTCATTTCACTATATACTATGACACCCGTACAACATTTTGCTCCCCACCCGATAAAATTTTCTGCATTTGCGCATGTGATGAGATATGCCTATTTCAGACCCATGGTGAATACTAAATCCCTCATGACTGTGATGAATTTTATTTTCTTCCAACTTGGTGATATCGATACGGAAGAAAAATATATTTCCTATAATCTAAGTATCATGCAGGCAATGTAATTCCCCATCCCACCCTAAGGAAAACTTATTTGACCTAAAGTAAGTAATCATAAAATATGTAATAAAATATAGTCAATATTCTACGTGGTCATTTTTCTACAACCCACACAGAGAAAAAATGACCCTTAGACCATAATTTCTACGATGTAATCCAAGTATTCTACAACCGAGTGGGTAATTTTTCTACGTAGAAAAATGAAAATGACACCCGGTCAATATTCTACGGGGGTCACTTTTCGTCGTTACACCGGCATCAAAGACGCCGCCGAAACACCGACGCAGTATGACCGCATTAGAGCTGGCCCGGTCACTTTGCCGGCATCAAAGAAGTGCCGCCATCTGTGCAATCATTCTGCACGTTGAATTGTTTAATATTTATACATATAAGTACATGCATGCATATATATATGACAAATTCTGTATATATATTGTTTTCCTGAAGACTGTATTTACATATGTACAGGTTTGAATCGTATCGATACATTTACTTCCTCAGCGCTCTCTCTCTCCTCTCTCTCTCTCTCTCTCTCTCTCTCTCTCTCTCTCTCTCTCTCTCTCTCTCTCTCTCTCTCTCTCTCTCTTGGCATATATTTGAATAAAGTCATTCCGAACATAAGAATACTTTCAAATGTTAGTATACATAAAAAAATATTTTTCGACCTGCATTACTCTATGTTTAATGAATTTGTACTGTTTTAACTGCATGCGTTGTTGTGGCGGCGGCATGTCTTTGATGCTGGCGAAGCGACCGACCGACTGACTCTAGCGAACTGCTGACTCTCACCAAGTGGGAAAATCGACGGTATTTGAAACGAGCTCTAAGTTACAGGAAAACTGTCATTTCGTGGTATTTGCACAAAATGAGTTGTAGTGACAATAAACTGAATTTCAACATTCTCAGAAATTTTAAAAATCATAGGACCCCAGTGGGCTTCGAACTATTTTGACTTGCATTCCGGCAGCTAACTCTTAAACCTATTGCACTACGCTTTAAGATATTGAAAGTGTGTAATAAAGATGAATAAACAAAGTTATATGGAATGGAAGTACCTCACAATATGGGGGTGACCTTATTAAAAATCTAAATTTTAATTAACCTTTAGGCAGACTAAAGTGAAATAGTTAAAATATTTTCTACTTATTTAATACTAATACAAATTCTTCGACAACATGATAATTGTGTATAGAATCGTATGACTATCAGAAAACTAATACATCATAAAGTATAGAGAACCTCTTTCGATAGACAGAACTTTACAGAAACAATTATAATTGAACTAAACAAAATGTAAATCTTTTAAAAAATGTATTCATGTTTGCTCAACTTAACATTCCTAATCATCAATCAGACTTATTGTACGTTTAGTACTAAAACCGGTAATAATATGCTATTGATAAATATCGTGAATTCAAAATATAGATTTATACTAAAAATATAATATTTCATTGCAAGGAACATTTTCATAGTAATAGTGCCAATGTATGCAGAACTTACGAATATTTCAGGAAGTTATTCCGTGATTTTCCAGAATCCGTTTCTAAAAAGCCTTAATCAAAATTTGAAATGCAAGTATAATTACAAAATAATTAAAATGAAAGCACTTCAATCATCATTCATGGATACAATCAGTTCAAGCATATCTTTTACAACATACACCATAGCATAGCATAGCATTGAAATCTTATAGCATAGCATTGGAATCTCATACCATTGCATTGTAATCTCATACCATAGCATACAATCTCAAAGAATCTCATTCGTCATAGCATACCATAGCATACCATAGCATAGCATACAACATGATTTTAACTCGGTTTTAAATGTTTTCATTTGAAAGAATAAATGTTCACATTGCAGATTAGTAGTAAACTTTGGCTTTATATCATTTTACTTCGAAATGTGTGGAACTCTTCTTTGTATGGAGGCGTTTTTGTTCAAATCTCATAGCATACCATAGCATAGCATAGCATACCATATCATTAGGCACTTCATTTAAATTTTTAATAGCATAGCATACAAATCTCATAGCATTGCATTGAAATCTCATAGCATATCATTAAAATCACATACCATAGCATAGCATGAAATTGTAAAAGATATGCATGAAATGACTGTAGTAAAGTTAATGATAATACAATTTTTCCGTATTGTATTAATTATTTAAAAATTTGATTAAAACAAATGTTCTTGTATTGATCAAGCATATAAGGAAAATAGAGTGCCAATCAATATTACTATGGTAAAACACATTTTGCTTTAAAGCTGAACACCGCTCGTAAATAGGCATTGTCCGCCATATTTCTCTTTCATCGCCGTTATCCCTACAACCCTATATAAACTGCAGACCTCTTAATAGTTTAAAGCACTTCGCTGTAGAGGTCACATCTGTGTGGACGTACGTATTGCCTCGCTGTTTTACTTGGTTGCGATGAAATTATCAAGTTTTACGGACTTTTTTCACGGCAGGATAATACTAACATCAAGTAAACTGGTAAATGCATTATGAACAAACAGAATATGCACATAAAATAAGAATTAAATGCATAAACTCCAAAGACCAAGAAAGGAATACTACACGTCGGCCACGAGTTTCAGGTGTGCAATCGGGTGTAACAAAATCGAAAGGTTTTATATACCTGTGTGACGGGGCCTATTTACACTACTGGCTCTAAAAACCCCTGTCCGTAAGAAAATCCCCTGTCTTTCCCTGTCACCCCCTGTGTTTTCCCTGTCATCCCCTGTGCACCCCCTGTCAGCCCCTGTACACAGTCCCAGTGCACCCTGTAATCCCCTGTCACCCACTGTACACATCCCCTGTGTGCCACTGTTTGAATGTTTATAACAGCCTTTTTTGTTATTTAATTTCAATATTTTTTTTCTTAATTCAATTATCTAACTCTCTTGTGTTATAGTTTGAGATATAAATCAATTTTTGCACTCACCAGAGTGCCGACTCACAAGACACACTGTTATAGTAACTTTAGAAATTCAACGGAGAGGATGTTGATATTATTTTTTCACTCGGTCAGTGGTTATGTTATAGCTACTGTACACAGCCCATCTTGACAATTTGCAGTTCATGGTAGCGAGGATTGGAACAATGAGGTGACAGACACACGTACTTGTATATACACACACCGTTTTCCTAAGATCTGAATGCTCGGTTATGCTGAACAATTATTCAATATGTTATTTAAACGCCGCTTACGACTTTTTTACCCAGTCTGTCAAGTAAAAAATTTTTTGATTTATCAGTTCTACATTTAAGAATATCAAGCATGAGAAGAAAGAGCTTAAAATTCGGAACATTATTTGACACAGTCATATGAATTAAACCGTAATGCTCTCATACTTTTCATTTTTCAAATTCAGAATTTAAATAAATGTATGATATTTTTCTAATCTAAAACTCGAAACCCGGAACATTCTTTTAAGATCATGCATGCATGTCTTTACATTACCCGTTACCGGTATTTTTAAACATACATGTATGAAATTATTCATGATCATGAACTGGATCACTGTTTTAAATGTATGAGGACAATTCTATTTAATAATGCATATAAATTACTAAACTGAACAATGCACCCTCATAAAAGTTAAAAGTGTCAAAGGGCCGTACTAAATTTCCTCTCCTAAAAAATCAACTCTCTCTCTCTCTCTCTCTCTCTCTCTCTCTCTCTCTCTCTCTCTCTCTCTCTCTCTCTATCTCTCTCATAATTTATCAGAAAAAAACAGAAAAACAATGGCTGACAGCAAATATCATCGATTGCGATTTACATGACTTAGATATTACCTAATTAACTTCCTGCTAAATAGAATCAACATGCATTTCATTGGGACGATGTAATTCAATGCATCGTTATACCAGGCAAAACATCAAAATATAGGTGATCATTTCGATCGGTGTGTGATTATCTGCACGTGCTAATCATGTTGTGTTATTAAGCGCTTTAACTCAGGCAGGTTACATGGCAAAGAACATCGCGGATTTCCCGTACTCATCCTCCACTTATTTTTGATTTTACAAATTACAAAACACGGTCGTTTGTTTAGAATGAAATATTAAGCGGTTTATCAGTATATACTTATCTTGAAATTTGTCACTGTTGAGTCAGAATCATTCACGTTTGTAACAATATTGCCCTCTATGAAATACAAAGAAAAACAAAAACCGTCTAAACCATGAATGCTTTTCTTTCTTTCCATTTCCTTATGTATCCGAAACTGCTTAATATATATTTAAGAAAACCCGAAAACGTTTATTAATTTTTTTTTTACTTTATCAAGCAGTTAAACACCGTACAGGGGGTGTCAGGGGCATGTACAGGGAAATACAGTGGCTTACAGTGGGTGACAGGGGCGTACAGGGGGTGACAGGGGCTTACAGTGGCACACAGGGGATGTATACAGTGGGTGACAGGGGATTGCAGGGTGTACAGGGAACGTGTACAGGGGCTGACAGGGGGTGCACATGGTATGCCAGGGAAAACACAGGGGGTGACAGGGAAAGACAGGAGATTTTCATACGGACAGGGTTTTTTAGAACCAGTAGTGTTACGAGCGATGATCAGCTTTAAGGTGAAATGAAACATCATCACAAAATGGATGACCTCTGATCGAAACGACATTTCGTTTTATTAAAAGGATTTTATCGACGGCAAGATGTAACATACTCCGTATCAAAGTGGATCAAGTGTCTAACTTGTGATCCGTAAATCCCGAGGTCGAATCCCGCAGGGGCTTTTGATGTTACTTACTGAATTTATTTTTTATCCCCAAAACTGCAAATATTTCACTTATTTGACATATTCACAGTTTATTTATCATTTTATCTTTCATAATCAAATAATTTTTTGTTAATTTGAGTGACTTTTTTCAGGTGTTATTCCACCTTAAATATAATTGATTTGGTTGTGTTTTTTCTTTCTTTCAATAGTCTTCACGCCCATCAATTAGTACATTATCCTCCGTTTATTCATCAATATTTATTTTTTATGTTATGAGCACAATGATGAAATCACAAAACATCCTAATAATACTTAATTAAACATTTTAAAGAACTAGTAACATACCTTTTTGAACTGATTTTTCAGTTCTGTTATGGCTTGTTGTGGAAATCAGATTCGTAGTCGTTTCTAGAAACCCTTCAATAAGACGTTAACAACAAATAAAATGAACATTTATATAATATCAAATTAATGCAAAATACAATGTTACGCTACTGTTATCAAATTTAAAAAAGCTTGACAGCATTATCAAAAAAAATGGTTTTGGTTTGGTTACCTGTTATGTTTAGTACTATCAGCTGGGAACGATATTGCTTTATTTCACCGCTTGCAGTTACCGCACTGAGAATACATTGATATGATCCCATATCCTCTGGATATCTGAACACAGTTTCTGATATTTCCAAACGTAGATACGATGTCATATTATTGTTAATTGACGCATTGACTGTTACTTTCGTTTTATTTTCTAAAGCTTTATCTTGCCAGGCTATTTTGAATTTAGTTACTGATACAACATTGCTTTCGGATCTTTTCAGCTGAATGTTTGAAATTCCGATGAGATTGGTACCATTAACAATACAGCTGACATTAACACCTGATTTACCAAACTCTATCAATAAAGGTTTTACCTCTATTGATATGGAAGCAAGCACTGAAAGTACAAAATTTGAAAATAATTCATTTTAGATAAATTTCGTAAAGATTGTTTCCTATTTATTGTTTCGAGGCTTTGTTTAGATAAAATTAAATAATTTAAAAAAAAGTTAAGTAAAAGAAAACAATATTTATCCAATCAATCAGCTGTTTTTCTAGAACCGAGCTTAAATTGTATCTAACCTAGAAGTTTTTATGTTCTTTTCAACTAGTGTTATCATCAAGATATCGATGTAAGAAGTTACAAACCAGTTCTAGCGATCAAAGTCCAAACGGAAATAAAAACAGTAGCCATTAAAATTGTTTGTCGTCATGAATTATCTCACATGGAATGTAGATTGATGATTGGTAATACATGTAAAACGCCTAGAGTATGACTCAAATGCTAGAAAAAAAGAAGAATAATCACTTAAAAATATATCTCATACTTCTCGAAACTTTTCATTTTTTTATTGATCTTGTGTTTTTCTAAAACAATAAAATGCTTTCTTTGGTGATTCATGAGGGATATGAAGGTGGCGACATTGCAGAAAAAATACATAACCCGCGTTAGCGGGTTATATAATTTTTTTCTGCAATGATCGCTACCTTCATAACCCGCATGAATCATCAATGAAAGCATTTTAAGATATTGTTTATATTTACTTCTTTCTTTTAATAAATCAATAAATTGATCGTAAAAAGAAAGTAAAATTAACTAAACTAATGTTAATGTCCATCAGTACGTTAAAAGAAACCACTGAATCGTCTTCTTTGGGAATTTGAGTCTGACATCATCATGATTATTCGTGCAGTCCGTGATTTTTCTTAGGTTAATGAAGGTTTCGACCAATTGATAAACGGGGTGAACATATTTCAATCCTATCAGTTTCTAAAGAGCTATGAATTACAATCGATGTACGGAAGATAAACATGATGTTTTTAAATGAACACAATGACATGTATGCAAAACATTTCGCTATGTGTGTATTTTTCATTTTAATTTGAACTTTCCTTGTATTGTGGTAATGAATAATAATGTAGTGCGCAACAATCTATATTTTTTTAATGTCAGGATGAATTCTACGGAAGCGTATGAGTGCCACATATACACTTCACATTTTTCTTATTTTCTACACTTTAATCTGTAAAATTTGCACTTTAATCTGTAAAATTTGCACTTTAATCAGGAAAATTTACACTCTGTAAAACTCACACTTTAATTTGTAAAATTCACACTTTTAAAATTTGCACTTTAACCTGTACCTTTTACACATTAATCTGTAAAATTACGGAAGCGAATTAGTGCCGCATATACACTTCACATTTTTTTTTCTACACTTTATTCTGTAAAATTTGCACTTCAATCTGTATAAGTCACACTTTAATCTGTAAATTTTATACTTTAAAGTGTGAAAATCACACTTTAATCGGCAAATTTTACACATTAATCTGTAAAATTCACATTTTAATCTGTAAATTTTACACATAAATCAATAAAATTCACACTTTAATCTGTAAATTTTATACTTTAAAATGTGAAATTTACATTTTAAGTTGTAAATTTTACACGTTCATATGTAAGATTAACACTTTAATCTGTAATTTCTACACTTTAATCTGTAAAATCCACACTTTAATCTGTATATTTAACACTTTAATCTGTAAAATTCGCACTTTAATTTGTAATATTTGCACATTAAAGTGTAAAATTCACACTTAAATATGTAACTTTTACACATTAATCTGTAAAATTACGGAATCATATTAGTGCCACATATACACTTCGTACTTTTTTTTATTTTCTACACTTTAATCTGTTAAATTTGCACTTTAATCTGTGAAATTTACACTTTAATTTGTAAAATTTACACTTTAATCTTTAAATATTAAACTTTAATCTATGTAATTTACACTTTAATCTGTACATTTTAAACTTTAATCTGTAAAATTCGCACTTAAATTTGTAAAATTTGCACTTTAAATTATAAAATTCACACTTTAATCTGTAAAATTTACACTTAAATCTGTACGTTTTACAGATTAATGTCTAATATTTACGGATTAAAGTGTGAATTTTACAGATGAAAGTGTGAATTTTACAGATTAAAGTGTTAAATTTACAGATTAAAGTGTAAATTTTACAGATTAATGTGTAAAATTTACAGATTAAAGTGTGGATTTTACAGATGAAAGTGTAAAATTTACACTTTAAAGTGCAATATTTACAGATTAAAGTGTAGAAAATAAAAAAATGTGAAGTTTATATGTGACTCTAATACGCTTCCGTAGAATTCTTCCTGTTTAATATCATATCAACACAAAATACTGTCTTTGTTTATACGCGCTGTCATATATACATGCAGTCATGCATTTTGGAAATAATATACTTTTATAAATAATATGATGCAAAAAGCTGTAAATCAGTCATCATGATTTGGAAATTTCTAACTTTTAATTTACATTTGCATAGAATACAACAAACTCATGCATAGAAAAAAAATCAACATTGATAGCCTTCATACAAAACTAACATTAAACAAATAATCAAAGTCTTACCTGAATACGTATATTCTAATGAAGCTAAATTCGTAAACGCCTTACAAATTCACTCGTCTTAGCATTTTAAATCATCAATCAGACATATTTTACATTAAATGCTAAAATCGGTTTATCATCAATGAATCACTCCATATATTGTTGAAATAAGAAATAGTTAAATTTGAAATTCACAAAGAGGTGATTTCAATGCAAGGACAAGTTTGATTGTACCGATGTATCTAAGTATATCATTAAAATGATTTAAGGAAATTATTTCAGGATTTGCCAGTATTTATTTCCGTATACATATATGATTAATTCGAAATTTTCAATCCATTACAAAGCATTAAACTTCTAAAGCTTATCAATTATTTGTGAGATTTTAGAAAATATTAGAAGAATGAAGTGTGTACGTATATTAAACAAAAAAATAAATGTAAAACCGATATCGTATCAAGATTGTATACATCGCGATGTTGACGATATCGAAACAGAAAGATGTATTGGACATGAATAAAAACAGGGCACGAACCCTGTTTACATGACAAAGCATTGTGAGCCCTATATTTGTCAATAACTCTACGACTGACTCTCGAATTTCATTTGATCATTAGAAATGCATTCCTACAGCATTGTAAATGATTAAAACAGAAAATAGAATTTGACCAAAATCGTGACCATGTCCCTTTAAAGCTGACATGAATTCATAAAGACGCATTATTTCCCTTTTATCACCGACTACCGCCATATTAGTTATCAGTTTCTATTGTTCTGCTCATCGCTACACACTACCTATATCATGCAGATAGCACTATTCGTGCTTCACCACATTTAGGTATTTCATTCACCTGAGCACGTTACATTGGACGAATATTACTATGGTAAAGCATATATTGCTTTAAAGCTGAACACCACTCGTAAATAGGCATTGTCCGCCATATTTCTCTTTCATCGCCGCTATCCCTACAACCCTATATAAACTGCAGACCTCTTAACAGTTTAAAGTACTTCGCTGTAGAGGTCACATCTGTGTGGACGTACGTTTTGCCTCGCCGTTTTACTCGGTTGCGATGAAATTATCAAGTTTTACGGACATTTCTCATGGCAGGAGAATACTAACATCAAGTAAACTGGTAAATGCATTATTACGAAACAGAATATGCACATAAAATAAGAATTAAATGCATAAAATCCAAAGACCACGAAAGGAATACTACACGTCGGCCACGAGTTTCAGGTGTGCAATCGAGTCTAACGAAATCGAAAGGTTTTATATACCTGTGTGACGGGGCCTATTTACGAGCGGTGATCAGCTTTAAGGTGGAATAACACATCATCACAAAATGGCTGACCTCTGATCGAAACGACATTTCGTTTTATTAAAATGATTTTATCGACGGCAAATTGTAACATACTCCATAGCAAAGTGGATCAAGTGTCGGGCTTGTGATCCGTAAATCCCGAGGTCGAATCCCGCAGGGGCTTTTGATGTTACTTACTGAATTTATTTTTTTATGTATTTATTTTTTATCCCCAAACTGCAAATATTTCACTTATTTGACATATTCACAGTTTATTTATCATTATATCTCTCATAATCAAATAATTTATTGTTAATTTGAGTGACTTTTTTCAGGTGTTATTCCACCACAAATTTAATTGATTTGGTTGTGTTTTTTCTTTCTTTCAATAGTCTTCACGCCCATCAATTTGGACATTATCCTCAGTTTATTCATTAACTTTTATTTTTTATGTTATGAGCACAGTGATGAAATCACAAAACATCTTAATAATTCTTAATTAAACATTTTAAAGAACTAGTAACATACCTTTTTGAACTGATATTTCAGTACTTTTATGGCTTGTTGTGGAAATCAGATTTGTAGTCTTTTCTAGAAACCCTTCAATAAGACGTTAACAACAAATAAAATGAACATTTATATAATATCAAATTAATGCAAAATACAATGTTACGCTACTGTTATCAAATTTAAAAAAGTTTGACAGCATTAACCCCCCAAAATATTGGTTTTGGTTTGGTTACCTGTTATGATTAGCACTATCGACTGGGAACGATATTTCTTTATTTCACCGCTTGCAGTTACCGCACTGAGAATACATTGATATGATCCCATATCCTCTGGATATCTGACCACAGTTTCTGATATTTCCAAACGTAGATACGATGTCATAGTATTGTTAATTGACGCATTGACTGTTACTCCCGTTTTATTTTCTAAAGCTTTATCTTGCCAGTTTATTTTGAATTTAGTTACTGATACAACATTGCTTTCGGATCTTTTCAGCTGAATGTTTGAAATTCCGATGAGATTGGTACCATTAACAATACAGCTGACATTAACACCTGATTTACCAAACTCTATCAATAAAGGTTTTACCTCTATTGATATGGAAGCAAGCACTGAAAGTACAAAATTTGAAAATAATTCATTTTAGATAAATTTCGTAAAGATTTTTTCCTATTTATTGTTTCGAGGCTTTGTTTAGATAAAATTAAATAATTTGAAAAAAGTTAAGTAAAAGAAATCAATATTTATCCAATCAATCAGCTGTTTTTCTAGAACCGAGCTTAAATTGTATCTAACCTAGAAGTTTTTATGTTCTTTTCAACTAGTGTTATCATCAAGATATCGATGTAAGAAGTTACAAACCAGTTCTAGCGATCAAAGTCCAAACGGAAATAAAAACAGTAGCCATTAAAATTGTTTGTCGTCATGAATTATCTCACATGGAATGTAGATTGATGATTGGTAATACATGTAAAACGCCTAGAGTATGACTCAAATGCTAGAAAAAAAGAAGAATAATCACTTAAAAATATATCTCATACTTCTCGAAACTTTTCATTTTTTTATTGATCTTGTGTTTTCTAAAACAATAAAATGCTTTCTTTGGTGATTCATGAGGGATATGAAGGTGGCGACATTGCAGAAAAAATACATAACCCGCGTTAGCGGGTTATATAATTTTTTTCTGCAATGATCGCTACCTTCATAACCCGCATGAATCATCAATGAAAGCATTTTAAGATATTGTTTATATTTACTTCTTTCTTTTAATAAATCAATAAATTGATCGTAAAAAGAAAGTAAAATTAACTAAACTACTGTTAATGTCCATCAGTACGTTAAAAGAAACCACTGAATCGTCTTCTTTGGGAATTTGAGTCTGACATCATCATGATTATTCGTGCAGTCCGTGGTTTTTCTTAGGTTAATGAAGGTTTCGACCAATTGATAAACGGGGTGTACATATTTCAATCCTATCAGTTTCTAAAGAGCTATGAATTACAATCGATGTACGGAAGATAAACACGATGTTTTTAAATGAACACAATGACATGTATGCAAAACATTTCGCTATGTGTGTATTTTTCATTTTAATTTGAACTTACCTTGTATTGTGGTAATGAATAATAATGTAGTGCGCAACAATCTATATTTTTTAATGTCAGGATGAATTCTACAGAAGCGTATGAGTGCCACATATACACTTCACATTTTTCTTATTTTCTACACTTTAATCTGTAAAATTTGCACTTTAATCTGTAAAATTTGCACTTTAATCAGGAAAATTTACACTCTGTAAAATTCACACTTTAACCTGTAAAATACACACTTTATTCAGTTAATTTTACACTTTAGAGTGTTAAATTCACACTTTTATCTATAAATTTTACACATTAATCCGTAAAATTTGCAATTTAATCACACTTTAATCTGTAAAATTTGCACTTTAACCTGTACCTTTTACACATTAATCTGTAAAATTACGGAAGCGAATTAGTGCCACATATACACTTCACATTTTTTTTTCTACACTTTATTCTGTAAAATTTGCACTTCAATCTGTATAAGTCACACTTTAATCTGTAAATTTTATACTTTAAAGTGTGAAAATCACACTTTAATCGGCAAATTTTACACATTAATCTGTAAAATTCACATTTTAATCTGTAAATTTTACACATAAATCAATAAAATTCACACTTTAATCTGTAAATTTTATACTTTAAAATGTGAAATTTACATTTTAAGTTGTAAATTGTACACGTTCATCTGTAAAATTAACACTTTAATCTGTAATTTCTACACTTTAATCTGTAAAATCCACACTTTAATCTGTATATTTAACACTTTAATCTGTAAAATTCGCACTTTAATTTGTAATATTTGCACATTAAAGTGTGAAATTCACACTTAAATATGTAACTTTTACACATTAATCTGTAAAATTACGGAAGCATATTAGTGCCACATATACACTTCGTACTTTTTTTTATTTTCTACACTTTAATCTGTTAAATTTGCACTTTAATCTGTGAAATTTACACTTTAATTTGTAAAATTTACACTTTAATCTTTAAATATTAAACTTTAATCTATATAATTTACACTTTAATCTGTACATTTTAAACTTTAATCTGTAAAATTCGCACTTAAATTTGTAAAATTTGCACTTTAAAGTGTAAAATTCACACTTTAATCTGTAAAATTTACACTTAAATCTGTACGTTTTACAGATTAATGTCTAATATTTACGGATTAAAGTGTGAATTTTACAGATGAAAGTGTGGATTTTACAGATTAAAGTGTTAAATTTACAGATTAATGTGTAAAATTTACAGATTAAAGTGTGGATTTTACAAATGAAAGTGTAAAATTTACACTTTAAAGTGCAATATTTACAGATTAAAGTGTAGAAAATAAAAAAATGTGAAGTTTATATGTGACTCTAATACGCTTCCGTAGAATTCTTCCTGTTTAATATCATATCAACACAAAATACTGTCTTTGTTTATACGCGCTGTCATATATACATGCAGTCATGCATTTTGGAAATAATATACTTTTATAAATAATATGATGCAAAAAGCTGTAAATCAGTCATCATGATTTGGAAATTTCTAACTTTTAATTTACATTTGCATAGAATACAACAAACTCATGCATAGAAAAAAAATCAACATTGATAGCCTTCATACAAAACTAACATTAAACAAATAATCAAAGTCTTACCTGAATACGTATATTCTAATGAAGCTAAATTCGTAAACGCCTTACAAATTCACTCGTCTTGGCATTTTAAATCATCAATCAGACATATTTTACATTAAATGCTAAAATCGGTTTATCATCAATGAATCACTCCATATATTGTTGAAATAAGAAATAGTTAAATTTGAAATTCACAAAGAGGTGATTTCAATGCAAGGACAAGTTTGATTGTACCGATGTATCTAAGTATATCATTAAAATAATTTAAGGAAATTATTTCAGGATTTGCCAGTATTTATTTCCGTATACATATATGATTAATTCGAAATTTACAATCCATTACAAAGCATTAAACTTCTAACGCTTATCAATTATTTGTGAGATTTTAGAAAATATTAGAAGAATGAAGTGTGTACGTATATTAAACAAAATAATAAATGTAAAACCGATATCGTATCAAGATTGTATACATCGCGATGTTGACGATATCGAAAAAGAAAGATGTATTGGACATGAATAAAAACAGGGCACGAACCCTGTTTACATGACAAAGCATTGTGAGTCCTATATTTGTCAATAACTCTACGACTGACTCTCGAATTTCATTTGATCATTAGAAATGCATTCCTACAGCATTGTAAATGATTAAAACAGAAAATAGAATTTGACCAAAATCGTGACCATGTCCCTTTAAAGCTGACATGAATTCATAAAGACGCATTATTTCCCTTTTATCACCGACTACCGCCATATTAGTTATCAGTTTCTATTGTTCTGCTCATCGCTACACACTACCTATATCATGCAGATAGCACTATTCGTGCTTCACCACATTTAGGTATTTCATTCACCTGAGCACGTTACATTGGACGAATATTACTATGGTAAAGCATATATTGCTTTAAAGCTGAACACCACTCGTAAATAGGCATTGTCCGCCATATTTCTCTTTCATCGCCGCTATCCCTACAACCCTATATAAACTGCAGACCTCTTAACAGTTTAAAGTACTTCGCTGTAGAGGTCACATCTGTGTGGACGTACGTTTTGCCTCGCCGTTTTACTCGGTTGCGATGAAATTATCAAGTTTTACGGACATTTCTCATGGCAGGAGAATACTAACATCAAGTAAACTGGTAAATGCATTATTACGAAACAGAATATGCACATAAAATAAGAATTAAATGCATAAAATCCAAAGACCACGAAAGGAATACTACACGTCGGCCACGAGTTTCAGGTGTGCAATCGAGTCTAACGAAATCGAAAGGTTTTATATACCTGTGTGACGGGGCCTATTTACGAGCGGTGATCAGCTTTAAGGTGGAATAACACATCATCACAAAATGGCTGACCTCTGATCGAAACGACATTTCGTTTTATTAAAATGATTTTATCGACGGCAAATTGTAACATACTCCATAGCAAAGTGGATCAAGTGTCGGGCTTGTGATCCGTAAATCCCGAGGTCGAATCCCGCAGGGGCTTTTGATGTTACTTACTGAATTTATTTTTTTATGTATTTATTTTTTATCCCCAAACTGCAAATATTTCACTTATTTGACATATTCACAGTTTATTTATCATTATATCTCTCATAATCAAATAATTTATTGTTAATTTGAGTGACTTTTTTCAGGTGTTATTCCACCACAAATTTAATTGATTTGGTTGTGTTTTTTCTTTCTTTCAATAGTCTTCACGCCCATCAATTTGGACATTATCCTCAGTTTATTCATTAACTTTTATTTTTTATGTTATGAGCACAGTGATGAAATCACAAAACATCTTAATAATTCTTAATTAAACATTTTAAAGAACTAGTAACATACCTTTTTGAACTGATATTTCAGTACTTTTATGGCTTGTTGTGGAAATCAGATTTGTAGTCTTTTCTAGAAACCCTTCAATAAGACGTTAACAACAAATAAAATGAACATTTATATAATATCAAATTAATGCAAAATACAATGTTACGCTACTGTTATCAAATTTAAAAAAGTTTGACAGCATTAACCCCCCAAAATATTGGTTTTGGTTTGGTTACCTGTTATGATTAGCACTATCGACTGGGAACGATATTTCTTTATTTCACCGCTTGCAGTTACCGCACTGAGAATACATTGATATGATCCCATATCCTCTGGATATCTGACCACAGTTTCTGATATTTCCAAACGTAGATACGATGTCATAGTATTGTTAATTGACGCATTGACTGTTACTCCCGTTTTATTTTCTAAAGCTTTATCTTGCCAGTTTATTTTGAATTTAGTTACTGATACAACATTGCTTTCGGATCTTTTCAGCTGAATGTTTGAAATTCCGATGAGATTGGTACCATTAACAATACAGCTGACATTAACACCTGATTTACCAAACTCTATCAATAAAGGTTTTACCTCTATTGATATGGAAGCAAGCACTGAAAGTACAAAATTTGAAAATAATTCATTTTAGATAAATTTCGTAAAGATTTTTTCCTATTTATTGTTTCGAGGCTTTGTTTAGATAAAATTAAATAATTTGAAAAAAGTTAAGTAAAAGAAATCAATATTTATCCAATCAATCAGCTGTTTTTCTAGAACCGAGCTTAAATTGTATCTAACCTAGAAGTTTTTATGTTCTTTTCAACTAGTGTTATCATCAAGATATCGATGTAAGAAGTTACAAACCAGTTCTAGCGATCAAAGTCCAAACGGAAATAAAAACAGTAGCCATTAAAATTGTTTGTCGTCATGAATTATCTCACATGGAATGTAGATTGATGATTGGTAATACATGTAAAACGCCTAGAGTATGACTCAAATGCTAGAAAAAAAGAAGAATAATCACTTAAAAATATATCTCATACTTCTCGAAACTTTTCATTTTTTTATTGATCTTGTGTTTTCTAAAACAATAAAATGCTTTCTTTGGTGATTCATGAGGGATATGAAGGTGGCGACATTGCAGAAAAAATACATAACCCGCGTTAGCGGGTTATATAATTTTTTTCTGCAATGATCGCTACCTTCATAACCCGCATGAATCATCAATGAAAGCATTTTAAGATATTGTTTATATTTACTTCTTTCTTTTAATAAATCAATAAATTGATCGTAAAAAGAAAGTAAAATTAACTAAACTACTGTTAATGTCCATCAGTACGTTAAAAGAAACCACTGAATCGTCTTCTTTGGGAATTTGAGTCTGACATCATCATGATTATTCGTGCAGTCCGTGGTTTTTCTTAGGTTAATGAAGGTTTCGACCAATTGATAAACGGGGTGTACATATTTCAATCCTATCAGTTTCTAAAGAGCTATGAATTACAATCGATGTACGGAAGATAAACACGATGTTTTTAAATGAACACAATGACATGTATGCAAAACATTTCGCTATGTGTGTATTTTTCATTTTAATTTGAACTTACCTTGTATTGTGGTAATGAATAATAATGTAGTGCGCAACAATCTATATTTTTTAATGTCAGGATGAATTCTACAGAAGCGTATGAGTGCCACATATACACTTCACATTTTTCTTATTTTCTACACTTTAATCTGTAAAATTTGCACTTTAATCTGTAAAATTTGCACTTTAATCAGGAAAATTTACACTCTGTAAAATTCACACTTTAACCTGTAAAATACACACTTTATTCAGTTAATTTTACACTTTAGAGTGTTAAATTCACACTTTTATCTATAAATTTTACACATTAATCCGTAAAATTTGCAATTTAATCACACTTTAATCTGTAAAATTTGCACTTTAACCTGTACCTTTTACACATTAATCTGTAAAATTACGGAAGCGAATTAGTGCCACATATACACTTCACATTTTTTTTTCTACACTTTATTCTGTAAAATTTGCACTTCAATCTGTATAAGTCACACTTTAATCTGTAAATTTTATACTTTAAAGTGTGAAAATCACACTTTAATCGGCAAATTTTACACATTAATCTGTAAAATTCACATTTTAATCTGTAAATTTTACACATAAATCAATAAAATTCACACTTTAATCTGTAAATTTTATACTTTAAAATGTGAAATTTACATTTTAAGTTGTAAATTGTACACGTTCATCTGTAAAATTAACACTTTAATCTGTAATTTCTACACTTTAATCTGTAAAATCCACACTTTAATCTGTATATTTAACACTTTAATCTGTAAAATTCGCACTTTAATTTGTAATATTTGCACATTAAAGTGTGAAATTCACACTTAAATATGTAACTTTTACACATTAATCTGTAAAATTACGGAAGCATATTAGTGCCACATATACACTTCGTACTTTTTTTTATTTTCTACACTTTAATCTGTTAAATTTGCACTTTAATCTGTGAAATTTACACTTTAATTTGTAAAATTTACACTTTAATCTTTAAATATTAAACTTTAATCTATATAATTTACACTTTAATCTGTACATTTTAAACTTTAATCTGTAAAATTCGCACTTAAATTTGTAAAATTTGCACTTTAAAGTGTAAAATTCACACTTTAATCTGTAAAATTTACACTTAAATCTGTACGTTTTACAGATTAATGTCTAATATTTACGGATTAAAGTGTGAATTTTACAGATGAAAGTGTGGATTTTACAGATTAAAGTGTTAAATTTACAGATTAAAGTGTAAATTTTACAGATTAATGTGTAAAATTTACAGATTAAAGTGTGGATTTTACAAATGAAAGTGTAAAATTTACACTTTAAAGTGCAATATTTACAGATTAAAGTGTAGAAAATAAAAAAATGTGAAGTTTATATGTGACTCTAATACGCTTCCGTAGAATTCTTCCTGTTTAATATCATATCAACACAAAATACTGTCTTTGTTTATACGCGCTGTCATATATACATGCAGTCATGCATTTTGGAAATAATATACTTTTATAAATAATATGATGCAAAAAGCTGTAAATCAGTCATCATGATTTGGAAATTTCTAACTTTTAATTTACATTTGCATAGAATACAACAAACTCATGCATAGAAAAAAAATCAACATTGATAGCCTTCATACAAAACTAACATTAAACAAATAATCAAAGTCTTACCTGAATACGTATATTCTAATGAAGCTAAATTCGTAAACGCCTTACAAATTCACTCGTCTTGGCATTTTAAATCATCAATCAGACATATTTTACATTAAATGCTAAAATCGGTTTATCATCAATGAATCACTCCATATATTGTTGAAATAAGAAATAGTTAAATTTGAAATTCACAAAGAGGTGATTTCAATGCAAGGACAAGTTTGATTGTACCGATGTATCTAAGTATATCATTAAAATAATTTAAGGAAATTATTTCAGGATTTGCCAGTATTTATTTCCGTATACATATATGATTAATTCGAAATTTACAATCCATTACAAAGCATTAAACTTCTAACGCTTATCAATTATTTGTGAGATTTTAGAAAATATTAGAAGAATGAAGTGTGTACGTATATTAAACAAAATAATAAATGTAAAACCGATATCGTATCAAGATTGTATACATCGCGATGTTGACGATATCGAAAAAGAAAGATGTATTGGACATGAATAAAAACAGGGCACGAACCCTGTTTACATGACAAAGCATTGTGAGTCCTATATTTGTCAATAACTCTACGACTGACTCTCGAATTTCATTTGATCATTAGAAATGCATTCCTACAGCATTGTAAATGATTAAAACAGAAAATAGAATTTGACCAAAATCGTGACCATGTCCCTTTAAAGCTGACATGAATTCATAAAGACGCATTATTTCCCTTTTATCACCGACTACCGCCATATTAGTTATCAGTTTCTATTGTTCTGCTCATCGCTACACACTACCTATATCATGCAGATAGCACTATTCGTGCTTCACCACATTTAGGTATTTCATTCACCTGAGCACGTTACATTGGACGAATATTACTATGGTAAAGCATATATTGCTTTAAAGCTGAACACCACTCGTAAATAGGCATTGTCCGCCATATTTCTCTTTCATCGCCGCTATCCCTACAACCCTATATAAACTGCAGACCTCTTAACAGTTTAAAGTACTTCGCTGTAGAGGTCACATCTGTGTGGACGTACGTTTTGCCTCGCCGTTTTACTCGGTTGCGATGAAATTATCAAGTTTTACGGACATTTCTCATGGCAGGAGAATACTAACATCAAGTAAACTGGTAAATGCATTATTACGAAACAGAATATGCACATAAAATAAGAATTAAATGCATAAAATCCAAAGACCACGAAAGGAATACTACACGTCGGCCACGAGTTTCAGGTGTGCAATCGAGTCTAACGAAATCGAAAGGTTTTATATACCTGTGTGACGGGGCCTATTTACGAGCGGTGATCAGCTTTAAGGTGGAATAACACATCATCACAAAATGGCTGACCTCTGATCGAAACGACATTTCGTTTTATTAAAATGATTTTATCGACGGCAAATTGTAACATACTCCATAGCAAAGTGGATCAAGTGTCGGGCTTGTGATCCGTAAATCCCGAGGTCGAATCCCGCAGGGGCTTTTGATGTTACTTACTGAATTTATTTTTTTATGTATTTATTTTTTATCCCCAAACTGCAAATATTTCACTTATTTGACATATTCACAGTTTATTTATCATTATATCTCTCATAATCAAATAATTTATTGTTAATTTGAGTGACTTTTTTCAGGTGTTATTCCACCACAAATTTAATTGATTTGGTTGTGTTTTTTCTTTCTTTCAATAGTCTTCACGCCCATCAATTTGGACATTATCCTCAGTTTATTCATTAACTTTTATTTTTTATGTTATGAGCACAGTGATGAAATCACAAAACATCTTAATAATTCTTAATTAAACATTTTAAAGAACTAGTAACATACCTTTTTGAACTGATATTTCAGTACTTTTATGGCTTGTTGTGGAAATCAGATTTGTAGTCTTTTCTAGAAACCCTTCAATAAGACGTTAACAACAAATAAAATGAACATTTATATAATATCAAATTAATGCAAAATACAATGTTACGCTACTGTTATCAAATTTAAAAAAGTTTGACAGCATTAACCCCCCAAAATATTGGTTTTGGTTTGGTTACCTGTTATGATTAGCACTATCGACTGGGAACGATATTTCTTTATTTCACCGCTTGCAGTTACCGCACTGAGAATACATTGATATGATCCCATATCCTCTGGAT
Source organism: Magallana nippona (assembly GCA_033439105.1). Taxonomy (NCBI): domain Eukaryota; kingdom Metazoa; phylum Mollusca; class Bivalvia; order Ostreida; family Ostreidae; genus Magallana; species Magallana nippona. The sequence goes on from CM065921.1 coordinate 13,174,626, forward strand.
ATCTGACCACAGTTTCTGATATTTCCAAACGTAGATACGATGTCATAGTATTGTTAATTGACGCATTGACTGTTACTCCCGTTTTATTTTCTAAAGCTTTATCTTGCCAGTTTATTTTGAATTTAGTTACTGATACAACATTGCTTTCGGATCTTTTCAGCTGAATGTTTGAAATTCCGATGAGATTGGTACCATTAACAATACAGCTGACATTAACACCTGATTTACCAAACTCTATCAATAAAGGTTTTACCTCTATTGATATGGAAGCAAGCACTGAAAGTACAAAATTTGAAAATAATTCATTTTAGATAAATTTCGTAAAGATTTTTTCCTATTTATTGTTTCGAGGCTTTGTTTAGATAAAATTAAATAATTTGAAAAAAGTTAAGTAAAAGAAATCAATATTTATCCAATCAATCAGCTGTTTTTCTAGAACCGAGCTTAAATTGTATCTAACCTAGAAGTTTTTATGTTCTTTTCAACTAGTGTTATCATCAAGATATCGATGTAAGAAGTTACAAACCAGTTCTAGCGATCAAAGTCCAAACGGAAATAAAAACAGTAGCCATTAAAATTGTTTGTCGTCATGAATTATCTCACATGGAATGTAGATTGATGATTGGTAATACATGTAAAACGCCTAGAGTATGACTCAAATGCTAGAAAAAAAGAAGAATAATCACTTAAAAATATATCTCATACTTCTCGAAACTTTTCATTTTTTTATTGATCTTGTGTTTTCTAAAACAATAAAATGCTTTCTTTGGTGATTCATGAGGGATATGAAGGTGGCGACATTGCAGAAAAAATACATAACCCGCGTTAGCGGGTTATATAATTTTTTTCTGCAATGATCGCTACCTTCATAACCCGCATGAATCATCAATGAAAGCATTTTAAGATATTGTTTATATTTACTTCTTTCTTTTAATAAATCAATAAATTGATCGTAAAAAGAAAGTAAAATTAACTAAACTACTGTTAATGTCCATCAGTACGTTAAAAGAAACCACTGAATCGTCTTCTTTGGGAATTTGAGTCTGACATCATCATGATTATTCGTGCAGTCCGTGGTTTTTCTTAGGTTAATGAAGGTTTCGACCAATTGATAAACGGGGTGTACATATTTCAATCCTATCAGTTTCTAAAGAGCTATGAATTACAATCGATGTACGGAAGATAAACATGATGTTTTTAAATGAACACAATGACATGTATGCAAAACATTTCGCTATGTGTGTATTTTTCATTTTAATTTGAACTTACCTTGTATTGTGGTAATGAATAATAATGTAGTGCGCAACAATCTATATTTTTTAATGTCAGGATGAATTCTACAGAAGCGTATGAGTGCCACATATACACTTCACATTTTTCTTATTTTCTACACTTTAATCTGTAAAATTTGCACTTTAATCTGTAAAATTTGCACTTTAATCAGGAAAATTTACACTCTGTAAAATTCACACTTTAACCTGTAAAATACACACTTTATTCAGTTAATTTTACACTTTAGAGTGTTAAATTCACACTTTTATCTATAAATTTTACACATTAATCCGTAAAATTTGCAATTTAATCACACTTTAATCTGTAAAATTTGCACTTTAACCTGTACCTTTTACACATTAATCTGTAAAATTACGGAAGCGAATTAGTGCCACATATACACTTCACATTTTTTTTTCTACACTTTATTCTGTAAAATTTGCACTTCAATCTGTATAAGTCACACTTTAATCTGTAAATTTTATACTTTAAAGTGTGAAAATCACACTTTAATCGGCAAATTTTACACATTAATCTGTAAAATTCACATTTTAATCTGTAAATTTTACACATAAATCAATAAAATTCACACTTTAATCTGTAAATTTTATACTTTAAAATGTGAAATTTACATTTTAAGTTGTAAATTTTACACGTTCATCTGTAAAATTAACACTTTAATCTGTAATTTCTACACTTTAATCTGTAAAATCCACACTTTAATCTGTATATTTAACACTTTAATCTGTAAAATTCGCACTTTAATTTGTAATATTTGCACATTAAAGTGTGAAATTCACACTTAAATATGTAACTTTTACACATTAATCTGTAAAATTACGGAATCATATTAGTGCCACATATACACTTCGTACTTTTTTTTATTTTCTACACTTTAATCTGTTAAATTTGCACTTTAATCTGTGAAATTTACACTTTAATTTGTAAAATTTATACTTTAATCTTTAAATATTAAACTTTAATCTATATAATTTACACTTTAATCTGTACATTTTAAACTTTAATCTGTAAAATTCGCACTTAAATTTGTAAAATTTGCACTTTAAAGTGTAAAATTCACACTTTAATCTGTAAAATTTACACTTAAATCTGTACGTTTTACAGATTAATGTCTAATATTTACGGATTAAAGTGTGAATTTTACAGATGAAAGTGTGGATTTTACAGATTAAAGTGTTAAATTTACAGATTAAAGTGTAAATTTTACAGATTAATGTGTAAAATTTACAGATTAAAGTGTGGATTTTACAAATGAAAGTGTAAAATTTACACTTTAAAGTGCAATATTTACAGATTAAAGTGTAGAAAATAAAAAAATGTGAAGTTTATATGTGACTCTAATACGCTTCCGTAGAATTCTTCCTGTTTAATATCATATCAACACAAAATACTGTCTTTGTTTATACGCGCTGTCATATATACATGCAGTCATGCATTTTGGAAATAATATACTTTTATAAATAATATGATGCAAAAAGCTGTAAATCAGTCATCATGATTTGGAAATTTCTAACTTTTAATTTACATTTGCATAGAATACAACAAACTCATGCATAGAAAAAAAAATCAACATTGATAGCCTTCATACAAAACTAACATTAAACAAATAATCAAAGTCTTACCTGAATACGTATATTCTAATGAAGCTAAATTCGTAAACGCCTTACAAATTCACTCGTCTTAGCATTTTAAATCATCAATCAGACATATTTTACATTAAATGCTAAAATCGGTTTATCATCAATGAATCACTCCATATATTGTTGAAATGAGAAATAGTTAAATTTGAAATTCACAAAGAGGTGATTTCAATGCAAGGACAAGTTTGATTGTACCGATGTATCTAAGTATATCATTAAAATAATTTAAGGAAATTATATCAGGATTTGCCAGTATTTATTTCCGTATACATATATGATTAATTCGAAATTTACAATCCATTACAAAGCATTAAACTTCTAACGCTTATCAATTATTTGTGAGATTTTAGAAAATATTAGAAGAATGAAGTGTGTACGTATATTAAACAAAATAATAAATGTAAAACCGATATCGTATCAAGATTGTATACATCGCGATGTTGACGATATCGAAAAAGAAAGATGAATTGGTCATGAATAAAAACAGGGCACGAACCCTGTTTACATGACAAAGCATTGTGAGCCCTATATTTGTCAATAACTCTACGACTGACTCTCGAATTTCATTTGATCATTAGAAATGCATTCCTACAGCATTGTAAATGATTAAAACAGAAAATAGAATTTGACCAAAATCGTGACCATGTCCCTTTAAAGCTGACATGAATTCATAAAGACGCATTATTTCCCTTTTATCACCGACTACCGCCATATTAGTTATCAGTTTCTATTGTTCTGCTCATCGCTACACACTACCTATATCATGCAGATAGCACTATTCGTGCTTCACCACATTTAGGTATTTCATTCACCTGAGCACGTTACATTGGACGAATATTACTATGGTAAAGCATATTTTGCTTTAAAGCTGAACACCACTCGTAAATAGGCATTGTCCGCCATATTTCTCTTTCATCGCCGCTATCCCTACAACCCTATATAAACTGCAGACCTCTTAACAGTTTAAAGAACTTCGCTGTAGAGGTCACATCTGTGTGGACGTACGTTTTACCTCGCCGTTTTACTCGGTTGCGATGAAATTATCAAGTTTTACGGACATTTCTCATGGCAGGAGAATACTAACATCAAGTAAACTGGTAAATGCATTATTACGAAACAGAATATGCACATAAAATAAGAATTAAATGCATAAAATCCAAAGACCACGAAAGGAATACTACACGTCGGCCACGAGTTTCAGGTGTGCAATCGAGTCTAACGAAATCGAAAGGTTTTATATACCTTTGTGACGGGTCCTATTTACAAGCGGTGATCAGCTTTAAGGTGGAATAACACATCATCACAAAATGGCTGACCTCTGATCGAAACGACATTTCGTTTTATTAAAATGATTTTATCGACTGCAAATTGTAACATACTCCATAGCAAAGTGGATCAAGTGTCGGGCTTGTGATCCGTAAATCCCGAGGTCGAATCCCGCAGGGGCTTTTGATGTTACTTACTGAATTTATTTTTTTATGTATTTATTTTTTATCCCCAAACTGCAAATATTTCACTTATTTGACATATTCACAGTTTATTTATCATTATATCTCTCATAATCAAATAATTTATTGTTAATTTGAGTGACTTTTTTCAGGTGTTATTCCACCACAAATTTAATTGATTTGGTTGTGTTTTTTCTTTCTTTGAATAGTCTTCACGCCCATCAATTTGGACATTATCCTCAGTTTATTCATTAACTTTTATTTTTTATGTTATCAGCACAGTGATGAAATCACAAAACATCCTAATAATTCTTAATTAAACATTTTAAAGAACTAGTAACATACCTTTTTGAACTGATATTTTAGTACTGTTATGGCTTGTTGTGGAAATCAGATTCGTAGTCTTTTCTAGAAACCTTTCAATAAGACGTTAACAACAAATAAAATGAACATTTATATAATATCAAATTAATGCAAAATACAATGTTACGCCACTGTTATCAAATTTAAAAAAGTTTGACAGCATTAACCCCCCAAAATATTGGTTTTGGTTTGGTTACCTGTTATGATTAGCACTATCGACTGGGAACGATATTTCTTTATTTCACCGCTTGCAGTTACCGCACTGAGAATACATTGATATGATCCCATATCCTCTGGATATCTGACCACAGTTTCTGATATTTCCAAACGTAGATACGATGTCATAGTATTGTTAATTGACGCATTGACTGTTACTCCCGTTTTATTTTCTAAAGCTTTATCTTGCCAGTTTATGTTGAATTTAGTTACTGATACAACATTGCTTTCGGATCTTTTCAGCTGAATGTTTGAAATTCCGATGAGATTGGTACCATTAACAATACAGCTGACATTAACACCTGATTTACCAAACTCTATCAATAAAGGTTTTACCTCTATTGATATGGAAGCAAGCACTGAAAGTACAAAATTTGAAAATAATTCATTTTAGATAAATTTCGTAAAGATTTTTTCCTATTTATTGTTTCGAGGCTTTGTTTAGATAAAATTAAATAATTTAAAAAAAAGTAAAGTAAAAGAAAACAATATTTATCCAATCAATCAGCTGTTTTTCTAGAACCGAGCTTAAATTGTATCTAACCTAGAAGTTTTTATGTTCTTTTCAACTAGTGTTATCATCAAGATATCGATGTAAGAAGTTACAAACCAGTTCTAGCGATCAAAGTCCAAACGGAAATAAAAACAGTAGCCATTAAAATTGTCTGTCGTCATGAATTATCTCACATGGAATGTAGATTGATGATTGGTAATACATGTAAAACGCCTAGAGTATGACTCAAATGCTAGAAAAAAAGAAGAAGAATCACTTAAAAATATATCTCATGCTTCTCGAAACTTTTCATTTTTTTATTGATCTTGTGTTTTCTAAAACAATAAAATGCTTTCTTTGGTGATTCATGAGGGATATGAAGGTGGCGACATTGCAGAAAAAATACATAACCCGCGTTAGCGGGTTATATAATTTTTTTCTGCAATGATCCCTACCTTCATAACCCGCATGAATCATCAATGAAAGCATTTTAAGATATTGTTTATATTTACTTCTTTCTTTTAATAAATCAATAAATTGATCGTAAAAAGAAAGTAAAATTAACTAAACTACTGTTAATGTCCATCAGTACGTTAAAAGAAACCACTGAATCGTCTTCTTTGGGAATTTGAGTCTGACATCATCATGATTATTCGTGCAGTCCGTGATTTTTCTTATGTTAATGAAGGTTTCGACCAATTGATAAACGGGGTGTACATATTTCAATCGTATCAGTTTCTAAAGAGCTATGAATTACAATCGATGTACGGAAGATAAACATGATGTTTTTAAATGAACACAATGACATGTATGCAAAACATTTCGCTATGTGTGTATTTTTCATTTTAATTTGAACTTTCCTTGTATTGTGGTAATGAATAATAATGTAGTGCGCAACAATCTATATTTTTTAATGTCAGGATGAATTCTACGGAAGCGTATGAGTGCCACATATACACTTCACATTTTTCTCATTTTCTACACTTTAATTTGTAAAATTTGCACTTTAATCTGTAAAATTTGCACTTTAATCAGGAAAATTTACACTCTGTAAAATTCACACTTTAATTTGTAAAATTCACACTTTAATCAGTAAATTGTACACATTAACCTGTAAAATACACACTTTATTCAGTTAATATTACACTTTAGAGTGTTAAATTCACACTTTTATCTATAAATTTTACACATTAATCCGTAAAATGTGCAATTTAATCACCCTTTAATCTGTAAAATTTGCACTTTAACCTGTACCTTTTACACATTAATCTGTAAAACTACGGTAGCGAATTAGTGCCACATATACACTTCACATTTTTTTTTCTACACTTTATTCTGTAAAATTGCACTTCAATCTGTATAAGTCACACTTTAATCTGTAAATTTTATACTTTAAAGTGTGTAAAATTCACATTTTAATCTGTAAATTTTACACATAAATCAATAAAATTCACACTTTAATCTGTAAATTTTATACTTTAAAATGTGAAATTTACATTTTAAGTTGTAAATTTTACACGTTCATCTGTAAAATTAACACTTTAATCTGTAATTTCTACACTTTAATCTGTAAAATCCACACTTTAATCTGTATATTTAACACTTTAATCTGTAAAATTCGCACTTTAATTTGTAATATTTGCACATTAAAGTGTGAAATTCACACTTAAATATGTAACTTTTACACATTAATCTGTAAAATTACGGAAGCATATTAGTGCCACATATACACTTCGTACTTTTTTTTATTTTCTACACTTTAATCTGTTAAATTTGCACTGTAATCTGTGAAATTTACACTTTAATTTGTAAAATTTACACTTTAATCTTTAAATATTAAACTTTAATATATATAATTTACACTTTAATCTGTACATTTTAAACTTTAATCTGTAAAATTCGCACTTAAATTTGTAAAATTTGCACTTTAAAGTGTAAAATTCACACTTTAATCTGTAAAATTTACACTTAAATCTGTACGTTTTACAGATTAATGTCTAATATTTACGGATTAAAGTGTGAATTTTACAGATGAAAGTGCGAATTTTACAGATTAAAGTGTTAAATTTACAGATTAAAGTGTAAATTTTACAGATTAATGTGTAAAATTTACAGATTAAAGTGTGGATTTTACAGATGAAAGTGTAAAATTTACACTTTAAAGTGCAATATTTACAGATTAAAGTGTAGAAAATAAAAAAATGTGAAGTTTATATGTGACTCTAATACGCTTCCGTAGAATTCTTCCTGTTTAATATCATATCAACACAAAATACTGTCTTTGTTTATACGCGCTGTCATATATACATGCAGTCATGCATTTTGGAAATAATATACTTTTATAAATAATATGATGCATAAAGCTGTAAATCAGTCAACTTTTAATTTACATTTGCATAGAATACAACAAACTCATGCATAGAAAAAAAATCAACATTGATAGCCTTCATACAAAACTAACATTAAACAAATAATCAAAGTCTTACCTGAATACGTATATTCTAATGAAGCTAAATTCGTAAACGCCTTACAAATTCACTCGTCTTAGCATTTTAAATCATCAATCAGACATATTTTACATTAAATGCTAAAATCGGTTTATCATCAATGAATCACTCCATATATTGTTGAAATAAGAAATAGTTAAATTTGAAATTCACAAAGAGGTGATTTCAATGCAAGGACAAGTTTGATTGTACCGATGTATCTAAGTATATCATTAAAATAATTTAAGGAAATTATTTCAGGATTTGCCAGTATTTATTTCCGTATACATATATGATTAATTCGAAATTTACAATCCATTACAAAGCATTAAACTTCTAACGCTTATCAATTATTTGTGAGATTTTAGAAAATATTAGAAGAATGAAGTGTGTACGTATATTAAACAAAATAATAAATGTAAAACCGATATCGTATCAAGATTGTATACATCGCGATGTTGACGATATCGAAAAAGAAAGATGTATTGGACATGAATAAAAACAGGGCACGAACCCTGTTTACATGACAAAGCATTGTGAGCCCTATATTTGTCAATAACTCTACGACTGACTCTCGAATTTCATTTGATCATTAGAAATGCATTCCTACAGCATTGTAAATGATTAAAACAGAAAATAGAATTTGACCAAAATCGTGACCATGTCCCTTTAAAGCTGACATGAATTCATAAAGACGCATTATTTCCCTTTTATCACCGACTACCGCCATATTAGTTATCAGTTTCTATTGTTCTGCTCATCGCTACACACTACCTATATCATGCAGATAGCACTATTCGTGCTTCACCACATTTAGGTATTTCATTCACCTGAGCACGTTACATTGGACGAATATTACTATGGTAAAGCATATTTTGCTTTAAAGCTGAACACCACTCGTAAATAGGCATTGTCCGCCATATTTCTCTTTCATCGCCGCTATCCCTACAACCCTATATAAACTGCAGACCTCTTAACAGTTTAAAGAACTTCGCTGTAGAGGTCACATCTGTGTGGACGTACGTTTTGCCTCGCCGTTTTACTCGGTTGCGATGAAATTATCAAGTTTTACGGACATTTCTCATGGCAGGAGAATACTAACATCAAGTAAACTGGTATATGCATTATTACGAAACAGAATATGCACATAAAATAAGAATTAAATGCATAAAATCCAAAGACCACGAAAGGAATACTACACGTCGGCCACGAGTTTCAGGTGTGCAATCGAGTCTAACGAAATCGAAAGGTTTTATATACCTGTGTGACGGGGCCTATTTACGAGCGGTGATCAGCTTTAAGGTGGAATAACACATCATCACAAAATGGCTGACCTCTGATCGAAACGACATTTCGTTTTATTAAAATGATTTTATCGACTGCAAATTGTAACATACTCCATAGCAAAGTGGATCAAGTGTCGGGCTTGTGATCCGTAAATCCCGAGGTCGAATCCCGCAGGGGCTTTTGATGTTACTTACTGAATTTATTTTTTTATGTATTTATTTTTTATCCCCAAACTGCAAATATTTCACTTATTTGACATATTCACAGTTTATTTATCATTATATCTCTCATAATCAAATAATTTATTGTTAATTTGAGTGACTTTTTTCAGGTGTTATTCCACCACAAATTTAATTGATTTGGTTGTTTTATTTCTTTCTTTGAATAGTCTTCACGCCCATCAATTTGGACATTATCCTCAGTTTATTCATTAACTTTTATTTTTTATGTTATGAGCACAGTGATGAAATCACAAAACATCCTAATAATTCTTAATTAAACATTTTAAAGAACTAGTAACATACCTTTTTGAACTGATATTTCAGTACTTTTATGGCTTGTTGTGGAAATCAGATTTGTAGTCTTTTCTAGAAACCCTTCAATAAGACGTTAACAACAAATAAAATGAACATTTATATAATATCAAATTCATGCAAAATACAATGTTACGCTACTGTTATCAAATTTAAAAAAGTTTGACAGCATTAACCCCCCAAAATATTGGTTTTGGTTTGGTTACCTGTTATGATTAGCACTATCGACTGGGAACGATATTTCTTTATTTCACCGCTTGCAGTTACTGCACTGAGAATACATTGATATGATCCCATATCCTCTGGATATCTGACCACAGTTTCTGATATTTCCAAACGTAGATACGATGTCATAGTATTGTTAATTGACGCATTGACTGTTACTCCCGTTTTATTTTCTAAAGCTTTATCTTGCCAGTTTATTTCGAATTTAGTTATTGATGGAACATTGCTTTCGGATCTTTTCAGCTGAATGTTTGAAATTCCGATGAGATTGGTACCATTAACAACACAGCTGACATTAACACCTGATTCACCAAACTCTATCAATAAAGGTGTTACCTCTATTGATATGGAAGCAAGCACTGAAAGTACAAAATTTGAAAAAAATTCATTTAGATAAATTTTGTAAAGATGTTTTCCTATTTATTGTTTCGAGGCTTTGTTTAGATAAAATTTTTTAGATTATAATTTTTATAAAAAGTTAAGTAAAAGAAAACAATATATATCCAAACAATCAGCTGTTTTTCTAGAACCGAGTTGAATTGTACATAACCTAGAAGTTTTTATGTTCTTTTCAACTAGTTTTTTTTTTTAGATTATAATTTTTATAAAATGTTAAGTAAAAGAAAACAATATATATCCAAACAATCAGCTGTTTTTCTAGAACCGAGCTTGAATTGTACATAACCTAGAAGTTTTTATGTTCTTTTCAACTAGTTTTATCATCAAGATATCGATATAAGAAGTTACAAACCAGTTCTAGCGATCAAAGTCCAAACGGAAATAAAAACAATAGCCATTAAAATTGTTTGTCGTCATGAATTATCTCACATGGAATGTAGATTGATGATTGGTAATACATGTAAAACGCCTAGAGTATGACTCAAATGCTAGAAAAATAGAAAAATGATCATTTAAAAATATATCTCATGCTTCTCGAAACTTTTCATTGTTTTATTGATCTTGTGTTTTCTAAAACAATAAAATGCTTTCTCTGGTGATTCATGAGGGATATGAAGGTGGCGACATTGCAGAAAAAAATACATGACTCGCGTTTGCGGGTTATATAATTTGTTTCTGCAATAATCGCTACCTTCATAACCCGCATGAATCATCAATGAAAGCATTTTAAGATATTGTTTATATTTACTTCTTTCTTTTAATAAATCAATAAATTGATCGTAAAAAGAAAGTAAAATTAAGTAAACTACTGTTAATGTACATCAGCATTAAAAGAAACCGCTGAATTGTCTCCTTTGGGAATTTGAGTCTGATATCATCATGATTATTCGTGCAGTCCATGATTTGTCTTAGGTTAATAAAGGTTTCGATCAGTTGATAAACGGGGCGTGTATATTTCAGTCGTATCAGTTTCTAAAGAGCTATGAAATACAATCGATTTTCGGAAGATAAATATGATGTTTTTTAATGAACACAAATGACATGTATGCAAAACATTTTGCTATGTGTGTATTTTTCATTTAATTTGAACTAACCTTATATTGTGGTCATGAATAATGATGTAGTGCGCAACAATCTATATTTTTTTAATGTCAGGAAAAATTCTACGGAAGCGTATGAGTGACACATATACACTTCATATTTTTTTTATTTTCTACCCTTTAATCTGTAAATTTTGTACTTTAAAGTGTAAAATTCACACTTTAATCGGTAAAATGTACACTTGAATCTGTAAATCTTACACTTTATTCTGTAAAATTCATAATTTAATCTGTAAATTTTACACTTTAATCGGTAAAATTCACACTTGAGTCTGTAAAATTTGCACTTGAAAGTGTAAAATTCACACTTTAATCTGTAAAATTTGCACTTTAAGTGTAAAATTTGCACTTCAAGTGTAAATTTCACACTTTAATCTGTAAATTATACACATTAACCGGTAAAATTCGCACTTTAATTAGTAAAATTTACACTTTAAAGTCAAAAATTCCCACTTTTATCTATAACTTTTACATTTCAATCTGTGAAATTCATACTTTAATCCGTAAAATGTGCAATTTAAATACACTTTAATGTGTAAAATTTACACTTTAATCTGTAAAGTTTGCACTTTAATGTGTAAAATTTACACTTTAATATGTAAAATTTAAACTTTAATCTGTACATTTTACACTTTAATCTGTAAAATTCACACTTTAATCTGTAGATTTTAAACTTTAATCTGTAAAATTCACACTTTAACCTGTAAAACTTTAAAGTCTAAAATTCACACTTTTATCTATAAATTTTACCTAAATCTGTAAAATTCACAATTTTAATCAGTAAAATTTACACTTTCATCTGTAAATATTACATTTTCATCTGTAAAACTCACACTTGAATCTGTAGATTTTAAACTTTAATTTGTAAAATTCACACTTTAACCTGTAAAACTTTAAAGTCTAGAATTCACACTTTTATCTATAAATTTACTAAAACCTGTAAAATTCAAAATTTTGATCTGTAAAATTAACACTTTTATCTGTACAATTTGAACTTTAATCACCCTTTTATCTTTACACTTTCATCTGTAAATTTTACACTTTACTCTAAAAAAATCACGCATTAATCTGTAAATTTTACACTTGAATCTGTTAAATTTATACTTTAATCTGTATAATTCACACTTAATCTGTAAGACTTCCACTTTAATCTGTTAAATTCACACTTTAATCTGTAAATGTTTTACTTTAAAGTTTGAAATTCACAGTCTAATCCGTAAAATTTACACATTAATCTGTAAAATTCACACTTCAATCTGTAAATTTTACACATAAATGAATAAAATTAACACTTCAATCTGTAAATTTTACACTTTAATCTGTAAAATTCACACTTTAAACTGTGAAATTGAAACTTAAATCTGTAAATTTTACACATTAATTTGTAAAATTCACACTTTAATCTGTTAATTGTATACTTTAAAGTGTGAAATTTACATTCTAATCAGTAAATTTTACACATTAATTTGTAAAATTCACACATTAATCTGTAAAATTCACAGATTAAAGTGTAAATTTTACAGATAATTGTGTAAAATTTACAGATTAAAGTGTGAATTTTACAGATTACAGTGTGCATTTTATAGATTAAAGTTTAAAATTTACAGATTAAAGTGTAAATTGTACAGATTAATGTGTAAAATTTACAGATTAAAGTGCAAATTTTACAGATTAAAGTGTAGAAAATAAAAAAAAATTGAAGTGTTTGTGTGGCACTAATACTCTTCCGTAGAATTCTTCCCGTTTAATATTCCCGTTTAATATCATATCAACACAAAATACTATCTTTGTTTATATGCGCTGTCATATATACATGCAGTCATGGATTTTGGAAATAATATAAATTTATAAATAATATGACGCATAAAGCTGTAAATCAGTCAACACGATTTGGAAATTTCTAACTTTTAATTTACATTTGCATAGAATACAACAAACTCATGCATAGAAAAAAAAAATCAACATTGATAGCCTTCATACAAAACTAACATTAAACAAATAATCAAAGTCTTACCTGAATACGTATATTCTAATGAAGCTAAATTCGTAAACGCCTTACAAATTCACTCGTCTTAGCATTTTAAATCATCAATCAGACATATTTTACATTAAATGCTAAAATCGGTTTATCATCAATGAATCACTCCATATATTGTTGAAATAAGAAATAGTTAAATTTGAAATTCACAAAGAGGTGATTTCAATGCAAGGACAAGTTTGATTGTACCGATGTATCTAAGTATATCATTAAAATGATTTAAGGAAATTATTTCAGGATTTGCCAGTATTTATTTCCGTATACATATATGATTAATTCGAAATTTACAATCCATTACAAAGCATTAAACTTCTAACGCTTATCAATTATTTGTGAGATTTTAGAAAATATTAGAAGAATGAAGTGTGTACGTATATTAAACAAAATAATAAATGTTAAAACCGATATCGTATCAAGATTGTATACATCGCGATGTTGACGATATCGAAAAAGAAAGATGTATTGGACATGAATAAAAACAGGGCACGAACCCTGTTTACATGACAAAGCATTGTGAGCCCTATATTTGTCAATAACTCTACGACTGACTCTCGAATTTCATTTGATCATTAGAAATGCATTCCTACAGCATTGTAAATGATTAAAACAGAAAATAGAATTTGACCAAAATCGTGACCATGTCCCTTTAAAGCTGACATGAATTCATAAAGACGCATTATTTCCCTTTTATCACCGACTACCGCCATATTAGTTATCAGTTTCTATTGTTCTGCTCATCGCTACACACTACCTATATCATGCAGATAGCACTATTCGTGCTTCACCACATTTAGGTATTTCATTCACCTGAGCACGTTACATTGGACGAATATTACTATGGTAAAGCATATTTTGCTTTAAAGCTGAACACCACTCGTAAATAGGCATTGTCCGCCATATTTCTCTTTCATCGCCGCTATCCCTACAACCCTATATAAACTGCAGACCTCTTAACAGTTTAAAGTACTTCGCTGTAGAGGTCACATCTGTGTGGACGTACGTTTTGCCTCGCCGTTTTACTCGGTTGCGATGAAATTATCAAGTTTTACGGACATTTCTCATGGCAGGAGAATACTAACATCGAGTAAACTGGTAAATGCATTATTACGAAACAGAATATGCACATAAAATAAGAATTAAATGCATAAAATCCAAAGACCACGAAAGGAATACTACACGTCGGCCACGAGTTTCAGGTGTGCAATCGAGTCTAACGAAATCGAAAGGTTTTATATACCTGTGTGACGGGGCCTATTTACGAGCGGTGATCAGCTTTAAGGTGGAATAACACATCATCACAAAATGGCTGACCTCTGATCGAAACGACATTTCGTTTTATTAAAATGATTTTATCGACTGCAAATTGTAACATACTCCATAGCAAAGTGGATCAAGTGTCGGGCTTGTGATCCGTAAATCCCGAGGTCGAATCCCGCAGGGGCTTTTGATGTTACTTACTGAATTTATTTTTTTATGTATTTATTTTTTATCCCCAAACTGCAAATATTTCACTTATTTGACATATTCACAGTTTATTTATCATTATATCTCTCATAATCAAATAATTTATTGTTAATTTGAGTGACTTTTTTCAGGTGTTATTCCACCACAAATTTAATTGATTTGGTTGTGTTTTTTCTTTCTTTGAATAGTCTTCACGCCCATCAATTTGGACATTATCCTCAGTTTATTCATTAACTTTTATTTTTTATGTTATGAGCACAGTGATGAAATCACAAAACATCCTAATAATTCTTAATTAAACATTTTAAAGAACTAGTAACATACCTTTTTGAACTGATATTTCAGTACTTTTATGGCTTGTTGTGGAAATCAGATTTGTAGTCTTTTCTAGAAACCCTTCAATAAGACGTTAACAACAAATAAAATGAACATTTATATAATATCAAATTAATGCAAAATACAATGTTACGCTACTGTTATCAAATTTAAAAAAGTTTGACAGCATTAACCCCCCAAAATATTGGTTTTGGTTTGGTTACCTGTTATGATTAGCACTATCGACTGGGAACGATATTTCTTTATTTCACCGCTTGCAGTTACCGCACTGAGAATACATTGATATGATCCCATATCCTCTGGATATCTGACCACAGTTTCTGATATTTCCAAACGTAGATACGATGTCATAGTATTGTTAATTGACGCATTGACTGTTACTCCCGTTTTATTTTCTAAAGCTTTATCTTGCCAGTTTATTTCGAATTTAGTTATTGATAGAACATTGCTTTCGGATCTTTTCAGCTGAATGTTTGAAATTCCGATGAGATTGGTACCATTAACAACACAGCTGACATTAACACCTGATTCACCAAACTCTATCAATAAAGGTGTTACCTCTATTGATATGGAAGCAAGCACTGAAAGTACAAAATTTGAAAATAATTCATTTAGATAAATTTTGTAAAGATATTTTCCTATTTATTGTTTCGAGGCTTTGTTTAGATAAAATTTTTTAGATTATAATTTTTATAAAAAGTTAAGTAAAAGAAAACAATATATATCCAAACAATCAGCTGTTTTTCTAGAACCGAGTTGAATTGTACATAACCTAGAAGTTTTTATGTTCTTTTCAACTAGTTTTTTTTTTTTAGATTATAATTTTTATAAAATGTTAAGTAAAAGAAAACAATATATATCCAAACAATCAGCTGTTTTTCTAGAACCGAGCTTGAATTGTACATAACCTAGAAGTTTTTATGTTCTTTTCAACTAGTTTTATCATCAAGATATCGATATAAGAAGTTACAAACCAGTTCTAGCGATCAAAGTCCAAACGGAAATAAAAACAATAGCCATTAAAATTGTTTGTCGTCATGAATTATCTCACATGGAATGTAGATTGATGATTGGTAATACATGTAAAACGCCTAGAGTATGACTCAAATGCTAGAAAAATAGAATTGTCTCCTTTGGGAATTTGAGTCTGATATCATCATGATTATTCGTGCAGTCCATGATTTGTCTTAGGTTAATAAAGGTTTCGACCAGTTGATAAACGGGGCGTGTATATTTCAGTCGTATCAGTTTCTAAAGAGCTATGAAATACAATCGATTTTCGGAAGATAAATATGATGTTTTTTGATGAACACAAATGACATGTATGCAAAACATTTTGCTATGTGTGTATTTTTCATTTAATTTGAACTAACCTTATATTGTGGTCATGAATAATGATGTAGTGCGCAACAATCTATATTTTTTTAATGTCAGGAGAAATTCTACGGAAGCGTATGAGTGACACATATACACTTCATATTTTTTTTATTTTCTACCCTTTAATCTGTAAAATTTGTACTTTAAAGTGTAAAATTCACACTTAAATCGGTAAAATGTACACTTGAATCTGTAAATCTTACACTTTATTCTGTAAAATTCATAATTTAATCTGTAAATTTTACACTTTAATCGGTAAAATTCACACTGGAATCTGTAAAATTTGCACTTTAAAGTCTAAAATTCACACTTTCATCTATAAATTTTACCTAAATCTGTAAAATTCACAATTTTAATCCGTAAAATTAACACTTTTATCTGTAAATTTGAACTTAAATCACCCTTTAATCTTTACACTTTCATCTGTAAATTTTACACTTTCATCTGTAAAACTCACACTTTAATCTGTAAATTTTAAACTTTAATTTGTAAAATTCACACTTTAACCTGTAAAACTTTAAAGTCTAAAATTCACACTTTTATCTATAAATTTACTTAAACCTGTAAAATTCACAATTTTAATCTGTAAAATTAACACTTTTATCTGTAAAATTTGAACTTTAATCACCCTTTTATCTTTACACTTTCATCTGTAAATTTTACACTTTACTCTATAAAATTCACGCATTAATCTGTAAATTTTACACTTGAATCTGTTAAATTTATACTTTAATCTGTATAATTCACACTTAATCTGTAAGACTTCCACTTTAATCCGTTAAATTCACACTTCAATCTGTAAATTTTACACATAAATGAATAAAATTAACACTTCAATCTGTAAATTTTACACTTCAATCTGTAAAATTCACACTTTAAACTGTGAAATTGAAACTTAAATCTGTAAATTTTACACATTAATTTGTAAAATTCACACTTTAATCTGTTAATTGTATACTTTAAAGTGTGAAGTTTACATTTTAATCAGTAAATTTTACACATTAATCTGTAAAATTCACACATTAATCTGTAAAATTCACAGATTAAAGTGTAAATTTTACAGATAATTGTGTAAAATTTACAGATTAAAGTGTGAATTCTACAGATTACAGTGTGCATTTTATAGATTAAAGTTTAAAATTTACAGATTAAAGTGTAAATTGTACAGATTAATGTGTAAAATTTACAGATTAAAGTGTAAATTTTACAGATTAAAGTGTAGAAAATAAAAAAATAAATTGAAGTGTATGTGTGGCACTAATACTCTTCCGTAGAATTCTTCCCGTTTAATATCATATCAACACAAAATACTATCTTTGTTTATATGCGCTGTCATATATACATGCAGTCATGCATTTTGGAAATAATATAAATTTATAAATAATATGACGCATAAAGCTGTAAATCAGTCAACACGATTTGGAAATTTCTAACTTTTAATTTACATTTGCATAGAATACAACAAACTCATGCATAGAAAAAAAATCAACATTGATAGCCTTCATACAAAACTAACATTAAACAAATAATCAAAGACTTACCTGAATACTTATATTCTAATGAAGCTAAATTCGTAAAAGCCTCACATATTCGCTCGTCTTAGCATTTTAGATAACTAATCAGACATATTTTACATTAAATGCTAAAATCGGTTTATCATCATTGAATCACTCAATATCTTGTTGAAATAAGAAATAGTTAAATTTGAAATTCACAAAGAGGTGATTTCAATGCAAGGACAAGTTTGATTGCACCGATGTATCTAAGTATATCATTAAAATGAGTTAAGGAAATTATTTCAGGATTTGCCAGTATTTATTTCCGTATACATATAGGATTAATTCGAAATTTACAATCCAAATATAATTACAAAGCATTAAACGCTTATCAATTATTTGTGAGATTTTAGAGATTATTAGAAGAATGAAGTGTGTACGTATATTAAACAAAATATGTTTCTATACACTTGATGCTTTCAGATACAATTTATTTGGTCCTTGTTTTTACGAATAAAAATATCAGGAAACTTTTATGCGATCTAAATTAAACGAGCAATGATGATAGGAGGTATAATGTCCTAACAAGATTCATTTTTGTTTTATTTTTAGAATAATTAAAGTACCTTTTACAACTCATACCCAGTGTAATAGTTCTGAAGATATAGTTTTGCGGACAACTCCTCAATAAGACAAACAAAATTTCATTTATAAATAATAGCACTCGAGATTTGTAATATTTTAAAGAAGCACAATGCAAATTTTTCGCTGCAGAAATTAGGATTGTAAATTTATGTTTTCTGTATATCCTAGGCATTATATTTTGAAAAGAGTAGTCATTCTTAATAGTCAGGGATGAGTTTCACAAAAGTATCATAAGATTTGTCATAAGTCAGATCTTAAGATTGTCATACGATCTGACTTATGACAATCATAAGATCTATCACTTGCGTTTCACAAAACAATCTTAAGTGTTAGAAATCTTAAGACTTTTTTAGACTTGTATATACTTTTTAAACTATACAACTTTTAATGCGATACGTTAAAAATGTGCGCTCACACGGAGATTATTTGCATTTCATCAATTATCTATTATTTATTTTTTTAACTTATTTAAACAATTACTAGTATCATATGTTTTACCTTTTTAAAAATATACTTATTTTCAAAACAAAACTCTACTGTCTTAAATGCTTCAAAACGAGATGCATGGAAAGAAGTGGCATTAAAAGTGAATGCAGTAAACACAAAAGGGTACGTCAGGACGGGGGAAGAAATGAAAAAAGTGGATTTGCTTGAGCAGTGAAAGTAAGAAAAAAAGCTAGTCCTGGCATGGGCCTCGTTATACGCTTCCTCTTGGGGCTTACTCGGGTTTAAAGGGTATGCACTGTCTCCAAGTAATCACCCTCTATTAATGCCACCACTCTCCAATAAATCACATAGCGTAGAATGTGTCCACACAGAAGCAGATGAACCAGGCCATCTAGCAACTAAGTTGGTGAATTGCAAACCAGCATCATAAACTGCCATAACCTTTACAGAGTGAAAATCTTTTCGGTTGACAAAGAGATGTTCGTTAACTTTCGGAGTTTTTATGGGAATGTGAGTTCCGTCTATGGCACCAATGACATTAGGGAAATTGGATATGCGGGAAAAGCCCAGCATGGTGTCATTAATGCTTCTGTTATCACGTGGAAATCTTACATAATTTGGACTTAAAGTTACAAGTGCTGATATTACAGTATTTACAATTCTTGATACACTAGCTTTGCTTATCCCATGGATATCCCCGTTAACAATCTGGAAGTTGCCACTGGCATAAAATCTGAGGGCCACCATGACTTGTAGGGATGGGGGTATGGCATGGGACCTACCGGTGGGATGTTTAAGATGGACCATGAGCTCCCCACATAAATTTAGTATCAGAATACGCCTACATCGTCCATATAGTCCAAGGGATTATTTCTATCTCTAAATACCCGTTCTCTTCTTAATTGTCTTCTGTTTTCAATAAAAAGAACATCGTCGACGTTGCGATGTCGATGATGTTAACGGTAAAGAAATATCGGCTATGTCAACGATGTAAACTCGATATCGGTTCAACATCGTCAGCGTTGCAATGTCGACAATGTTGACGATCTTAACGACAAAGAAATATCGCCAATATTGACAATGTAAAATCGATATTGTATCAAGATTGTATACATCGCGATGTTGAAGATATCGAAAAAGAAAGATGTATTGGACATGAATGAAAACAGGGCACGAACCTTGTTTACATGACAAAGCATTGTGAGCCCTGTATTTTGTTAATAACTCTACGACTGACTCTCGAATTATATTTGATCATAAGAAATGCATTCCTACAGCATTGTAAATGATAAAAACAGAAAATAGAATTTGACCAAAATCGTGACCATGCCCCTTTAAAGCTGACATGAATTCATAAAGACGCATTATTTCCCTTTTATCACCGACTACCGCCATATTAGTTATCAGTTTCTATTGTTCTGCTCATCGCTACACAAAACCTATATAAGCCGATAGCACTATTCGTGCTTCACCACATTCAGGTATTTCATTCACCTGAACACGTTACTTTGGACGAAAAAGCCTGTAGTTCTTAAACGCGTATTGAACAAAAATAATACGACAACGACTGCACTGATAAGGAATATCCAATGAGCAACAAACAAGACAGACTGAAATCCAGGCACACATATTTCGAAAATCTTCGATAATTGTAGAACGTTTTCTTGTGTACGTTACAGCATCGCACATGCGCAAACCACACACTGTGGCAGATCGAGAAATGTCAATGACCGCACAGATTTTAGAAACGGAGTACTTTTGTAAAAACTGATGGACACGATGTTACTTTCTTGGATTTACTATCATTTATCTACTGTGTTGGATGTAGTGCCGAAGGGTCTTCAAAAAGATGCAGACGTTATGCACTCTGTATGAACGACACACGTGTTCGATGTGCATGCGAAGTAAGACAGCACTATTTGTGCAAAATGATACGGATACATTAACAATTCTTTCAACGAATATACATATTTTGTGTTTTATTGATTATAGTTTCCTTTATTCTTTTTTGCAAACATTTTACTACAATGTGTAGTTAATGCATTTATATGGAACGCCTCAACTGCCTTATGTAGATAATCTTCATAATATGATGGTACTTTAATATTACATGCTGATACTTCAACATTACATGCTGATACTTCAACATTGCATGCTGATACTTCAACATAACATGCTGATACTTCAACATTACATGCTGATACCTCAACACAACATGCTGGTATTTCAACATTACATGCTGATACTTTAACATTACATGCTGATACTTCAACATTACATGCTGGTACTTTAACATTACATGCTAATACTTTAAGATTGCATGCTGATACTTCAACATTACCTGCTGGTACTTTAACATTACATGATACTTCTAAATTTTATGATGATACTTTGCCTTTATATGCTGATACTTCTTCATTATATACTGTTACTTTAACATTACATGCTGCTATTTTATAAAATGTTATTTCAGTATGCGGTGGTTTTTAATTAGCTATAAGCTGCGGGAATGTGATTCCGTAAAACTCGGGGATATTACGAAGAAGAGAGTATAGGACTAAAGTCAAGCTACTGAACAATTCAAACAAGCTTCATTTACGTTCATTTCCTTATATAAAAATGGACACTCTTCGAACCCGATTGGTTACACGTATTATTAAAATCTATATTGCCAAAACTAGGGCTTTTTCCACTCAGGTGAAACTGGATTCTGGTTGAATAGGGGCACGGTCACCTTTATTATATTTGTTGAAACTTGCACCGAAATCTCTCTGTGTCAAACGACTCCCGAGTCCCCTGATTATTACTCGTCCTTGTTTAGGCGCCTTCAAATTCGATGTCAATTTTATAATGGCCTTCAAATGGCCTTATTTTACCTCCATTGGAATTGGCGCTTCTACGTCATTAAACAGTGACTTTACTGTCCTTTTTAAGGGAATAAGAGTACAAGTAATCATTTAAAAAGAGAGTTCTTAAAATGATTTTGGCTTCAAGAAGCATTGTTTACAGTGCTTATTTGCCTAATTTCAGTGAGTTTGCGCATCGCCTAACATACATGTTAAAAAAACTGCTGGCACCGAAGAAGTACACGGTACATTTCATAAGAGAGGATACCTACTGAAAAAAATTATGTCGGGACATAAGATATGTTTGGGTGTAATGTATTAAGGAATATGACAACCAGACATGCTGCTTATAAGATCACTGCCCCATTCATGCAAACAATAAAGCATTGCGTCCTATCTTACGTGAAGTCGGGTGTCAGAGGCTATGGGTGTTGTTGAACCCGTATTGCTAACTGTACTATTGAAAATATCAGTGCTTACATTGCCCACTCATAAACGTGAATCCCCAGGGAGAGCCCATCAATCTCCATAAATCTAATCTAACATGAATGATAGAAGTCTTTGTGTTGGTGCTATTGATATTTTTAGCGGTCCACTTTGACCAAACACCAACAAATTGGGTTCAGAATGCACATTTATGACCAAAATTCCCCTGATTTCCGTCCACCCTGTTTTAAATTATGCGCTGATGGGGTCGCCAATGGCCTCACCAAGCATGCATTCTTTAAATTTAAAATGACCCTTTTAAAAGACAACACGTAATCAAATAATAGTATTTGAGTAGTATCTTGATCTATTTTTAACTAGTTTCAGTGGCCCTTGGTCCTATCTGACCAATCTCCAAAATAGAGAAACAGCCAAGTGTCAAAACCTTTACAGGCATCCACGTGTTTGAGATTTAGCGTATTTCGATCCCCCAAGCGATGAAGTACCATCATTTAATGAAGAAGTACCAGCATGTAATGAAGAAGTATCATCATATAAAGACAAAGTATCAGCATATAATGAAGAAGTATCAGCATGTAATGTTAAAGTACCAGCATGTAATGATGAAGTATCAGCATGTAATGTTGAAGTATCAGCATGTAATGTTGAAGTATCATCATATAATAAAGATTATCCAGATAAGTTGAGGCGTTCCATACATTTAGAAGTCCGTGCAACCTGAATGCATAGATCGAAAAGCAACCGACCGTAACTTTCTCGACTGACTGCACGGTTTTCTAAAGGATAGAACTACACATTGTATTACTATCTTTGTTAAAAAAAAGAAACAACAATCAATTAAAGATAAAAAATGGTTTATTCTTTTAAATAATTTTGAAGGTATCCACATTATCCTGCACAGATAGTGCTGCTTTACATCGCGTGCACACCGAACACCTGTGTCATTCATACAGGGTGCATATTGTCTGCATCTTATTGTAGACCGCTCTACATCCAACACCCAACACAGTAGATAAGTGATAGTAAATCCAAGAAGAAAGTAACAATGAAAATCGTTTTTTTTGTATAAGTTTTTTTCAAAATCACTCCGTTTTCTAAAGTCCATGCTGTCACTGCACGATCTACTACAGTGTGTGGTTTGCGCATATGCGATGTTATAACATTTCGGTACAGGAAAACGTTCTACAATGATCGAGGGTTTTTGAAATATGTGTGCCTGGATTTCAGTCTGTTTTGTTTCGTCTTTCGTTGGAAATTCCTTACTAGTGCAGTTGTCATATTATTTTTGTTTAAAAGCATTTCAACAAATCTTTCTGTCCAATGTAACGTGTTCGGATAAATGAAATACCTGAATAAGGTGAAGCATGAATAGTGCTCTCGGCCTTATACACCCCTGATAATGTTATTGTCATTTAAATTTAGACCATGTGATTTAGTTTGAGCCTTTCAGTTTCGCAGTAAAAATTTGGCCTCGTGGCTATAGTATATTTCCTAGAATCTTGGTACTTTTAGTCGAATATAAAATTTCAACGTTTATTGATTTAAAACTGTATCTTCTTTAATTGGTGGATAAAATGAGCTCAAGGAATAGATTGACAATAGCAAAAAGGTTTTTTTTCTCCTGTTACAACAATTAACATGCTCAGTAACGCCCCCCCCCCTCCCACTCCAACCGCGACCAACAAATTCTATTTATTAATTTAAACAAATATCGAATAAGTATTTTGAAAAAATTTCGGAGACGCCTATATATAGCTCTGTATATATAAGCACTAACGATATAATATCTTTGCAAAAACAAAACACAGAGAACATTTTGTATTTTGTGAGAAAAAACACCGTCAACACAAAAAACAGTTTTACACATTTAATCATTAACGTTACTTCATAAAAAATTAAACCAATTTCAAAATAATCAGTGATTTAAGGTTCAGGTTTGTTTACAGTTCTTCGACGAGCATAATAATACACATAACAATTGATGTTTGTTGAATGACGCAACAATGGACTTGAAAATCGTTGAAATCCAATAAAATATGTCATACTATTTCACCAACAGAAATTCTTGAAAACAGACATTTGTCATAAGACAAAAGACAGACGATGTCATAAGGCTTAATAGAAGGACACTATAACATTTTCATTGCAGATTTAGTAAGTGTGCTGTTTTATAATCGTTAATTCAAATTATTTTATTTATGTTTCTTTTTTTAATCTATCAGAATATTTGAAATTCATCCATTGGTAATGCAAGTAAAAGTATTATTGGCAAGTAAAATGGTAGTTCCTAAGAATGATCACAGTTATTTCTTATCTTTTATGACAAACGATGTCATACTTGGAAAATCATTAATAATTAGAGAATTTTTAAAGCAAAAACAAGAAAAAACTGGTCTTCACTTGTCTATCGTATAAAAAAAGTGTTCAATATTTGGTTTATATGGATAATGAATATTATAAGCATTTTATCCAATTTAATTGCGTTGATTCCATGAACCACACGACCTCTTCTCTTTCTCCTTCCAAAAACTACGAATAAAGGTGAAATAATGAAAAAAACATATCCCTTTATCAGAACATAAACACTCTTCTTACTTGTAGATTATTGACATTGTTTAAATGTTTGCATTATTAATCAAAAGATTTTATGAGAGAGAGAGAGAGAGAGAGAGAGAGAGAGAGAGAGAGAGAGAGAGAGAGAGAGAGAGGGGAGATACGTGTTAATAAATGCGTATCTAAAATTCCTGGCCTCGGGATCATGAAGCAATTTTAGACTTAAATCCAAATTTCAATTATTCATAAATTATAATTATAAACCATGAAATTAGGCTTAAATTTGAAGACTATCAGCCTAATATAGTGACCAATATAAATATCATTTCATTTTTCGATGTTTTTAATCACAAGACAATAAGACAGCGTACAAATTTTAGCTTGAGTCGAAGACTGATTCACTATCCTGGGGCTAGATCATATACAGGAACGTTGCATTGGGAAGGGGGGAGGCTGCTTTTTATCGCAACAGACGTTTTTTCTTAAATGCACATATAGAAAATTGAAATTTGACGAAGGTGTCCCCTTACCCCCGCTCTTTTGAGAACAAATACATTTAAAGGAAATTAATAAAATTAAGAACTTCGCCATAACCCCCCACCCCCTCAAGATTTCGGATGTCTGCCCCCCCCCCCCTCCCCCGCTGCTTTCAAAAACGATGCTACGTGCCTGATATATGAGCAAAAACTAATCTGATAATAATTCGACTAAATTGCTTAACCCCTCTGGAGATAAAACAATACCAGTAAATAAAACAAAATTAAACAAAACAAAACATAAATTATCAAACACAAACAAACGAGAGAGAGAGAGAGAGAGAGAGAGAGAGAGAGAGAGAGAGAGAGAGAGAGAGAGAGAGAGAGAGAGAGAGAGAGAGATTCCTCTAAGAATTAATTTCGGATCCGCGCCTGACCTAGTAATAGCAACAGTGAAACAGACTATACTATTTTATGTGCACACCAAAAGCATCAAATATTGCTATGATTTTAAGGTTAGACGACACGTTCTTCGAGAAACTGATTTAAATGATAATTATTTTTCAAATTTTAAACGGCCTGATAATATACCAAAAATATTAAAATATTCATGATCATTTTCAAAATAATTAAAATTTTATATATATAAAGTTTTTATTTTTTAGTTTTATTTCAGCAATTCAAGATTTTCAATGAGATAATCAGCAATTCAAGATTTTCAATAAGATAATCAGCAATTCAAGATTTTCAATAAGATTATATAGGAAATTGCATACTCTAGTATCTTGCACAAATGCCTGGTAAGGTACCCTAATGTTTTGCAATAAAGCTTGTCAAAGTAGTGGCAAATCAATAACAAATTCCTTGAAAAAGTTATATATAATTCAGGAACGAGTCGTCTGACCTTAAACATAACCCAATGTCTTTCTTTTTATCCACGTGAAGAGTGCTTGAACAAGAACGATAACTCTGTTCCGAATATCATCGTTTTAGTTTAATAACCGTTAGATGAATAAAACTTGTTCCTCAATAGATTTTCATGTTTTAACATATATCAGAGTAAGATATGAAAAACGACCAATACTTACGTATTTTGAGAATATTATCCGAACACTCATACTTCCGCTCGAAATTTTACAGGAACTGAACAAGTCCCGTGAACTTTCATTCGAGCACCTCTCGATTTATTACAGACTAACAACGATAAAGAAAATATTCCGAACACATTCGCAGGGTGTTATATAGGGGAGGCATGCTCAGCAGAGCTAGTGCTTGCGAGCGCTCGCGAGCGCTTACCAAAATTTGTGTTGCGAGTAAAGGGAATTTTGGCGAGCGCTTGCGAGCACTCGCTCTGTTGAACACACCCGAGGCATGTTCAACAGAGCGGGTCTCGGGAGCGCTCGCCCTAAATTCCCTATACCTGCAACACAAATCTTGGCAAGCGCTCGCGAGCACTCGCTCTGCTGAACACGCCTCTGTGGTGTATAGCGATGAGAAATTGACTACTTATATGGCGATAGTCAGAGATTAAGGATTACGTTTACTCAGGGTTTGAGATTTCAAAGTTCAATACCTGAAGTCAAAAATTGTTTTAAAAATACAAAATAACAATGTTATAAACAAATATCGATATTGATATCCATGATTTGTTCATTTAAGGAAGATATGTTACGAGAAAGGTAGATTTATTTTGAAACAGAGGAAATTCGGACTACTTTTTCATTTTCTTTTTCTCTTAAAAACTTTCTGTAGCAATGTAATTGCAAAAGTTTCTACGAGTTTTTTCCTGTCATTTTACATAATTTATGGTTGTATTATCTTATGTATAATTTTATATCACTGACTGGCACGCGAAGGGAAAAACCCTAAAAATACATGAAATTAATTTCAGATAGAATATCTCGAAAATTTGATCATTGACCTTATATAATGTTAATGTCAACAGAATACAGACAATAAAAATAGTTTTAGGCAATCAATGGTTTGTAGCGTCTATTAGTCAGGGTTTTTTTTTGTAATACTCGATCAAAAATGGGTGAAAATTAGAAAATAATAGAGGAAATTCAGACTAAATTAAATTCAAAATATGAGCTTAAAACCTTTCATTGAAATATCAAATTAGGAAAGCTATTCGTACTTTATTATCTTCCAACCAACAAATTGTTTTATTATTTCTAATAATTTCAAAAAAAAAAAAAAAGAAAACGTTGGTAAGGGTGAACAATTTTGACAAATTTTTCATTAAAAGTTCAGAAGTCACAAGCATAAAAAGTAGGTAATGGACCTAGTTATTTGAAAGATAAAAATAGCACCTCGATAGTAGGGCTACAATGTACAATAAGTAGTTTTTCGTTCCTATTAGTGGATTTTTTTCGCCCCTGAGTAAACGTAATCCTTAAAGGGGAATAAAGCGTATTTATTAATGTCGACTTTCATAGCCTCAAACTGCCCATCTATAAGATATTATACTTTTCTCGGCGTTGCCTGGTTCGGACTGTACAATATCTGACAGAATGGACTGTTTTCGGCTAATAACCATTACTTATTACACGAAATGCATTGGTGTCAAATATAACAATCATCCCAACTTCCTTATTTACTTTTGGGACATTCAAATAATATTCATCTGACGTTTTAATGAATTAACTCAGTTTATTAACGTATTAATATATATCCATATTAATTGATATCGTAAATATTATAAACCGCGAGAGGGTCAGATATATAACACCCTAACTAAGAATAACTGTTGTACATGCTCTTTAGGGGAATGTCCGGCCATCTTGTACTGACCAGAAATGTAAACATGTAAAATGTAAACTCACTTGTTTATGCCAAGGACTGACAAAAACTGTTGTCAAATGATAACAAGAGGCCTACAGGCCTTGACGGTCACCTGAGTACCATAGCCCAAAGACTGACCTGTCAGGGTCTCATTTCCGCATTTTACGCTTAATATTGGAGTCTTAACCCTTATCCGAAACTCCTCTGACTTTTACCCCCGCCGTTCATTATTTGATGTTTGAAAAGCTTTTATTCGATAAATAAGGGTGAAAGGGGGGGGGGGGGTGTAGGGTAGGAGGAATCTCGGATTATCGATAGCTTAGCTCCAGGGGCCAACCATTGTAAACATTAAGTTGAAAGCGACCTGCAGACCTTTAATGGTCAATCTGTTATAATATTCAGTTTCATTTATAATACACACAACATGCATTGTTCATTTCTACAAGCATACAACGCACAGGAAAAAAAGGAGATTTGCTAAAACAGAACATTTAATTTAATATTGCCAAGTGACAATTTACCTTGTGATTTTCTAAAAGAAATTCTAAGTTTTAATACATTATCACTTTATGGCTGAATTGGCCCCGCCTTCGGACCTGAACCGCCTGGAGCAGGGGCCATTAATTTCACAACGTATAGGTGGAGAGCTTATTAAAGAACATCATATTAGTGCATTCAGTTAATCTTAAATATATATGTGAGTAGAGACGATTTTATAAGATTAAATACATGTTCACTATATGACTTATTGGCCCAAGCCAAGGGTCTGAACCCCTGACCTAGGGATGATGAATTAGAGTACAGATCTTCAGATTTTCATATTAGACATCATAACCATGTATTTAGTTTTTCTCAAATATATATGGGATTGAAGAACATCAGATTAATGCATTCAGTTAATTCAAATATATATGAGTAGAAAATATTTTATAAGAGTTAATACAGTTTCACTAAATGGCTATATTGGTCCTATCCCTCGGGTCTGAACCCCTGACCCAGGAACTATGAATTTCACAATTGTGTGGGAGTAGAGAAGATTTTCTAAGATCTGGTTCATTTTCACTATTTGGCCACATTAGCCCCGCTGTATGACATAAACTTATATCCCAGGGGCCATAATTTTCATAATATTGGTAGAGGGCTTCATAACCATGCATTAAAATTGCAAGTAGAGAAGAAAATATTAAAAATTTTGCCTTATTTTGCTTATCTGAACCCCCTGACCCAGGGGCCTTGGGGATGGTATGGTTATAAATTTCACAATTTATATTCCTCTTATCCTAGAGATGCTTCCAACTATCAATGGTAACAATTGGCGTTGTAGTTTTCGAGAAGTTAAAAATGTAAAATGTTTATTGCACGACGCACAACGCACCACGACGGACGAAGACCAATGGCAATAGGTCACCTGGGTGACTTTGAAGTGTGTCTAGGATCCACATGTCCTCGAAAGCAACTGTTTAACTTGCTTTGATGGTCGAGTGACAAGCCCGCTGACTATATTAATGAGTACCTAATTGTTTATTCAAGTGTCACATGCCAATATAACAAATAAAATTTCATTAAAATACATTATGTATGAGACACTATAGGGCGCGTTTCATTGAATTGACTCTAGTAACTCTGGGGCTATGTTAGTGCATGCGCAGATGCTAGACTCTATGAATGTGAATAATACAGAAAGTGTTGCTCTAGTGTTCAAAATGGCAAATAACTTTTTTTCCTGTCAGCTGATCCAAGGCTTCTGTCTTAGTTAGGTTTGGATCTTAAATTTACATAAATTGTATTTTTTTTTAGATAATTAGCATAAAAGTTTAATCTCTTATGCCGAAAAAAAATCATACTGCAGTTGTAAAATTTCCATGTCATTCAGAACTATAGTCTGTCCCAGGTTATTGCTTCCATCACTTTTTGATGATTTTTAATAAAAATGCACATACCTGTGAAAGAAATACAGTTGAAATCAATAAAAGGGAAAATATCCAAGATATCTTCATTAATACATTTTCATTTTTTACTCATAAAAATTCACAGGAACGAAAACAAATTTCTTACGGAGATTTACAATGAGAAATGTTTACATCTTTTCTCCATTCGGAATTACTCGGAATACCTTGCACAATTTTTCAACATTATCATCCGGGCTATTTCATGGCTGATGCAACATCCCCGTAGATTTTCTATTTTGGGTTGTGTATTGAAACCTGAAGAGGTAGAGGGGGCGTTTCAAAACAGTAAATCTGGACATTTTTCATATTAGTGGATGAACGTACTTTGACCACAAAGGTATTTATGATTATCGAAATATCAAGCGAAAAGGGGTGGAAGCAAAAACTCTATCTTTTTATCTATAACTTTACTTGAAATCTGAAAAAATATCAGTTTTATAAAGGTTTAAGTAATCCCTACTCTGTGAGTGTTATATTTGATTATCTCGAAAATTCAAATTTACATATTATGTCAAACTCATTATTGCACATCGTTTTCCGCCATCTTTAAACTCTTGTGCTCTCACTGAGTGTTTTCTCCTGGAACTCGAGTTTTCACTCTAGATACCAACCTCTTGATGAACACGCACAAATTAAGACGAACAGAAAAAATAACTTAACGTACTCTCCAAAATGGAGACATTATGCACCGTATATTAGAAATTTGAAATTTCGAATGAAAATGAGATGCGCATGTACTTTTCCATGAACAACAAATAAAATTATATATTACTTCACATTGTTGTGTGTACACTTGCAATATTTGAAAGTTTTTTTTTTCCTTTTTACATATCATAAAAAAAACATCAGGTGTCGGTAATAAACGTAACTTCAATAATCAAAATAAATAAATAATAGGTTTAAATTAAAATTAATTTTGATATAAAGAGTTTTTGATTTTTTTTTAAGAACTAATAACTCTCATATAAATCGGACACACCAGAAACATCATACATTATTCGATATCTGTACACTGTTTTCGATAGATCTTTATATGGAATTCGTTGTAAAACAAACAAATAATAAGTATAAACTGGATCGTTCTTGGCCATGTCCACGACTCTATCGACTAAGCTACTCGGAGTCTCGCTTCAGGACTTTGATGCTTAATATGTCTCGAGAATGCTGTGTAAATTTTAATTCCCCGTACAGGCAATACGCGCCGTTTGATCTCAGGAATTTCTTCTAAAGTGTTCAATCCGCTGCATATTTGACAGACAGTAAGATACATTTACACGAATTTTCATTAGGATTGAGTGAAGGGCTCGGAAGTTAGAATTTTTTTCTACAGTATATGTCAAGCATGCCATTTGAAACTCAAATGCCAACAAATTCATAACTCTGTTACTCTGTTACTAAATGAAATACATATGTTAGAACAATGTATAAGCGTTGTAACTATTGATTTTTCTCAACATTTTCACTTTATTTCAGTATCACTGGTATTAAGCCGATATGCGTACCAAATGGTACGCATTTCATAACATGGCGACAAGCTCTGAAGGTTCGGAAGTTTACACTGCTATATTTATTTATTTAGGTCGTATTTCAGCAGGTAAAACATAAATGTTTGAAGGGCTAGTGAGTCTTCACATGTAGAGACTTATACAATAAACTAAACCTGCATATTAATTGATATTTCCTCCATTAATGAAAATCCCGATGATATGCGTACCTACAAAAACAGATATACGTACCATAATACAAATAAGAATTTCTGGATATGTGTACCATCGGTAAGATCTACGTGGGTGGGTGAGCGGCGTGCGTGCATCATGCATGTATGAGTGTAGATACCTAATGTTCTTATTTCTTCATTAATATACAGATATAAAAATGTCTTACATTTAGATGTAGCATCAGGTGCGACTTAAATCTGGTCTTGAACTTATTTAAACAATAAAATGCCTGAATTTATTTAAAGAATAAAATGCTTTATTTAGTGATCCATTCGGGATATGAAGGTGGCGAAGTTGCAGGAAAAAAAACCATAACCCGTTATGTAAAATTTTTCTGCAATGATCGCTACCTTCATAACCCGCATGGATCATCAAAGATAACATCTTATTGGTTATAATTACGTCTTTCTTAAACAAATTAATAAATTGATCGTAAAAAGTAAGTAAAATTAATTAATTTATTATTACTGTACATCAGTTTGTTACTAGTATATAAAAGAAGCAGCCAAATCGTCTTCGACGGTAATTGAGTCTGATATCATCATAGTGTATGAGATTTTTCTAACGTCGATTAAGGTTTCGACCAATCGATGAACAGGGCTTGGAAGATTTTAGTTCTGTCAGTTTCTTCAGAGCTATGAATCACAATCTTTATTTTCTTAAGAAAAAGGGGAGAAATTAATCGGTACATGTTAATGTTGATGTTAATAAATTCCTTTGTGTGCTCCAATATTTTATGTTCTTGTAAACCTTGCTTCGATTCATACAACTTTCCGCAAACTTCATATACTGCATACTTCATAACTTCATACCTTGCCATCATTAAAAAAAATATATTTACAGAGATATTTTTTACACGTAAAATACCTATGTATTGTAGACAAGGGAGTAGACAACATGTATTGGAAATCAGAATAAACCTAATCAATAGTATATTGTGGAATATACCGTTAATTATTTAAGGAGGCTAGGTGGTCAACGAATTAGCCATCAAACCTCCCCAAATTTTAAGATATGATCTCTTAGCTATAAACTATTATTTAGTAAAGAAGAAGTATATATTTTACATTTAAATTTAGGCATTGTCCTATATTCTTATATAGAGCTCTCCTTTCAAATGAGATCAATACAGTCTTAGAAATTGCGACAACCATCGAGCCCTCTTAAACGAAAACCGTACAGTGTAAAGAAATACATATGTATGTTCATACCCGTTGTTTTTGTTTTGGCGTGCTAGTGATCAGAGATCCATCAAATTCACTGGCTTTTTAGACCAGAAAAAAATCCAAATTAATTTCATATAAGATAATATTGCTGATAATTATTAAGAAAAAAGAAAACGAAAAACATTTCTAAATAAAAACCAACTTGAATAAAAACTATAAATGAGAAATATGTGTGATTCAAATTGCATGCTACATGTATATAATCATCAGATTACCAAAATTTCACTTTAATTCTATTTTCAATATTCAAGTTCGAATGATACAGATATGCAGAGTCCTTCAAATGTCTTTCCGAAAATAGTCCTCAAATTTGAAAAATGAGTTTGTTAATAAAAATACGTTACAAAATTTTAAAAATAACTAATGAAACAATAAACAAATTAAAGACTATATTTAAAAATGCTACCGTTTAATGAGGAATTCTGATGTAATAATAAAGCATGAACAATTTAATTCTCAGCGTATTTATCATTTTAAAACATTTTACTGACATTAAATACTATTATCTACTTACATGGGATTCATCCATTATAATTGTTTCTAAACTCTCCGAAAAAGAAGTGTTGCCAGAATCGAGGATCAGTATTAAGCGTTTATCAAAACAGATTTTTTCAACAATGATTTTGATTTTGTACGACATATTGACAATTTGAATATTTATTTCCTGCTACTGTGAAGTATATGCCTAAGTTTTCAACATACTGACACTCTAGGGATATCGATAATGAAACAATATAATACAAATGCATTCAACGTCTCAAAACCGCACAGTTCAATGAAAATAAGAACACACAATATATAATAGGAAAGTAGCTGGTACCCATATCATCAAATTATGGTACGTATTCGAACCTGGAGAGCTTGTCGCATTGGTACGCATATCGGCTTAATACCAGTGAGTATGAGTACACAGCTAATGATCTCAATACACAAATACGGGGAAAAGCGCTATTATTGTACCATCTTTTACAAAATTAAAACGGAAAAGAACAGAATCCATCATTTTAAAGATAAAAACGTAAATCTGAGCACATAAGGAGGGGAAAAAATTCGTCAATCGGGGCTTGAACCCGGGTCGCCTGGGCCTATGTCCACGACTCTAACGACTGAGCTACTGGGACTCTCGCTCCAGGAATTTGATGCTTAATATCTCGAGAATGCGTTGATCGATTTTAAAAGAAATTATATATTCTGAATCAGTAAAAGGGTCACTATAGAGTATAAAAATGACAAAGAAAAATATTTAAAATAAAAAAGTTGAAAAATTTAATTTTTCATATTTCCTTCCGGTGAGGACCGGAAGTGACGGCGGACATTCTCTTGACCAAAGTGCACCAGAAAAAAACGGTAGATCTATCATCTCTAAAAGTTTCAGCCATGTATCTTTACTCGTTTTTGAGAAACGTGACAGACAAAATTCACGTTAAAAAATTGTTTAACGACGATAACTTCCGACCGGAAGTAAATTTTAAAAATCTGTCGCGGCGGTACAAACTTTAGATGGCGGGGCATCATCTCTGAAAATTTGACTAAAATCTGTCGAGCCATCTCCGAGAAATCGCCTGCACAAAATCAGTAAGAAAAAAAAAGAATAATAAGAAAAGTGAAAAAGAAACAAGAGAATAATAGTAGGGTCTTCCGCTTAAGACGGAAGACCCTAAATATGTGTTTCAATTTATTCTTTTACTATATAACACAACATATGTGTTTATTTTTATAATTACATATGTACTCATCGATATAATACGTAAATTTAAAATCTTGAAGTTGTTTGATGCATCCATGTCCGCCATGTTGGAGAGTCCTGACCCTCCTTAGATCGAGAGTCGGACTCGATGTAAACTCGGGTTTAAACTCTCGCTGTTTATTTAAAAAACTCGCGACTAAATACCGAACTCGAGTTCCAGAGGAAAACGCTCACTAAAAGCAATTGAGCGCGTTTGATTGAATGACACGAGTATCTCGGGTTTCCAGAGTTGTCAATAGAACATGTATTTTACGACACTAATGTTGAACACGTGAAACAAAAGTTTACTCTGAATGAGAAACAGCAGATTATCATAATGTTCTTTGCACAAAAATACATTTATAACTAAAACCATCACATCTAAAATTATAGAATATGTTAAATATCAATGTCAATTCTAATTGTATGTTTCAAGGTCAGATGATACGTTCCTCAATTTTATATAACTTTTTCATTTTTACTGCTACTTTTGGCATAAACAAATTACACATTTTTCTCCAATCATAGAAGAGCACAGAAAGGGATGAAAGCCCACATTATTTTTATTATAACTCTTTATTACGAGAAGATACAAAAAGATGCTTAAGGAACGTGTCATCTGATCTTAAAACAATTGCTAAAAAATGTTTAAACAAGTCAACACGCATTAACAGTTTTAATTTGACTAGAATGTTCAAATATATACCTTTACAAGAGTTTGTGATGTATAAGTAAAACATTGACATACAAAATATACAGAGATAAAACATTATAAAAGTATTAATAAATGAGTAAAATAAAATATGTTTTAGCTGTTGTTTACAAAACAGTTGACTAGAATAACACATTAATACAGAGATAAAACTTTATAAAAGTGTTAATAAATGAGTAAAATAAAATATGTTTTAGCTGTTGTTTACAAAACAGTTGACTAGAACTAGATACGATCTCGTTACGAGTAACGAGTAGGTCTTCCGTTCAATTTTTTAAAAAAAGTTTAAGGACTTTGGTTCCTATAAATCCCTAATTAAGTAATAAATGGGTATGGTTTTTAAAGCAGATATTGTTACGATCAACAACTTTGCTTCTATAATGCATTACTAAATCTTTATCGTTTTTAACTTATTTGTAATAGAGTTTACCAGTATCTTGGCCCCTAATTTAAGGGGCCAGCCCCTTTTTCTTGATTTCATTGAAAAGGTCTCACAAATACTAACATTTTTTGTTCTTACACCCATCAAAAATTGTTGTTCATTTTTGAGATACAAATGATTGAATATTTTAGGGGCCAGCACTGTAGACCCTTAATGGGGACAGACATTGGTGTTTTGATTAGTGGAATCGATTAGGATCATTAATGCAAACATTTTCTTTTCTACAATGCTTGACAAAATATGTTTCCTTCTGTAGATATATTGCGTCAAAGTTTAAGTACTTTGGCCCCTAAAAATCCCTTATTACGTCATAAATGGGCGTGTCAATGATCTATTCTGATAGATATTGTTATGATTAATAACTTTGCTTCTTTAATGCACTACAAAATGTTTATCGTTTTTATGTTATTTGTAATAGAGTTTACGAGTGTCTTGGCCCCTAATTAAAGGGACCAGCCCAATTTTCTTGATTTCCCTAAAAACGTCTCACAAATACTAACATTTTTTGTTCTTACACCCATCTAAAATTGTCGTTCATTTTTGATACACAAATGATTGAATATTTTAGGGGTCAGTCCTCTAGATCCTTGATGGGGACAGGAATTTGTGGTTTCATTAGTGGAATCGATTTATGTCATCAATACAAGTATTTTCTCTTCTACAATGCTTAACAAAATATGTCTTGTTCTCTAGATATATCATATCAAAGTTTGAGAACGTTGGCCCCTATAAATCCCTAATTACATAATAAATGGGCGTGGCAATGATTTTTCCTGATATATATTGTTACGATCAACAACTTTGCTTCTATAGTGCATTACTAAATCTTTATTATTTTTCAGTTATTTGTAATAAAGTTTACGAGTGTCTTGGCCCCTAAATAAAGGGGCCAGCCCCTTTTTTTTGATTTTGTTTGAAAGAACTGTTGATTCTCTACCACTTTTGTTATATATGTCTTAACAAAATATCAACTGATTAAAAGATACAGATCAAAACGTATGAAAATTTTGATACAAAATTCGGACCCAATTTTCGAGCCATAGCGAGCTCAAAGAAATGGCGCCATAAAAGTAAAACAAAAACAATGGGCACATCTTCAAACAATGGTCTAACTATCCTGAAAATTTCCTATTCATATCTCTGATAGTTTTTGAGTTTTTGTGTGCACAAAATAGGTCGTAAAAATGAACAAAATGGCCGATAAATCGGTACCGGAAGTGACGACAGGAAAATTATCAAAAATGTATGAAGATCATATGAAGTCCAATCATCTGTGAAAAAATTGTGGAAATCGGTCGAATAATTTTCGAGAAATCGCGTGCACAAAATTTGTGGAAAAGAAAAATAATAATAACTAGATCTCGTTACTAGTAACGAGTAGGTCTTCCGTTCAATGTTTTGAAAAGTTCAATGACTTTGGCTACTATAAATCACTAATTAAGTAATAAATGGGTGTGCCAAAATGTTTTTCAAGCAGACATTCATTGTTACGATCAACAACTTTGCTTCTATAATGCATTACAAAATCTTTATCGTTTTTAAGTTATTTGTCATGGAGTTTAGGAGTATTTTGGCCCCTAATTTAAAGGGCCAAAGTCTTTTTCTAGATTTCATTGAAAAGGTCTTAAGAATACTATTATTTTGTGTCTTAAACCTATCTTAAATTGTTGTTCATTTTTGAGATACAAACGATTGAGTATTTTAGGGGCCAGCCCTGTAGATCCTTAATGGGGACAGACATTGGTGTTTTGATAAGTGGAATCGATTAGAACCATCAATGCAGACATTTTCTCTTCTACAATGCTTAACAAAATATGTCTCCTTCTTCAGATATATTGCGTCAAAGTTTAAGGACTTTGGCCCCTAATAATTCTTCGTTACGTAATAAATGGGCGTGGCAATGATTTTTTCAGATAGATATTGTTATGATCAACAACTTTGCTTCTATAATGCATTACAACATCTTGATCGTTTTTAAGTTATTTGTAATAGAGTTTACGAGTCTCTTGGCCCCTCATTAAAGGGGCCAGCCCCTTTTTCTTGATTTTGTTGGAAAGGTCTTAAGAATAATAACAATTTTTGTTCTTACACCTATCTAAAATTGTTGTTCACATTTGAGATATAATTGATTGAATCTTTTAGGGGTCAGCCCTGTAAATCCTTAATGGGGACAGATATTGGTGTTTTGATTAGTGGAATCGATTTAATTTATCAATCCAGACATTTTCTCTTCTACAATGCTTAACAAAATATGTCACCTTCTTTAGATATATTGCGTCAAAATTTAAGGATTTTGTCCCCTAAAAATCCCTAATTATGTAATAAATGGGCGTGGCAATGATTTTTTCAGATAGATATTGTAATGATCAACAACTTTGCTTCTATAATGCATTACAAAATCTTGATCGTTTTTAAGTTATTTGTAATAGAGTTTACGAGTGTGTTGGCCCCTAATTAAAGGGGCCAGCCCCTTTTTCTTGATTTGTTTGGAAAGGTCTTAAAAATACTAACAATTTTTGTTCTTACACTTATCTAAAATTGTTGTTCAGATTTGAGATATAATTGATCGAATCTTTTAGGGGTCAGCCCTCTAGATCCTTAATGGGGACAGACATTAGTGTTTTGATTAGTGGAATCGATTTAAATCATCAATACAAATATTTTCTCTTCTACAATGCTTAACAAAATATGTCTCGTTCTTTAGATAAATTGTATCAAAGTTTTAGAACTTTGGCCCCTAAAAATCCCTAATTACGGAATAAATGGGCGTGGCAATGATTTTTCCTGATATATATTGTTACGATCAACAACTTTGCTTCTATAATGCATTACAAAATCTTTATCATTTTAAAGTTATTTGTAATAGAGTTTACGAGTATCTTGGCCCCTAAATATAGGTGCTAGCCCCTTTTTCTTGATTTTGTGAGAAAGAACTATTAATTCTCTACCACTTTTGTTCTATATCTTTTAACAAAATATTAACATATAAAAAAATACAGATCAAAACGTCTGAAAATTTTGAATGAAAATTCGTACCCAAGTTTCGAGCCTAGGCGAGCTCCAAAATAAGGCGCCGTTGACGTACAACAAAAACAATAGACACAACTCCGAACTATAGAC
Source organism: Magallana nippona (assembly GCA_033439105.1). Taxonomy (NCBI): domain Eukaryota; kingdom Metazoa; phylum Mollusca; class Bivalvia; order Ostreida; family Ostreidae; genus Magallana; species Magallana nippona. The sequence goes on from CM065921.1 coordinate 13,213,911, forward strand.
TACCTACCCTGAAAATTTCATTATCATATCTTTGATAGTCTCTGAGTTTATGCGTGCACAAAAATGGTCGTCAAAAACGACAAAATCACCGATAAATCGGTACCGGAAGTGACGACGTCAAAAATTTCAAAAACATATAAAATTCAGATCACATCCAAACATCTGTGAAAAAATGGTTCAGATCGGTGGAATAGTTTTCGAGAAATCGCATGCACAAAATTTGGAAAAAAATAATAATAATAATAATAATAAACAGTACGAAAACAATAAGGTCTTCCGTTGGAAACGGAAGACCTTAATAATAATAATAAGAAACAGTACGAAAACAATAAGGTCTTCCGTTGGAAACGGAAGACCTTAATAAGAAACAGTACGAAAACAATAAGGTCTTCCGTTGGAAACGGAAGACCTTAATAACACATTAATACAGAGATAAAACTTTATAAAAGTGTTAATAAATGAGTAAAATAAAATATGTTTTAGCTGTTGTTTACAAAACAGTTGACTAGAATAACACATTAATACAGAGATAAAACTTAATAATGAGTAAAATAAAATATGTTTTAGCTGTTGTTTACAAAACAGTTGACTAGAATAACACATTAATACAGAGATAAAACTTAATAATGAGTAAAATAAAATATCTTTTAGCTGTTGTTTACAAAACAGTTGACTAGAAACTGTGCATATAAAGTTCGTAAAAATAACATATCTTTGCTAAACTAAAAAAAAACTAAAATATCGTTTTGGAGTTTATGGTTGAATTAAATCATGGAAAACCTTAATTTGCATTATATTTCAAAAAGAAACTAATGTAATGTGTATGTCTTTGACATTGTCACAACTTCATTCAGCATAATCCTCGTCAAAATTTACTTCAGTACTGCAATAACTATGGCAATTAGCATCAATACAAATCCCGACCCTTTAGCAAAGGTAGCCTGACTAGATGGACCTACATATAAACAAAATTGAGCTTAATAGTATACGAACCTAGAGCGAATTACAAAATTTATAAAACTATGTATAACATGCTTTTTGTTAATTGTTTAAATTAATTCAAAAACTGTCTTGTGATTTATTATTATTTGATTTATTATTATTATTTTAGTTCACCTGAACCGAGTGTTCAAGTGATCTTTTCCGATCAACTATTGTCCGTCGTCCGTTCATCCGTCTGTGTAACAAACTTAAAGTTTTCGTTATTTTATTTATTAATTTCCTTGGTTCATCCAAATACCCGGGGCCAGTCCCAGCTACGCAAGTTATTAGCCAATTGGGAGTCTCTGGTTTACACCTTTAACGACGTGATCAATTCGCACAGAGTCGGTCGTCCTCATAACCGATCAACTCCGAGACAAATAATCGCGAGGCTTAAAAGTGTAGACGTCAAGTTACGACTTGTAAAAAACTTCAAACAATTCAGGGAGAACCCTGACACCAGTAACATTACGATCAATGAGGATCTTACCAAATTCAGAGATCGGCTGATGTTCCTTTGCAGAAAACTGTGTCGCGCAAACCAACTCAAAAAAGTTTGGTCGACAAATGGAAAGATTCTTATCCGTGATCTTCGCGAACGAACACATGCTATCCGTCAAGAATCTGACCTCGATCGGCAGTTATTATTTCTCAAACGGGTGTGTATTTAAACAAGCTGTTTTTCATGTTTCTATATTTGACACTATATTGCTAATGTTAACAATCAAAGCATTCGCATACTGTTTATCGTATGTCAACAGTTTTTCACTTTATTTGAATTTTTATTACCAATTTTTTACTTACATTCCTCTACTTTGTGGAGATATTGAAATGAATCCCGGACCTTGTATTACAAATGTCCTTGGTATTATCCATTTAAACATAAGGAGTATTAGAAACAAAATAGGCTTTTCAAACACTTTTATTCAGGGTTTTGTTCATTATTTTTATTTACAGTTTTCCATGTTTGTTTTACTACTTTGCGGTGATATTGAGGTCAACCCGGGACCTATTGTGGCCAATGTCCTTGACATTTTACATCTGAACATTCGCAGTATTAGAAACAAGGTAGCGCATCTTAATACAATAGTACATGATTTTGATATACTTTGTTTTACGGAAACACATCTCGATTCTAATGTTACTAACGAAAGCTTAATGTTAGATGGATTTAAAACTATTTATCGTAAGGACAGAAATTGTTTTGGGGGAGGGGTAATGATATATTTATCATATTTATTACGAACAATAAGGCGTCCCGAATTCGAAACAACACGTCAACATTCTATGACTTATATTATCAGGGCCAATAGCCTTATTAACAGGCAAGATTGATATTATGTCAAAAACTTCTTGAACCTCTATCTGAATGTCTGAAATATTTTTATGACACATATAGTATAATTTCGGTGATGTACGATTCGCAGATTCAATATTTGAAATTGATGAAAAATATTTATTCAAAGTTTCTATTTTATCAATATCTGAGAAAGCTAATTTAGACTGTCCATTTTCAAAAAATTGTAATGGGGTATTTCAGTTGTTGCTTTAACATGGAATAAATCTTTCATCAATTTCCAATATATTTTACCATTCCTACTACAGTCATGCAGTGCAGATTCTATATTATCGTAATAATTAGCTATAGCGTATTTTTTCATATTGTTTACTTTATTGCGGACGTGTCGAAATTTTGTCCAGTCGGCATCATTATTGGTTCTTAAAGCTTTGTTGCGTAAGCGATCTCTAATCCTCATTGTTTTGCGAAGCAGTGAGTCGTACCACGGTTTATCGCGGGGGCGTATAATTATAGTTTTTTCGGGTACACATTCACGAACATATGACATAAACGTTGAAGTAAATTGTGCAACTGCCGCATCAATATTTGGAGCGCTGTTAATTATACTATCCCAATCGCAGTTGTAGATTAGAGAGTTTAATTTTTCAAAATCTGCATCTTTATATACCCAAATATTACGTGCGTATGCACGATTAAGTTCAATGTCGATAGAAAGGGAAATATAAATAGCCTTGTGGTCGCTAACGGACGAGTCTATGTTAAGTACGCCGGACTCATGTACCTTTACAATCGGTGTTGACAAAACTAGGTCAATGAGTGTGCTCGAAGTGTTTGTAACACGGGTGGGTTCATTGATATTGTTAACAAGCTTTCCGGCAATACTTTCTAATACTGCGAATGTTCAGATGTAAAATGTCAAGGACATTGGCCACAATAGGTCCCGGGTTTCATTTCCACATGATTGGAAAATAGCTCATGTATTACCGCTCTTTAAGAAAGATGATCCATCTTTTGCAAGTAATTACAGACCGGTGTCCCTGCTAAGCTGTGTCAGCAAAATTATGGAAAGGATAATTTTTAAACATGTTAACAATTTTTTTCACGAAAATAACTTATTCTATAAATATCAGGCAGGTTTTTTGCCTGGCCATTCCACCGTATTCCAACTATTAGAAACATATCACAGCATTGTCAAAAGTATAGAAGATGGGAAAATGTGTTGCATGATTTTTTGTGATTTATCGAAAGCTTTTGACAGGGTGTGGCACGAAGCTTTAATTTTTAAACTTCAAACTTATGGTATTAGTGGACATCTTTTACAATGGTTTAACAGCTATTTAAGTAATAGAACACAAAGGGTCATGTACAAAAACAAGTTATCATCAAATTATGTATCAATGCTGGTGTTCCACAAGGGTCAGTATTAGGACCACTACTATTTCTTATTTACATTAATGATGTAGCAACGAATATGTTATCATTCTGTAGACTTTATGCTGATGATAATTCTTTACAGCATTGTGATTTATACACTAAAAACATTGAAATTATATTGAACAATGATCTGAAAATTCTCAGCGACTGGTCTGACAAGTGGTTATTGAAATTTAATCCGTCTAAAACAAAAGCTGTTTTTTTCACAAAGAAACGTATAGAAGAATTTCCAAGGTTATTTTTTCAAGGGTGTCAACTGGACTATGTATCAACCCACAAACATCTTGGTTTACTTTTTTCTAATGATTTAAGTTGGTCTCAATATATTAATAATATAGTAAACAGTGCATATAAAAAATTAAGACTTTTGAAAAAACTAAAGTTTACTCTAGGTAGAACTAATTTATCAAAAATGTATATCACATTTATTAGACCAGTTCTTGAATATGCTTCTGTAGTATGGGACGGATGTAATATGTTTGACATGGAGAGATTAGAAAAAGTTCAATTAAGTGCTGCAAGGATTGTTACTGGTTTACCCATTTTAGCATCTATAGAATCTCTCTACACAGAAACTGGCTGGGAACCTCTTGTCAGTCGACGTAATAAGGCTAAATTAATAACCATGTTTAAAATTCATACAAAACAAGTACCTGAGTACTTGAGCAACATTATTCCTCCTGTAACAAAAAATGTCTCAATATATCACACAAGAAATAGCGAAGATTATATTGTTCCAATTAGCAGATTAGAACTTTATAAAAAATCTTTTGTACCTGACACTATTCGGAACTGGAATTCTCTCAATTTAGAAGTTAGGGAAGCAACGTCTCTCAACATATTCAAGAAAAATATTACTGAAAGTATTCCTCAACCTCCGAAATATTTTTCATTTGGTAAACGCACTATTAATATTTTGCATACCACATTGAGACACAGCTGTATTTTGAATTATGATCTGTACAGAAGAAACATTATTGAATCACCTAATTGTATTTGTGGTCAAAAGGAGGATGTTTATCACTTTTTCTTTGTATGCAAGAATTATGTAAATGCTAGAATCAATCTATTAGAATTACTTTTTAATAGGCTTGAAGAAACAATTTTAATTAATTCACATTTGCTACTTTGGGGTAGTGACAATTTGTCTTACAATACAAACTGCTTTATTTTTTCAGCAGTTCAAAACTTTATTAAAGAGTCTGGAAGATTTAATAATTAATTATCTCTTGTTTTTTTTCTATTTTTATACTGTATATCAACACTATTTACTATATATTTGCAAAAACTTTGTAAATGCATATTTATGAATATTACTATTGTGAAGTCAATAAGTATAAGTAACATGTAATATCACTATGACAATTGTATGTATTGTATGTATTATCATTAGGAGAGGAACATGTAAGTTGTAAGAACTTGTTTCCAATCCTTTTGTGCAATGTACACAATAAAATATGTTCAAATCAAAACACCTTTAATAATAACGAAAAAGCATACATAGTGTAGTATCTGGGAAAAAATCTTAACGGATAGACGTTATACAAAACAGGAGCAGAACAAATGCCATGGAGGTGCCATCCTCTTCTGACCGGTCACACCCGCCATGTGCTCTTTGTCCGTAGACAATTAGGTGATAAATTATGGTCTAATAATTAGTATGAAAAACGTCAGTCAGCATGCGACCCAGTGGATGATTGCATTTGCTGACAAGGTCGTTGTATCGACAATAGAACTTACGAAAAGATGACTTCAAACGAGCCTGTTGATAGTCCTGTTTTATCAACTTGTTTGTCAGTAGCTTGCATGCGAAGAGCATGCCCTTGCGTATCGAATTAACTGAGAGAATAAAACAAAAATAAAAAAATAATTTTGCAGAATTACGAAAACCTTCTGAAATTATAGTGTTTTCTAAACAAACATCCGGTAAAAAAGAAGTCGGAGATGACTACATTATTGAAGTTATGAATAAATCCGATCATTGATAAAGAAATAATATCTGCTTCATCAGAATTGTGAAATGAAACCTTACAAATGTCATGTATTTTGAAAATCATTAAAATGACAATATTGGAATTAATTTTCTATAAATCATAATATCATAACACATACAATTAAACATATGAGAATTTAAGACGGTCAAAGTAGATGTACTTACCACATTTATCTGTTTTTCCATCAACAAAACCTGGGTAAAAATTCAATTGTTAAAATGAATGATCTTACCGATAATTATACTTCAAATATCGTTATGCATACATGTACATGCTTTAGAGATATATGCCGCAAATGATTGATATCGTTACGGGAAGAAGTACTTTTATATCTTTCATGTCGAATTCCCCTTTTTTTTTTACTTTATTTATTTTTTCTTTGTGTACAAATAAAAGATATTAACTCAAAAGAATATTGGCAGTGGCTTAGCTCACATTTACCACAAACACCAATGATTTATAATTATGCATTGAAAATCGCTATTTTCATCGAATGCCAAAGACATTTGGTTATACACTGAAAAATGATTTCAAAAGGTTCCTTCTACCTTTTTAGACATCATACTGAGAATTTTGTCTGGTATTTCCTACTTTTATATTGTTTGTAAACAAATTTGTATAAAACTCGAGCTTTGTTTACATAACTTGACTTCTAACATTCAAATTTAAGCCAATCATTCAAAATGCGGAAGTAAACTTATTCAATATATAAAAAATAAAATATTAATCTCAAATCGTGTATTGGTCCCTTTAAAACGACATATATAGCTAGAAAATAGTTAAACCCAATGCATGGAACCTTACCCGTTATGTTCAAAGAAGTCTGTTCAGAACTCATGTGGTATGGGGAAAAGTCTTCATTGGTAGCACTGACATCACAATAATAGGTTCCCTCATCTGTTCGCTTAACATTACAAGCTAAAATTTTCAGATGCAAGTATGATAAGTGGACATTGTCTATAGAGGCATTTATCATGCTTCGAGTCTTTAGAAGCTTAGCTTGCCAAAAAATACCAAAGTTTGAAATTGACACAATGCTTGTATTGGATTTCTTCAGCTGGATACCATCAGTGCTTTTGAGTGATGTTCCATTGACAATACAAAGAATGTCGATGTCTGTAGCTCCATATTTGATAACAGTGTCTGTAACTTCGGTCGATATAGTGGCATATGCTGCAATAGAAAATAACGATTCAGAAAATTGTAATACTATTATATATATATTTATTTAATTTTAATTTTAGAATGACTGTACCACCTTTACATAAATAAAGACTTACTTTGAAATAAAGCATTTTTGTTTCATTGTTGATATGTTATTTCATTAGGGTAACTCCATACTTGTAAAATTCTCTGATGAAAGTTTGAAAAGCAGAACTGGTTTCAACTTCATAGACTTAAATTTCACCAATTTTTAGAAAAAATATACACGTCATCACACTTTTTGAGATGTCAGATAAACCTAAACTGAAGCATATTTTAGCAAACTAAAATCCGTACTTTTTTGTTAAAAGTAAAATCTTTGTAGGCAGTTACTTGTTTATCTTGTTTAATTTTATGTCAACTGTGTCAGAAAAACTAAAACTACATACATATGTTTAAATTAATTGTTTAGATATGAAAAATTATAGTATTTAGACATATAACTGAGAGAAAAGTCAGAAAAGAGTTATTTCCCCTTAGCATAGACAAAATGTATTTAAAAAAATGGAAATTTAGGATAAAAGTAAGCCACAAAATTATCTTGAACTTTAACAATAATTCTAATTACTTCCATGTGATTATATTCACATAAAATATATAAAACTATCTAAAACTATGTAAAAGTTTTACAAAAAAGTATGACATCACAGAAAACTGGATCTACTTTAATCAAAATTTAATAATTTCACTTGACGCCATTAAAAAAGCTCTGACCCCTTAAATTAAGGGCATAGAGCCCTTGAGAGTCTTCGCTTTATAACTCAAAAATAGTTAATATGTTGATATAGCTGTCACTGAAAAAAGTTGTTTATTATGATGTTATAAATGTTGTTATAATTTTTTTGTACCGGTATTGCGTAAAATTAGTGTAAAAAGCTTGTCTTGTTAACATGTACCTGTTATCAATGGGAAAGTAAACGAATAGTCTCTGTGCGTACAACTGACATTAATTTAGAACTGAAATTGTACCAGCTTATAGCCTTATACGAGATGCTTTAATTCATTAGAAAAAAAAGTTTTTAAAAGTATAAATGCTTTTCTTACAGCTTTTGGTTTGAGTCACTTCTGTTTAAGTGTTATAGTGGGGAATCTTTAAGAAAAACGAGAACGAGAAAATATAAAGTTAACATTTTTTTTCTTTTCTTGTGAAATATATAAACTGGATTTTAACAAGAGATGTTTGTGAAACACTTATCCCCCCTCCCTTGGAAACATCTGCGAAGAAAATGAACGAAAACTGCAAATAATTGGAATTTTTTTAAGTCCAATGCACATAACTGTCAAAAATAGCTGGATCGTACCAAAAATAGAACTTGAACTAGATATTATTAAGATATATCTGTATACAAAATTTCATTTTAATATGTGCAACCTCTGCGAAGAAAACTAATGGAAGCTGCAAATAATTGGAATTTTTCTACGTCCAAGGGGCATAACATTTTTGAAAAAAATGCGCTAGTTTTGGACTGATTAATCTCATTTCCGATCACATTCTGTACAAGTATTTGATTCAAAAAAATTCCTCGGACATCTTACTACAGATACCGTTGCTTCACTTGCCTATTATATTCTTTTAAAAACCACCACCAGCCCCTTAAAGTGAAGCAGTGCAGTTTGTTTACATGCAATGGCGACTGTCGATCTCGACGTGAATTAATCTACTTCATTTTCTGAGGTGGGTTAAACATGTTTAAGATAAAAATGAGGCAAGTAAAGTGAAGATATCAGTAGTAAATTGCTTAAGATATTTAATAGTATTTATTGATTTCACTGAATTCGTGATAAAATAAGGTTAATCGGTCCAAAACTAGCGCAATTTTTTGTGCGCCGTAAATTGCAGATTTTGACTATGGGATTCACTGTAGCTCCCAGGTCGTACATCCGAATTTCGTCAGACCGGGAGCTAAAGATCTGCAGCTAGCGGCCGGGGAGAATGGTGGCAGCTGGACTACTTAGCGGTCAGCAGTTATCTAATACACAAGATTTGCATCTTATATGTATGGGTTTTTTTAGCCGCAAATTTAAAGGATTGTTTGAATTTTGATTTTATATATAAGTTTATACATCTTAAATTAATTAAACCGATAGAGTGTTTAAGAAATATAAAAGCCATATTATTCCTAATCTGAAGCATCGTAAGACATATATCAATGGTCTAATAAAGATAATACCTCTGTAAATACATTTTAATCATTAAACTGCAAGCATTTCAAATCTACATGTATCTGGGTTCTGAGTTGTATGTGTCATTACGTAACTCGCCCCTTGCCTGCGGCCAAGGAGATTGGTCGCGGCTGGACTACCTTGCGGTCAGCGGTGATCTAATATTAATAAACAAGATTCGCGTCTTATATACTTATATGGTTTTATTTCGCCGCAAACACAAAGAATTGTTTGAAGTTGATAACATATAAAAGTTTCTTCACCTTTAAATAAATTTAAGCGACAGAGTGTAAATTATGAATTAATAAAAGCAATATTATTCCCATCTGAAGCATCGCCAGACATAGATCAATGGTGGGTTTGTAAGTCTAAAATGTTCTAAAAACATTTTTGTAGAAATAATGTTTGAGATCAGTAGCAAAAAGTTTAAACATTTTAATGATGAAATTTGTTTTAGCTTCATAGTTCGAAAACGGAAGATATGTTGGTATAGCTGTCATTATAAAAAAAATATTCTTTGAGATCTTGTCGATGTCATGAAATAGTTATATTGTTTAAAATAAAACACTTATTAAACTGCAAAAATTTAGAACCCAACACAGCCACTGAGATTGGTGTATACATTTACATGACACATCCCCTCCTGCAAATGGCCCAGGAGGTCCCGCGCGAGTGGACAAGAGATCCGCGGTAGTCTAATATTCACGTCAGGCTTTCTGTGCTTCTACCCTATCACACATGTTTATTGATTAAATACAATACAACGACTTTAATGCATTCACACGACAGGCTTTAACACTTTTTATTATATTCACTGCCTGCTTGATCACCCTGTCTTATGAATTATTTTTTTACTAACACAAATTATTGTATTAGTGTATAAAGTATTATAAGTGTTCTTATGAGTTGTACAAAATGAGAGAGAGAGAGAGAGAGAGAGAGAGAGAGAGAGAGAGAGAGAGAGAAAGAGAAAGGAAGAGCGAAAGAGAGAACAAAATCGGATTTGAATGCATTAATATAACAGGATGCAAAAAGTGAAAGAATGTTTAACAAATATACTCTCCAAGCCTTTATTGTAAGGCAGTTTAAAACCAAAGTTTCGTGTTGCAATGTTATATGTATGCGGGAGGTGCTCGCACGATAAAAAAAACTTCGCTGATCGATGTCCGGAATTGAAGGATTCAGATAATATTTTAGGTATATTCACGTGGATTTTTAAATAGATTAAAATTTGTTTAGATTCAGGTCGTAAAAGAGAAACGGTAATATGATGGCTTTTTTGGTTCTTCTGTATGGTCGTTTGATTCATTGTAGAAGCAAACTCATTAAGGTCTTCCGTTTTCAACAGAAGACCTTGTACTGATTCTGTTTTCCTTTTATTCTTATTTTTCTTCTAGACGTTTTTTTAAACTCAAATATCTCGCTTGTTTGTTGTCCTTTTACATTCAAATTTTCAGGGTACGTTGGAAATTACAAATTATCAACATCATCTGAAAATCATTAAAATCCTCACTTCTGGTGTCAAGTTATTTCCCTTTTTAAAAAAAAATATAGGCATTCCTGTGCACGCAAAGGCTCTGAAACCATCCATGGCATGTGTTTCAAAGTCATAAATCTTGAAAATAGATACTTTGAACGTTGTCCTCCGAGTTTTATTTTTACGATTTTTACATTTATAGTATCAAAAAATTAATTTAAATTTTATGATTCAAAACATGCTGATTTTTGGTCGTGTTTTTATCTCGTAACTTTTTAGTTTAAAATTTTTACTGAACACATACAGAACAGAAAATGTGCAAAATATCAATGGCTTTCACTTGACACTATTGAAAAAGGGCTGGCCCTTTAAATAAAGGGCCTAGAGCCCTTAAAAGTCTTAGCTTTATAACTAAAAAATGGTTAATATTTTGATATAGCTGTCGCAGGAAAAGTTGTTTATTATGATGTTATTAATGTCGTTACAAAATTATTTCGTACCGGTATTGCGTAATATGAGTGTAAAAAGTTTGTCTTGTTAACATGCACCTGTTTTTATTTTGCAAGTAAAAAAATAGTCTTTGTGCTCACAACTGACATAAATTAACAACTGAAAGTGTATAAGCTTATACGGAATTCTTCAATTCATTCCAGAAAGTTTTTTTTAAAGTATACATGTTTTTCTTGGTTTTATTTTTGGTCATTTTTTTTAGGTCCTCTAGTGGAGAATTGTTAAGAAAAACGAGAATGAGAAAATATAAACAATCTTTTTCTCTTCTAGCGAAATACAAAAACTGGATTTAAAAAATTACTTTTATGAAATATATTTTAGTCATTTTACTGCAAGCATTTCAAATCTACCTGGATTCTTAGTTGTGTGTGTCATTACGTAACGCATCCTTCGCCCGCGGCCGAGAAAATCGGTTGCGGCCGGACTACACAGCGGTCAGCGGTCAGCGGTTATCTAATTCACAATCCTGCATCCTGCATCCTACTTGTACATGTATGGGTTTGTTTAGCCGTAAACACAAAGAATTGTTTCAATTTTGATTTCATATAAAAGTTTAGTCTTTCTTAAATTGATTTAACCGATAGAGTGTTTAAGAAATATAAATTTAAAGCAATATAATTCCCAATCAATGGTAAGTCTAAAACAAATAATACCTATGTAATGCATTTTGATCATTATACTGCTACATTTACCTGGATTCTTAGTTGTGTGTGTCATTACGTAACTCACCCCTTGCCCGCGGCCGAGGAGATCGGTCGCGATTGGACTACCAGCGGTCAGTGGTGATCTAATACACAAGACTCGCGTCTTACATACATGGTTTTATTTAATCGCAAACACAAAGAATTGTTTGAATGTCGATTACATATAAATGTTTATTCATCCTTAAATTGATTTAAACGATAGAGTGTAAATTAAGAATTAATAAAAGTATTATTATTCCCATCTGAAGCATAGTCAGGCATAGATCAGTGGTGGGTTTGTAAGTCTAAAATGTTCTAAAAACTATAGAAATAATGTTTGAGATCAACAACAAAAAGATTAACCTGTTAATGATGAAATCTGTTTTAGCTTTAGCTCTTTTAATGAAAGGTGTTCTTTGAGATCTTGTCGATGTCATGAAATAGTTATATTGTTTAAAATAAAAGATTTAATAAAACTGCAAACATTTTAAACCCAACACGGCCACTGGGATTTGTGTATACATTTACATAGTCCATCCCTTGTAAATCCCGCGCGAGTGGACAAGAGATCCGAGGTAGTCTAATACACGTCCGGCTTCGTGTCCCTATCACACATGTACATGTTTATTGATTAAATACAATACAACGCCGAAATTTTGACAGTTTCATTTAAAATCGACTAATTCAACTAAAAGTTTAATATACTTATATACCCATGATTATCACCGTTAATTACTGCTGATACTTTAATGCATTCACAGGACAAACTTTAACACGTTTTAGACGACATTCGCACTTTGCCAGATCAACCTGTCTTATGAATTAATATTTGGCAAACACAAATTAGTGTATAAGTGTATAAAGTGTTATAAGTATTCTTATAAGTTGTACAAAAATGAGAGAGAGAGAGAGAGAGAGAGAGAGAGAGAGAGAGAGAGAGAGAGAGAGAGAGAGAGAGAGAGAGAGAGAGAGAGAGAGAGAGAGAGAGAGCAAAATAGAATTTTAATGCACTGATTGAACAGGATCCAAAATGGAGAATTTAAAAAAAAAATACTTTCACCGTTTGTTGATGAATTTCACTTTTACACGGAACCCCCCCCCCCCTAAAATTGAAAAAGAGTCACGGCCCCCCTCCGCCACATGATCTTCGCCCCCCAACGGCACATGATTTTTGGACAAATACATGTACTTTACAATTCAATTTTTTTGTAGTATTTCTCTAAGTAATACTGATTTCCTTTATATAAAAAATGTTTTGGGGCAAAAAAGTAGATTTTCTGTCGTAGGAATCACATTTTGTTTTGAGTGATCAAATGAATTGAACTGAACCGAAAATAACATGAGTCGCCTACCCTACCTATACATTGTGGAAGTGTTTGGGTATTTCCAAAGAAATTTAACCCCTATATTGCTAGTGGTAGCTTGTTAGTAATTTTTTTCTTCCGTGCAATTCTTTTGGTCAACTGAATTTATTTTAATTACACACAATAAGTCTTTGAATATGCACTGACCTACTTTCTCCGCTTCGAAATCACAGCCCCCGCACGCGCGATTGTACACGGTGACATTCCTAGCGTTTATTGTAAGGCACTTTAAAACCAAAGTTCCGTGTTGCAATGTTACATGTATACGAGAGGGGCTCGCACGGTAAAAAAAAACCTCGCTAATCGATGTCCGGAATTGAAGGATTCAGTGATTATTTTAGGTATATATACACGTGAAATTTTAAAAAGATTATCTTTAGATTCAGGCCGTAAAAGAGAAACGGTAACATGATCGCTTTTGTAGTTTTTCTGTGTGGTCGTTCGATTCATTGTAGAAGCAAACTCATTGCAATTACTGTTTATATCTTTCATTTTCATGGGAACATGAATTTTAAACAAGTTTTGTTGATATTCGAAGAGTAAAAGATCTGTTAAAAAACAATTGTTTAGATTCGGGTAGTAGAAGATAGAGTAGCGGTAATATGATTGAATCTGCTATACAAATCTGTAGTTTGCGGAGATTTTCATTCGGGTGAACTTTACAAATCAAACTTGTGTGTATGCGGTGCACTCGAATGGTTGGTAATTTACGCTTTTACTTCTTCTGCAAAATAAGCGAACGGGAATCGCATAATAAATGTAAAAGAAAACACGGGATCAACTTTTAAAACTTTTACAACTTTAAACTAAACAAAAGCACATAGTCATGGAGTCCCGTGATCCTTCAGGACAGGGCATAGTAATGCCGACGTCATTCGCGGTTCCAAATTTTTTCCCGGACGCTTAATAGATGGGGAGGGGGGTCCGTGGGATAATATTTGCCAGTGTGTGCCCAAGGCCTACATGCATGATTAGTAATTTATTTAGGTCAATTTAATAAGTTTGTTTGAATTTTCCAGTTACCCACCCATCCGCCCCCTCTAGATCCGCGTATGGACGTCACCCAATACTAAACATCGCAGAAAATTCGAAAATTTATCAAAATATGTCCAGGATCAGTGTGCAAGCTACATTTACATAGATAAATTTTGACCACATATTTTCAAAACAGATTGTTTCTTGCATTTGATACTTTCCTAAAACACAAATGCAGCATTATGCATTATGTATTTAGATAACAATGCAAAAAATACGTTTATCCAAGTAGTTGTAACTCGGTTACTTGTGGACAGAACACTTGGTTATTCCCCTTCTTAAATGGCAATTGGTACAAATCATAATTTATGATCATAATATCTATTCATATACACGTATAATTAGGATCGAAGTCCCACTTTGATGGCGATGTATAATGATAAGAATGTCCCCCTGTCCGTGGCTCTCTGTCCGTCCGAATCACTTTTCCTAAGTATAATTTCTCTGTAATTGGGTCTGCCTACATTAAACTTACTCGCATGTAATTCTAATATTTCATCCAAAGAGTGCCTTTGGATGAAGAGTGTGTAGTGACATTAAACCAAGTTTCTAGGTAAAAGGTGAAGGTCAGGTATCCAAACCATATATTCTCCGAAGTTGGCCGAATCTTGCCCCCACATTTATGTAACTTACTTACATGTACCTCTAATACTTCAGCTACAGATAGCTTTAAGCTAAAGGGTGTCCAGTGACCTTAAACAAAGTTTATGGGTCAAATGTCAGGGTCATATGAGACCTGTTACAAAAATCCTTGTCTAACCATAATTATATTTTTCTTCTGATGATTCTGTCTGGCTCATACATTACTATAAAAAGTGCTTGTAAGTAAAAGATGTACAGTGACCTTGAATCAAGAGACATGTACTTTTTAAATGACATGGTCACATCACAGTAAAGTTTCAATAAATTCTTAGTCAAAATTTAAGAATAAAACAAAGTTTCATGCAAAGCTTTTCATTTTAATGTCCAGTTTTTTAAGCGGCTGTGTCCTTTAAGAAGGACACCATTTAAATGATGTCAAATACATGACAGTAAAACTCAGATTGTTTTTGCGAAAAGGGCCTAAAATGTCTAGGTAGAGAGTCAATGTCATAGCATACAACTTAATACACTGTAGTCTGGACCGTGTGTTCTCTCTCATGGCAAAAATCTAGATCATACTTCACACAAACAGTGCTTATGAGTTTGTTAATTAAAGGTCAAGATCACAGTAGACATCAGTGAAACAGATGTCTATTCTATGTTGTCTCCTGTTTTAGTTTCACCAGAATAAGTAAGGGGTGTGCTGTGACCTTGTTCTATTTTTTTTAGTGAATAGTTACGCAAAGTGCTTTTCAATGTCGCTATTTAGAATTTCAAGATCCCTATGATGTATAGTTGTGAAATACAAATAACAGAAAATCTTAACTTGGATCTAAAATCTTTTGATGGTCAATCTCTTTGCGGCAAAAAATTTATTATTATAAATATGGCATTTACTGTTTAGCAGTTGTTGATAAATTCGATCTTGATACTTGTATTTCGCACACATTTTTAACCATTAATACTCTGTCAAAGGTATTAAAAAGAGAAACTACGTGTTTTCCCGTGACTGAATTATTTCTGGATTGGAATTGCTGTCATCTTCAATAAGAGGCTGGTGCATACCATCCATTTATTCATTTATAAGCACTAGTATATAACATCATGACTATTATCATATTGACAATCTTTTTCGACACGAAGCTGCAACGGAAGACCTCCTCGTTGCTTTGCAACGAGCTCGGCTCTAGTTGCAATTACTGTTTTAATATCTTTCATTTTCATGGGAACATGTGTGAATTTTAAACAAGTTTTGTTGATATTCGAAGAGTAAAAGATCTGTTAAATATAATTCGGACGCTTAAGGGGTGGGATAATGGTGTTTGCTAGTGGGTGTCCAAGACTACATGTCTGATTAGTAATTTTACTAGGTCAATTTTATTGTTTGTTTTAATTTTCTAGTTACCCATCCACCCGCTCCTCTAGATCCGCGCATGGACGTCAACCAGTACTAAACATTGCAGAAAATTTTAAAAGTTATTAAAATATGTCAAGGAACAGGCTACTTCTAATATTTTATCTACAGAGTGCATTGGATAAAGTGTGTGTAGTGACCTAAAATCAAGGTTCTAGGTAAAAGGGTTAAGGTGTGGTGTCCAGACCATTTATTCTCCCAAGTAGGCCGAATTTTGCTCCCACATTTATGTAACTTACTTACATGTACTTCTAATACTTCAGATACAGAATGCCTTAAGCTAAAGGGTGTCCATTGATCTTGAACAAGTATCTTGATTTGAGGTCAGGGTCATATGAGACCTGTTTGAAAAATCCCTGTCTAACCATAATTATATTTTTCTCTCAATGATTCTGTCTGGCTCATACATTACTATAAAGAGTGCTTGTAAGTAAAGCATGTACAGTGGCTCTTTACTCTTTAAATGTCATGGTCATATCACAGGCCACTGTGTAAAGTTTCGATAAATTCTAAGTCATAATTTAAGACTAAAGCAAAGTTATCTGCAAAGCTTTTTATTCTTATGTCCATTATCTAAGTGGTCGGGTCATCATTGAGAGGGACATCATTTAAATGATGTCAGGTACATTGCAGTATAACTCAGATTTATTTTATTTCATTATTTTTTTTTTTTTTTGCTTTAAGGGCATCGATCACATAATGTGTCAATTTAGAGAGTCAATTTCATAGTATACAACTGTATACGCTGTAACATGGACCGTGTGTTCAAAAATCTAGATCATGTTTACTTGTGGTTTATAAGTGCGCGGTGATCTTAGGCTTAGTTTATAATTCAAAGGTCAAGTTCGTAGCAGACATCAGTTAAACAGATGTCTATTCTATGTTGTCTCCTTCTTTTGTCAAATCCAGTTTAAGTTTTACCAGAAAAAGTAAGGGGTGCTTTGAGACCTTGAACTATATTTGTTTTTCAGTGAATACTTCCGCAAAGTGCTTTTCAATGTCTCATCCCCCAAGAAAGCGGGACTATTTGAGAAGTTCAAGATCCCAATGATGTATAGTTGTGAAATACAAAAACATACCCGGAAAATAAATCAAAAACTGGATCTAAAATTTTTTGATCAATCAATCTCTTTGTGGCGAAAAAATTATTAATATTGTAAATATGGCATTTGCTGTTAAGCAGTTGCTGATAAATTCTTCATACATGTATTTCGCACACATTTTCAACCATCCATAAGCTATTAAATGTATTAAAAAAAGAAACCACGTGCTTTTTCGTGACTAAATTATTACTGGATTGGAATTGCTGTCCTCTTCAATAAGGGGCAGATACATGCCATCCATTTATTCATTCATAAGCACTAATATATAACATCATGACTATTATCATATTGGCAATCCTTTTTCCGACACGAACCTGCAACGGAAGACCTTCTCGGTGTTTTGCAACGAGCTCGGCTTTGGTTTGTATTTATTTTTACACATAATATATAACTGGACTAGTAATAATACAGTGTGTTTCGCGGATCGAAGTGAGTTCGCTCGCCCTGCATGTTTGCATTACCACCTGCTGCGTTTGAACTCTGGGATATTTCACCATCAATAGTTAATAATAATAAGCTTTAATTTTCCCTAGGAGGAAGGGGGGGGGGTGTCCAGACCCCTGACCCCCTCCCCTCTAGATTCGAGCATGAATATTATTATCTTGAATATGCTGTTTTAATCTAAATATAAATAATCAGTCCGGTTTCTACAATGAATATAAACATTATTTATCGGGGTTTTTTTGTATGAAATCCAAGTCTTATTTCTCTGTAGTGTCCCAATATCCCCCTTTCCAAAATTGAAAATTACATTGAAATCATACAAATGTGCATGAAATAAAATAAAATTTAAACAGGGTGAAGCTACAAGGAGCGAATGGTGCAAAATTACCACTTTGTCGCCATACACACAAAGAAAACCAAATAAAGAAACTGTGTGTGATGTGGGGAATGCATAGAAGATGGCGGCAAATTCTTTCAAATAATCAGTGCAAAAACCAAAATAGGCTGTAATTTGTTACCTATCTTAATTGAAAATACATTGATAAAATCAAAGTACTGAAGTACTGAAAAGCGCTAACTTTGGATGTAAAAAAAATAATTTGTAAATGTAAACCTGAAGATATATTTGATTTGCAATTTTTAAGTTGATAGCAATGCAAAGTGTAGGAAAGAGGATGGACAAAGTTTTTTCATTTGTCTTGAAGAGGCAAAGAACTTTGCTTTTGGAAATTTAAAGGATTCAATAATAAATAATTAGTATCACACTGTATTTATATCAGTTCTGAATGAACAGGAGTGTTTGCTTATAATAAGTGCAAACTTTGTCCACATGTTGCTTTATCTGGAATATTAAACAACATGTTTATGAAATGTGTCTTTTTGTTGGAAACAAACAATTTACTGTAGAAGTTTGTACATGTTTATTAGAACCACGAATAACATGCTAAGAAAGGACCATATGCAATAAGGTCCAGTAACTGCCCCCCTTTTACACAAATTTCAGAAAACGTCATATCATACTGATATTTTAATTGTATATAAAACTAAATATTTTGGTTACAATAATGTAATAGTTTTAAAACATCGTTCATTCCTCCTGACTTTATGAAGTCACGTAAAAGGGCCATTTCCCGCCATTTCTCAAAAACATGAAAAATTCAAAACTTGTTCTCCATATTCAACAGTAGGAAGTATAGAGCGCATCGTTGCTCCAAAACCATCTTAACATATATTATGGTTTATATTATTTTGCATATCATATTAAAAAATGATGTTGGAGCAGGCATGCGCTCGATGTTTCCTTCTCAAAAAACTGATAGGAAATACCCAATTTATGCTAAAATTCGTACTTTTTTGTAAAATAAGATCATCATCGATATATCTAATATCTATTATGACTTCAATCAGACAGTTTATCTTGTCAAACTTAAATTATATATGTTTTAATCTTTCTATAAGCAAATTTCTAAAGCTCTACTCATAACTTTGAATATTGGGGCATAAAAACACTTTATCCCGCACATAGTCCTTTTCTTTAAATTTGAGGAATTTTGTTTGCGCTTTCTAACTACCAGGTTTACATTTTATTCCAAGTTCATCACACTAATCATTGACGAGAGCGACTTTTGAGATGAATTAAGGAAAGGTGTGGATATTGTGCATCCATAGTTAAAATGTTACTTTTAAAATTCTAGGAATTTTGGAATGTTTAAAGTGCTACGACAGGTGTAATAAGACAGAAAACAATTTTCTTACACCTGCTTCTTATTTTACTGTTAATTAAAATTGGTTGGTATAATAGTGTTTGCTTTTGTTCGATTTTAGTCCAGTTAGATAATCTAAACAAAGCAACAAGTTACAGTGTATCTTTTAATCCAGCATGGTCTTTTTAAATAAAAATGTGGTCGATAACCATGGATAAGGGTTTCATTAAAGCAAATTGTATTCATCTGCTCTCATTCGTATTCAATTTGTTGTATATTGTGAAAATTTTATTAAATTGTTTACTTATTTAAATGTAAAAATATATCATTATACATGTACAAAGTTACACTTATGTTTGCTTAAATTAATTTGAAGTGC
Source organism: Magallana nippona (assembly GCA_033439105.1). NCBI lineage: Eukaryota > Metazoa > Mollusca > Bivalvia > Ostreida > Ostreidae > Magallana > Magallana nippona. Next base: position 13,233,680 of record CM065921.1, read on the forward strand.
AAGAACTATTTTTTTATGCATATAGATACAGGCGGTGCAGATGTGAAATCTGCAAGATCACTCTAAAATGGCTGCCGAGCATAACTTGAACCCTCAAAAAATTGGTAGCTGTGTATGTTTCTGATTTACATTAATTGTCACTGCCTGCAGAACATGTGTTTTTTTAACTTAAGTAGGAAAAAAACCAAATAATCAGACAATGTAGTTTGACACAAAGTTTTAAATTGAAATGCATAGAAAATGAATAGGTATATTAAGTTTTGTGTGTTAACAAGATGTAATAAACATTACAGTTGTTATGTCAATAATATGGTACAGGGCAAATGTGTGGAATGAATGATTACCGAGATTTTTTTGATTTTGAATATGTTATGATAATTGCAGTATATGTACCCCAAAAATATTTGACAAACTAAAACGATGTGAAGATAGAAATGGAACCAAAAAAGGAAGTTTTATCTAAATCAACACAAAGGAATTGCAGATCTACTGACTACTGAAAGACTGAAATATGTACATCACTTAAATGCCAAAAGAAACCCCAAGACTATAGCAAATGCACTAAAATTAAATGTTACACAACATAAACATACTCCTGTCAGAATAGTTCAGGTAGGTTAATAGTGCAGGTCTTTGTTAAGGGTTTATGAAAGTACATGTAGTTTTATAGCCCAATGGAACTTTGCAAATAAATGTAAAAAACAAAACTACAAAAAACCTAGAAAAGTCTTTATCAAAGTCTTGATGCAAACACCCAGAAAATCCAAAACAAAATTACCGGTACAAAATAAATGTATGACTTAAAAACATTCAACATTACTATATCTACAGGTACATACTCATGGCAAAACAATTTTAGTTACATTTACAATACGAGTATTTGTTGAGAGTTAAAGTAGGTTTAATTTCGTTGAAATTTGCAAATAAATCTAAAGCAAAACAAAAAGTTGCATGTTTTTCAAATTAGTCAATAGTAGATTTTGAGATGATTTAAGATTTTTCCTCATATGCAACGTATATACATGACTTTTTTGTATGTATTCCTACGTATTCATTGCTATAATTCCTAAATATTCTGAGCTTTGGACTCCTCCTTGTTCCTGGTTTTAGTCTTGATGCTATTTATACTTGATCAAATTGATTGCAGATTAAAAATTATTACATTGGTTCAGCCTCAATTTGGCCAAATAAAGAAAGGTAGAACTATGATATTTATATTTTTTTATGTAAAAATGAGACAAAATATAGATAAGGTATCTATATAACAACAAATATTCTTATTCACAAAAATAATTTCAAAAAGTGTTTAAAATTAACATTTTCCTAAACCATACATTCATACAAACTCTGTTAAAGAGAACTAATATTTTCTGTGAGGCCTGTTGTGTATAAATGTCATGCTGATGATCTGAACTTGATCTTCATCAGTGACCTCATCAGGATAGTAAAATAAAACAGACTGCAGACAGATAAATGGAAGGACAGACAGACAGAGTGATAGAAAAATCATGATGATTTGATATACTATGCAGTCATAAACTTAAAAAATAAACATATTAAGACTCAAATTTTATTCTAAGAACTTACCCCCAACCCCAACACAATTTGCTTAAAAGGTGTGGTGTTATTATCCTGTGATTTTATTTGGACATTGTGCGCGAAATAATTGGAAAAATCAAAAACGTAAAAGCAAATACCGGTATAAACATTTTAAAAATCAGTTACTCCACATGAACAGTAAACAGTATATAGCCATTACAAACTTCATCACTGCACTTGGTCAAGATAATACTGTAATGGTACAAGTTTTAATATTTATCTCATGTATTTCCTGCAGCATATGCAAGTATCGTAATAGATACTTTTACAATAACAATTCTTAATATTGTATGCATTATATGTCCAAACTATTCATGGAGTTGCAGTAATTATTCTAAATGCAAGTAAAAAATGGTAGATTATCACTGGTTTAGTCCAGCTTCTCATTTCAGGACATGTTGTGTTGCTTGTTGTCTTAATATTATATCATACATGTTCAAATAAATATTTTCATCCTCAAATTAACCAAATATAAGATCCAAGACATCAATCGGGAAAGACTTTATTGGGATAAATATAAGAGAAAAACAAATCAGCACTTCTTTTCATCACTCATGATTACCGTTCTTTACATTAGTCTTATATTTTCCTGCATTGTGTCTCAAATTAGGAATGATCTCGTTAACACATACCGGTGATGTTCTCATCTCTTGAAGGTTTGAAAAATCTGTATTAAAAAAAAGAAATTACTATTATACATTGCATATATAATGTAAGAAGGAATTATATAGAAATTGATGATTTTAAATAGCTACATGAAGAAAAACAAAATTCATATGGGCGAATTATGAAAGCATATGCATCTTCATGATCATAGACAGACAAGCCTAAATTGATTATTCTAAACGAAAAATAGACATTAGATGAAACTTGTCAACATTTTACTTCAATCCTGAATATTCATATAAATGTTACTTGACAAATCTTTTACATATGTATAATTACAAATCTTATGTTTTCATGATTTGAAAATAACGAAAAAAAACCATTTGAAACAATATTGAACATATCACATCTAATTTATTTATGATGTGAGCAATTCTATCAATCAATAAATCATTTAAAAGAAATATTCATTTTTCTTTCAATTGTGTTCTGATTTTTGCAGTTCAATTATTATGATTATGAAACAAATCAAAACAAGGTCAATATCGATCAGCTGTTCAAGAAGGTTTTACAGTACAGAAAATCACGTTATCAGTTCTTGATAGTGAATAGAGGTTGATTCTTCGTGTTTTGAACTGTATCTACTAAAAAATCATCAATACAAAGATATGACCTATTTTCTTACATAAGAACTGTTTTCATTATGATAATTAAGCTAATGTGCATCGTTTTGTGAGTAAATGTATGTAAATAAGCTTGTCATATGCTAGAGTTAACACAGGGACGTATATACAAACCGTTAGTATTATACGCGCCTGTTTAACCTTACCGTTAACCATAGTTAGTTTTTTCGGAGAAAATTCGAACTAAAATTGAGATTATTTTGATTACACAAACTGACTAAATTTACAATGGATTCGTTTGTGTTTGATTGAAGTAGGATTTTTGTATAATTATTCCGCAAATATAGGATAATTTACACGTGAATGATTTACGAGCATAATAATCAATATACAACGTTAGCACAAGTTATGATCCAATCTAAAACATAAACACACTTACTGCTTGCCAATGAGCTTTAGATCACAGGGAACTGGTGTATTGGTTAGTCCTTTCTTCTTTCTTCTCTCTCTTTTTATGACACCCGACATTAATTTTTGTTTGCAATATCTGTCATACACAAATGATATCCATCAGTTTTTGTCATTTGTTTACATCAATATTGGAAAATTACCGGAAATCGGCGCAAGTATGTCGTTAACCTAAATTTTGTAAATTATTAAAAAGTTTAAAAACATCGAAATAAATTATTATTTTATGCAAGTTCATAAATTTACGTACATTGTTTCACTTTTTTAGACTTTGAATTAAACCAATAAAACATCGCTTTGAATCTACGACATGCATCGCCATACGACAGTTAGACTGGTTCGCTGTCATTGGTTACGAGCGCGCCTCGTATGATGAATTTCCTAGCGGCAGCGTTTGGAATCGAGGGCAGGTTATCCAGTCTATACGACAGTATACCGCATGCGCAGCTGCTCCACTTCGTTGTGTTCTATTATTAGAGATCGAGTCATCAGACTATTTTAACTGAATGTAGATGGTGTTGGACAGGAAGCGGCATCCCCATATTTCAATGCCATTAGGCGTTTTGCGTACTGCGTACGCTTGGCGCTTATTTGGGTAAATAGATGCACCAACACAGCTCAAATCAGATCATAAATACGACATAGTTTTAAAAATTAATAACTTTCAAACCAGTGGATAAAAAAAGTAATGCAGGTCGAACTCGATGAGTGCAAATTGCTCTGTTGGCTGAATGGTACAGTAGGATCTGCGCAAAAAAACCTCGTCTCCTTTTTTCTCGCCTTTATTTATTGGAACCCTAATGTTGTGACCCGATCATTGGAGTCAGAATTTAAAATTAAGGATGTAAATACCTATTGATCAAAAGTAAAACCAGTCATAATTTATCTGTAGAGAGGAGTTGATGTAAATCACACGTGCGCTACCAACGATGAAGGAAATTAAAGTCTGCCCTACCCTAGGCACCTCTTCCATTTTCACCATTAAAAGGCTTAATTATCCTTTATATATACTTGTATATTAATCAAAGTTGAATGTGACACCACGAATCCCTCTCTCTCTCTCTCTCTCTCTCTCTCTCTCTCTCTCTCTCTCTGTAATCTCGACCCTGACATTGGGGGCATTGGTACACTATAATACTCTTTTTGAACTTCATTATAACCTATATTTTAATATGTTGATTATTTCATTTAATTTTATTTCATAGTTAAAACCACACTCAATTTAAATTATTCAGTTTAAACAGATCTTTCTTCGCGAACCAACCTTTACACAATTGGGGCGAATACACTACGGTAAAAATATATCGGGGGTGAATACATACAGGGCGAACAAAATCACTTAAATTTGCAAAGCACACAGTGTTATCACTAATTTAATTGTTTATACTGTGTGTGGTTAATTTCTCAAAGTTAATTTAACAAGTATTTCTATAACTCAATTAAAAAAACTCATATGAAAAAATTAATGAAATATCATGTTAAAAAAGTGTTCTGTGAATTTTTTGTAAATTCTGACAACTTGTTGAAAATTATTCATATGAAATAAATGAATCCTCAATAGTCAACTATTGAATAAATAATCGTAAAAAAGTAATTTGTTTGCAGATTCGTGAGTTTGTGAGTGTGGATTATAAAGATGTATACGATGACATTATTTTATATATAGCACTCACAGGCCTCCGTACTAGCAGCAGCAGCAATTACGTGATTATTGACAATACGCACATTATAATGTTATGTGTAAAAAAGTGTAGTTTTTATGTCTAGAGTCTAATTGCCATTTTTTCACAAACTGGAGTAGGGAAGGCTTACAAATATTTAACATACATTGTTTACTGACACGTATACTAAGCAAAAACGTAAGAAGATAAAAACAAATTCATGTCAGTTTCAAATCGATTTGTTTTCATAATATGAGTCATGGACTCAAGAATCATATCACATACCATAGCTTGTCATCAGGAAACATACTAGCAGTATCATTTGTTGAACTTGACATGGAATCGAGTCTAATATGATGTTTGTTTTCTTCATCACAAATATCCGAAAAACAATACTTCCTCAGTATACCGCAATGAAGCAAGTGCGTGCGCATGCCACTTACTATGCTTTCATTGCGGAGGAACAACACTTTATATACGCGGGTATGATAAGGCAACTCTCAGCGATCGATGAGTAAAAATTCCTCTGATCGATATGACGTCACAATATGCAGCATGATGTCATATTTTACTCAACAAACCTGTCAATTTTAACTTCATCTCTGGTCCAAATTATAAAAACTACAGGCGTTAAATGTCACTAGAAACTGTTCTAACTGAATATATCTTCGATTTTTCTGTATAACGTATTATTAACATTGATGACGTCACAAGCATGTTTAATAGAGAAGATCAATGTCGGGAGACAAATCATCGGAATGCAGTGTAAACAATGCCGAAATAAGACATACCCAAGATTTAGATGATTGTCAGTTAGGATGTAATCAGGATAATACAGGCATGGATATTTTGCGTTATCAGCGAGTGTTATAAGGTAAGCAGATAAACATTTATATGGCTTGACCGGCCTTTCCTCTGTCAGTGTGTACAAAAAAGGCAAAAGTGTAACACTACCCCGAATATTATGAAAGATGAATTTGGCAAATATCAAAAGCATAAGACCTAAGATACTTGAAAAGTGCTGCTAGAATCCTTTGCCTCGTTGTTGTAATTGAAAAATACGTAGTATTTTCAATGAAATTGAAAAAGTTGAGGGGGTTTCCGATAAATAATGACAATATTTATTTTATGCGATTAACAATAGGATTCTAGCAGTAATACTAATAAACATAAACTAATTGCCGATCGAATTATTGTATAATACATACAAATGAACTTCGGGGTAGTGTTACACTTTTCGATTTTTTGTTAAGGTTAAAAAGTGATCTATTTTTAACTGTCACGTGATACCATGGCACGACAGCTTCAACGATCGACTTGAATCCGAAGTAGAAATATAATATCTTGTTGAACACATTCACTTAATATTAATATTTAGGACTGTTTTAATAAAAATAAACAATTTTTAAAATGACCATAATTGCGACCATCATAAAACTCAGAGTTGCCTTAACCTACCCGCGTAATGCACAGTTTTTGTATATAATCTTAGTTTTACTCTCGAAAATTATAATTGGTAATTTAATAATTATACAAGTTTGTATATCTCTATGCAGATTACTATTTAATATTGATATAAAAAATAATTTCCTTTGTATAATTTTTCAAAAGATATTATAATCAAGTTTTAGTATCATGATATCTTAAAAAAAACATATATCAAGGGCAAAGACTAAATCTCTTAAGAAATAATAAACACCAAGGTTACAAATACGTATAAATATTTCATTATTTCAACCGTTAGAGTAATCGTTATGCTCATTTATCCTAGCTATCTCTCTTTCAATCATGTATCGTAAGTTAGTTTGCTCTGATCAATTATCCTCTTTAAATTGTCCATTCCTCCGCAAGATTCAAACTCTTTCAATGCTGGAAATACTTGCCAATGTCTACTGCTCAGGCGACCGTTTCACTAACAATTCGTAGATCGTAAACGTACGAGTACACTTACGAATTCCGGACATGCACGTATACGAGCGTTTCACTAAACCTATCGTAAACGTAGCACTTACGATTTGCGAGTTACGTTCAACTCAGTGGAACTCTTCATACAACGGAGGTATTTTCTACACGAAGCAGACGTAAACAAACTTTTTCGCTTTTGACAGACGACACGATCAACGAATTCAGAAATGGACAATTTTCGCAAAGCGAACTGGTCAGAGGGGTCCATCAGTTTACTGGTGGATCTCGTTACAGATTCCGAGCGATGGGCTGTAATTCGAGGGAAATTCAGTCCATCGCTCACCATCCAGAAAAAACAGCGAGTCTGGGAGGAAATTGCTGAGAGGTATAACATATAAGGCCTCGTAAATAATGAAATATTCATATATACATTTAATTAAATTAATTTTACTCAATTTTTTTTTCTATTTACAAAAATAAAATTATAATAATATTCTCTGTGTTTGATAATCATGAAATTCTGATACCACATTGAAGAGGCTGTGTACATCTAAAATTTACTTGTAACAGTGTTTATATTGACATGGCGTAATCATGATAAATTTAAATATGATGTATATAATGTATCACAGTATTAGAATATCCATTTATGATAATATAGAACCAATGCCAGTTCAACATGTGTGCGAAGTCTGAAGGATGTTAAGAAAAAATGGCAAGATCTCCAAAGCCATACTAAAAAGAAGGAGGCCAGTAGGTAAGAGAACAATAGGAGAAGTTATAGCTATGAATGAACATGTACTAGCCTTTAAATGTGTTGATATGAAAATAGGGGGGGGGGGGGTGAAAATTTTAGGATAGTTCTCATCACTTACATACATGTAAAGCAGGATAAAATGTAACTACGTGTATGCGAATGTTTAAAAATGGATCAGGCCAGTGTAAAATAAAAGAGAGATGATTTGATCTATTTTAACAGAAAATAAATGAAGGATAATTTGACTTGAATTATTTCAATAGAAAATTGGACCTCAAACGAACAGGTGGTGGACCACCCCCTCCAGAACTGAAGTGTTGGGAGCAAAAGGTACAACATGTACAATGTAAATAAACTGTAATTTAATCAATTGATAACCAAAGTAAGTATGTTGTTATACATACCTTGTAATTTAAGAAGCATAATTTGTTCCTTTGTGTAAAATTAAAAAAAAAAAAAAGCATCTTAAACAAAGTTGTATCAAAAGAAAACAATGTGAAAATTGGAACATTTTGAATGAAAGACTATGCATGTATTTTTGTCATTGGAAATGAGATATGTTTTCTCGTGACAATTGATATGATAAAAATTGGTGTGTTTTTGTTCCCAAAATCCTATCTGACATCAAATTATGTCTATAAATTCATTTTAAGGACATATAATATAGTTGATATACTGACTGGAATTTATGTGCAAATAATGGTTTTTTAAACTAAGGAGCTTGTCATGGTAACTTCTCTGAAGACTCAAAATTTTTATAAAACTACATGAATGCATGTAGTGCTTATTATTTATTAAAATTATATCTATAGATCATTTCCGTCCTATCTAATGATGTTATTTCTGGCGTGGAGGGTGGATTCGATTCGCTAGACACAGCCAGTTTGGCCATAGGTAACCAAATATAAATACATGTATTTAATAAATACACACAGTTTGTAATGATTTTTTTAAGTGAATGATATGCGAGATCTGAAAAGAAACATTAGGTCTTAATACTGAGATCATTTGTCATAGCAATTATTTTTCAACCATTGTGTCCTCCTTTTCAGATACTGTTACTCTGTGCAGAAAAGAATCATCAAAGAGAAGATATGGTATACATATATTTTAAAAGGACTCTTATTCAAAATTAAATTAATTTTGTATGATTTGATTTAAATTCCCAAAGAATTTACATGTATTTAAAAATATTTTCAGGCTTTTAGGCTTTAAGATAGTCCTATATTTGGCACTAAATGGGCTCAAACATGAAAAGCTTATCTTTAAATGATAGATATACATATAGATATTTGATTATGTGGAAACCTACATCTGGATTCCCAGTGATAAAAAATTATCTTCATAATTAATTTATGTATAAAAAATATTGGTAATTATTGAGGTACCTATATCTGATCATCTTCGGAAACCAACAGCCGGTCTCGCTTCTCATACCAGGTTTCCGACGATGATATCTGACAGAATTTAACTTTTCAGTTGAGGTGGACAGTGAACCAGAGGTGGGGATGGAGGCACCATCATCCTTCAGTAAGTTTCTTTGGACCCTGAGTTCCAAATTCATAGGCGTCGGAACCAGAGGGGAGGCTAAGCTTCCCCACCCCCTCCCCCCACAAAAATTTAACAGATTAAGATGCTTATCACGAGATTATATCAATATTCATCTAACAATTGATATTATTCTATATAATATATATTATTATATTAAACCCTCAATTATGTATTTACTTTTTGTCTGGTCAAGAGGTCATATTCGTGTTGTCACAATGAACTTCGAGCGAGCTTTTTGATTGGCTGATACATTATTACGCTTGTTTTCATACAAAATACAGCTTTAATTAGAGACTCTCTCAAATTTAAAAATTAGTAATAATAGCAATGTTAAAAAGTTCATAGGGATGTGAATTTGGTCGGTATATGATTAATTTTGTGAAGCGCGAATACATGCATGTATATTGATTAAAGCGCGAATACATGTATATTGATTATCTAGATAAATTAAACTTGGCTATAATATTGTCTGGTTTCAATGTAAGATATGTTCATGCATGTATATAAAGTTAAAGATCACAATTCATTTAGAACCCCCCCCCCCCCCCCCCGAGAAAAAAAATGAAATGAAATAATAGACAGTATACTTGCAAAGTGTCAGTTACCTATTTAGTAAGTTCACAAAGGCTTAGGAATAATATATGTAAAGTTATTACAAATAAGTTGATTAAATGTAACAAGACCATGATGAATTGTTTTAAAAGCCATTACAACCAGAGAAGTATTTAATTGTCAAATCTCTGTATTAGACGTAGTCTGACTGCTTGTCCAGTCTGGTCAACTTGTGCTGGGTTGGGTAGGAGCAGAACCTGGTCAGGAATCTGAACATCCACATCAGGGTCTTGTGGTAACCTCATCTCAAGGCACATGTTGTGAAGTTTCATTACTGCAGTAATAATCTGCACACATTTGCCAGGGGAAAAAAGTAACATGTCGCCTGACTTATGTAGACACCTGTAGCAAAAACGTATTACTGATTTAACTCCACTTTACTCAATGACATATAAATTAATTTTAATTCGTAAAGACTTTACTCACTGGTAATTCATTAAAATCTCGTTGGATTTTTAATTCATAGAGAAGAACTTTTTAAACATTTCAATGTACAATGTTGAATTAAATAGTTATTAATGAGTGAAATTTATGATGAACTTTGTATACAAAAATTCATCCTGTGAATAATAGTTTGGTAATAATATAATGAGTTTTGAAAGCCATTCCAACTTGGTAGTTCTCTCTCTCTCTCTCTCTCTCTCTCTCTCTCTCTCTCTCTCTCTCTCTCTCTCTCTCTCTCTCTCTCTCTGACTTTCCCTTTCACTTTTTTCACGAATAATGATATGTTGTTATTATGATCGAGACTTTTTAAAGTTTAATATTACATATATACGTCGTGAATGAAAAGAGTACGTTTTATCATCTCTGGGTTTCATGTGTGCATACTGAGTACTGGTCTATGCATACATTATCAATGTGTAATTAAAAAAAAAATGTTGAAAAAATTAAAAGTGTATAGATTTTTTGGTGAGTAATGTCTCTGTATCATAGCAGTTGACACCATTTCTTTGACTGCATGTTGTATTTTCCCTTCGTGTGTACATATAACTATTCATAAAATAAAATATAACACGGTAGATAACTCTAAATATACATTGTTCAAGACGGACTCGCTCTTCGGTAAATTTATTCACCTGTGTGCAAGCTGACAGTGCATGGCTCCTGTGGGTGTCCGGCTCAACGTCCTCTCTGACGAAATCTATCAGACGGAAAAGAAATTCTCTGGGCAGTCGATAACGCTCTATCACCTCAATGTCGTTCAGGAAGTCTAGGGGGTTAGTCCTGTCTCTGAAAACTCGTTCTCTTCGTAATTTTCTCTGTACTACGTCGTCTGCTAATATAAACACGGCGGCCATTTTGATTTGTTTACGTGCACGTAAATTGTTTTAAGAGTGCCTCAGACTGCTCGTAGACTTAAGAGCAACTTTTATCGTAACTCGCAACTCTCAACTCTTAGTGAAACGCACTTACGTGCTACGTTCACGTTTAAGTCTACGTTTACGATCTACGATACGTTAGTGAAACGGTCGCCAGATGTTTTAAGCACACATATTTTTGAGATTAAATGTGATTAATCTTTAGCTAATATACAAACTCTCAAACAAATGATGTGATGAATTTTGGAGCTTTATTATTGCTTACAATTCGTGATTCGTGTTTCTTTTTCAAGTATTAAAACTGTTTTCTATTTTAACGAATATGAGCTGATGCGACACACCATGTTCCAAATTCTGATGCGTTTTAAGAAAATGGTTTTGAATTGAACACCATTTTATATTTTATTTTATACATTCAGTTGTTATCATATTTGATTGGGGTATTAGTTTAGTGGTTATAGCATTGCAATTCGATGTTTATGTTTCGCTTGCTTTTGAAGATATTGCATGCTACATAAGAGTCGCTTGACTTTTTTTGTAAACCACCAAGCACATGTTGCGTGTATAGAAAATGTTCACCATATCCAACTACTAATATCAATTATGAATTAAGAGTGCTTTCAACAACTCTGAAACACTAACAGCACATTGTATTCCAAAACTAATCAGGGATTTAAACAGATCAAACATTTCAGTAAGAGTAAATCAAATTCTTAAATGGATTTTTTTTAAATATTATTATGCTTCAATATTGTTATTATTACTTATTTTCATGATAATGTACTCCCTGTAGACTTAATATTTTAAAAATAAATTATTAAGATACACTTACATCTTATTTCTGCTCATGATCCGATGTAAAACACGTGGTGTTATTGCTCACTACTTAACACGTCGTGATACTTATATGAACATCAAAAATTTAATGTTTTTCCACACGGTACTAATTGTTAGACCATAATTAATCACCTAATTGTCTACGGACTTTTCCGTTTTTTCCTGATTACGACAAAGAGCACTCGGCGGATGTGACCGGTCAGCAGAGGATGCTCACTCATCCATGGCACCTGATCCTACCTCTATATTTTTTAAGAGGTCCGTGTTTGCTCTGCTCCTGTTTTGTAATTTTCCTTTGGACTTTTGAATTTGAACAATATTCTTTATCACCACATGTCATATATATTCAGTAAACATTTGTACTTTTGCGCAAGGTTAATAATTAGTCAAATTTTGCATTTCACTCCATGAGAAAAAAACAAAATGGAAATGTCTATGTTTCAAAAGGCTATTGGCAAAAAAACTTGATCTACTATCAATAATTGTTTATACTGTGTGTGGTTAATTTCTCAAAGTTAATTTAACAATTATTTTTATAACTCAATTGAAAAAACTCATATGATAAAATTAAGGAAATATCATGTTAAAAAAGTGTTCTGTGAATTTTTTGTAAATTCTGACAACTTGTTGAAAATTATTCATATGAAATAAATGAATCCTCAATAGTCAACTATTGAATAAATAATCGTAAAAGTTTAAAAAAAAAAAAAAAAAAAAAAAAAAAAAAAAAAATATATATATATATATATATATATATATATATATATATATATATATATATATATATATATATATATATATAAGTAATTTGTTTGCAGGTTCTTGAGTTTGTGAGTGTGGATTAATAAAGATGTATACGTTGACATTATTTTATATATAGCACTCACAGGCCTCCGTACTGGCAGCAGCAGAATTACGTGATTATTGACAATACGTACATTATAATGTTATGTGTAAAAAAGTGTAGTTTTTATGTCTAGAGTCTAATTGCCATTTTTTCACAAACTGGAGTAGGGAAGGCTTACAAATATTTAACATACATTGTTTACTGACACGTATACTAAGCAAAAACGTAAGAAGATAAAAACAAATTCATGTTAGTTTCAAATCGATTTGTTTTCATAATATGAGTCATGGACTCAAGAATCATATCACATACCATAGCTTGTCATCAGGAAACATACTAGCAGTATCATTTGTTGAATTGACATGGCATCGAGCCTAATATGATGTTTGATTTCTTCATCACAAATATCCGAAAAACAATACTTCCTCAGTATACCGCAATGAAGCAAGTGCGTGCGCATGCCACTTACTATGCTTTCATTACGGAAGAACAACACTTTATACGATGCACAGTTTTTGTATATAATCTTAGTTTTAAGCTCGAAAATTATAATTGGTAATTTAATAATTATACAAGTTTGTATATCTCTATGCAGATTACTATTTAATATTGATATAAAAAATAACTTCCTTTGTATAATTTTTCAAAAGATATTATAATCAAGTTTTAGTATCATGATATCTAAAAAAAAAAAATACATATATCAAGGGCAAAGACTAAATCTCTTAAGAAATAATAAACACCCAGGTTACAAGTACGTATAAATATTTCATTATTTCAACCGTTAGAGTAATCGTTATGCTCATTTATCCTAGCTATCTCTCTTTCAATCATGTATCGTAAGTTAGTTTGCTCTGATCAATTATCCTCTTTAAATTGTCCATTCCTCCGCAAGATTCAAACTCTTTCAATGCTGGAAATACTTGCCAATGTCTACTGCTCAGATGTTTTAAGCACACATATTTTTGAGATTAAATGTGATTAATCTTTAGCTAATATACAAACTCTCAAACAAATGATGTGATGAATTTTGGAGCTTGATTATGGCCTACAATTCGTGATTCGTGTTTCTTTTTCAAGTATTAAAACTGTTTTCTATTTTAACGAATATGAGCTGATGCGACACACCATGTTCCAAATTCTGATGCGCTTTAAGAAAATGATTTTGAATTGAACACCATTTTATATTTTATTTTATACATTCAGTTGTTATCATATTTGATTGGGGTATTAGTTTAGTGGTTATAGCATTGCAATTCGATGTTTATGTTTCGCTTGCTTTTGAAGATATTGCATGCTACATAAGAGTCGCTTGACTTTTTTTGTAAACCACCAAGCACATGTTGCGTGTATAGAAAATGTTCACCATATCCAACTACTAATATCAATTATGAATTAAGAGTGCTTTCAACAACTCTGAAACACTAACAGCACATTGTATTCCAAAACTAATCAGGGATTTAAACAGATCAAACATTTCAGTAAGAGTAAATCAAATTCTTAAATGGATTTTTTTTAAATATTATTATGCTTCAATATTGTTATTATTACTTATTTTCATGATAATGTACTCCCTGTAGACTTAATATTTTAAAAATAAATTATTAAGATACACTTACATCTTATTTCTGCTCATGATCCGATGTAAAACACGTGGTGTTATTGCTCATTACTTAACACGTCGTGATACTTATATGAACATCAAACATTTAATGTTTTTCCACACGGTACTTATTATTAGACCATAATTAATCACCTAATTGTCTACGGACTTTTCCGTTTTTTCCTGATTACGACAAAGAGCACTCGGCGGGTGTGACCGGTCAGCAGAGGATGCTCACTCCTCCATGGCACCTGATCCTACCTCTATATTTTTTAAGAGGTCCGTGTTTGCTCTGCTCCTGTTTTGTAATTTTCCTTTGGACTTTTGAATTTGAACAATATTCTTTATCACCACATGTCATATATATTCAGTAAACATTTGTACTTTTGTGCAAGGTTAATAATTAGTCAAATTTTGCATTTCACTCCATGAGAAAAAAACAAAATGGAAATGTCTATGTTTCAAAAGGCTATTGGCAAAAAATCTTGATCTACTATCAATAATTGTTTATACTGTGTGTGGTTAATTTCTCAAAGTTAATTTAACAATTATATTTATAACTCAATTAAAAAAAACTCATATGATAAAATTAAGGAAATATCATGTTAAAAAAGTGTTCTGTGAATTTTTTGTAAATTCTGACAACTTGTTGAAAATTATTCATATGAAATAAATGAATCCTCAATAGTCAACTATTGAATAAATAATCGTAAAAGTTTAAAAAAAAAAAAAAAATATATATATATATATATATATATATATATATATATATATATATATATATATATATATATATATATATATATATATAAGTAATTTGTTTGCAGGTTCTTGAGTTTGTGAGTGTGGATTAATAAAGATGTATACGTTGACATTATTTTATATATAGCACTCACAGGCCTCCGTACTGGCAGCAGCAGAATTACGTGATTATTGACAATACGTACATTATAATGTTATGTGTAAAAAAGTGTTGTTTTTATGTCTAGAGTCTAATTGCCATTTTTTCACAAACTGGAGTAGGGAAGGCTTACAAATATTTAACATACATTGTTTACTGACACGTATACTAAGCAAAAACGTAAGAAGATAAAAACAAATTCATGTCAGTTTCAAATCGATTTGTTTTCATAATATGAGTCATGGACTCAAGAATCATATCACATACCATAGCTTGTCATCAGGAAACATACTAGCAGTATCATTTGTTGAACTTGACAGGGAATCGAGTCTAATATGATGTTTGTTTTCTTCATCACAAATATCCGAAAAACAATACTTCCTCAGTATACCGCAATGAAGCAAGTGCGTGCGCATGCTACTTACTATGCTTTCATTACGGAAGAACAACACTTTATATGATGCACAGTTTTCGTATATAATCTTAGTTTTAAGCTCGAAAATTATAATTGGTAATTTAATAATTATACAAGTTTGTATATCTCTATGCAGATTACTATTCAATATTGATATAAAAAATAACTTCCTTTGTATAATTTTTCAAAAGATATTATAATCAAGTTTTAGTATCATGATATCTGAAAAAAAATACATATATCAAGGGCAAAGACTAAATCTCTTAAAAGATAATAAACACCCAGGTTACAAGTACGTATAAATATTTCATTATTTCAACCGTTAGAGTAATCGATATGCTCATTTATCCTAGCTATCTCTCTTTCAATCATGTATCGTAAGTTAGTTTGCTCTGATCAATTATCCTCTTTAAATTGTCCATTCCACCGCAAGATTCAAACTCTTTCAATGCTGGAAATACTTGCCAATGTCTACTGCTCAGATGTTTTAAGCACACATATTTTTGAGATTAAATGTGATTAATCTTTAGCTAATATACAAACTCTCAAACAAATGATGTGATGAATTTTGGAGCTTGATTATGGCTTACTATTCGTGATTCGTGTTTCTCTTTCAAGTATTAAAACTGTTTTCTATTTTCACGAATATGAGCTGATGCGACGCACCATGTTCCAAATTCTGATGCGCTTTAAGACAATGGTTTTGAATTGAACACCATTTTATATTTTATTTTATACATTCAGTTGTTATCATATTTGATTGGGGTATTAGTTTAGTGGTTATAGCATTGTAATTCGATGTTTATGTTTCGCTTGCTTTTGAAGATATTGCATGCTACATAAGAGTCGCTTGACGTTTTTTGTAAACCACCAGGCACATGTTGCGTGTATAGAAAATGTTCACCATATTCACCTACTAATATCAATTATGAATTAAGAGTGCTTTCAACAACTCTGAAACACTAACACCACGTCGTAGTCCAAGACTAATCAGGGATTTAAACAGATCAAACATTTTAGTAAGAGTAAATCAAATTCTTAAATGAACGTTTTTCAATATTATTATGCTTCATTATTATTATTATTATTATTTTCATGATAATGCACTCCCTGTAGACTTAATATTTTAAAAATAAATTATAAAGATACACTAAAATCTTTATCCTGCACATGATCCGATGTAAAACACGTGGTGTTATTGCTCATTACTTAATACGTCATAACCTGCACATGATACTTATATGTACATGAAAAATCTAATGTTTTTCCACACGGTACTAATTGTTAGACCATAATTAATCACCTAATTGTCTACGGACTTTTCCGTTTTTTCCTGATTACGACAAAGAGCACTCGGCGGGTGTGACCGGTCAGCAGAGGATGCTCACTCCTCCATGGCACCTGATCCTACCTCTATATTTTTTAAGAGGTCCGTGTTTGCTCTGCTCCTGTTTTGTAATTTTCCTTTGGACTTTTGAATTTGAACAATATTCTTTATCACCACATGTCATATATATTCAGTAAACATTTGTACTTTTGTGCAAGGTTAATAATTAGTCAAATTTTGCATTTCACTCCATGAGAAAAAAACAAAATGGAAATGTCTATGTTTCAAAAGGCTATTGGCAAAAAATCTTGATCTACTATCAATAATTGTTTATACTGTGTGTGGTTAATTTCTCAAAGTTAATTTAACAATTATATTTATAACTCAATTAAAAAAAACTCATATGATAAAATTAAGGAAATATCATGTTAAAAAAGTGTTCTGTGAATTTTTTGTAAATTCTGACAACTTGTTGAAAATTATTCATATGAAATAAATGAATCCTCAATAGTCAACTATTGAATAAATAATCGTAAAAGTTTAAAAAAAAAAAAAAAAAAAAAAAAAATATATATATATATATATATATATATATATATATATATATATATATATATATATATATATATATATATATATATATAAGTAATTTGTTTGCAGGTTCTTGAGTTTGTGAGTGTGGATTAATAAAGATGTATACGTTGACATTATTTTATATATAGCACTCACAGGCCTCCGTACTGGCAGCAGCAGAATTACGTGATTATTGACAATACGTACATTATAATGTTATGTGTAAAAAAGTGTTGTTTTTATGTCTAGAGTCTAATTGCCATTTTTTCACAAACTGGAGTAGGGAAGGCTTACAAATATTTAACATACATTGTTTACTGACACGTATACTAAGCAAAAACGTAAGAAGATAAAAACAAATTCATGTCAGTTTCAAATCGATTTGTTTTCATAATATGAGTCATGGACTCAAGAATCATATCACATACCATAGCTTGTCATCAGGAAACATACTAGCAGTATCATTTGTTGAACTTGACAGGGAATCGAGTCTAATATGATGTTTGTTTTCTTCATCACAAATATCCGAAAAACAATACTTCCTCAGTATACCGCAATGAAGCAAGTGCGTGCGCATGCTACTTACTATGCTTTCATTACGGAAGAACAACACTTTATATGATGCACAGTTTTCGTATATAATCTTAGTTTTAAGCTCGAAAATTATAATTGGTAATTTAATAATTATACAAGTTTGTATATCTCTATGCAGATTACTATTCAATATTGATATAAAAAATAACTTCCTTTGTATAATTTTTCAAAAGATATTATAATCAAGTTTTAGTATCATGATATCTGAAAAAAAATACATATATCAAGGGCAAAGACTAAATCTCTTAAAAGATAATAAACACCCAGGTTACAAGTACGTATAAATATTTCATTATTTCAACCGTTAGAGTAATCGATATGCTCATTTATCCTAGCTATCTCTCTTTCAATCATGTATCGTAAGTTAGTTTGCTCTGATCAATTATCCTCTTTAAATTGTCCATTCCACCGCAAGATTCAAACTCTTTCAATGCTGGAAATACTTGCCAATGTCTACTGCTCAGATGTTTTAAGCACACATATTTTTGAGATTAAATGTGATTAATCTTTAGCTAATATACAAACTCTCAAACAAATGATGTGATGAATTTTGGAGCTTGATTATGGCTTACTATTCGTGATTCGTGTTTCTCTTTCAAGTATTAAAACTGTTTTCTATTTTCACGAATATGAGCTGATGCGACGCACCATGTTCCAAATTCTGATGCGCTTTAAGACAATGGTTTTGAATTGAACACCATTTTATATTTTATTTTATACATTCAGTTGTTATCATATTTGATTGGGGTATTAGTTTAGTGGTTATAGCATTGTAATTCGATGTTTATGTTTCGCTTGCTTTTGAAGATATTGCATGCTACATAAGAGTCGCTTGACGTTTTTTGTAAACCACCAGGCACATGTTGCGTGTATAGAAAATGTTCACCATATTCACCTACTAATATCAATTATGAATTAAGAGTGCTTTCAACAACTCTGAAACACTAACACCACGTCGTAGTCCAAGACTAATCAGGGATTTAAACAGATCAAACATTTTAGTAAGAGTAAATCAAATTCTTAAATGAACGTTTTTCAATATTATTATGCTTCATTATTATTATTATTATTATTTTCATGATAATGCACTCCCTGTAGACTTAATATTTTAAAAATAAATTATAAAGATACACTAAAATCTTTATCCTGCACATGATCCGATGTAAAACACGTGGTGTTATTGCTCATTACTTAATACGTCATAACCTGCACATGATACTTATATGTACATGAAAAATCTAATGTTTTTCCACACGGTACTAATTGTTAGACCATAATTAATCACCTAATGGTCTACGGACTTTCCCGTTTTTTCCTGATTACGACAAAGAGCACACGGCGGGTGTGACCGGTCAGCAGAGGATGCTCACTCCTCCATGGCACCTGATCCTACCTCTATATTTTTTAAGAGGTCCGTGTTTGCTCTGCTCCTGTTTTGTAATTTTCCTTTGGACTTTTGAATTTGAACAATATTCGTTATCACCACATGTCATACATATTCAATAAACATTTGTACTTTTGCGCAAGGTTTATAATTAGTCAAATTTTGCATTTCACTCCATAAGAAAAAACCAAAATGGAAATGTCTATGTTTCAAAAGGCTATTGGCAAAAAAAAAACTTGATCTACTATCAATAATAGAAAGGAAACAACCTAACGATTTTTATCGATTTCTCATCTCATACATCTTTAAAGAATTTTTACTTGGGGATTTCCCAGTAATGATTAAGGTTAAGGTGTGGATTATTTTTGTAAGGTTTTCAATCTGGTACATGTACCATCACTATTTTTTTACAGTGGTCGTTGAAACTTTTAAAAATTAAGGGGTGTTTAAACGGTCGCAGGATGGGGGTCTTAGGGGTTTTCGAGACCTTTATTTGATATTCCTTTAAAGTGAATGATGCATTTTCTTTAAAACCGTGAAAACCCGGAATTTCTAAAATTAAAGTGAACAAATAACCAATATTTTGAAGTGGTTATAGTTAGCAACTTGTAGGTGACCCTGAACATTTCAGGCCCCAAGGTGGGGGGCTTTGATGTTTAAAATCCCTTTGATACTGATAAGCTAGAGTATTTTCAGTAGGGCCCCGAAATACTAAATCAAAACTGGAGATGACTAAATCATATTTTTTCCACGAAGTAGGGTGTGGTTTACCACTTGCAGGTGACCCTGAAAATTTCAGCCCCAGGGTAGGGGCCTTTGATGTTTCCGAGCACAATGTTTAAATGTTTACAATGATGATGCATAATGAACGAAAAACCCATAACCAATTATGTGTACCACGTGTGCATATAATCACAGGAAGAACAGGAAATTGCTTTTAGGGGTTGTATAATAAGGTCCTTCACAATAAATTGGTTAATTTATATTAGATTGACGAGTTTTTCGTCGTTCATGTATCATTCACATTGCAAAATAAGACAGCAGTCGATTACTCTCTTTTCATGAATGCAAGCAATAATTACACTATTAATTCAATGCCTTTATAAAATACACTATCACATGTTACGTGATGTTGCATAGCAAATCAAAATACACAGATACATTGTACCATGCAGTACCTTATACACCACTATATCTCAGTTAGAAACGTAAAGTAAAACCACCACGCTATGGAAAAATACAAATAGGACATAAGTGTGGACATATGCTTATTATCATACTGAATAATAATGATGTGATAATGGTAATAGGGTTCAGGCATTATCCTCTTGTTAAAAGCTTTCAATGACATTGTCCATTCAAAGAGTTGTTTAGCCTATTCAACAGTGTAATTTCGTTACCAGGAATTATTTTAAATACTGAGGGTAACAATGCAATAAATCTGATGTTGGTGTGATTTTCAGAATTTAAAAGTCAGCTATAATCTGGCATTGAAGAACTACAAAAAACCAAAAAAAAAAGGGTTTTTCCCCTGAGATTTTGGTCTCCTCTGTGCCTTTCAATTAATGTATCTGGAGTCAATATTTGTGGTTTGATACCACATGCACGATAAGGCGTAGATAGTGTTTACTTTTTTTCTAAATTAAGCTTAATCGTTGGTTTTCCAAATCAATAACTCTCGTGTACAATCACATGGCAATTATTGATCATGTCATGACTGAGATACAATGTACTTTATTTAAAAAACCAGTTCTGTAATCTTAACAAAATTATAAAGTAACTTTGCATCTGCTTCTGCTTCTTTGGCACTTATTTTAATAATTTGAAATTAGATATATTTTTTAATATATAATTAAAACACGACATTCTCCACTCGTTTGTATGACCCTAATAACAAACATTTCTCACCTTTTCACCTCAAAAGATACAATATATAGCAATTTCTCGGTTTTGAGTCATATAAGAAAACAAAGGCTGCATGGTTTTCTGGATTTCATTTTGTTAAAAGCAATAATATAAAAGACGCAACATTTTTATGGGTTTTGTATTGGTACTGCAAATACTTGACACTCATTGTGGTCGACACATACGGTTAACGATTTTCTTAATTAAAAATATAACATTCAGTTTCACATTTTAATGAATTTGACATAACAAAGTAAATCACCACATCGATGACGAGTATAATAACATCGGTATTGTATATTCACCAAGAGTTGTCGTTCCCGCTATGCTCCTACCTCTGGCAAAGCCCGATAATTATGATACTTGTATAAAGTGTTAATGATGGGCAAAATTTGTATTTAAAATCGATTTAATGACGTTGTTTACTCATAATTATGAATGAATATAAATTGTTTATTTTAAATGATTTATACCTATGAGCATAATTTATTTCAATTTGACTACGATAACTATTTGGGGGAATATGACAGCTATTAGAGTGTTTTGAAAAAAAAAGTTTCTGCACGTTGCCGAACCCCTGTTTCTTCGCCCGTTAATACCCTTCCGTAATCTGCTTGTGCATGAGAATGGTATCAACGGTAGCAAGTGCTTACCATGTTTATTTTGATCACATGCCAGATTAAAGTCATGTGAACAAGACATTTTGTAGGTTTTGATGGAAGTGTGCATAACACAACCTAACCTCTAGTAAAATAAACATACTTATATTAGAGGCTTTACAGATATGCAGAGAAAGGTTACCAAGGGGACGGAAGTTGATATTTCCGGCAATCCCTTCGACATTAAGCCCTGAAATGCATTTTCAAAAAGCGTCAATTTGGAATTTGATCAACAGACAAGTTTAAATTATGGAAGTGGATAATATAGACTGTCAATAACTTATTTTCATAAAGTTTTACAAGATGTATATAACCACATTTGTAAATACATATTTTTTAAATACTGACACAAACACATGGTGCCCTTTATTGAACATTTATCTCAAATCTTAGGCAGTAGATGCAGAGTTAGGGATGGTTTTGTTTATAAATGACATGTATAATGCAACGTTTTGGTTGAATCCGTTGTAAACATATCTGTTGAAGGACAGATTGGAAGACGAAGAGAATCGCCAAAAAATTAACCGGCTAGTTTCAAGCAATTCTGGATGATGTGACACTTTTAAATATATCCAAGATGGATGCGATGTGTACCTCGAATATTGTTAATAGGAATGTTAACAAGTACTCGACTATTGCTCGGTCAGACCGATCATCGACTGAAATTTTCTCAGTCGATTACTCGTTATAAAGTGAAAATAATCAAATCATTTTATTTTTATCTTAACGTGGAAGATTTTGGGCCACAAATAAAAAAAAGTTTTCTTTTCTCAGCTTTTTTTTTTATCCATAAGTTACACCTTGTTCCATCGGCGCCCCTGGTGTATGTTTTCGAGCGATTAATAATTGATCTCTTATGATTTTGTATATCAAATGATTGTTTTGAATAAACGTACTTAGGAAGACATGAACTTGATGATAACAAACTGTTTCTTCTAATTAGTTATTCTATTGGGTTAGATGTGTGTATAATCAATACTTTAATCATGTAAATAATCATGTCAAAACGTTTGTTGTATAATCATTAATCTTTTATTGTTGATTAGGTACACAACAATGACATAACATAGAATAGATCAGATTTGCCTTATTATAATATTAAACTATATAAAGCAGAGTTCAAGTATGTTTTAACGTCACAATAAAAAGAAAAAAAAAGCTAATAAACTTGCTATAGGACATTTAGATAACATACTTCTTAATTTATATTATATGATTAGATAAGGACACACAGTTTCAAAAAAATCCACGAGTACTCGACAATCTCTCGACTACAGCCCCCGATGAACCGACTTTTCAAACCGAGTAAAGTTGACATCAGTAATTATTATGTAGAGGGTGAGAAAACTATACAACGTTAGGTGCATGTTGTGAATACAAACTGACGAGCTTGACAGTTTCAGCACCCAGGGTAGAAGCCTTCGATGTTCCTGTGCGCGGTGTTTAAAATTCCCTTATAATGAATACCATCGCAACTTATCGGGCCTTTCCGACAGAGATCGGAAAAAAAACACATCGAATGTATTACAGAGACGTGCATGACAACCCCTCTCTTTATAAAACTTGATGTAAATACAGCACATTTTACGATCTGTTGAGATGTAAGCTAGAGTTCATTAAAGTCATTGATATAAACTAAATATATCACAGAAGCAACATACAAGGCTGCCTAGCAGATACATATTTTAATGGGAAGTGACTCCATTTTGTATCATAATCTAACATCCGGTAATATTAATACATTCGAGGTATTTTCCGATCTGCTGGAAAGCCCCGAGAAGTTGATATTGATGATGAATAGTGTATTTTCAGTAGGGCCTTGAATATCTAGAGCTGACCTAATCACAGTGTGGATCACAATTTTGAAAGGCCCTGAAATGTTCAGCCTCTATGCCACATACTACTTTTTACCCCGTCTTCATTGAGCATGCAAGTAGTTTCATTCTCAAAATGTAATTTTCAAAAATGCCCAGGGGTGGTAAATGGACAAGTTTGGTTCCTTTAAGATCATGGAAAGAAAAAGGTTTGAAAAAATTACAAGTAGAAAAAAGTCAGAAAATTTATCTTTTAAATGCGCATAGGAAGAATGTAAAAAGGCCAATGTTACACATTTTCCAAAGTAAAAGTGGATTTTGCAGAGCAGGGGTTATTTTAAGGGCTAAATCTCAGTCTCTCCTCTCGATTGATTTTCCTGTAGTTTAGATATGCTCTTGGACAAGTGTCAATCCAAAGGTGTGCAAAATTTGAATTCATTTGAGCCGAGGGATATTTTGAATTATTTTTGTTGTACACGTATAAATGAATGAGAGGGAAAAAATAATTGTTTTCTGTGTCTTCTATGGTAGGGGCCTTCGATGTTTCCGAACCCGATATTTAAAATCCCCAGATAATGAACAGGGGATATTCAGTAGAACCCGGAAAAAAACAAGAGGTGACCACATTACTTTTTTTCATAGTTATATTAATTTACTAGTAATTGATTCTAAAGATTTCTGCCCTAAGGGAAGAGATCGTCTTCAACGTTACTGTGCCTGATGTTTACAATCCCTTTATGATGAATAATGTATATATATATATATATATATATATATATATATATATATATATATATATATATATATATATATATATATATACTTTTGAATTGCAAATATTTTTGAATTGCAAATAACCAACTACCAACTGTGTTCTTAAGACTGATTGTCATATATCTATTTATTTTACAACTTTAAAACATTTCGATTCCAAAGAATTCGATTTGTAATATGATTAAAAAGGATGCAGTAACTACTCTACACACTTTATCAAATTTAAAATTAAAAATGCACATTAAGTAATGACAATTCAGCCAGGGAGTAAAAACAAACATGTTATCAATAGTAAAATAGTTGTCCCCGTACTGGCAGTCCGGTTTCCTCCAGATGCCCCGCTCGCGATAACATCCAAACCAACGAGACATAATGATGAACTGTGTATTTGAACTTTTACTCTGCATTTGCGTTTTACGACATTGAAAAAAAGTTTTCTTTAACAATTGCGCAATATCCTGCACAGAAGGCGCAAACTTCTAAACCCGCAACTGACCATAAGGTAATGACCCATACCCCACTACAGAAATAAAATATGTGCAAAAGAGGTTTAGCGCATTTAGTATACGACTTAAGTATTTGCTTTGCAATAAAAAATAGATATTTGATTTTTTAAACCACTTTAATTCAAAGAAATCCGACTAAGCTTATGTTCTATAGGTATTGCAGTACATGTTTACTATATTTTACTTTTGGTTTAACGTGGTCTTCGAACTGAAAAATAGATACTTCAATTAGTGACTTTTCTAATACTATCATGTGTATAGCCACATATGTTAAAAAGACAAAGTGTTATATTCGTGGCCTAGAGGTAACGCTTAGGTCTTTTTGATTTTGCATTCGCTGGATCGATTCCACCAAATAGTCAATACCTAATATAAACAAACCTTTTACTAACAGTATGCACATGTACTTTATATACACTTATATTCATTGAATTTTGCTGGAAGTTATCACGGTTCAGAATATCGTATGTTTTTATACACAGAGTTCTACATGTATATATTCATCTCTGGAGGTTTCCTGAATTCATGACAAATCAGTGGTGA
The DNA here is from genome assembly GCA_033439105.1 of Magallana nippona. Lineage (NCBI taxonomy): Eukaryota > Metazoa > Mollusca > Bivalvia > Ostreida > Ostreidae > Magallana > Magallana nippona. Next base: position 13,259,463 of record CM065921.1, read on the forward strand.
CGGACACCATTACAAAATCAATTTCGTGGTTCCGAAATCATATTGCAACTGGTACCTGTATGTATTTTTAGTAACAGTTACTTTCCGCTTAAACACGGTTGTAAACGAAATATTAGGAAAAGGCGCTATACCTCTTTTTCATCTTTCTCAAACATGTATCTAAGGATCAGTCTTTAGCAATTTTTACCAAGTTGGCTGGTCAATTGGTTTTACAAAAGCTAGGGCCGTTGCTAAAAATAGAACATATTGCGGAAAATGATTGCTTTTTTCATACATTATAAGAGTATCAGCGTAAGCCTGAAATTTGACTTTCAGAAAATCACTTTAGACTGACATCCTGTGTAGAATTAACGATCGGAATTTGTTTTTGAAAAGAAATGATTGCATGTCGCTTAATTAATTAAAAATGGATAATTTTGCTTACAGATAAGATAAAATGAAAAAAATTTTCAAAGGGAATTTAAGCTCAAGTAAATTTATTATGTTCAGAATTCTGTGAAAATTGATATTATTTGCCCCTTAAGGTCCTTAATCAATTGAAAGTAAAATTACCCCCAAATACCGGCCTTTTAAGGATCACATTGGGCGTATATTCGGTAAAAATTATTGAAATACATATTAGAAAAAAGTTCCGTAAAATTAAAACTTTGCATAGTTTTTTTTTTATATCATCACTCTAAAAATATTATTTATCTTATGGTTTAATAGGCAACTTGACTTGAACTAACCATCAATCAAAATCTAGCTAGTATTTTAAACTAAACGTTGATCAAAATCTAGTATTTGTAATCACATAAGATGGTTTCTTTGGATAACGTTAAGTATGTTGAATCGAAATCGGAATTTAGAAATTGCAACAACAAACGCAGATATTACTAATTACATGATATGCTTTCAAGACAACTATTTTAACTGGTTTTAAGGACTGTTCTAAAATAATGAAATAACTCTCTTCAACGTATTCTTTAATTCTAAAAACAGTTTTGGGGGACAAATATATTTATGCTCGTTGCTAAGCGTATATAATTAAGATTATATTAGATAGATTCTGATATTTTAATTTTCAATCATAGATAGTTAATTACCACTCCATTAGTAAACAAGTATGAAATTTATACCGTTGAGAATCTCTGACTAGAGCAGCCGTGTCTCCTTCAGTTATTTGCTGTCCACTTCGGCCCCCTTAATAATTGTCAGCACTCTATTTATATACCATTGATCTCGCTTTGTTTCGAGAAGAAGAGCTAAATGGTGGGTTTATGGCATTCACTGACCTTTATCACTCCTAAAAAAACCTACTTCCCAGAACTCTCATGATTTAATGAATAGCCATATCATATCTTGGGGTATGATAGGTGCTGTCCTTTAGTTGTGCAATTAGGTTTTAAAAATTTAAATTTCATCCAGGGAGTCAAATAGTAGCTGAAAATTGACGTTTATCACTCCTAAAAAAAACCTGCTTCCGAGAACTCCTCTCATGATTTAATGAATAGACACATCATCTATAGGGATATAGCAGGGGCTGAGCCATAGATATGCAAGAAGATTTTAGAAATATAAATTTGATTCTGAGGGTCAATACTATCTGCAAAATGATGTTCCGTCCCATAACAAAAACCTTATTCCTGGACCTCCTCTTATCTCTTGTGATTGAAATAACGTACCATAAGATGCATAAGGAGGAAGAATATATAAAATTATGCTTTAGGGGTGGGGATCACAATCATTTTTTCAAGTTATTTGATCATTTCTGATATTGGGAGGGTGTGGTGGGGTTAATGTGACCCCCAGAGGCCATGACCTACTAATACCACAAAAAGATTTGCCTTGACATGGTTATGGTTCAAGAAACAATATATATATATGGTTTAGGAGTGGGGATTTTGATGATTTTGAGAATATTTTAAAAATATTCAACTATTCATGTTTTCGGAGGGGGGGGGGGGGGGTGGGTGGGGAAGATTCAGAGTCTCTTCTTACATTTTTACAGTAGCAAAATCATTTCTTGATTGGCATTTTTCTGTATGATGTCAGATGTACATAAAGAGATTTTGGAAATTGCTTTTTAATCTTAAAAGATAAACAAAATGTTATATGTAGTTGTAGAAATTGTAAAGTTAGTCAACAAAAACCTAGAGCTTGCTGTAAAAAACAAAGCAGGGTCAACATTGGGCTAGGGCTAGGAATTACAGTACATATGAATAAGATAGATTACTTTATTAGTTCTAACTCTGGAAAGTCACTGAGCATCTCAAATACATGTACCAATTGATGTGCAATGACACAAGGAGGAAGAATAAATATGGTCTAGGATGGGGATCTCAACAGTTATTAAAATGTATTATCATTTCCTTTTTCAGAGGGGGGGGGGGGTTAGTTGTTTAAAAACAACTCCGGGGGTGGGGGAATAACCAAAGAGGCAGGGGCCAATTTGTCTTAAATGTATCTTGACATGATCAGCAGAATTGGACAGAATGATTACTATAGGGCATCTTAGAGTAAATAGTTACAAAATCAATCTATTGATAATATGTTATACATGTATTTAGAAATGTCTTTATTTTCAAAATGATTAACAAATTAATCAGTCAAAATGAGTTATAAATAACCGATTGGCATTTCTGCAATTGATTGCATGATCCCTAGTATAATATCACATGTATTTTTTTAATATATAATTATACATGTATGTTAAAAATCAGGATTAAAATGCACAAATTTTCATGAGTCATAAATCTTGACATACCACATATCTCTTGACAAAAAAGAATAAGCAATTCAAAATAAAAGAAAATTAGTCATTAACTCTTTTTCTATTACTGGTGTATGATGATGGGGAAGGGGGTATAATGGAAAAAAAGCTGCAGCATGCCTTCATTCTCACTAGAAATGTATATAATCCACACATCATGGGGATGGGGAACGGTTAAGGTCCCTTCTCCTTCCTCCCTATTATAACTCATATAAACATGATATTTAAACATGATCACCACAAAAGAAACGTTTATTCGTGTTAATCAATCCTATTCTGCATATCGAAAACACAGATGCATGTACACCATGTGAAACTCATCAAACCAAAGAGCTGGGTAAAACTAGTACCCGCTAATGCAACCTGTAGACCTGTGTTGTGTACGTAACTTCAGACAAAGATCCTTTAATTGTAACATATTGCATGTATTTTCATAACTTTATTCTTTTAAACCCCTTGCACAATTTTATTAGGTAATTAACCATATAAAGTACAATTTTCAGCGTTAAGGTGGTATGGGACACCCACATATTGTGATGTACTCCTTATTGAATGAAACAAATAAAGTGGATATAATATAATATTTTCCCCCAAAATAATGTTACCTAACAGTTAGAAAGAAAAAAAAATGTGTGTTTAGGGTAACACTGATGAAAAGATTAGGTTAGGTAGGTAGGGATTTTTTTTTTCATTTTATCATATTTTTTTCTGCATGAGGGCACAAATACAAATATAAAATCCTAAGAATTTTGTTTGTGTCATATTTGAAAATGAGTTTTTAATAGAAATAATATGAAGATCACAAAAAGATGCAAACAGTTCAATCCCAAATTGTACATAAAGGCAATATGTGTATTATTGGATGTGAACTCATCATTTATGAAAATTATAATTTTTAAAAAGTACCGGAAATTGCATGTGGCCTTCTTTTTGACTAAAACTTGTACAAGAGAGTGTTATTTAGAGACTAACACTTGGTGCGGGTATTACTGTCTAATGACAGCATCTAGTTCCATATTGGGGCAAACTTATAAAAATTGCAATAGGTACAATCATTTTGCTTAATTAGCTTCTTATTTCACAAACGACGGCCCCATTAGTCAAATGCAACGTTACTTTAATACACATGACATTGTGAAACCGCGCCCTTTTGTAAACGCCTATATAGAGAATATATTTCAATTTTCGAATATTTTCCCAGTTTTACATTCTGATAGTTAAGTGTACATTAAAATCACCACGTGAAATGACAATTAATAGCAAGCTGAAATAGTTTGACATTTTATTGAACAAACAGTAATACAGTGTATAATTTCAAATTCTCAAATCAACACAGTTTAAAATTTCAAAGTTTGTTAATGAGGGACTTGCAAATGGCGAAGGCCCATGTACAGAAATATAAGCCTAGAAGATTTGTTTCTTTTTTATATTCTTGGAGTATGAAAATGTCAGAATATGTCAAACATTTTATTTTAACGAAATTACAGTAGATTGTTTTAACAATTTTTCTGGATTATTTATTTTTTCCTTTAGCCTTTGCACAAATTTTTCAAATCGAGATTCCAAACACCACAGTAGAGTATGGATCAACAGAGATCAGCATTTCTTGTGTGGTGACGAACGGATCTTCGTTCAGTACGGTGTTTGCCATTTCCCTTTAAAAGTCTGATTCTTCAGTTGTATCCATAACCACAACTCCCAACGAAGGCATTTCATGGCAAGATACGTCCCTACAGAACCGTAATGGCGTCACAGCCAATGGGTTCCTTAGTGACGTCAGCACGGCATACCTTCATCTTTACATTCCAAGTTCCTCGGTAGTTTACCCTGATGATGAAGCGACCTACCAGTGCACCATGTCGGGGTTAGATCTGATGAATACCCCGGTAACCGAAATTCGGAATCCGTGTTTCTTAATATGACAGCTAAGAGTCTTTACTTAAGGCTTCGATTTCTTTGAAATATGTTTTCTCTTGTTTAAAACTATCTCTGTTCATAGTTTTAAATAGTATAACAATGTTTTAAGAATATTTATAAAGTTAACGTAAACCTAATTAAAACATTGTGTAATTTATTATCTTTACTCTCTAAAAGAAATTGTAATGTTTGTTACGATTAGCATCATTCATACGATACAAACATCATGTTGATTTTAAAAGTGTTATAGAATGAACATTGGAGTTCCGTGTTTTGTTTCTTTTTTGTATGATATATTGATATCACTAAAGGTAGGATGTGATCCGACATATGCATGTTTATTTAAGTCTAACATCTTTTGACATGCTTTCGTTCTCTCTCTCTCTCTCTCTCTCTCTCTCTCTCTCTCTCTCTCTCTCTCTCTCATATTTTATCATATTGATTTGTTTTGAAGCTCCTGATTTGTCCATAATAGCGGTTCCAACTTCAACAAACCCTGGTAAGTGGATAACACCAGTCTGAGTGATAACACAATGCACAATGCCGTGCTATTGTGTGCAACAAGTGTTACCTTTAATATCATGCAGTTTATTTTACGAGTACTTTCCCTTTCCCTTATTACATATTTTAGTCTTAAGTGAATTAAATTATACCCAATAATTTTTTTTGAAAATAAAACTGAAAAATAAAAAATAAAATAAAATGAGGTTTTAGAGAAGTTAAGGTTAGTATTGGATGACACTGCATGCATATAAATAATTTAATGCATTGGCTTACACTGAATATAAATATCCTAGCGGTCAGAATTAATATTATTGTAATTGCAGCAACACCTGTATCTACTCCGTCTTCATCCTCAGGTAAAAAGGCATATGAAAGTGTAACCTTGCTGCCAGTGTACATATATAATACCATAACATACAGTGTACAGATATGCATGTAATATCATGATGTACAGTATACGGTATAATACCATATCGCAAACATCTAGTATATACATCTAAATCATTTTACGTTTAACTTTGCACTGAAGAGCATTTCATGATTTGGCTTTGGCTTTTTTGAAAAACTTTCTAAGTAAATAATAATAACAGGCATTGAACAGATCATTCATTCATTTATTTGGATATCAACACCATTTTACAATGGTATACTGAGATTAGAGTTACAAAAAAGATAAAGTTAACTTTTGCATGTATCTATGTGATTATATTCTCATCAGTGACGCAATTCTAGTATCTATAAAATCTGTAGTAAAGTAGATTTATTATCTGTAAATTTTATGATACGTTATAGATGTTCAGTATTTATACATGAACGTACATTATACAATTATTTAATGCTTGAGCAGTCAATAGAACAGAATATTTTCCCCGAAGTGCAGGGAACAGCCCGGTGTGTTCTATTGCCCGAAGCCAACGGCCGAGGGCGATAGAACACACTGAGCTGTTCCCTGCACCAAGGGAAAAAATTCTGGTCTATTGAATGCTCAAGCATTAAATAATTGTTTTATTACCTAATTCCGTTTTTAGTATTAAGGGTTTACAATTGTATTTCCTGTCATTATTCACTTCAATTCTCTTATAACGTTACGATACATTCCCTGAGAACTAATGAAATGATATCATATCGTTTGAAGTGCAGACAAGTGACTTTCTAAACATCGATCGGGAAGCCTTAACATACCCGCGTTCTTAAATGCGTTGCCGGTTCAATAGATCGCAGTCTATTGACAGTCGGTTTAGTAGATCGAAGTCTATTAACCGTTGGTCCAATAGATTGCAGTCTATTGACCGGTGGTCCAGTAGATTGAAGTCTATTAACCGGCTGTTCGATAGAATGGTTTCAATACTGCATACACATACAAAATAGACGCAAATATTTACTTTTTAATAAACAGCAAAATCCCTTTGATTAGGTGATAAATACATATAGGTGTGTTGTTTTCTTTATTTACTGACAACATAATTTGTAAATATCGACAAAGTATGCATGCGTGGATCATAAGTCGAATCAGTATACAACATGCTGTTACAAGTTAAATGTTGAATAAAGTTTTTAAAAATAACTTTTAAGTTATTTTTTTTAAACTTTAATCTCAAAACATTCGATTTTCGTAAATGTGAAATAAAAAATTCGACTCTCCATTCATTGTTCCGAACAAAAATATTGTTTTCAGACGCATTTATAGAATATTTGTAGTAATATTAGATACTTATTTTAGTTATATTTATCTGGTTTATAGTGATTAAAATAGTGGTATTGTGTAACCTTCGTGTTGTCTTTAACAAATCGCTATATCTTCAAAACATGGTATAAAAATGTTGTTTAATAGACCTTGCTAAAATAAATGACAGTAATGAAGGAGAAAATACACTTTTAGTCTATTTCTTTTATACGGGACGGAGATTTAAAACAATAACGTGTGACTCATAGTCTTGCACTTCAACAATTTAATCGATCATAAAAATCATTGAACCTTGGACTGGTAAAATTCCAAATATAAACTTGCGCACTCATTTTATTATTGAATCCTTATGTGTGCAAGGTTGAAATATTTTCAAATGTGCGTGTACAACCTCCTTATCTCTATCTATATAATGTGTTTTTCATACTTCCATCGTTGTCTACATCCCTATGTACCATCTAGAAACATGTGTCAAGCGAGGAAGGAAATACGAACATGTCTCATTTAATCCCAAAGCAGATGTAGACATCTTATCTTTTCCGAAATGAAAGCGTATTTTTTAATAATTCTAAACATCTGATGCAATATGTTAACTGTACTTATAAATTATGTTTAAAGGTAAACGAAAGAACGAGTGTCTGTGATAATATGATATAAAGCTATGTAAGTTTTAAAAATCTAAACAAATATTTTCTGAAAATTAAATCGTCTCAAATGTATATACAAAATCTACCTTTTCTTTATCTTATATCAAACTATCGAACATCGACGATATGATGGTAATTAAAAACATATTATAAACGAAATGGGGGGGGGGGGGGCATGGCGTAGACTTTAAATAACATTTAGGACTATGAAAACATGTTATTTTATAATCTGTTGTGTAATTCGTGTATCTTGAGTTTTTAATTAAAAAAAATATCTGATTCCTTCATTACTCAACGAATTTCAACTTGCCATACAGTCTATTTTGACGCAGATATCACTGTTTTTATGACATATATACGCTTGTTAAGGGGTTCCTATACTTTGTATTTGTTATGCTGTTCGGATTTTACCCTTTATATTTCTGCCATACTTGGTGGTTGCTCAAAAGGGAACATTCACGGTTTTTACCCACAAGATGGCGACCAAGGAAAATAACACTTAGGGAATGAAAACTATCTAAACCATTTGACAACGATATGCTTAAATTATCTTAGAATTAGAAAATAATAATTTAACTTAATTTTTTTAGTAAACCATACATGTATTATGATATGATATTCAACTTCATCAACGATGCAAAACTAGCATCTTTACAATCTACCAATGCCTGTAGTAAAGAAGAGTTATAATATGCAAATCTTATTTGGCGTATGGTACGTTACTGATGTTCGGTATTTATACATGCTCGTACATGTAGTACTATGTTCATTGTTTTCTTTATTTACTGAAATCATAACTTGTAAATAACGACAAAGTATGTGTAGATCATTAGTCGAATCAGACTGAGTATACAACATGCAGTAACAAGTTCAAATGTTGAATATAGTTTTTAAAATTAAAAGAATTTTAAGGTATTTTTTTTACTTTGATTTCAAAACATACGCTTTTAACTTGAACTTTTATTTAAAAAAATCTCTGATTAAAAGTTACTATATTAAGTTTGTCTTTTTCAAAAAAAAAAAAAAAAATAAATAAAAAAAAATCTTGGATTTAGAAAAGACTCGCTAGTCATCTAAAGCTGTTCACGAATGGTAAAATTGTACTGTTGCAGTGTCAGTATAGCGTGAAAAACTACAAATCGTCAACCAGCCTTTATATGAAAACTCACACTGAATCTTGAATTTTCTTACATAAACCCGCTAAATGCCTTTCCCAGTTGAAACATCTGGTCAAAAGTTCAATTTATTGAAACTTTCATACTTAAATAGTAGTTATATACTTTTATGAAAAAATAACATTTCATTTTAAATAGTGCTGTACAGGTTAACTTGAGCAATAAAAGGCTTTCTATGGCGGTTCATGCGGGTATGAAAGTAACGAGCATTGCAAAAAACAATCCATAACCTGCGTCAATGTTTTTTTGTATATTTTCTGCCATGATCACTGCTTTCAAAGTGTAACATTAAAGTTAAAAAGTAAATATTTCTCAACTTATCTATAACAATCTAGATTATTATATATAGTTTTGAATGCTTAGAATTACAAAAGTTTATTGTAACAAAAGCCCTTATGAACCATCAAAGAGAGCATTTAACTGTTTTTATATAAACTAAAATTCCTCTCCAAGTTTCTTTCCAATTATCCATATAGTAGAAGTACGTAAATTATCGGAGTTTTTTTGTTGCTTATTGCTTAATGAAATGATATCTCGGGTTTATAATATATATTTTTTTATCTTGGTGACCTTTCAGGCTTCATCACAATGTAATTAAAATAAGACGTAAATTGGTTATCTACCAAACTTATCTTGGTGACCTATCAGGCTTCATCACAATGTAATTAAAATAAGACGTAAATTGGTTATCTACCAAACGCTACTCAAGAAATAACAAATCCAATATTGAGTATGTTAACCTCCAAGAAAGAAATCGATATAGTTCGAATACCAACTGTATGTAACGAGAATTTATAACTTTGTTTAAATTAATTAAATATCATTTTGTCTTATCCGTATAAACATGTTGTTTTGTTAAAGCACTACATTTAAAAAAGTGCAATTGGAACTCTTGAGTAATTAAAAAAACAAGTGCATTTTCAATGAATCTTGTTAAAAAAAAAGCCCACTAATGATCGGTTATGCACAGTCGTAGTCGTGTTATTTAGGTTTTAATTGACATTGAAACTCACTCATTCATAATCACTTCCTTGATTTATGCAAAAATACAAGTTGTTGTACAAACTATATAGGATCATGTTACCATCCATAATTTTTTACATATAGAAATGTTTACATCATATTTATATAAAATAAAACGAACAAACCAATCAATAACAGAATTAAAAAGCAACACATTCAAGCTCTTTTAAAATCTTATTTAACCAATCAGTTCTTACAATATTATTGAGTTTTACTAAAACAATCTTATGCCACGCATGTAATTGTTCTTGTCGAAGTATTCCATGCTGCAAATTGCTGCAGTGAGCGATATTTTTTCCAGATAAATAATAATTTTTCTTTGAACCTTTTATTAAGGAAAAAAAATATCATTTTATCCTCATATAAATATTGTAGTTTCAGAAAAAAATATTATGCTTAATGGTTGATGAATACAGCACAAAAAAAGAAATAACTGTGCAATTGGTAATCAATAATGTAAAGCTTTTTGATTTTGATAGATATTTCTTCAAACAATATAAACCCCATTGGTATATTTTTTTCTCTGTTATTTTATTTGTCGCTGTAGCTTTTGATACAACATAATGTAAACGAAGCTCATGAACAATAATAAAAGCAAAAACGCAGGAAATTAACGTTGCTACAGGAATCATTATTTTTCTGTAAAGAATTCGAAAAGATTCTTTTTCATTTTCATTTTGAAGTGATATGTTGTTTTTGTGCGATTCTGTGCTGAATCCTAGATACCCTAGAAAGAGACAAAAACGAAATTGCTTAGCACGTAATTCTAAAAGTTATTTGTGATTGTGACAATATCTATAATTTATTGTAGATAAGGATAAATTTAACTTTATGCGAGGTAACACTCAATTGAAATCATATTATTAAGATTTATTCAGAAATACACGTACATGTAAACACTATGATTTTTTAACAATAAAATGATTTTTTTGTTTCATTCATGTATGAAGATAGGAAGCATACTTTTCCGCGATTTCATACAGTAGGCTTATTTATTATAAACAATCTCTCCATTTTTTAGACCACAAAATTGATCACCGATCAACTGCCATTATCTTTATTTATGATCCATATATCGCGACAGTAACACATGTAGTGCTTTGCGGAAACTTCCTTCTAGCACCCCATATTTTATTTTATTTTTACACCAACCCCCCCCCCCCCCCAGAACCTTGACCGTAAGATTACATGGTTCACCACACAAGAAAACAAGGGCCACAAGGGCCACATATATTTCTATGTTAAACTTTAAACCCCTCTTAGGGCCGCAGTATTGGTCTGGGGGTCACGGTTTTAACAATGTAGAATCTACACTAATTGAGGATGCTTGCATAATACATGTAATAACACATATTGTAGCAATGTAATTCTTCCAAAGAATATTTTAAAACATTTTGCTTTTATATATATCTATATTAAATTTTGAACATCTCTTGGGCCCCCTGTATTAGTCCGGAGCCAAGAGATTAACAAATTAGAATTTTCACCATATATACACTGTAAATACAAGCTTTGGTGTAAATATTAGCATTTCTGGTGCAGTGGTTCTTAAGAAGAAAATATTTTAAGACACGCTCTATTTTAACTGTTTTGCAATTATCGTCCTTTATTTTAAAATTAGGATTCTTTTCTTATGATTTCTACCACGTTTTGTTAAATTTGGCCTGGCTCTAGTGAAGAAGTAAAAAAAATGAAAAGTTTACAGACAGACGGACGGACGACGGACAACATGTGATCAGAAAAGCTCACTGGAACCTTCAGTTCAGGTGAGTTTAAAGGTGTTTAGGTAAACTGCTCATTCTCTCCGGTTTGTTAACGAAAACAAAAAAAGCGAGAAAAAAAACCCAGACACTCAGACTCTATCAAAAGATGGAAATGTATAAAAACAAGCAATAAACAACTATTTAAAAAAATGAAATTGAGTTCTAAAATTCTAAACCAAACTTAAAGAACTTCCTACATACTAAATATTCATACCTCTAAGCATTCCTAATTATCAATCAGACTAATTACCAAATTTCAAAAAGATACTAATAATAACAACAAGGAAGTTAATGTAAGGACAGCTTTGACAGTACTAATGTATGTATATCATACTAAAATATACGGACATGTTTCTGTGGTTTTCAAGCATGTTCTTCCTAATATCATGATTCATTTAAAATCAAAATCTGAAATACAAGTAAATTACAGAACAATCGACATATAACTCGTTTTAATCATCATTTATGTAGTAAAATCAAACATAGTTTTGTGGGATCTTTAAATCCTCATGATGTTTGATTCACAAATATGTTTTGATCAAACATAAAAGAAATAAGGTGCCAATGAATATTACTCAAGATGTATTTGTATATTTCCTTTCAAAAAAATTCATTCGAATTTGTGTTTCCCTCTTAGCACAGTCGTAATGCCTATCTATGGGAACATTTTCATCAGGTATTTAAAAAAGTCCTGTATTTTTATACAATATGGGCAGAATAAAAAGAGCATTAAAATATTCGTTAAAAACTTGACATATTTTTTGAAGGATAGTAGATTTATACCTTTTTGAACTGATACTTCGAAACTTTTATGGTTTGTTGAGGAGAATGTTTCTGTTGTCGAATCTGGAAACCCTTAAAAACAACAGCAGAAAGTGAAATTAACATTCAAATAGAGTCGCAGGATGTAATATATAAATAAAGCAAAATACAAATGTTACGCTACAGACATCAGGGATATAAATACATTTTGGGTCTATTATAGGCTTTTTGGTCTTCAAAAAGGTATTTACTCCAAAACAAAGAAGATCAGACAGATAACAAAAAACCTAATCAACATTATCCAAGGAATAGATTTACCTGTTATGTTGAGCACTATCGACTGAGAAATAAAAGTAAATGCTCCTCCACTTGCCGTTACGCAGCTGAGAATGCACTGATACGATCCCGTATCCTTTGCATATCTAACCACTGAACCAGGAATCTCCAGATGAAGATATGATGCCATGACATCGCTTATTGACGCATTGAGAGTTACTTCAGTTTTATTCCCTAACCCTTTATCTTGATAGGCCACTGTGTATTTTGTTACTGACACAACATTACTTTCGGATCTCTTCAGCTGAAGGCTTGTAATACCAATGAGATTGGTACCATTAACAGTACAGCTGATATTTACACCTGATTTTCCATATTCTATCAATGAGGGCTCAACCTCTATCGATATGGATCCAAGTGCTGAAAGTAAAATGTATAAGGTTTCTGAAAAAGAATTGATTTGGTCAGTTATCTTTTTATTTACATGCATTTCTGATTTTCGTTAAGAGTTATCAATGAAATTTAAATTGACAAATAATGAAAAAGAAAGAAAAACGAAAAAGAGTAACATTTCAATTCATAACCTTCTTCACGATTCAGCAGTTAACATGAAAAACAAAACCCCGAATCATGTGGTTATCAAAATTATCGTATTTTCTGATACAATAATACAAACCAGAACTAGCGATCAACGCCCACACGGAAACAAAAACAATAGCCATAGACATTGGTTGTTTATGGATCGAGAAATACAACAGCTGGAAAATAAATCAAAAGATAAGAAATAGAGATCTAATTATGATATCATTGTTTAATCGATCTGTAAGTTTTATTTTTAATGAATATAAAATGACAATAAAGCAAAGCATGTGCTAGTAGTTTGATCCTTTTTTCAATTTAAACATACCTTATGCTGTGCTCATGATGATGTTGCCAGAGTATAACTATTTATGTTCATATGTTTTTTTTCCTTTTAACATCATATATTTATATTAAAACTTGTTGAATTCGGATATTGCGCATTCCGGTATGCATATTGTCCAATCCGGCGAAATTATTAAGTCCCTTGACCTTTTCCTATCATTCATGGTTTTAAAATATTGTGCAATCCGGATCTTGTCTATTCTGTAAACCGCGGCCGGCCACGATGAAAAGAACCGACTGCTTATAATTAGTGAGAGTTATCTCCCGTAATCTGACCACTTATCGATCGGCCTTCTGCGGGATAATTACTGCTCAATTATCGATCAATTTTCCTTTCGTTGCTATTGCTTTAAACAACTGTGAATATAAATCCAAACTAGCAACTCATTTCAGTTTATACGATTAAGTCTTGTTATAAATAAATACTCATTTTTTTCAGCCATAATTAGATCAAAAGTGAGGGTTATATTTCACCCCATTTTTTTTCAGGCCGTGATTCTGGATATCGCGGGAAGGAGTAAGACTGCCGATGTCATTTGTAATGCGCATTGTATGGTTACACTTACAGAATTACATTTTATTTCTTAAAATGCTCCATTTTTTATTAAAGTCCCCTGTATTTGAATAACTGGCGTGTTCCCCTAACAGTTAGTCGCCAATTAGACAATTAGGCAATAATTGGGCTCTCTGAGGGGCACAGGTAAAGTTTACTTATGTTCACCTGGATAGTACAGAATTAATAATTTATACTACTTTCATCATATGTTAATCTAATTTTGTTGTAACAAGTCAAAAGAAATAGAAAAGAGTTCTTAAACTTTTATCAATATAAAATATATAAAAATAGGTAGAATTAATGCCTATTCAAAAACTGAGTTCTAAATGTTCTCAGTAAAAGCAAACAATCTTTATAAGAAAGAATACATGCATATATGAAATTAATCTATCATTGATAAACTTGGGAGAATTGTTTTTTTCTTCAAAATCTGTGATTATATCAATTTATAATGAAATTTAATATATCTTAACCACGATAAAAATAAATCTATAAAAAAGAGATATAACATATGAATTGACTTCTTTTTTGAAATCTTAAAATGTAAGAGATAGATTTGCAAATTGAGATATAGATTTTTCTTTTAACATTAATTTATATTAGTATAAGATCTATCTATGGTTTTTTCTTATTCATATATCTTAAGATCATTTTGAATATTATTTGACAATATCAAATTCATAATTATTATTTACGGGATATCCGGGTAATTCTGGAAAATTATTTGGTTAGCGCTGCCAATGAAGATTTTTAACAAAAAACTGACCAGATAGCATTCTATTTTCTTTACATATGTAAAATCACGTATTTTAACCTTGTACAGTCAAAGTTAGAGATTATTTTTTCTCAAGAATTGTATACAACCTTGTGTATTTACAGACAAAACAAAAAAACTTCAATAGAGAGGGATATTTTCGGTCACAGAGCGAATAATTCGGAATATTTTTTAAAATGTATAGTTTACAAAATGGTACAAATTTTCGGAAAAGATTTATATTAATGCAACTCAACTAATATAACATTACATTCTCCCAAAATTTCCAGGTACTCGATTAAATTAATGTTAGCTATTTAATGTTCATGGGTTTGGAGTGGAGGTGGTAGTGTTGATTAAGAGTGGTGATTCTGATGTGTAAATCAAAGTAACAGAAAAACATTCTAACTTGTTTCTCTTGCGTCTTTCTTATAAATAAATTGTACTAATTAAAAAGCACTTTAAAAAGCATGATGTTAAACAGGGCTTTTTGAATTAAAGAAAAATTGACTGAAAATGCATTATTGCTTAAAAACAAAGCTAAAGGCAAAATATAAATTCTGATTCATTCACTTCTAATGAATTCATGCTAATTCAACTAATCAAGGGAATCCAGGTGAACACAGGTAAATTCTACCTGTGCCCCTTTAGAGGACCCCATAATTGCCTAAAATAATTAGGTGTTTGTTTTGGCGAGTAGCCGTTCGGGGAATACGCGGGTATGATAAGGCAACTCTCAGCGATCGATTGAGTAAAAATTCCTCTGATCGATATGACGTCACAATAAGCAGCATGATGTCATATTTTACTTAAGAAACCTATCAATTTTAACTTAATCTCTGGTCCAAATTATAAAAACTACAGGCGTAAAATGTCACTAGAAACTCTTCTAACTGAATATATCTTCGATTTCTCTATATAACGTATTATTATCATTGATGGCGTCACAAGCATGTTTAATAATGAAGATCAATGTCAGGATACAAATCATCGGAATGCAGTGTAAACAATGCCGAAGTAAGACATATTTAATACAGATACCCAAGATTTAAATGATTGTCAGTTAGGATATAATCAGGATAATACAGGCACGGGTATTTTGTTTTATCAGCGAGTGTTATAAGGTAAGCATATAAACATTTATATGGCTTGACCGGCCTTTCCTCTGTCAGTGTGTACAAAAAAGGCAAAGGTGTAACACTACCCCGAATATTATGAAAGATGAATTTGGCAAATATCAAAAGCATAAGACCTAAAAAGACTTGAAAAGTGCTGCTAGAATCCTTTGCTTCGTTGTTGTAATTGAAAAATACGTAGTATTTTCAATGAAAATGAAAAAGTTGAGGGGGTTTCCGATAAATAATGACAATATTTATTTTATGCGATTAACAATAGGATTCTAGCAGTAATACTAATAGACATAAACTAATTGCCGATCGAATTATTGTATAAAACATACAAATGAACTTCGGGATAGTGTTACACTTTTTTATTTTTTGTTAAGGTAAAAAGTGATCTGTCACGTGATACCATGGCACGACAGCTTCAACGATCGACTTGATTCCGAAGTAGAAATATAAAATCTTGTTGAACACATTCACTTGATATTAATATTTAGCACTGTTTTAATAAAAATATACAATTTTTATAATGACCACAATTGCGACCATCATTAAACTCAGAGTTACCTTAACCTACCTGCGTAAACCGAATATGTATCCATTGTCCCCTGCATCAAAACAGTTCTCGCTATTACGTAATCAGCCACCTGTTGACTTGTCGCGTGGTCAATGTTTGTTAAATAATATACGGTGAATCATACACTTGTCTCGTGTTGGACTTTCAACGTATTTGGGTGTTTGAAAATTTATCAATTACGATTATTTGATTGAGAAAGTATTTCTGTTGTGCGTATTCCGTTATGCAATTATTATTTTCCAAATAAAAAATGAAAATGACAATCTGCACCGTACTTACAATCGAGGAGGTTAAATATATTCCAGAAGAGTTTTGAAAATATTGCAAGAATAGATGATCAAGACCTACTGCATTAAATACAAAAATGAATTTGCAACGTCCTCCAAAACGGATGTCCCCTAATCCGGCAAAAATCTTCAGAACCACCCTCCGCCGGATTAGACAAGTTTTACTGTATATATATATATATATATATATATATATATATATATATATATATATATATATATATATATATATATATATATATATATATATATATATATATATATATATTCATTTCATACGTGTGGTGTATACTACCTTTGTGATAAACCTTTGCTTCATCAAACGGGTGATGTTTTATCAAATTTATCAAATACTTCCGATTCCAAACATTTTCCTGTATATTCCACATCCTTATTTCTACTACTAAAATGGATTTTGTCGATTGAATTATAATATGACGGGAATCACATAAATGTGTACCGGTAGTTCATAAAACTGCAAATCACGTTATCTATCGTCTATTATCTATCGTTATTGTCAATATACCTTCATCACCTGCATATGGTGTTTTTGTCTCTCAGTCAATTCGATACGCAAGGGCATGCTATTCGTATGAACAGTTTCTAAGGCGAGGCAAGCTACTGACAAACAAGTTGATAAAAGAGGACTATCAACAGGCTCGTTTGAAGTCATCTTTTCGTAAGTTCTATGGTCGATACAACGACGTTGTCAGCAAATACAATCATCCACTCGGTCGCATGCTGACTGACGTTTTTCATACTAATTGTTAGACCATAATTTATCACCTAATTGTCTACGGACTTTTCCGTTTTTTCCCGATTACGACAAAGAGAACACGGCGGGTGTGACCGGTCAGCAGAGGATGCTCACTCCTCCTAGGCACCTGATCCTACCTCTATCTTTTTGGAGGTCTGTGTTGCTCTGCTTTGAATTTGTATTTCGTTTTGTGGAGTTTTGATATGGTTGACGGTTTGTTATTGTCATTTTTTTCATCAAGGAGTTCATCCTGACAACGCGACGGAGTCAGAACGTTTTGGTTTGTGTTTCTATACAAGAACTTACCAAAATAATGTCTCCCAAGACTTTTATTTCACCACCAGTAAGCATCTTTATTCAATATTTTCAACTTCGAATACGAACATTAACAACTTTTGTGAATGTCAACAAACTTGACTACTCAAGTCTTTAGTATTTCCATTTAATTAAGTGATTAAGCTCTACGAAAAATATTTAGAGAGATAAACTTTTTCAAGCTTTATTTCAGTGAACATAACATTAAAACAACTATTAATATTTATCTCTGAAATGACGTTTTTTTAATTGTATTGCTCAAAGTAGCAAGAACTGCATAACAAAAAGCTGCATTTCAGATTAGCCTTCAAGAAATCAGTTTGTGTCATTTAAGGGACTATCCCAAATGCTTCATAATATTAATTAAATTTTATGAGATAAATAGAACACCAGCCAGTATGGATATTAGATTTTTGACGTTTGCCTAGAATTTGCATAAAATATAATATCTTCCTATTATTTTTATAATTTTTGATGTGCATGTTATCACCAGTTTAAGAGGGTTCGATGGCCGTGGACATTTTTATCTGGTATTGGTCTCCTTTAAAAGAAAAAAGAACTCTTTATTAAACATATATGAAGATGTCCAAATTTTAAACATAAACTACATGGATTGGTTCTTTACTAAATAATAGTTTATAGCTGAACAAACCAAATCGTAAAATCTGAGGTAAATGTTATAGTTAATTTGTTGACCATCCAGCCACCTTAAACTGACACTGAATTTCAAATAACAGTACTCAACGTTCACCAGGATATAATACATTGAAACGATCAGTTAACGGTTTTTTTTTTATTTTCACATAAGATCTACATTAAGAATGAAATTGGTTTTAGTTTGAATTTCTAAGTTTGCGGAGCTTATTCCAATTTAAGGAAATTAATAGAGTCTAAACATGGTCATAACCATTAAACCCTGTTTAAACAAGAATAGGAAATACATGCAAGATCAGTTTTCAAACAGCTCTTGGGTAACGCAAGATATTTACGCAGAATATACAAACACTTAAATGGAAATATTATGCCAACTTAAACACACTCCTTTACATCTTGAAATAATAATGAAATTTGTATTAACTGTGTAGTTCAAGTTTTGAATATGAAAAATGTCAAAACCCTTTGATTTGCTATTATCAATTGAGATTAATAAAAATCTCATAAACATGACATATCAAAGGGATAGTATATGTATCTTTCAAAATTTATAATGCAATCTGACAGTTTGCAAGTTAAATAAAATCTCTAAAACATTAATTTATAACTGTCGGAAGTTCTGTTTGATTCTGCACATATATATTATTATATTATATTATATATATATATATATATATATATATATATATATATATATATATATATATATATATATATATATATATATATATATATATATATATTATATATATATATACTAAAGAACTATTTTCTTACGCAAGATAAAACAATAACACAGGAGACATATACATAATTTATGGTAGGTAAGGTTACACTGTATACATTCAACATAAATAGTCACATATGCATCACACTGACACATTACTCGGAGTGAAGTACCGAAGGCGGTTTCCTGGGCACATCTGGCAAGACTTCGTCAACGTCTGCATCTGGATTCATCATTAACCGTGTTGACAATATCTTACTAATAGGTCAAAGTGAATTCAGACAAGAATGAGGTTGGTGTTGCGCAACCTTCTTTCATTTAAATCAAAGCACCATTCATATGTAACCTCGCAACAACAGACGAGATGAAATTATGGTCACCTTCGATTTCGAAGGACGAACTATCACATAGTCATTTACCTTCGTCCATCATTTGAAAGTTTTTAAAATGCACGAGCGCATACCGGCACATTTTTTTAGCTGGTAAATATATTTTGTAAAATCTATCTTCATTTGAAAGGAGAAAGATATATTTCACTGCACGCATATGTAACTTTTAGAAAACGTGTTATACACCAGTGGCACAATTCTAAACTGGTGTGAACTCACTTCACATTTCATAATTTTACTTGTCTGTACAACCACGTTACACACATTTTTGTAAGCATGTTTGAAGTGACCATTTTGACATTAACCTTCATTGATGCAAATACTAGTAAAATATTTGAAAAGTATAGTTTCAACGGATCATACTTCTAATCTCTAAGATTTCCCTCACCAAGTCATGCTAGTGCTTAAGTGGAGATAAACAATGTCACTTGTCTGGCCTCAGGATCATGAAGCAAACTTAGACTTTAGTCAAAAATTGTAAATTGTCTTAATGTCTCTTGATTGAAAACACTAACAAAATTGAAATGCTATTAAAAGGGTCTTGATATAACGTTGTTAATTACAAATTTCAAACGTCATTTTATGATAAATCATTATTTAATGACTGATTGACATTTTGACTTAAGTCTGAAATTGCTTCATGATCCTGAGACCCGGCCCCAGGATCAAGAAGCAATCTTAGACTTAAGTCAAAAATGGTATACTATCTTAAAGGGTTTTCTTTGAATATACTGACACAAATTAAATGCTATTAAAAGTTTCTTAACATAATGATGTTTAAGACAAATTTTGATCATCATTTTATGATAAACAACCATTTTATGACCGACTGAAATTTTGACTTAAGTCTGAAATTGCTTCATGATCCTGAGACTGCGTATTATTATCATATGCATTTCGTCTATTGTACCATTGGGGTTTTATTAAGAGTGGGTACAAGGTCTCAATTAACAGAACGCAATTAACAAATGAATGTTCACAAAATATTCAATTATGCTTCGATCAGTACCATTGAAAACAGATTCAAGATAATAAAACAAATAAGATTGTGTCATTTTTATTTAAGCTTGTTTTAAAGGTATTTATGCCATTTTAAATGAAATTTTTTAAAGAAAGAATGTTTTCATTTTTCCATTCAGCTACAAAAGTTATTAACTTTCTGCAAATTATACAGTTTAAATCAAATGCATTTAAAAGTATTGTATATCAATTCGAATTGATTTATTTACTGACCGGGTCGGTCAATAAACGCCTAACTTTGAAATATTCATTAGCACGTGATGTGACAATCTAAATTTAGAACGTTCACAAGGTGTCGACGTGAAAACGTGGTCGGCCCTTTGGCAGTGGAATAACAAGTTTGGAGAGAAAAGAAAGAAAGAAACAGTTTAACAGAGAACACTGTAAAATGAGAATCAATATTTGAGACCACTTTGAGCGGTGGACACGTATTAGAAACTTCATGTTTAACTATGGGCTTGCCGGCTTCTTGCTATAGACAGGTGAGTCAAACAGCAGTGTGTTTTCTTTAATAAGATATTTACTCGTAAAAGAAAAAAAGCTTATGTGTATGGTACAATATTCATTGTCTGAAAGTGATAAAACTTGTATAGCTATCACTCGAATACATAAAATCTATAAATTGTATGTTTTGAGTCGAGAGGTACCAGAAGGGATAATTTTGACGATCTATTTCATAATTATATATGTTGTCAAATGTATAAAAATAATGGTCAGTTTCAAAAGAGCTCTCATCGATTGTCATCGACACCGATGTGCAACCATCCTCATAAAATGCGGATGACAATATCTGATATTTTTTTCTTTTAACAGCACACAAACCTGTTTATATGGATTCAAACAACTGTAAACAAACCTGTCGTATAACCTCATTCTGCTTGCTGCTTTTCTGAATTACTATTCCCGCGCACATGCGCAAATCCACCTCAAACGTTAATCTTTTATGAATATGCATAGGTAAATCGCCGTTATTCATTTTCAAATTACGGCTAGTACCTTGTTAATATTGATAACAAAATTGCAAAATTTTCTATGAACTTCTTTTTCATATATCTAATCACGCAGACAAAATTTGGGTATGGTTTTCAACATCGCAAAAATGCCGTTAAAAACGGCACATAAACATTTACATTTACCAAGCATGGTAGATGTTTCTATAAGTCATTGCATAAAAAGGGTTCACTGACAAATGTCATTGGATATCATCCTTTGTTTGTAATATTGATCTTCATTGTGCATATAAATGAAGACAAAGTAAAAATATCAAATCTCTGAAATATCAAAACTTATTTAAAGAGGTGAAACAACTTATTTAGAAATAATTAACTGTTTGTTTTTGAGAAAAGAAAAACCAAGTAACTAAGGATATTTTTTCTTCAAAACAAATATTGATTTATACAATTACATGCATATGTCTGGTATGTATGTATGTTATCCAGGTCTAACTATGGGTGTACGGGGATAAACTATCGATTGCATTTAATAAACCGTAGAAGCGAGAGTAAATCCCATCACATCCTTGATTTGTCCTGGATAACAAATTCCTTCATGTTTAACACTTTAAAAAAAATTATGCTATCATTATACTGAACACGTTAAATTGCAATAATTGCATTTAAAGTTACGCACCTTATAGAATTGCTTTAAAGGGGCATAGTCACGATTTTGGTCAAATTTCATTTTTCTATTTTTAGTATTTATAATGCTATAGAAATGCATATCTAATAATCAACTACAATTTTTAGTGTCAGTCGTAGAGTAATATGCAAGATATAAGCTCACTATCCTTTGTCATGTAAACATGGCTCGTGCCCTGTTTTTGTTTACATTGGATCAATATGCCGGTAAAAATCCTTTTTCAAGCTGATTTCTCTCTGTTATAATTTGTTTTAAGCATAAATAAATAGTTCCTAGCGTTTATCACATTCATTTTGGGTCTAAAACTGGAATTTTCAATTCAACATTCAAAACGTAAACAAAGCTTTGTTTACATGAAAAAGAATTGTGATCTCTGTATCTCGCTTACAACACGACGACTGAAACTCAAATTTCTGTTGACCACCAGAAATGACCTCCTAAAGCATTGTAAACATCCAAAATGGAAAAATATTTTTTGACTACAAATGGTGACCATGCCCCTTTAAGTCTCAGTCACAACTGGCCTTACGTGTTGGGTGATCAAACTTGTCCTGCGGGGTTTGTCAGTCATGGCTCCCGTGGCTGATCATAGCCTTAAAAATCGTGTTAAAGTGGATGTGAGTGCAATGTAAGGCAAACGGACGTTTGACGTGACAGTCGAAGGTGTCGCTTACAATTTTGCTTGGATACGACCGGTTGCCACTCACAACGTGCGATGCCCGTAGAAACCATCCGTATTACTATCAACGTGCAACAGAGGGACATTTGTCTTGCAAACAACAGTGATAACATTTGCGTCGTAGGTCGCTTGCATGTGAATCGTACTGACGTCTTTCTTTGCCCCTCTAGAACCACGTTAAGTATGATCTAGTTTTAATTTACAACACAAATCCTTGATTTGATTCTAAATTGTATCAATTATTTGTAACATTTTCAAGAGTTTTTGACAGATGATATGTCTACAATGTATGTATAAAACATAAAATGTGTTTCGGTACACTTTTTGATACAATTCATCTGGCTTTGTTTCTGATATTTGCACTTGAAAAACGTCCCCACGCCTATTAATGGGGACATTATATTAAGTGCTTTAGAAATACATATATTCCTTATTCAATATAAGGAATAATGCAAGCAATGCTGAAAGTAAAAACATTGTCATGACAATATTCATTTTTTAAAAGTTTGGTAATTTTTACCCTTTTCAGCTGATACCTTGGAACTTTTGTGGTGTGTTGAGATGACTGATTTTCTGGTAGAATATTTGAACCCTTCTAAAAGACAAAAGTAAAGCAACAAAATAAAATTGCAGTAATCACATGACCTAGATTTAAATCTAGTGTGGTACCTTGCTGACCAAAGTGTATACCCTATTGAGCAATCTAGCAAGCTATTGAAAACTCTACCGGTATTCTGTAATTTGTTTTAATTGCTAAAAGGATACTTGATTCTGTCCCAAGATATCCTGGATTCACATTTTGCTTAATTACTCGATATTTATATATACCTCAGGGTTCAAACGATGTTCATTCAAAGGTATGAAAAATTTCCAAGATTTATCCGTTGAAACGCCCCCTCTAGCTGATCATGTTTCAATACATGGCTAAAAAAAATGTGATGTCTACGAGGATTTTGTATTGAAGCAGACCCGGATAATAACGTTGAAAAATTGCGCGAGGTATTCCGAGTGACTTCCGAATGGTGAAAAGATGTAAACATTCCATATTATAAATCTCCGTAAGAAATCTGTTTTCGTTCCTGTGAACTATTATGAGTCAAAAATGATAACGTGTTAATGAAGATATCTTGAAAATTTTTCCTATCATTGATTTCAATTGCACTTTTTTCACAGGTATGTGTATTTTTATTCAAAATCGGCCAAATTTGCTGTATGAATATCTTGGCACTATAATAATAACAACCAAGAAGTGACTTCAATGCAAGGACAACTTTGACAGTGTTAATGTATGTATATCATACTAAAATATACGGAACTTTTCTGTTGTTATCAAGCATGTTCTTCCAAAATATCACGATTCATTTAAAATCAAAATCTCAAATACAAGTAAATTACAAATCTATCGACATGAAACGCGTTTAATCATCATTGATGTAGTAAATTCAAAAACAGTTTTTGTGAGATCTTTTAAGTCCTCGTGATGTTTGCGATTCACAAATATGTTTTAATCAAACATACAAGAAAATGAGGTGCCAATGAATATTACTTAAGATTTGTTTATTTCCTTCAAAATAATTCATTCGATTCCGTGTTTCTCTCTTAAAACAGTTTTCATGCCTGTCAATGGGGACATTTTCATCAGGTATTTAAAACAACTCCTGTATTTTTATACTATAGACGCGGAATGAAAAGAGGGTAAAAATATTCCGGCTAAAATTTTCTTTTTCTATTTTGAAAGAACTAGCAAGATACCTTTTTGAACTGGTACCTCAGAACTTGTATGTTTTGTTGAGGAGAATATTTCTGTGGTCGAATCTGGAAACCCTTTAAAAACAACAACAGAAAGTGAAATTCAAATAGTGTCGTGCGCTGTAATAAATAAACTAGATGCTGTCATTAGACAGTAATACCCGCACCAAGTGTTAGCCTCTAAATAACACTCTCTTGTACCAGTTTTTGTCAAAAAGAAGGCCACATGCAATTTCCGGTACTTTTTAAAAATTATAATTTTCATAAATGATGAGTTCACATCCAATAATACACATATTGCCTTTATGTACAATTTGGGGTTGATCTGTTTGCATCTGTTTGTGATCTTCATATTATTTCCATTAAAAACCTGTTTTTAAATATGACACAAACAAACATTCTTAGGACTTTATATTTGTATTTGTGCCCTCATGCAGAAAAAAAATATGATAAAATAAAAAAAAATCCCTACCTACCTAACCTAATTTTTTCATCAGTGTTACCCTAAACACACATTATTTTTTCTTAGGCCTAACTGTTAGGTAACATTATTTTGGGGGAAAATATCATATTTTATACACTTTATTTAATGTTTCGTTCAATAAGGAGTACATCACAATGTGGGTGTCCCATACCACCTTAAAGCTGAAAAGTGTGCTTTACATGGTTAATTACCTAATAAAATTGTGCAAGGGGTTTTAAAGAATAAAGTTATGAAAATACATGCAATATGTTACAATTAAATGATCTTTGTCTGAAGTTACGTACACAATACAGGTCTACAGGTTGCATTAGCGGGTACTAGTTTTACCCAGCTCTGTAATTTGATGAGTATCACATGGTGTACATGCATGTGTGTTTTCGATATGCAGAATAGGATTAATTAACACGAATAAACGTTTCTTTTGTGGTGATCAGCTAAAGGAATTCATATTGTGCTAATTGGATTATCATTATGATGTTGACCAATATAGGTAAGTATAATACATGTAATAGCGCAATATTATGAGACACCGGCCAGTATACAAAACAGTTAAGTTTTACTTTCACTTTCTAAAATGTGATCTCCCTTTGCCAGTATACTGTATCATCATCTTTATTTAAATAAGCTTATCTACAGTTTCTGTCATTTTAATTGCAGATTTTTTTCATTTTTTCATTTGTCAGACTTACACTATTGAGTTGACTCCATATTGACCCTATTTTGTATTAAATTTGGGTCTTAAATATCATGTTTATATGAGTTATAATAGGGAGGAAGGGGAAGGGACCTTAACCGTTCCCAATCCCCAGGATGTGTGGATTAGATATACATTTCTAGTGAGAATTTTTTTTCTCCATATACCCCCTACCCCATCATCATACACCAGTTATAGAAAAAGAGTTAATGACTAATTTTCTTTTATTTTAAATTGCTTATTCTTTTTTTGTCAAGAGATATGTGGTATGTCAAGATTTATGACTCATGAAAATTTGTGCATTTAAATCCTGATTGTTAACATACATGTATAATTATATATAAAAAAAATACATGTGATATTATACTAGGGATCATGCAATCAATTGCAGAATTGCAAATCGGTTATTTATAACTCATTTTGACTGATTAATTTGTTAACCATTTTGAAAATAAAGACATTTCTAAATACATGTATAACATATTATCAATAGATTGATTTTGTAACTATTTAGGGCCCCACTCTGCAAATGCCCTATAGTGATCATTCTGTCCAATTCTACTGATCATGTCAAGATACATTAGATACAGTTATGACAAATCGGCCCATGCCCCTTAGGTTATTCCCCCACCCCCTGGAGTTGTTTTTAAACAACCACCCCCCCCTCCTCTGAAATAGGAAATTATAACACATTTTAAGAACTGTTGATTGAGATCCCCACCCCTAGACCATATTTATTCTTCCTCCTTGTGTCATTGCACATTAATTGGTACATGTATATAGGTAATGCCCCCTTTGAGATGCCCAGTGACTTTCCAGAGTTGGAACTAATCAAGTATTAATCTATCTTATTACACGCTGCATTTATCAGTTAGTGCATAACAAGAACCTCTTTCATACCTTCATGTACGTGCACACCCTACGGAAAATGGAGCGACCCCGCTACATGTAAAATTGTTTCTGCAAAAACTGACTATATATTACACAAACATAACATTCAATACTAGGGATGGTATCAGAATTAATTTCTCAATAACTTTGCTTCAATAATGTATTAGACAATTTTCTTCCTTTACAAGTTATTGGCAAAAAGCTTTTGAAGCCTCTAACTCCCTAATAATAGGGGCCAGCACCTTTTTCATCATACCGAATGAAAGGTCTCGGTAAGACCCACAACTTTTTGAAATTTCAAAAGAATCAGTGAACAGACGAGCGAGATATTAAGATTCAAAGTTGGCATCATCTAGAAGAAAAAAAAAATTAAAAAAAAATTTATAAAAGTTCTTCTGTTCGGAAACGGAAGACCTTAATTACCAATTCTTCGCAGTGGTAATGGTTTACAACTTGAAGGTGACCCTGAAAGTTTTGGGGGCTTTGGTGTTTACGAGCCCGATAATGAATTATAGTAAGTGTATTTTCAGTAGGGCCCCGAATCTCAAAAGTAAAACTGGAGAAGACCAAATCACCATTTTTTCCAGGGAGTAGGGTGTGGTTTACCATTTGCATGTGACCTTGAAAATTCCAGCCCCACGGTAGGGGCCTTTGATATTTCCGAGGACAATGTTTAAATTCCCTTATAATCAATGATGATGCATAATGGGCGGAAAAAAGCCATATCCATGTATGTGTACACGTGTGCATGTAATCACAAAAGGAAAGTGAAATTGCTTTTAGGGATTGTATAATAGGGTCCTTTAGTATAAATTGGTTTATTTATAGATTAGTTAGAAGACGAGTTTTTCTTCCTTTATGTATCATTCAATTAGCAAAAAAAGATAGCAGTGGGTTACTTCTCTTTTCATGAATGCAAGCAATAATTATACTATTAATTCAATGCCTTTATAAATACACGTATAACATGTTACGTGATGTTGCAGAGCAAATAAAAATACACAGATTTCATGCATATCTTATATATCACCACTGTATGCTATATCTTAGTTAGAAACACAGGGGCTAAGCCAGTTTTGACATTAATTTCAATGTAACCATAAAAAAGAAAGGGGTAGAAATCTGACCCACACAAAAAACTACCAGCTCGCTTTAAAGCCTCATAAATCAATTAATTATTAAAACATTCGCAATATGCAAGTAGTTTTTAGACCAGTGATGTTTGATATACACGCATGCCGAATTCAAGTTGCTGGGTCCTAAAATTGCAGAGATCTTTTAAAAACTAATCTTTTAAAAAATCCCATCAAACGCACGCTACTTACATCCTCAAACCGGCCATTTTTTATAGCTAATGTTAAACTCAATTTCATTGTTTTATATTCTGGCTATTTCTGATCATGACCTTTTGGGCAAACCAGAATCAGTCATTCTCGAAGAAGTCAAAATTGCAAAATAGGTGTTATATTGGTATAAGTTTTAATCTAATGTTGCTTTCTGTTGTTAATAAAATTATTCATGAAGACATTGAATCAGTTTATCTTGTTCACCAAAAGTCAATTTTTCAAAGAAGTGGAAATTTCTATACTTTACGTTATTTGTAAACAAATATGACTCAAGCTTTGTTTACATAACAACGACTTCTTTCCACCGTATCTCGCTTGTAACTTGACTTTTAACATTCGAATTTTGTCTAATCATTCAAAATACAGAAGTACACTATTTTATACCAAAAAATAAGATAACATTTTCATCTCAAATCGTATATAGGTCCCTTTAAAATTGATTTAATAACTTAGTTCCCTTATAATTATGCATGAATATGAATTGTTCATTTAAAATGTTTTATACCTTTAAACATAATTTATTTCAAAGTTACTTCGAGAACTATTTTGAGGAGGTAAAATTAAAATATGACAGATGTTTGAGCGTTTTGAAAAAGCAATTTCTGCACGACCCCTAACCCTTGTTTTTAAACAAATTATCAGTAATGATGACACCTGTTTTATTTAACTTTCCAGCAAAGTGTTCGCCCGTTAATATTCTCCCTGAAGTTGATTGCGCAGGAAAATGGTAACACCGGTAGCAAGTGCTCCTAGTAAGAGAAACATAATTCTACGAGAGGCTTTACAGATACAATATTAATTTTGTACATGTTGCATGATTTTAAGAACTACTAGAAATAAACCCGTGTACTAACATGTTAATTAAGTAAAGCACGTACAATTCAAGAGAAGAAATTTGGAAAGTATTGCTATCTTTAATCAGGGTCATGGAGATCAATGTTACAAGCGATAGAAATAAAAGATTTTAATCTTGGCTTAGGACTTCGATTTCCTTTAAATATGTTATATATTGATTAAAACTATCTCTGTTTATAGTTTGAAATATCAATACAATGTTTTAAAAATGTTTATACTATAGAAAATTAACGTAGAATCAATTAAAATACTGTGAATTATAATTGACAAAATTATACATTATACTGTTTGTTACAATTAGCAACAGTCTTACTAAACAAATAATATGTTGATTTAAAAGTGTATTATAGAATGAATATCAAAGTTGTGTGTTTTATTTTTTTGTTTTGTAGGATATATTGATACCACTTAAACTAGGAGATATTGCGATATCTTTATGTGCATTTTCATGTGTTACATCTCTCTCTCTCTCTCTCTCTCTCTCTCTCTCTCTCTCTCTCTCTCTCTCTCTCTCTCTCTCTCTCTCTGTATCTCTGTCTTTCTCTCTGTCTATCTCTGACTCTCTCTCTCTCTTATTTTATCATATCATTTTGTTTTGAAGCACCTGATTTGTCGACAATAACAGTTCCATGTTCAACAAACCCAGGTAAGAGGATAACTCGTAGTCGAATTAAGTGATAACACAATGCACAATGCCATGATCTTGTAATGCAACAAGTATCTCTCTCTCTCTCTCTCTCTCTCTCTCTCTCTCTCTCTCTCTCTCTCTCTCTCTCTCTCTCTCTCTCTCTCTCTCCTATTTTATCATATTGATTTCTGTTAAAGCTCCTGATTTGTCCACAATAACAGTTCAAAGTTCAACAAACCCAAGTAAGAGGATAACACCAGTGATAACATAGTGATATGATGTCATGCAGTTTTTTTTAGCTCATCTGAGCTGAAAGCTCAAGTGAGCTATTCTGATCACATTTTGTCTGTCGTCCGTCTGTCCGTCTGTCTGTATGTCCGTCTGTAAACTTTTCACATTTTCAACATCTTCTCCAGAACCACTGGGCCAATTTCAACTAAACTTGGCACTAAGCATCCTTAGGCAAAAGGAATTCAAAGTTGTGAAAATTAAGGACCACGCCCTTTTACAAGGGGAGATAATTAGGAATTATTGAAAATTTTTGAGAAACTTTCAAAAATCTTCTTCTCAAGAACCATTCGGCCATGAAAGCTGAACTCATGTGAAAGCAACCTCAGGTAGTGTAGATTCAAAGTTGTGAAAATCATGACGCCTGGGGTAGGATGGGGTCACAATTGGGGGTCGAATTTTTACATAGGAATATATTGAGTAAATGTTTAAAAAAATCTTCTTTTCAAGAACCAATTGGTCAAGAAAGCTGTAACTTATGTGGAAGCATCCTCAGGTATTGTAGATTCAAAATTGTGAAAATCATGATCCCCGGGGGTAGGATGGGGCCACAATGGGGGGTCAAATTTTTATATAGGATTATATATAGAGTTAAATATTTGAAAATCTTCTTCTCAAGAACCATTTGGCCAGGAAAGCTGAAACTTATGTGGAAGCATCCCCAGGTAGTGTAGATTCAGAGTTGTGAAAATCATGACCTCCGGTTGTAGGGTGGGGCCACAATAGGGGTCAAATGTTAAGATAGGAATATATAGATGGAATCTTTAAAAAATCTTATTCACAGAAACCATTTGGCCAGGAAAGCTGAAATTTGTATGGAAGTATCCTCAGGTAGTGTAGATTCAAGTTGTGAAAATCATGACCCCCGGGGATAGGGTGAGGCCACAATGGGGATCGAATTTTTATATAGGAATATATAGTAAATATTTAAAAATCTTTTCCTCAGAAACCATTTGGCCACGAAAGCTGACACTTGTGTTGAAGGATCCTCAGGTAGTGTAGATTTAAAGTTGTGAAAATCATGACCCTCGGTTGTAGGGTGGGGCCACAATTGGAGGAGAGACGAATATTTGCATATGAATATATCGAGTAAATCTTTACAAAGATTTCTCAGAAACCATTTGGCCAGGAAAGCTGAAACTTATGTGGAAGTATAACCAGGGAGTGTAGATTCAAATTTGTGAATATCATGACCCTCAGGAAAAGAGTAGGGCCCCAATGGGGGGTCGAATTTTTCATAGGAATGTATAGAGTTAAATATTTTAAAAATCTTCTTCTCAAGAACCATTTGGCCAGGAAAGCTGAAACTTGTGTGGAAGCATACTCAGGTAGTGTAGATTCAAAGTTGTGAAAATCATGACCCCCGGTTGTAGGGTGGGGCCACAATGGGAGGGGGGTCGAATTTTTGCATATGAATATATCGAGTAAATCTTTAACAAAAATTTTCTCAGAAGCCATTTGGCCATGAAAGCTGAAACTTATGTGGAAGTATAACCAGATAGTGTAGATTTGTGAATATCATGACCCTCAGGAGAAGGGTAGGGCCCCAATGGGGGGTCGAATTTTTCATAGGAATGTATAGAGTTAAACATTTTAAAAATCTTCTTCTCAAGAAATATTTGGCCAGGAAAGCTGAAATTTATGTGGAAGCATTCTCAGGTAGTGTAGATTCAAAGTTGTGAAAATCATGATCCTCGGGTAGGGTGGGGCCACAATAGGGGTCAATTTTTTACATAGGAATATATAGTTAATATTTAAAAATTTTCTTCTCAGAAAACATTTGCCCAGGAAAGCTGAAGCTTATGTGGACGCATCCTCAGGTAGTGTAGATTCAAAGTTGTGAAAATCATGACCCCCAGGGGTAGAATGGGTCCACAATGGGTGGGTCAAATTTTTACATAGGTATATATATATAGAGGAAATCTTTAAAGATTTTCTTCTCAAGAACCATTTGCCCAGGAAAGCTGAAACTTATGTGGAAGCATCTTTAGATAGCGTAGATTCAAAGTTGTGAAAATCATGACCTTTGGGGATAGGGTTGGGGGCCTCAATGGGGCTCAAAATTTTACATAGGAATATGTAGAGGAAATCTTTAAAAATCTTCTTCTCAGAAACCAATCAGCCAGGAAAGCTGAAACTTGTGTGGAAGCATCCTCAGGTAGTGTAGATTCAAAGCTGTGAAAATCATGACCCCGGGCATAGGTTGGGGCTACAATGGGGGCAAATTTTTACATAGGAATATATATAAAGAAAAATTCAAAAATCTTTTTCTAAAAAACAATTTGCCTAGAAAAGCCGTAACTTTTGTGAAAGCAACTTCAGATAGTGTAGATTCAAATTCGTTAAAATCAAAATCTTGAGGAGTAGGGTGGGGCCACATTTGGATCCAGTTGTACAAAGGAAAACATTTTAATAATTCACAAAAACTGAAATGTTATTATACCGTATATGGTTTTACTTATATGTTAGCATTTTTACATATTGCTGATTATTTAGAATTGTTTAGACTTTGGCCCCTGGACGATTCTTGGGCCTCACAAGGGGTTTAGAGTTTGATATCCCATATATAAACAATTGTTTAGGATCTTTTTGAGAACTGCAATGCTCAACATGTGATACGACTAGGGGGGGGGGGGGATGGATTTTTATTTATACAGGATCTACATGTATTATACCACTTTGTCCAGATATTTTTGTATTATGACTCCATTAAGCTGATTTTATCATGCCTATTGTTGCTCAGGTGAGCGATGTGGCCCATAGGCCTCTTGTTCTATAAACGAGTAAATTTTACCCAATAATTTATTTAAAAATAAAACTGAAAAAAAAATATAAAAATATAAAAAATAAAAATGATGTTTAAGAGATATCAACACCATTTTACAACGGTATACTGAGATTAGAATTACAAAAAAGATAAGGTTAACTTTTGAATGTATCTATGTGATTATATTCTCATCAGTGACGCATTTCTAGTATCTATAAAATCTGTAGTAAAGTAGATTTATTATCTGCAAATCTTATGATACATTATAGATGTTCAGTATTTATACATGAACGTACATTATACAACTATTTAATGCTTGAGCAGTCAGTAGACCAGAATATGTTTCCCGAGGTGCAGGGAACAGCCCAGTGTGTTCTATTGCCCGATTGTTTTATTACCTAATTCCGCTTTTAGTATTAAGGGTTTTCAATTGTATTTCCTGCCATTATTCACTTCAATTCTCTTATAACGTTACGATACATTCCCTGAGAACGAATGTAATGATATCATATCGTATGATGTGCAGACAAGTGACTTTCTAAACATCGATCGGGAAGCCTTAATATACCCGCGTTCTTAAATGCGTTGCCGGTCCATTAAATCGCAGTCTATTGACCGTTGGTCCAATAGATCGCAGTCTATTGACCGGTGGTCCAATAGATTGCAGTCTATTGTCTGGTGGTCCAGTGGATTGAAGTCTATTAACCGGCTGTTCAATAGAATGGTTTCAATACTGCATACACATACAAAATAGACGCAAATATTTACTTTGTAATAAAACAGCAAAATCCCTTTGATTAGGTGATAAATACATATAGGTGTATTGTTTTCTTTATTTACTGACGACATAATTTGTAAATGTCGACAGAGTATGCATGCGTGGATCATTAGTCGAATCAGTATACAACATGCTGTTACAAGTTAAATGTTGAATAAAGTTTTTAAAAAGAACTTTTAAGTTATTTTTTTAATCTTTAATCTCAAAACATACGATTTTCTTAAATGTGAAATAAAAATTCGACTGTCCATTCATTATTCCGAACAAAAATATTGTCTTCAGATGCATTTATAGAATATTTGCAGTAATATTAGATCCTTATTTTAGTATTATTTATCTGGTTTATAGTGAATAAAATAGGGGTATTGTGTAACATTCGTGTTGTCTTTAACAAATCGCTATATCTTCAAAACATGGTATAAAAATGTTGTTTAATAGACCTTGCAAAAATAAATGACAGTAATGAAGGAGAAAATACAATTTTAGTCTATTTCTTTTATACGGGACGGAGATTTAAAACAAAAACGTGTGACTCATAGTCTTGCACTTCAACAATTTAATCGATCATAAAAATCATTGAACCTTGGACTGGTAAAATTCCGAATATAAACTTGCGCACTAATTTTATTATTGAATCCTTATATGTGCAAGGTTTTTATATGGATAAACAAGGAAATATTTTCAAATGTGCATGTACAACCTCCTTATCTCTATCTATAGAATGTGTTTTTCATACTTCCATCGTTGTCTACATCCTTATTTACCATCTAGAAACATGTGTCAAGGGAGGAAGGAAATATGAACATGTCTCAATTAATTCCAAAGCAGATGTAGACATTTTATCTTTTCCGAAATGAAAGCGTATTTTTTAATAATTCTAAACATCTGATGCAATATGTTAACTGTATTTATAAATTATGTTTAAAGGTAAACGAAAGAACGAATGTCTGTGATAATATGATATAAAGCTATATAAGTTTTAAAAATCTAAACAAATATTTTCTGAAAATTAAATCGTCTCAGATGTACGTAAAAATCTACTTTTTCTTTATCTTATATCATACTATCGAACATCGACGATTATTGATGGTAATTAAAACATATTATAAACGAAATGGGGGCGTAGACTTTATAAGGACTATAAAAACATGTTATTTTATAATCTGTTGTGTAATTCGTGTATCTTGAGTTTTTAATTAAAAACAATATCTGATTCCTTCATTATTCAACCAATTTCAACCAATTTCAACTTGCCATACTGTCTATTTTGACGCAGATATCACTGTTTTATGACATATATACGCTTGTTAAGGGGTTCCTTTACTTTGTATTTGTTATGCTGTTCGGATTGTACCCTTTATATTTCTGCCATACTTGGTGGTTGCTCAAAAAGGAACAGTCACGGCTTTTACCCACAAGATGGCGGCCAAGGAAAATAACACTTGACAACGATATGCTTAAATTAGATTAGAATTAGAATATTATATATTAACTTAATTTTTTTAATAAACCATATTATGATATTATATTCAACCTCATCAACGACGCAAAACTAGTATCTAATATACAATCTACCAATGCCTTTACTAAAGTAGAGTTATAATATGCAAATCTTATTTGGCGTATGGTACGTTACTGATGTTCGGTATTTAAACATGCTCGTACATGTAGTACTATGTTCATTGTTTTCTTTATTTACTGAAAGCATAACTTGTAAATAACGACAAAGTATGTGTAGATCATTAGTCGAATCAGACTGAGTATGCAACATGCAGTAACAAGTTCCAATGTTGAATATAGTTTTTTAAAAGGTATTTTTTACTTTGATTTCAAAACATACGGTTTTAACTTGAATTTTTATTTTAAAAATCTCTGATTAAAAGTTATTATACTAAGTTTGTCTTTAAAAAAAAATAAATGAAAAAAAATTTTGGATTTAGAAAAGACTCGCTAGTCATCTAAAGCTGTTCACGAATGGAAAAATTGTACTGTTGCAGTGTCAGTATAGCGTGAAAAACTACAAATCGTCAATCGGCCTTTATATGAAAATTCACACTGAATCTTGAATTTTCTTACATAAACCCGCTGAATGCCTTTCCCAGTTGAAACATTTTGTCAAAAGTTCAAATTATTGAAACTTTCATACTTAAATAGTAGTGATATACTTTTATGAAAAAATAACATTTCATTTTAAATAGTGCTGTACAGGTTAACTTGAGTTATAAAAGGATTTCTATGGCTGTTCATGCGGGTATGAAAGTAATGAGCATTGCAAAAAACAATGCATAACCTGCGTCAATGTTTTTTTGCATTTTTTCTGCCATAATCACTGCTTTCAAAGTGTAACGTTAAAGTTAAAAATTAAAGATTTCTTAACTTTTCTATAAAAATCTAGATTGTTATCTATAATTTTGAATGCTTAGAATTACAAAAGTTTAATGTAACAAAAGCCCTTATGAACCATCAAAGACAGCATTTAACTGTTTTTATATACTTAAATTCCTCTTCAAGTTTCTTTCCAAGTACGTAAATTATCGGGGTTTTTTTTGTTGCTTATTGCTTAGTTAAATGATATCTCGGGTTTATCATATATTTTTTTTTTATCTTGGTGACCTATCAGGCTTCATCACAATGTAATCAAAATAAGACGTAAATTGATTATCAACAAAACGCTACTCTAGAAATAACAAATCCAATACTGAGTACGTTAACCTCCAAGAAAGAAATCGATATAGTTTGAATACCAACTGTATGTAACGAGAATTTATAACTTTGTTTAAATTAATTAAATATCATATTGTCTTATCCCTATAAACATGTTGTTTTGTTAAAGCAATGCATTTAAAAACGTGCAATTGGAACTCTTGAGTAATTAAAAAAAGCAAGTGCATTGTCAATGAATCTTGTAAAAAAAAAAAGCCCACTAATGATCGGTTTGAACAGTCGTGTAATTTAGGTTTTAATTGACATTGAAACCCACTCATTCATAATCACTTCCTTGATTTATGCAAAAATACAAGTTGTTGTATAAAATATATAGGATCATGTTACCATCCATAATTTTTTACATATAGAATTTTTTACATCATATTTATATAAATTAAAACGAACACACCAATCAATAACAGAATTAAAAAGCAACACATTTAAACTCTTTTGAAATCTTATTTAACCAATCACTTCTTACAATGTCATTAAGTTTAACTAAAACAATCTTAAGGCACGTATGTAATTGTTCTTGTCGAAGTATTCCATGCTGCAAATTGCTGCAATGAGCGATATTTTTTCCAGATAAAGAATAATTTTTCTTTTAACCTTTTATTAAAAAAAAATATCATTTTATTCCTTATATAAATATTGTAGTTTCAGAAAAAAATATCATGCTTAATGGTTGATGAATACAGTACAAAAGAAGAAATAACTGTGCAATTGGTAATCAATAATGTAAAGCCTTTTTGATTTTGATAGATATTTCTTCAAACAATATAAACCCCATTGGTATATATTTACTCTGTTATTTTTTTTGTCGCTGTAGCCTTTGATACAACATAATGTAAACGAAGCTCACGAACAATAATAAAAACAAAAACGCAGGAAATAAATGTTGCTACAGGAATCATTATTTTTCTGTAAAAAATTCGAAAAGATTCTTTTTCATTTTCATTTTGAAGTGATATGTTGTTTTTGTGCGATTCTGTGCTGAATCCTAGATATCCTAGAAAGAGACAAAAACGAAATTGCTTAGCACGTAATTCTAAAAGTTATTTGTGATTGTGACAATATCTATAATTTATTGTAGATAAGGATAAATTTAACTTTATGCGAGGTAACACTCAATTGAAATCATACTATTAAGATTTATTCAGAAATACACGTAAATGATCTTTTTGTTTCATTCATGTATGAAAATAGGAAGCATTGCAGAAAAATACTTTTCCGCGATTTACTTTTCCTGCATATTGCTACATTCATATCACAGTCGCTTGTTTCATACAGTAGGCTTATTTATTATAAACAATCTCTCCATTTTTAGACCACAAAATTGATCACCGATCAACCGCCATTATCTTTATTTATGATCCATGTATTGCGACAGTAACACATGTAGTGCTTTGCGAAAACTTCCTTCTAGGACCCCATATTTTATTTTTTTTATATTTTTTACACCAATCCCCCCCTCCCCTCAGAACCTTGACCGTAAGATTACATGGTTCACCACACAAGAAAACAAGAGGCACAAGGGCCACATATATTTCTATGTTAAACTTTAAACCCCTCTTGGGGCCGCAGTATTGGTCCGGGGGTCACGGTTTTAACAATGTAGAATGTACACTAATTGAGGATGCTTGCATAGTACATGTAATAACACATATTGTAGCAATGTAATTCTTCCAAAGAAGATTTTAAAACATTTTGCTTTTATATATATATCTATATTAAATTTTGAACAACTCTTGCCCTCCCCCCCCCCCACCCCCCGTATTAGTCCGGAGCCAAGAGTTTAACAAATTAGAATTTTCACCATATATACACTGTATATACAAGCTTTGGTGTAAATATTAGCATTTCTGGTGCAGTGGTTCTTGAGAAGAAAATATTTTAAGACACACTCTATTTTAACTGTTTTGCAATTATCGTCCTTTATTTTAAAATTAGGATTCCCTTCTGATGATTTCTACCACGTTTTGTTAAATTTGGCCTGGTTCTAGTGAAGAAATAAAAAAGTTGAAAAGTTTACAGACAGACGGACGGACGACGGACAACATGTGATCAGAAAAGCTCACCGGGACCTTCAGTTCAGGTGAGTTTAAGGGTGTTGAGGTAAACTGCTCATAATTTCCGGTTTGTTTAAAAAAAAGCAGACACTCGGACTCTGTCAAAAGATGGAAATTTATAAAACCAAGCAATAAACAACTATTAAACAAAATGAATTTGAGTTCTAAAATTTTAAACCAAACTTAAAGAACTTCCTACATACTAAATATTCATACGTCTAAGCATTCCTCATTATCAATCAGACTACTTACGAAATTTCAAAAAGATACTCATAATAACAACAAGGAAGTTACTTTAATGTAATGACAGCTTTGACAGTGCTAATGTATTATATCATACTAAAATATACGGACATGTTTCTGTGGTTTTCAAGCATGTTCTTCCTAATATCATGATTCATTTAAAATCAAAAACTGAAATACAAGTAAATTACAGAACACTCGACATAAAACTCGTTTTAATCATCATTTATGTAGTAAAATCAAACATAGTTTTGTGGGATCTTTTAAATCCTCATGATGTTTGATTCACAAATATGTTTTGATCAAACATAAAAGAAAATGATGTGCCAATGAATATTATTCAAGATGTATTTGTATATTTCCTTTCAAAAAATTCATTCGAATTTGTGTTTCTCTCTTAGCACAGTGGTCATGCCTATCCATGGGAACATTTTCATCAGGTATTTAAAACAATTCCTGTATTGTTATACAATATAGGCGGAATAAAGAGCATTAAAATATTCGTAAAATATTTTATTTTTATTTTTTGAAGGATAGTAGATTTATACCTTTTTGAACTGATACTTCAGAACTTTTATGGTTTGTTGAGGAGAATGTTTCTGTTGTCGAATCTGGAAACCCTTATAAACAACAGCAGAAAGTGAAATTAACATTCAAATAGAGTCGCAGGATTTAATATATAAATAAAGCAAATTACAAATGTTACGCTACAGACATCAGGGATATAAATACATTTTGGGTCTATTATAGGCATTTTGGTCTTGAAAAGGTATTTACTCCAAAACAAAGAAGATCAGACAGATAACAAAAAACCTAATCAACATTATCAAAGGAATAGTTTTACCTGTTATGTTCAGCATTATCGACTGAGAAATATAAATCCTTGCTCTTCCACTTTTCGTTATACAGCTGAGAGTGCACTCATACGATCCCGTATCCTTTGGATATCTAACCACTGAACCAGGAATCTCCAAATGAAGATATGATGCCATGACATTACTTATTGACGCATTGACAGTTACTTCAGTTTTATTCCCCAATTCTTCATCTTGATAGGCCACTGTGTAGTTCAATACTGACACAACATTACTTTTGGACCTCTTCAGCTGAATGCTTGAAATACCAATGAGATTGGTACCATTAACAGTACAGCTGATATTTACACCTGCTTTTCCATATTCTATTAATGAGGGCTCAACCTCTATCGATATGAAACCAAGTGCTGAAAGTAAAATGTATAAAGTTTCTGAAATAGAATTGATATGGTCGGTTATCTTTTTATTCACATGTATTTCTGATTTTCGTTAAGAGTTTTCATCAAGATATCAATGAAATTTAAAATGACAAAAATAAAAAAAAAAGAACAAAACGAAAAAGAACATTTTAATTCATAGCCTTATTCACGATTCAGCAGTTAACATAAAAAACAAAACCCCGAATCACTTGGTTATCAAAATTATCGAATTTTCTGATACAATAATACAAACCAGAACTAGCGATCAACGCCCACACGGAAACAAAAACAATAGCCATAAACATTGGTTGTTTATTGATCGAGAAATACAACAGCTGGAAATTAAATCAAAAGATAAGAAATAGAGATCTAATTATGATATCATTGTTTAATCGATCTGTAAGATTTATTTTCAATGAATATAACATGACAATAAAGCAAAGCGTGTGCTAGTAGTTTGATCTTCTTTTCAATTTAAACATACCTTATGCTGTGCTCATGATGATGTTGCCAGAGTATAACTATTCATGTCCATATGGTTTTTTTCCTTTTAACATCATATATTTATATTAAAATTTATTGAATCCGGATGTTGTGCATTCCGGTATGCATGTTGTTCCATCCTGCGAAATTATTAAGTCCCTTCACATTTTCATATCAGTTCATGTTTTGAAAATGTTGTGCAATCCGGGTCTTGTCTATTCTGTAAACCGGCCACGATGAAAAGAACCGACTGCTTATAATAAGTGAGAGTTATCTCCCCTAATCTGACCACTTACCGATCGGCCTTCTGCGGGATAATTACGGTGTATTCCCATTTCGCCTTAATTGTGAAATACAGGTATAAAAGGGTTTAGAAGTAGTAAGGCGAAATGGGTATTTTTTCTAATAATTCTGTTAAACAGTACTTGTTAATTGACGAGATGTTGTCATAAAAAGAACTTAATTACTCAGGTAAAAAGCATGAATATTTGGGATTTAAAATAAAAAATGAAGAACAAAAAAAATTTCAATTTAAATGTAAATATTACTCTGCAGTCTAAATAAAATAGAGATTTAGATAATGAAACAACATTAGATTCATTTTAAATTTTTACAGACATTTTACTTACGAATATTTAGTATATAAAAAAAAGATTTACATGTAAATTTTTAATTAATCCATGAATACTTTATACATCTTTATATCAGCGCTTTCTCCATTTTCGATGAAAAAATGACAATAACTAAACGTCAACCATCTCAAAAATCCATAAAACGAAATACAAATTCAAAGCAGAGCAACACGGACCTCCAAAAAGATAGAGGTAGGATCAGGTGCCTAGGAGAAGTGAGCATCCTCTGCTGACCGGTCGCACCCGCCGTGTGCTCCTTGTCACAGTTGGGCTTGTCATAATCGAGGTAAATGTCAAAATCGGGAAAATGTCATAATAGGGAAAA
This sequence comes from Magallana nippona, assembly GCA_033439105.1. NCBI lineage: Eukaryota > Metazoa > Mollusca > Bivalvia > Ostreida > Ostreidae > Magallana > Magallana nippona. Next base: position 13,300,536 of record CM065921.1, read on the forward strand.
AACGAAACGTTGATGATTTGGTTTGTTTGTGATGGTCACAATACAAACCTTGAGCAAACACGGACCTCCACTACATTGGAGGTAGGATCAGGTGCCTAGGAGGAGTGAGCATCCTCTGCTGACCGGTCACAATTTGTTCCTATTTTCTACATAAAAACGGCCCATTCTCTATGGTTTAAGTGCACTCGTCCTTTTCTGACTTTTTTCTGCTTGTATTTTTTCAAACCTTTTTCTTTCCATCCATGACCTAAAAGGAACCAAACTTGCCCATTTATCACTTCTGGGCATTTTTGAAAATTACATACATTTTTAGAATGAAACTACTTGCGTGCTCCATGAGGACGGGGTAAAATGTTATCCATTTTGTACACAAACGGAGTTATCGATACTAAGATATCAATGTAAAATGGAAAGAGAATCTCAAACAACACATACGACATGTTGCCGGGCAAGACTAAATGTGCACAAGCCTGGCGTATTCATGCATGTATTGAATTGAGATAATTTATCAAATACCGTTAAGATATTATTATCATGATGAAATTAAAATTATGAATCTACATCGATTACAAAAATCGAAAAGGCAATATTGCGGGTGTAGGATGAATGTGTAGTTTGTTTTGGAGGTATACTTTAAATAATAGTTATCGGAATAAATTGTGTTTGTTGGTTCGATTTGTTTATTGAAAAGGGGGATAAAGCAAATGTGTAATTTTTTCATATGAGGTCCCAGCATATTTTCTTAATTATTATCATAGGCCAAAAGCATGTTAAAAAAATATTTATGTTTGCACAATTGACAGTTACTACTTATGAAAGGAGAAATACATTTCCAAAGAGATTATATCGGTAACTGATAGTTGACATTGAGCCTGCCACATGCAAGCACATGTGTAACCTGATTTAAAAATAGCAAAATAGGCCGGGGTGGGGGGTGGGGTAGGTGTCATCGCAACAAGATTTTGTGCTATGATAGAAATGTACATTGTTAATTAATAATTGATGTTGAATTATTAATAAACTAAATCATAAGTTTAGATTGACATACAGTCTGGAAAGTCAACAGGAAGAACTAAAATGCCAGGGAGTTTTGTTTCAGAGGCCAAGTTTTCTCTATCTGCTGGACGATTTCATTCGTCTTGAATAGGGTGTAAGGCGCGTGTCTTACTAAATCTACATGCTCACACTTCAGCCGATTCAAAAAAAGTGACTGTATATGTTAGATTTATAAATCATTTATAAATCGTTTCTAATACATTTGATCTTATATATCGTTATGAACAAATTCAAAACAGATCGATTAAATTGATTTAATACCCCCACCCCGAAGAAGAATCCATTCTAACCAATTGAAATTGATACAAAATGTAAAACAGGACTAGACTGGTCCTCTGTCTCTATCGTGCGAATCAGACAGGCATTGCCAGTCTAACAGCTGCATATCGCGCATATCAGACAGACATTGCCAGTCTAAAACAGGACTTCATTCATTAATATTTACGCACCGTAATAGTGGACGAGTCCAAAATGAGAGACACATCATACATTGCAAAAACTCTGGAGCATACATGTACCATGCATGCAGTTTACTTTGCGGGTTTTTTCTTGTTTCGAGAGTCCTTCGGCTTGAAAATGACGGAAGGCCTTGAATATTGTTATTTTCATGCCATAATATAACATGTATTACTGTTTTCATTTCGCTGACAAGCTTGAGATTATGAAATAATTTTATTAAAAAATACTATAAATGGACGTTTAAATACTATGTCAAACGCGCGTACGACCAGTATCATTCCGACCCTCACTGTATACATTGTTCGACTTAATGTCCTAGCATTGTAATACATGTAGCTAGCACTGCTTTGCATGTACACAAAAACGTTTAAAAATTCAACACTTGAACTGTTTATTTATATGGCTATTTATGTGTACACATTTTATGCATAGTGTACTCGCGTGATTCAAAATACTCCAAACTGAGGATTTAGAATGCAGTCAGTGGGTCTTCATTTTTTAAAAAGAATTTGAAAAAACACATTGCAGGTCTGAAAGTTTGTTAATTTGTCAATCTATCAATATACAGGTGGTTAATTGCCTTCGACTGATAAGGCTACAGCGTAATTGATAAACATTGAACAGCGTTTTTTCCATGCACATGTCCTCCACGGAGGATAGCGAGTACATTAATAAATCACAATTATTTCATTTCCTTTTTAAAATTTTGTATGTAGATAATTGATAAATTGCTGATAAAAGCTGTTTGATATTTTTGTTTGTTGATGGTTAGCAAATTGTTAAAAACAACGCGAAATAATAATATATATCGGATTCCCTGATTCCCTGATAACCGTAAGTACAAATTAACGGCTTTGGATTAAATAAATAATAATATTAATGAATATTAAGTTCAAATTTTAGTAATCATCTCCACAATAATATTATCTTCATCGTGAATCAGTATTTTGTAATGCTTTAAAGGAAAATATTACATTTACAAATAGTACATTTGTATGTCAGTTATAAACATTATGCTTTATTGAACGGCCGTGTATTGTAGAACAAATTAGTTTAATCACCATGTATTGGAACCATTTTATTAACACATTTTCCAGTCAATTCAAAATGTCTTCGTTACATTTACACAGCGGGGCGTTTAAACATGTGTTTACGTCCAGCTCTACAAGCACAGGCACTGTCGTCTGGGCGACGGCCTATATACAGCTAGCGACTCTGTTATCGATCGGTTACCTGAGTCTCGGAATGCATCTAAATGTAGAGAGGAGCACGGTTTTGAAACAAACAACTAAAATGAAGTCAAACAGGTTCATTTTTATGAAACGAAAATGTACATATCAATTAAAACATTCGGGAAATTTATGATGAATCATCTTTACACGCTGCATGTATCAGTTAGTGCATAACAAGAACCTCTTTCATACCTTCATGTACGTGCACATCCCCACGGAAAATGGAGCGACCCCGCTAAAATTGTTTCTGCAAAAACTGACTATATATTACACAAACATAACATTCAATACTAGGGATGGTATCAGAATTAATTTCTCAACAACTTTGCTTCAATAATGCATTAGACAATTTTCTTCCTTTACAAGTTATTGGCAAAAAGCTTTTGAAGCCTCTAACTCCCTAATAATAGGGGCCAGCACCTTTTTCATCATACCGAATGAAAGGTCTCGGTAAGACCCACAACTTTTGAAATTTCAAAAGAATCGGTGAACAAACGAGCTAGATATTAAGATTCAAAGTTGACGTCTAGAAGAAAAAAAAAATAATAAATCTTAACATTTTTCAGAATAATAGTAAGGTCTTCTGTTCGGAAACGGAAGACCTTAATCACCAATTCTTCGCATTGGTAATGGTTTACAACTTGAAGGTGACCCTGAAAGTTTTGGGGGCTTTGGTGTTTACGAGCCCGATAATGAATTATAGTAAGTGTATTTTCAGTAGGGCCCCGAATCTCAAAAGTAAAACTGGAGAAGACCAAATCACCATTTTTTCCAGGGAGTAGGGTGTGGTTTACCATTTGCATGTGACCTTGAAAATTCCAGCCCCAGGGTAGGGGCCTTTGATATTTCCGAGGACAATGTTTAAATTCCTTTATAATCAATGATGATGCATAATGGGCGGAAAAAAGCCATATCCAAGTATATGTACACATGTGCATGTAATCACAAAAGGAACGTGAAATTGTTTTTAGGAATTGTATTATAGGGTCCTTTAGTATAAATTGGTTTATTTATAGACTAGTTAGAAGACGAGTTTTTCTTCCTTTATGTATCATTCAATCAGCAAAAAAAGACAGCAGTGGGTTACTTCTCTTTTCATGAATGCAAGCAATAATTACACTATAATGCCTTTATAAATACACGTATAACATGTTACGTGATGTTGCAGAGCAAATCAAAATACACAGATCTCATGCATATCTTATATATCACCACTGTATGCTATATCTTAGTTAGAAACACAGGGGCTCAGCCCGTTTTGACATTAATTTCAATGTAACCATAAAAAAGAAAGGGGTCGAAATCTGACCCACACAAAAAACTACCAGCTCGCTTTAAAAGCCTCATAAATCAATTGATTATTAAAACATTCGCAATATGCAAGTAGTTTTTAGACCAGTGATGTTTGATATACACGCATGCCGAATTCAAGTTGCTGGGTCTTAAAATTGCAGAGATCTTTTAAAAACTAATCTTTTAAAAAATCACATCAAACGCACGCTACTTACATCCTCAAACCGGCCATTTTTTATAGCTAATGTTAAACTCAATTTCATTGTTTAAAATTCTGGCTATTTCTGATCATGACCTTTTGGTCAAACCAGAATCAGTCATTCTCGAAGAAGTCAAAATTACAAAATAGTTGTTATATTGGTATAAGTTTTAATCAAATGTTGCTTTTTGTTGTTAATAAAATTATTCATGAAGACATTGAATCAGTTTATCTTGTTCACCAAAAGTCAATTTTTCAAAGAAGTGGGAATTTCTATACTTTACGTTATTTGTAAAAAAAAATATGACTCAAGCTTTGTTTACATAACAACGACTTCTTTCCTCCGTATCTCGCTTGTAACTTGACTTTTAACATTCAAATTTTGTCTAATCATTCAAAATACAGAAGTACACTATTTTATACCAAAATATAAGATAACATTTTCATCTCAAATCGTATATAGGTCCCTTTAAAACTGATTTAATTACTTAGTTCCCTTATAATTATGAATGAATATGAAATGTTCATTTAAAATGTATCATACCTTTGAACATAACTTATTTCAAAGTTACTACGAGAACTATTTTGAGGAGGTAAAATTAAAATATGACAGATGTTTGAGCGTTTTGAAAAAGCAATTTCTGCACGACCCCTAACCCTTGTTTTTAAACAAATTATCAGTAATGATGACACCTGTTTTATTTAACTTTCCAGCAAAGTGTTCGCCCGTTAATATTCTCCCTGAAGTTGATTGCGCAGGAAAATGGTAACACCGGTAGCAAGTGCTCCTAGTAAGAGAAACATAATTCTACGAGAGGCTTTACAGATACAATATTAATTTTGTACATGTTGCATGATTTTAAGAACTACTAGAAATAAACCCGTGTACTAACATGTTAATTAAGTAAAGCACGTACAATTCAAGAGAAGAAATTTGGGAAGTATTGCTATCTTTAATCAGGGTCATGGAGATCAATGTTACAAGCGATAGAAATAAAAGATGTTAATCTTGGCTTAGGACTTCGATGTCCTTTAAATATGTTATATATTGATTAAAACTATCTCTGTTTATAGTTTGAAATATCAATACAATGTTTTAAAAATGTTTATACTATAGAAAATTAACGTAGAATCAATTAAAATACTGTGAATTATAATTGACAAAATTATACATTATACTGTTTGTTACAATTAGCAACAGTCTTACTAAACAAATAATATGTTGATTTAAAAGTGTATTATAGAATGAATATCAAAGTTGTGTGTTTTATTTTTTTGTTTTGTAGGATATATTGATACCACTTAAACTAGGAGATATTGCGATATCTTTATGTGCATTTTCATGTGTTACATCTCTCTCTCTCTCTCTCTCTCTCTCTCTCTCTCTCTCTCTCTCTCTCTCTCTCTCTCTCTCTCTCTCTCTCTCTCTCTCTCTCTCTCTCTCTCTCTCTCTCTCTCTCTGTGTATCTCTGTCTTTCTCTCTGTCTATCTCTGTCTCTCTCTCTCTTATTTTATCATATCATTTTGTTTTGAAGCACCTGATTTGTCGACAATAACAGTTCCATGTTCAACAAACCCAGGTAAGAGGATAACTGGTAGTCTAATTAAGTGATAACACAATGCACAATGCCATGATCTTGTAATGCAACAAGTATCTCTCTCTCTCTCTCTCTCTCTCTCTCTCTCTCTCTCTCTCTCTCTCTCTCTCTCTCTCTCTCTCTCTCTCTCTCTCTCTCTCTCTCTCTCCTATTTTATCATATTGATTTCTGTTAAAGCTCCTGATTTGTCCACAATAACAGTTCAAAGTTCAACAAACCCAAGTAAGAGGATAACACCAGTGATAACATAGTGATATGATGTCATGCAGTTTTTTTTAGCTCATCTGAGCTGAAAGCTCAAGTGAGCTATTCTGATCACATTTTGTCTGTCGTCCGTCTGTCCGTCTGTCTGTATGTCCGTCTGTAAACTTTTCACATTTTCAACATCTTCTCCAGAACCACTGGGCCAATTTCAACCAAACTTGGCACAAAGCATCCTTAGGCAAAAGGAATTCAAAGTTGTGAAAATTAAGGACCACGCCCTTTTACAAGGGGAGATTAGGAATTAGGAATTATTGAAAATTTTTGAGAAACTTTCAAAAATCTTCTTCTCAAGAACCATTCGGCCATGAAAGCTGAACTCATGTGAAAGCAACCTCAGGTAGTGTAGATTCAAAGTTGTGAAAATCATGACGCCTGGGGTAGGATGTATAGGAATATATTGAGTAAATGTTTAAAAAAATCTTCTTTTCAAGAACCAATTGGTCAAGAAAGCTGTAACTTATGGGGATCGAATTTTTATATAGGAATATATAGTAAATATTTAAAAATCTTTTCCTCAGAAACCATTTGGCCACGAAAGCTGACACTTGTGTGGAAGGATCCTCAGGTAGTGTAGATTTAAAGTTGTGAAAATCATGACCCCCGGTTGTAGGGTGGGGCCACAATTGGAGGAGAGACGAATATTTGCATATGAATATATCGAGTAAATCTTTACAAATATTTCTCAGAAACCATTTGGCCAGGAAAGCTGAAACTTATGTGGAAGTATAACCAGGGAGTGTAGATTCAAATTTGTGAATATCATGACCCTCAGGAAAAGAGTAGGGCCCCAATGGGGGGTCGAATTTTTCATAGGAATGTATAGAGTTAAATATTTTAAAAATCTTCTTCTCAAGAACCATTTGGCCAGGAAAGCTGAAACTTGTGTGGAAGCATCCTCAGGTAGTGTAGATTCAAAGTTGTGAAAATCATGACCCCCGGTTGTAGGGTGGGGCCACAATGGGAGGGGGGTCGAATTTTTGCATATGAATATATCGAGTAAATCTTTAACAAAAATTTTCTCAGAAGCCATTTGGCCATGAAAGCTGAAACTTATGTGGAAGTATAACCAGATAGTGTAGATTTGTGAATATCATGACCCTCAGGAGAAGGGTAGGGCCCCAATGGGGGGTCGAATTTTTCATAGGAATGTATAGAGTTAAATATTTTAAAAATCTTCTTCTCAAGAAATATTTGGCCAGGAAAGCTGAAATTTATGTGGAAGCATTCTCAGGTAGTGTAGATTCAAAGTTGTGAAAATCATGACGCCTGGGGTAGGATGGGGTCATAATTGGGGGTCGAATTTTTACATAGGAATATATTGAGTAAATGTTTAAAAAAATCTTCTTTTCAAGAACCAATTGGTCAAGAAAGCTGTAACTTATGTGGAAGCATCCTCAGGTATTGTAGATTCAAAATTGTGAAAATCATGATCCCCGGGGGTAGGATGGGGCCACAATGGGGGGTCAAATTTTTATATAGGATTATATATAGAGTTAAATATTTGAAAATCTTCTTCTCAAGAACCATTTGGCCAGGAAAGCTGAAACTTATGTGGAAGCATCCCCAGGTAGTGTAGATTCAGAGTTGTGAAAATCATGACCTCCGGTTGTAGGGTGGGGCCACAATAGGGGTCAAATGTTAAGATAGGAATATATAGAGGGAATCTTTAAAAAATCTTATTCACAGAAACAATTTGGCCAGGAAAGCTGAAATTTGTATGGAAGTATCCTCAGGTAGTGTAGATTCAAGTTGTGAAAATCATGACCCCCGGGGATAGGGTGAGGCCACAATGGGGATCGAATTTTTATATAGGAATATATAGTAAATATTTAAAAATCTTTTCCTCAGAAACCATTTGGCCACGAAAGCTGACACTTGTGTGGAAGGATCCTCAGGTAGTGTAGATTTAAAGTTGTGAAAATCATGACCCCCGGTTGTAGGGTGGGGCCACAATTGGAGGAGAGACGAATATTTGCATATGAATATATCGAGTAAATCTTTACAAATATTTCTCAGAAACCATTTGGCCAGGAAAGCTGAAACTTATGTGGAAGTATAACCAGGGAGTGTAGATTCAAATTTGTGAATATCATGACCCTCAGGAAAAGAGTAGGGCCCCAATGGGGGGTCGAATTTTTCATAGGAATGTATAGAGTTAAATATTTTAAAAATCTTCTTCTCAAGAACCATTTGGCCAGGAAAGCTGAAACTTGTGTGGAAGCATCCTCAGGTAGTGTAGATTCAAAGTTGTGAAAATCATGACCCCCGGTTGTAGGGTGGGGCCACAATGGGAGGGGGGTCGAATTTTTGCATATGAATATATCGAGTAAATCTTTAACAAAAATTTTCTCAGAAGCCATTTGGCCATGAAAGCTGAAACTTATGTGGAAGTATAACTAGATAGTGTAGATTTGTGAATATCATGACCCTCAGGAGAAGGGTAGGGCCCCAATGGGGGGTCGAATTTTTCATAGGAATGTATAGAGTTAAATATTTTAAAAATCTTCTTCTCAAGAAATATTTGGCCAGGAAAGCTGAAATTTATGTGGAAGCATTCTCAGGTAGTGTAGATTCAAAGTTGTGAAAATCATGATCCTCGAGTAGGGTGGGGCCACAATGGGGGTCGAATTTTTACATAGGAATATATAGTGAATATTTAAAAATTTTCTTCTCAGAAAACATTTGCCCAGGAAAGCTGAAGCTTATGTGGACGCATCCTCAGGTAGTGTAGATTCAAAGTTGTGAAAATCATGACCCCCAGGGGTAGAATGGGTCCACAATGGGTGGGTCAAATTTTTACATAGGTATATATATATAGAGGAAATCTTTAAAGATTTTCTTCTCAAGAACCATTTGCCCAGGAAAGCTGAAACTTATGTGGAAGCATCTTTAGATAGCGTAGATTCAGAGTTGTGAAAATCATGACCTTTGGGGATAGGGTTGGGGGCCTCAATGGGGCTCAAAATTTTACATAGGAATATGTAGAGGAAATCTTTAAAAATCTTCTTCTCAGAAACCAATCAGCCAGGAAAGCTGAAACTTGTGTGGAAGCATCCTCAGGTAGTGTAGATTCAAAGCTGTGAAAATCATGACCCCGGGCGTAGGTTGGGGCTACAATGGGGGCAAATTTTTACATAGGAATATATATAAAGAAAAATTCAAAAATCTTTTTCTAAAAAACAATTTGCCTAGAAAAGCCGTAACTTTTGTGAAAGCAACTTCAGATAGTGTAGATTCAAATTCGTTAAAATCAAAATCTTGAGGAGTAGGGTGGGGCCACATTTGGATCCAGTTGTACAAAGGAAAACATTTTAATAATTCACAAAAACTGAAATGTTATTATACCGTATATGGTTTTACTTATATGTTAGCATTTTTACATATTGCTAATTATTTAGAATTGTTTAGACTTTGGCCCCTGGACGATTCTTGGGCCTCACAAGGGGTTTAGAGTTTGATATCCCATATATAAACAATTGTTTAGGATCTTTTTGAGAACTGCAATGCTCAACATGTGATATGACTAGGGGGGGGGGATGGATTGGATTTTTATTTATACAGGATCTACATGTATTATACCACTTTGTCCAGATATTTTTGTATTATGACTCCATTAAGCTGATTTTATCATGCCTATTGTTGCTCAGGTGAGCGATGTGGCCCATAGGCCTCTTGTTCTATAAACGAGTACTTTCCCTTACATATTCTAGAGGTGCGTGAAAAAATTTTACCCAATAATTTATTTAAAAATAAAACTGAAAAAAAAATATAAAAATATAAAAAATAAAAATGATGTTTAAGAGATATCAACACCATTTTACAACGGTATACTGAGATTAGAATTACAAAAAAGATAAGGTTAACTTTTGAATGTATCTATGTGATTATATTCTCATCAGTGACGCATTTCTAGTATCTATAAAATCTGTAGTAAAGTAGATTTATTATCTGCAAATCTTATGATACATTATAGATGTTCAGTATTTATACATGAACGTACATTATACAACTATTTAATGCTTGAGCAGTCAGTAGACCAGAATATGTTTCCCGAGGTGCAGGGAACAGCCCAGTGTGTTCTATTGCCCGATTGTTTTATTACCTAATTCCGTTTTTAGTATTAAGGGTTTACAATTGTATTTCCTGCCATTATTCACTTCAATTCTCTTATAACGTTACGATACATTCCCTGAGAACGAATGTAATGATATCATATCGTATGATGTGCAGACAAGTGACTTTCTAAACATCGATCGGGAAGCCTTAATATACCCGCGTTCTTAAATGCGTTGCCGGTCCATTAAATCGCAGTCTATTGACCGTTGGTCCAATAGATCGCAGTCTATTGACCGTTGGTCCAATAGATCGCAGTCTATTGACCGGTGGTCCAATAGATTGCAGTCTATTGACTGGTGGTCCAGTGGATTGAAGTCTATTAACCGGTTGTTCAATAGAATGGTTTCAATACTGCATACACATACAAAATAGACGCAAATATTTACTTTGTAATAAAACAGCAAAATCCCTTTGATTAGGTGATAAATACATATAGGTGTATTGTTTTCTTTATTTACTGACGACATAATTTGTAAATGTCGACAGAGTATGCATGCGTGGATCATTAGTCGAATCAGTATACAACATGCTGTTACAAGTTAAATGTTGAATAAAGTTTTTAAAAAGAACTTTTAAGTTATTTTTTTTTAATCTTTAATCTCAAAACATACGATTTTCTTAAATGTGAAATAAAAATTCGACTGTCCATTCATTATTCCGAACAAAAATATTGTCTTCAGACGCATTTATAGAATATTTGCAGTAATATTAGATCCTTATTTTAGTATTATTTATCTGGTTTATAGTGAATAAAATAGGGGTATTGTGTAACATTCGTGTTGTCTTTAACAAATCGCTATACATGTATCTTCAAAACATGGTATAAAAATGTTGTTTAATAGACCTTGCAAAAATAAATGACAGTAATGAAGGAAAAAATACACTTTTAGTCTATTTCTTTTATACGGGACGGAGATTTAAAACAAAAACGTGTGACTCATAGTCTTGCACTTCAACAATTTAATCGATCATAAAAATCATTGAACCTTGGACTGGTAAAATTCCGAATATAAACTTGCGCACTAATTTTATTATTGAATCCTTATATGTGCAAGGTTTTTATATGGATAAACAAGGAAATATTTTCAAATGTGCATGTACAACCTCCTTATCTCTATCTATAGAATGTGTTTTTCATACTTCCATCGTTGTCTACATCCTTATGTACCATCTAGAAACATGTGTCAAGGGAGGAAGGAAATATGAACATGTCTCATTTAATTCCAAAGCAGATGTAGACATTTTATCTTTTCCGAAATGAAAGCGTATTTTTTAATAATTCTAAACATCTGATGCAATATATTAACTGTATTTATAAATTATGTTTAAAGGTAAACGAAAGAACGAATGTCTGTGATAATATGATATAAAGCTATATAAGTTTTAAAAATCTAAACAAATATTTTCTGAAAATTAAATCGTCTCAGATGTACGTAAAAATCTACTTTTTCTTTATCTTATATCATACTATCGAACATCGACGATTATTGATGGTAATTAAAACATATTATAAACGAAATGGGGGCGTAGACTTTATAAGGACTATAAAAACATGTTATTTTATAATCTGTTGTGTAATTCGTGTATCTTGAGTTTTTAATTAAAAACAATATCTGATTCCTTCATTATTCAACCAATTTCAACCAATTTCAACTTGCCATACTGTCTATTTTGACGCAGATATCACTGTTTTATGACATATATACGCTTGTTAAGGGGTTCCTTTACTTTGTATTTGTTATGCTGTTCGGATTGTACCCTTTATATTTCTGCCATACTTGGTGGTTGCTCAAAAAGGAACAGTCACGGCTTTTACCCACAAGATGGCGGCCAAGGAAAATAACACTTGACAACGATATGCTTAAATTAGATTAGAATTAGAATATTATATATTAACTTAATTTTTTTAATAAACCATATTATGATATTATATTCAACCTCATCAACGACGCAAAACTAGTATCTAATATACAATCTACCAATGCCTTTACTAAAGTAGAGTTATAATGTGCAAATCTTATTTGGCGTATGGTACGTTACTGATGTTCGGTATTTAAACATGCTCGTACATGTAGTACTATGTTCATTGTTTTCTTTATTTACTGAAAGCATAACTTGTAAATAACGACAAAGTATGTGTAGATCATTAGTCGAATCAGACTGAGTATGCAACATGCAGTAACAAGTTCCAATGTTGAATATAGTTTTTTAAAAGGTATTTTTTACTTTGATTTCAAAACATACGGTTTTAACTTGAATTTTTATTTTAAAAATCTCTGATTAAAAGTTATTATACTAAGTTTGTCTTTAAAAAAAAAATAAATGAAAAAAAATTTTGGATTTAGAAAAGACTCGCTAGTCATCTAAAGCTGTTCACGAATGGAAAAATTGTACTGTTGCAGTGTCAGTATAGCGTGAAAAACTACAAATCGTCAATCGGCCTTTATATGAAAATTCACACTGAATCTTGAATTTTCTTACATAAACCCGCTGAATGCCTTTCCCAGTTGAAACATTTTGTCAAAAGTTCAAATTATTGAAACTTTCATACTTAAATAGTAGTGATATACTTTTATGAAAAAATAACATTTCATTTTAAATAGTGCTGTACAGGTTAACTTGAGCTATAAAAGGATTTCTATGGCTGTTCATGCGGGTATGAAAGTAATGAGCATTGCAAAAAACAATGCATAACCTGCGTCAATGTTTTTTTGCATTTTTTCTGCCATAATCACTGCTTTCAAAGTGTAACGTTAAAGTTAAAAATTAAAGATTTCTTAACTTTTCTATAAAAATCTAGATTGTTATCTATAATTTTGAATGCTTAGAATTACAAAAGTTTAATGTAACAAAAGCCCTTATGAACCATCAAAGACAGCATTTAACTGTTTTTATATACTTAAATTCCTCTTCAAGTTTCTTTCCAATTATCCATATAGTAGAGGTACGTAAATTATCGGGGTTTTTTTTTTGTTGCTTATTGCTTAGTTAAATGATATCTCGGGTTTATCATATATTTTTTTTTTATCTTGGTGACCTATCAGGCTTCATCACAATGTAATCAAAATAAGACGTAAATTGATTATCAACAAAACGCTACTCTAGAAATAACAAATCCAATACTGAGTACGTTAACCTCCAAGAAAGAAATCGATATAGTTTGAATACCAACTGTATGTAACGAGAATTTATAACTTTGTTTAAATTAATTAAATATCATATTGTCTTATCCGTATAAACATGTTGTTTTGTTAAAGCAATGCATTTAAAAACGTGCAATTGGAACTCTTGAGTAATTAAAAAAAGCAAGTGCATTGTCAATGAATCTTGTAAAAAAAAAAGCCCACTAATGATCGGTTTGAACAGTCGTGTAATTTAGGTTTTAATTGACATTGAAACCCACTCATTCATAATCACTTCCTTGATTTATGCAAAAATACAAGTTGTTGTATAAAATATATAGGATCATGTTACCATCCATAATTTTTTACATATAGAATTTTTTACATCATATTTATATAAATTAAAACGAACACACCAATCAATAACAGAATTAAAAAGCAACACATTTAAACTCTTTTGAAATCTTATTTAACCAATCACTTCTTACAATTTCATTAAGTTTAACTAAAACAATCTTAAGGCACGTATGTAATTGTTCTTGTCGAAGTATTCCATGCTGAAAATTGCTGCAATGAGCGATATTTTTTCCAGATAAAGAATAATTTTTCTTTTAACCTTTTATTAAAAAAAAATATCATTTTATTCCTTATATAAATATTGTAGTTTCAGAAAAAAATATCATGCTTAATGGTTGATGAATACAGTACAAAAGAAGAAATAACTGTGCAATTGGTAATCAATAATGTAAAGCCTTTTTGATTTTGATAGATATTTCTTCAAACAATATAAACCCCATTGGTATATTTTTACTCTGTTATTTTTTTGTCGCTGTAGCCTTTGATACAACATAATGTAAACGAAGCTCACGAACAATAATAAAAACAAAAACGCAGGAAATAAATGTTGCTACAGGAATCATTATTTTTCTGTAAAAAATTCGAAAAGATTCTTTTTCATTTTCATTTTGAAGTGATATGTTGTTTTTGTGCGATTCTGTGCTGAATCCTAGATACCCTAGAAAGAGACAAAAACGAAATTGCTTAGCACGTAATTCTAAAAGTTATTTGTGATTGTGACAATATCTATAATTTATTGTAGATAAGGATAAATTTAACTTTATGCGAGGTAACACTCAATTGAAATCATACTATTAAGATTTATTCAGAAATACACGTAAATGATCTTTTTGTTTCATTCATGTATGAAAATAGGAAGCATTGCAGAAAAATACTTTTCCGCGATTTACTTTTCCTGCATATTGCTACATTCATATCACAGTCGCTTGTTTCATACAGTAGGCTTATTTATTATAAACAATCTCTCCATTTTTAGACCACAAAATTGATCACCGATCAACCGCCATTATCTTTATTTATGATCCATGTTTCGCGACAGTAACACATGTAGTGCTTTGCGGAAACTTCCTTCTAGGACCCCATATTTTATTTTTTTTATATATTTTTTACACCAATCCCCCCCCCCCCCTCCCCTCAGAACCTTGACCGTAAGATTACATGGTTCACCACACAAGAAAACAAGAGGCACAAGGCCACATATATTTCTATGTTAAACTTTAAACCCCTCTTGGGGCCGCAGTATTGGTCCGGGGGTCACGGTTTTAACAATGTAGAATGTACACTAATTGAGGATGCTTGCATAGTACATGTAATAACACATATTGTAGCAATGTAATTCTTCCAAAGAAGATTTTAAAACATTTTGCTTTTATATATATCTATATTAAATTTTGAACAACTCTTGCCCCCCCCTACCCCCCGTATTAGTCCGGAGCCAAGAGTTTAACAAATTAGAATTTTCACCATATATACACTGTATATACAAGCTTTGGTGTAAATATTAGCATTTCTGGTGCAGTGGTTCTTGAGAAGAAAATATTTTAAGACACACTCTATTTTAACTGTTTTGCAATTATCGTCCTTTATTTTAAAATTAGGATTCCCTTCTGATGATTTCTACCACGTTTTGTTAAATTTGGCCTGGTTCTAGTGAAGAAATAAAAAAGTTGAAAAGTTTACAGACAGACGGACGGACGACGGACAACATGTGATCAGAAAAGCTCACCGGGACCTTCAGTTCAGGTGAGTTTAAGGGTGTTGAGGTAAACTGCTCATAATTTCCGGTTTGTTTAAAAAAAGCAGACACTCGGACTCTGTCAAAAGATGGAAATTTATAAAACCAAGCAATAAACAACTATTAAACAAAATGAATTTGAGTTCTAAAATTTTAAACCAAACTTAAAGAACTTCCTACATACTAAATATTCATACGTCTAAGCATTCCTCATTATCAATCAGACTACTTACGAAATTTCAAAAAGATACTCATAATAACAACAAGGAAGTTACTTTAATGTAATGACAGCTTTGACAGTGCTAATGTATTATATCATACTAAAATATACGGACATGTTTCTGTGGTTTTCAAGCATGTTCTTCCTAATATCATGATTCATTTAAAATCAAAAACTGAAATACAAGTAAATTACAGAACACTCGACATAAAACTCGTTTTAATCATCATTTATGTAGTAAAATCAAACATAGTTTTGTGGGATCTTTTAAATCCTCATGATGTTTGATTCACAAATATGTTTTGATCAAACATAAAAGAAAATGATGTGCCAATGAATATTATTCAAGATGTATTTGTATATTTCCTTTCAAAAAATTCATTCGAATTTGTGTTTCTCTCTTAGCACAGTGGTCATGCCTATCCATGGGAACATTTTCATCAGGTATTTAAAACAATTCCTGTATTGTTATACAATATAGACGGAATAAAGAGCATTAAAATATTCGTAAAATATTTTATTTTTATTTTTTGAAGGATAGTAGATTTATACCTTTTTGAACTGATACTTCAGAACTTTTATGGTTTGTTGAGGAGAATGTTTCTGTTGTCGAATCTGGAAACCCTTATAAACAACAGCAGAAAGTGAAATTAACATTCAAATAGAGTCGCAGGATTTAATATATAAATAAAGCAAATTACAAATGTTACGCTACAGACATCAGGGATATAAATACATTTTGGGTCTATTATAGGCTTTTTGGTCTTGAAAAGGTATTTACTCCAAAACAAAGAAGATCAGACAGATAACAAAAAAACCTAATCAACATTATCAAAGGAATAGTTTTACCTGTTATGTTCAGCATTATCGACTGAGAAATATAAATCCTTGCTCTTCCACTTTCCGTTATACAGCTGAGAGTGCACTCATACGATCCCGTATCCTTTGGATATCTAACCACTGAACCAGGAATCTCCAAATGAAGATATGATGCCATGACATCACTTATTGACGCATTGACAGTTACTTCAGTTTTATTCCCCAATTCTTCATCTTGATAGACCACTGTGTAGTTCAATACTGACACAACATTACTTTTGGACCTCTTCAGCTGAATGCTTGAAATACCAATGAGATTGGTACCATTAACAGTACAGCTGATATTTACACCTGATTTTCCATATTCTATTAATGAGGGCTCAACCTCTATCGATATGAAACCAAGTGCTGAAAGTAAAATGTATAAAGTTTCTGAAATAGAATTGATATGGTCGGTTATCTTTTTATTTACATGTATTTCTGATTTTCGTTAAGAGTTTTCATCAAGATATCAATGAAATTTAAAATGACAAAATTAAAAAAAAAGAACAAAACGAAAAAGAACATTTTAATTCATAGCCTTATTCACGATTCAGCAGTTAACATAAAAAACAAAACCCCGAATCACGTGGTTATCAAAATTATCGAATTTTCTGATACAATAATACAAACCAGAACTAGCGATCAACGCCCACACGGAAACAAAAACAATAGCCATAAACATTGGTTGTTTATTGATCGAGAAATACAACAGCTGGAAATTAAATCAAAAGATAAGAAATGGAGATCTAATTATGATATTGTTTAATCGATCTGTAAGATTTATTTTTAATGAATATAACATGACAATAAAGCAAAGCGTGTGCTAGTAGTTTGATCTTCTTTTCAATTTAAACATACCTTATGCTGTGCTCATGATGATGTTGCCAGAGTATAACTATTCATGTCCATATGGTTTTTTCCTTTTAACATCATATATTTATATTAAAATTTATTGAATCCGGATGTTGTGCATTCCGGTATGCATGTTGTTCCATCCTGCGAAATTATTAAGTCCCTTCACATTTTCATATCAGTTCATGTTTTGAAAATGTTGTGCAATCCGGGTCTTGTCTATTCTGTAAACCGGCCACGATGAAAAGAACCGACTGCTTATAATAAGTGAGAGTTATCTCCCCTAATCTGACCACTTACCGATCAGCCTTCTGCGGGATAATTACGGTGTATTCCCATTTCGCCTTAATTGTGAAATACAGGTATAAAAGGGTTTAAAAGTAGTAAGGCGAAATGGGTATTTTTTCTAATAATTATGTTAAACAGTACTTGTTAATTGACGAGATGTTGTCATAAAAAGAACTTAATTACTCAGGTAAAACTCAGGCATTTCTGGTGCAGTGGTTCTTGAGAAGAAAATATTTTAAGACACACTCTATTTTAACTGTTTTGCAATTATCGTCCTTTATTTTAAAATTAGGATTCCCTTCTGATGATTTCTACCACGTTTTGTTAAATTTGGCCTGGTTCTAGTGAAGAAATAAAAAAGTTGAAAAGTTTACAGACAGACGGACGGACGACGGACAACATGTGATCAGAAAAGCTCACCGGGACCTTCAGTTCAGGTGAGTTTAAGGGTGTTGAGGTAAACTGCTCATAATTTCCGGTTTGTTTAAAAAAAGCAGACACTCGGACTCTGTCAAAAGATGGAAATTTATAAAACCAAGCAATAAACAACTATTAAACAAAATGAATTTGAGTTCTAAAATTTTAAACCAAACTTAAAGAACTTCCTACATACTAAATATTCATACGTCTAAGCATTCCTCATTATCAATCAGACTACTTACGAAATTTCAAAAAGATACTCATAATAACAACAAGGAAGTTACTTTAATGTAATGACAGCTTTGACAGTGCTAATGTATTATATCATACTAAAATATACGGACATGTTTCTGTGGTTTTCAAGCATGTTCTTCCTAATATCATGATTCATTTAAAATCAAAAACTGAAATACAAGTAAATTACAGAACACTCGACATAAAACTCGTTTTAATCATCATTTATGTAGTAAAATCAAACATAGTTTTGTGGGATCTTTTAAATCCTCATGATGTTTGATTCACAAATATGTTTTGATCAAACATAAAAGAAAATGATGTGCCAATGAATATTATTCAAGATGTATTTGTATATTTCCTTTCAAAAAATTCATTCGAATTTGTGTTTCTCTCTTAGCACAGTGGTCATGCCTATCCATGGGAACATTTTCATCAGGTATTTAAAACAATTCCTGTATTGTTATACAATATAGACGGAATAAAGAGCATTAAAATATTCGTAAAATATTTTATTTTTATATTTTGAAGGATAGTAGATTTATACCTTTTTGAACTGATACTTCAGAACTTTTATGGTTTGTTGAGGAGAATGTTTCTGTTGTCGAATCTGGAAACCCTTATAAACAACAGCAGAAAGTGAAATTAACATTCAAATAGAGTCGCAGGATTTAATATATAAATAAAGCAAATTACAAATGTTACGCTACAGACATCAGGGATATAAATACATTTTGGGTCTATTATAGGCTTTTTGGTCTTGAAAAGGTATTTACTCCAAAACAAAGAAGATCAGGCAGATAACAAAAAACCTAATCAACATTATCAAAGGAATAGTTTTACCTGTTATGTTCAGCATTATCGACTGAGAAATATAAATCCTTGCTCTTCCACTTTCCGTTATACAGCTGAGAGTGCACTCATACAATCCCGTATCCTTTGGATATCTAACCACTGAACCAGGAATCTCCAAATGAAGATATGATGCCATGATATCACTTATTGACGCATTGACAGTTACTTCAGTTTTATTCCCCAATTCTTCATCTTGATAGACCACTGTGTAGTTCAATACTGACACAACATTACTTTTGGACCTCTTCAGCTGAATGCTTGAAATACCAATGAGATTGGTACCATTAACAGTACAGCTGATATTTACACCTGATTTTCCATATTCTATTAATGAGGGCTCAACCTCTATCGATATGAAACCAAGTGCTGAAAGTAAAATGTATAAAGTTTCTGAAATAGAATTGATATGGTCGGTTATCTTTTTATTTACATGTATTTCTGATTTTCGTTAAGAGTTTTCATCAAGATATCAATGAAATTTAAAATGACAAAATTAAAAAAAAAGAACAAAACGAAAAAGAACATTTTAATTCATAGCCTTATTCACGATTCAGCAGTTAACATAAAAAACAAAACCCCGAATCACGTGGTTATCAAAATTATCGAATTTTCTGATACAATAATACAAACCAGAACTAGCGATCAACGCCCACACGGAAACAAAAACAATAGCCATAAACATTGGTTGTTTATTGATCGAGAAATACAACAGCTGGAAATTAAATCAAAAGATAAGAAATGGAGATCTAATTATGATATCATTGTTTAATCGATCTGTAAGATTTATTTTTAATGAATATAACATGACAATAAAGCAAAGCGTGTGCTAGTAGTTTGATCTTCTTTTCAATTTAAACATACCTTATGCTGTGCTCATGATGATGTTGCCAGAGTATAACTATTCATGTCCATATGGTTTTTTCCTTTTAACATCATATATTTATATTAAAATTTATTGAATCCGGATGTTGTGCATTCCGGTATGCATGTTGTTCCATCCTGCGAAATTATTAAGTCCCTTCACATTTTCATATCAGTTCATGTTTTGAAAATGTTGTGCAATCCGGGTCTTGTCTATTCTGTAAACCGGCCACGATGAAAAGAACCGACTGCTTATAATAAGTGAGAGTTATCTCCCCTAATCTGACCACTTACCGATCAGCCTTCTGCGGGATAATTACGGTGTATTCCCATTTCGCCTTAATTGTGAAATACAGGTATAAAAGGGTTTAAAAGTAGTAAGGCGAAATGGGTATTTTTTCTAATAATTATGTTAAACAGTACTTGTTAATTGACGAGATGTTGTCATAAAAAGAACTTAATTACTCAGGTAAAACTCAGGCATTTCTGGTGCAGTGGTTCTTGAGAAGAAAATATTTTAAGACACACTCTATTTTAACTGTTTTGCAATTATCGTCCTTTATTTTAAAATTAGGATTCCCTTCTGATGATTTCTACCACGTTTTGTTAAATTTGGCCTGGTTCTAGTGAAGAAATAAAAAAGTTGAAAAGTTTACAGACAGACGGACGGACGACGGACAACATGTGATCAGAAAAGCTCACCGGGACCTTCAGTTCAGGTGAGTTTAAGGGTGTTGAGGTAAACTGCTCATAATTTCCGGTTTGTTTAAAAAAAGCAGACACTCGGACTCTGTCAAAAGATGGAAATTTATAAAACCAAGCAATAAACAACTATTAAACAAAATGAATTTGAGTTCTAAAATTTTAAACCAAACTTAAAGAACTTCCTACATACTAAATATTCATACGTCTAAGCATTCCTCATTATCAATCAGACTACTTACGAAATTTCAAAAAGATACTCATAATAACAACAAGGAAGTTACTTTAATGTAATGACAGCTTTGACAGTGCTAATGTATTATATCATACTAAAATATACGGACATGTTTCTGTGGTTTTCAAGCATGTTCTTCCTAATATCATGATTCATTTAAAATCAAAAACTGAAATACAAGTAAATTACAGAACACTCGACATAAAACTCGTTTTAATCATCATTTATGTAGTAAAATCAAACATAGTTTTGTGGGATCTTTTAAATCCTCATGATGTTTGATTCACAAATATGTTTTGATCAAACATAAAAGAAAATGATGTGCCAATGAATATTATTCAAGATGTATTTGTATATTTCCTTTCAAAAAATTCATTCGAATTTGTGTTTCTCTCTTAGCACAGTGGTCATGCCTATCCATGGGAACATTTTCATCAGGTATTTAAAACAATTCCTGTATTGTTATACAATATAGACGGAATAAAGAGCATTAAAATATTCGTAAAATATTTTATTTTTATATTTTGAAGGATAGTAGATTTATACCTTTTTGAACTGATACTTCAGAACTTTTATGGTTTGTTGAGGAGAATGTTTCTGTTGTCGAATCTGGAAACCCTTATAAACAACAGCAGAAAGTGAAATTAACATTCAAATAGAGTCGCAGGATTTAATATATAAATAAAGCAAATTACAAATGTTACGCTACAGACATCAGGGATATAAATACATTTTGGGTCTATTATAGGCTTTTTGGTCTTGAAAAGGTATTTACTCCAAAACAAAGAAGATCAGGCAGATAACAAAAAACCTAATCAACATTATCAAAGGAATAGTTTTACCTGTTATGTTCAGCATTATCGACTGAGAAATATAAATCCTTGCTCTTCCACTTTCCGTTATACAGCTGAGAGTGCACTCATACAATCCCGTATCCTTTGGATATCTAACCACTGAACCAGGAATCTCCAAATGAAGATATGATGCCATGATATCACTTATTGACGCATTGACAGTTACTTCAGTTTTATTCCCCAATTCTTCATCTTGATAGACCACTGTGTAGTTCAATACTGACACAACATTACTTTTGGACCTCTTCAGCTGAATGCTTGAAATACCAATGAGATTGGTACCATTAACAGTACAGCTGATATTTACACCTGATTTTCCATATTCTATTAATGAGGGCTCAACCTCTATCGATATGAAACCAAGTGCTGAAAGTAAAATGTATAAAGTTTCTGAAATAGAATTGATATGGTCGGTTATCTTTTTATTTACATGTATTTCTGATTTTCGTTAAGAGTTTTCATCAAGATATCAATGAAATTTAAAATGACAAAATTAAAAAAAAAGAACAAAACGAAAAAGAACATTTTAATTCATAGCCTTATTCACGATTCAGCAGTTAACATAAAAAACAAAACCCCGAATCACGTGGTTATCAAAATTATCGAATTTTCTGATACAATAATACAAACCAGAACTAGCGATCAACGCCCACACGGAAACAAAAACAATAGCCATAAACATTGGTTGTTTATTGATCGAGAAATACAACAGCTGGAAATTAAATCAAAAGATAAGAAATGGAGATCTAATTATGATATCATTGTTTAATCGATCTGTAAGATTTATTTTTAATGAATATAACATGACAATAAAGCAAAGCGTGTGCTAGTAGTTTGATCTTCTTTTCAATTTAAACATACCTTATGCTGTGCTCATGATGATGTTGCCAGAGTATAACTATTCATGTCCATATGGTTTTTTCCTTTTAACATCATATATTTATATTAAAATTTATTGAATCCGGATGTTGTGCATTCCGGTATGCATGTTGTTCCATCCTGCGAAATTATTAAGTCCCTTCACATTTTCATATCAGTTCATGTTTTGAAAATGTTGTGCAATCCGGGTCTTGTCTATTCTGTAAACCGGCCACGATGAAAAGAACCGACTGCTTATAATAAGTGAGAGTTATCTCCCCTAATCTGACCACTTACCGATCGGCCTTCTGCGGGATAATTACGGTGTATTCCCATTTCGCCTTAATTGTGAAATACAGGTATAAAAGGGTTTAAAAGTAGTAAGGCGAAATGGGTATTTTTTCTAATAATTATGTTAAACAGTACTTGTTAATTGACGAGATGTTGTCATAAAAAGAACTTAATTACTCAGGTTAAAAGCATGAATATTTGGGATTTAAAATAAAAAATGAAGAACAAAAAAAATTTCAATTTAAATGTAAATATTACTCTGCAGTCTAAATAAAATAGAGATTTAGATAATGAAACAACATTAGATTCATTTTAAATTTTTACAGACATTTTACTTACGAATATTTAGTATATAAAAAAAAGATTTACATGTAAATTTTTAATTAATCCATGAATACTTTATACATCTTTATATCAGCGCTTTCTCTATTTTCGATGAAAAATGACAATAACAAACCGTCAACCATCTCAAAAATCCATAAAACGAAATACAAATTCAAAGCAGAGCAACACGGACCTCCAAAAAGATAGAGGTAGGATCAGGTGCCTAGGAGGAGTGAGCATCCTCTGCTGACCGGTCGCACCCGCCGTGTGCTCCTTGTCACAGTTGGGCTTGTCATAATCGAGGTAAATGTCAAAATCGGGAAAATGTCATAATAGGGAAAAAACGAAACGTTGATGATTTGGTTTGTTTGTGATGGTCACAATACAAACCTTGAGCAAACACGGACCTCCACTACATTGGAGGTAGGATCAGGTGCCTAGGAGGAGTGAGCATCCTCTGCTGACCGGTCACAATTTGTTCCTTTTTTCTACATAAAAACGGCCCATTCTCTATGGTTTAAGTGCACTCGTCCTTTTCTGACTTTTTTCTGCTTGTATTTTTTCAAACCTTTTTCTTTCCATCCATGACCTAAAAGGAACCAAACTTGCCCATTTATCACTTCTGGGCATTTTTGAAATTTACATACATTTTTAGAATGAAACTACTTGCGTGCTCCATGAGGACGGGGTAAAATGTTATCCATTTTGTACACAAACGGAGTTATCGATACTAAGATATCAATGTAAAATGGAAAGAGAATCTCAAACAACACATACGACATGTTGCCGGGCAAGACTAAATGTGCACAAGCCTGGCGTATTCATGCATGTATTGAATTGAGATAATTTATCAAATACCGTTAAGATATCATTATCATGATGAAATTAAAATTATGAATCTACATCGATTACAAAAATCGAAAAGGCAATATTGCGGGTGTAGGATGAATGTGTAGTTTGTTTTGGAGGTATACTTTAAATAATAGTTATCGGAATAAATTGTGTTTGTTGGTTCGATTTGTTTATTGAAAAGGGGGATAAAGCAAATGTGTAATTTTTTCATATGAGGTCCCAGCATATTTTCTTAATTATTATCATAGGCCAAAAGCATGTTAAAAAAATATTTATGTTTGCACAATTAACAGTTACTACTTATGAAAGGAGAAATACATTTCCAAAGAGATTATATCGGTAACTGATAGTTGACATTGAGCCTGCCACATGCAAGCACATGTGTAACCTGATTTAAAAATAGCAAAATAGGCCGGGGTGGGGGGTGGGGTAGGTGTCATCGCAACAAGATTTTGTACTATGATAGAAATGTACATTGTTAATTAATAATTGATGTTGAATTATTAATAAACTAAATCATAAGTTTAGATTGACATACAGTCTGGAAAGTCAACAGGAAGAACTAAAATGCCAGGGAGTTTTGTTTCAGAGGCCAAGTTTTCTCTATCTGCTGGACGATTTCATTCGTCTTGAATAGGGTGTAAGGCGCGTGTCTTACTAAATCTACATGCTCACACTTCAGCCGATTCAAAAAAAGTGACTGTATATGTTAGATTTATAAATCATTTATAAATCGTTTCTAATACATTTGATCTTATATATCGTTATGAACAAATTCAAAACAGATCGATTAAATTGATTTAATACCCCCACCCCGAAGAAGAATCCATTCTAACCAATTGAAATTGATACAAAATGTAAAACAGGACTAGACTGGTCCTCTGTCTCTATCGTGCGAATCAGACAGGCATTGCCAGTCTAACAGCTGCATATCGCGCATATCAGACAGACATTGCCAGTCTAAAACAGGACTTCATTCATTACTTTTTACGCACCGTAATAGTGGACGAGACACATGATACATTGCAAAAACTCTGGAGCATACATGTACCATGCATGCAGTTTACTTTGCGGGTTTTTTCTTGTTTCGAGAGTCCTTTGGCTTGAAAATGACGGAAGGCCTTGAATATTGTTATTTTCATGCCATAATATAACATGTATTACTGTTTTCATTTCGCTGACAAGCTTGAGATTATGAAATAATTTTATTAAAAAATACTATAAATGGACGTTTAAATACTATGTCAAACGCGCGTACGACCAGTATCATTCCGACCCTCACTGTATACATTGTTCGACTTAATGTCCTAGCATTGTAATACATGTAGCTAGTACTGCTTTGCATGTACACAAAAACGTTTAAAAATTCAACACTTGAACTGTTTATTTATATGGCTATTTATGTGTACACATTTTATGCATAGTGTACTCGCGTGATTCAAAATACTCCAAACTGAGGATTTAGAATGCAGTCAGTGGGTCTTCATTTTTTAAAAAGAATTTGAAAAAACACATTGCAGGTCTGAAAGTTTGTTAATTTGTCAATCTATCAATATACAGGTGGTTAATTGCCTTCGACTGATAAGGCTACAGCGTAATTGATAAACATTGAACAGCGTTTTTTCCATGCACATTTCCTCCACGGAGGATAGCGAGTACATTAATAAATCACAATTATTTCATTTCCTTTTTAAAATTTTGTATGTAGATAATTGATAAATTGCTGATAAAAGCTGTTTGATATTTTTGTTTGTTGATGGTTAGCAGATTGTTAAAAACAACGCGAAATAATAATATATATCGGATTCCCTGATTCCCTGATAACCGTAAGTACAAATTAACGGCTTTGGATTAAATAAATAATAATATTAATGAATATTAGGTTCAAATTTTAGTAATCATCTCCACAATAATATTATCTTCATCGTGAATCAGTATTTTGTAATGCTTTAAAGGAAAATATTACATTTACAAATAGTACATTTGTATGTCAGTTATAGACATTATGCTTTATTGAACGGCCGTGTATTGTAGAACAAATTAGTTTAATCACCATGTATTGGAACCATTTTATTAACACATTTTCCAGTCAATTCAAAATGTCTTCGTTACATTTACACAGCGGGGCGTTTAAACATGTGTTTACGTCCAGCTCTACAAGCACAGGCACTGTCGTCTGGGCGACGGCCTATATACAGCTAGCGACTCTGTTATCGATCGGTTACCTGAGTCTCGGAATGCATCTAAATGTAGAGAGGAGCACGGTTTTGAAACAAACAACTAAAATGAAGTCAAACAGGTTCATTTTTATGAAACGAAAATGTACATATCAATTAAAACATTCGGGAAATTTATGATGAATCATCTTTACACGCTGCATGTATCAGTTAGTGCATAACAAGAACCTCTTTCATACCTTCATGTACGTGCACATCCCCACGGAAAATGGAGCGACCCCGCTAAAATTGTTTCTGCAAAAACTGACTATATATTACACAAACATAACATTCAATACTAGGGATGGTATCAGAATTAATTTCTCAACAACTTTGCTTCAATAATGCATTAGACAATTTTCTTCCTTTACAAGTTATTGGCAAAAAGCTTTTGAAGCCTCTAACTCCCTAATAATAGGGGCCAGCACCTTTTTCATCATACCGAATGAAAGGTCTCGGTAAGACCCACAACTTTTGAAATTTCAAAAGAATCGGTGAACAAACGAGCTAGATATTAAGATTCAAAGTTGACGTCTAGAAGAAAAAAAAAATAATAAATCTTAACATTTTTCAGAATAATAGTAAGGTCTTCTGTTCGGAAACGGAAGACCTTAATCACCAATTCTTCGCATTGGTAATGGTTTACAACTTGAAGGTGACCCTGAAAGTTTTGGGGGCTTTGGTGTTTACGAGCCCGATAATGAATTATAGTAAGTGTATTTTCAGTAGGGCCCCGAATCTCAAAAGTAAAACTGGAGAAGACCAAATCACCATTTTTTCCAGGGAGTAGGGTGTGGTTTACCATTTGCATGTGACCTTGAAAATTCCAGCCCCAGGGTAGGGGCCTTTGATATTTCCGAGGACAATGTTTAAATTCCTTTATAATCAATGATGATGCATAATGGGCGGAAAAAAGCCATATCCAAGTATGTGTACACGTGTGCATGTAATCACAAAAGGAACGTGAAATTGTTTTTAGGAATTGCATTATAGGGTCCTTTAGTATAAATTGGTTTATTTATAGACTAGTTAGAAGACGAGTTTTTCTTCCTTTATGTATCATTCAATCAGCAAAAAAAGACAGCAGTGGGTTACTTCTCTTTTCATGAATGCAAGCAATAATTACACTATAATGCCTTTATAAATACACGTATAACATGTTACGTGATCAAAAAATCAAATCAAAATACACAGATCTCATGCATATTTTATATATCACCACTGTATGCTATATCTTAGTTAGAAACACAGGGGCTCAGCCCGTTTTGACATTAATTTCAATGTAACCATAAAAAAGAAAGGGGTCGAAATCTAACCCACACAAAAAACTACCAGCTCGCTTTAAAAGCCTCATAAATCAATTGATTATTAAAACATTCGCAATATGCAAGTAGTTTTTAGACCAGTGATGTTTGATATACACGCATGCCGAATTCAAGTTGCTGGGTCTTAAAATTGCAGAGATCTTTTAAAAACTAATCTTTTAAAAAATCACATCAAACGCACGCTACTTACATCCTCAAACCGGCCATTTTTTATAGCTAATGTTAAACTCAATTTCATTGTTTAATATTCTGGCTATTTCTGATCATGACCTTTTGGTCAAACCAGAATCAGTCATTCTCGAAGAAGTCAAAATTACAAAATAGTTGTTATATTGGTATAAGTTTTAATCAAATGTTGCTTTTTGTTGTTAATAAAATTATTCATGAAGACATTGAATCAGTTTATCTTGTTCACCAAAAGTCAATTTTTCAAAGAAGTGGGAATTTCTATACTTTACGTTATTTGTAAAAAAAAAATATGACTCAAGCTTTGTTTACATAACAACGACTTCTTTCCTCCGTATCTCGCTTGTAACTTGACTTTTAACATTCAAATTTTGTCTAATCATTCAAAATACAGAAGTACACTATTTTATACCAAAATATAAGATAACATTTTCATCTCAAATCGTATATAGGTCCCTTTAAAACTGATTTAATTACTTAGTTCCCTTATAATTATGAATGAATATGAAATGTTCATTTAAAATGTATCATACCTTTGAACATAACTTATTTCAAAGTTACTACGAGAACTATTTTGAGGAGGTAAAATTAAAATATGACAGATGTTTGAGCGTTTTGAAAAAGCAATTTCTGCACGACCCCTAACCCTTGTTTTTAAACAAATTATCAGTAATGATGACACCTGTTTTATTTAACTTTCCAGCAAAGTGTTCGCCCGTTAATATTCTCCCTGAAGTTGATTGCGCAGGAAAATGGTAACACCGGTAGCAAGTGCTCCTAGTAAGAGAAACATAATTCTACGAGAGGCTTTACAGATACAATATTAATTTTGTACATGTTGCATGATTTTAAGAACTACTAGAAATAAACCCGTGTACTAACATGTTAATTAAGTAAAGCACGTACAATTCAAGAGAAGAAATTTGGAAAGTATTGCTATCTTTAATCAGGGTCATGGAGATCAATGTTACAAGCGATAGAAATAAAAGATTTTAATCTTGGCTTAGGACTTCGATTTCCTTTAAATATGTTATATATTGATTAAAACTATCTCTGTTTATAGTTTGAAATATCAATACAATGTTTTAAAAATGTTTATACTATAGAAAATTAACGTAGAATCAATTAAAATACTGTGAATTATAATTGACAAAATTATACATTATACTGTTTGTTACAATTAGCAACAGTCTTACTAAACAAATAATATGTTGATTTAAAAGTGTATTATAGAATGAATATCAAAGTTGTGTGTTTTATTTTTTTGTTTTGTAGGATATATTGATACCACTTAAACTAGGAGATATTGCGATATCTTTATGTGCA